>OV884058.1:85558426-86186363 GCA_930367215.1 Pollenia angustigena | reverse complement strand
ACAAATGTAAACAACTTTTGACATTTCTCTACCCAATTATGCAAGAAAAAAGTAGCACAGCTGTGTTTTCAACACCACCTGAAAGTCAATTCGCCTTGGTTGCAACCATTTATACAAGGTAAGTGCAACTCTACAACTACAAAGCAAGGCGAATTAACTCCATGTATTTTGTTTTTGCAATTTTCTTACTTGTTGTCAAATTTCAGTATAAAAACAAAACAATATTTTGACGTTTCATGATTTTTGTGGATACAGCTGATGAACGGCTGACGAGTTGAGTTTACCTTGTTGAATTCGCCTTGGTTGCAACCATAACGTGGACTGTATCGCTAATGTGAATATAAGGCTAATTCACATATATGCCACTATGACGCATATAACCGAATTCGAATATAATCAAGTTATGTGAATAAAGGAAATAAAAAATGCATATAAATTACACCGACATCAGGATTATGGTTTTACAACAGAGTTGCATACTGTATAAAAAATAATTAAAATAATAACAAGATATTTCAAAAACTAATTGTTTACGAGTAGAGAATTGATGACAAAAATTAAATGATTTAATTCATTCTTTCTTTGGATGGATTTTTGATTCGAAAACTAAAAAGAACTTATTAAATTTTGCTAATATGACTATAACGCCCTTAATTTGCTTTACTTTTCCCTTTGACTACTGTTGATAAATGGCATATATGGCAAATGTGCTTATATCGTTAAATGGACTATAACGTTAATACTTAATATTAAATTAACTTATAGTGGCAAAATAAACAGATATCGCTAATGTGACTATAAGCGTTGTGACTATAAACGAAAAGTACTGTATCCATATTCACAAAAAAATTAAATAAAAAAGAAAATCTCATTTGATATTAACTCGAGCTATTTTTCAATGTAAATTTGTAGCGCTATCACTATTGCAACTGGTTTTTACTGTTGAAGGTGCACCAAGGGTTCTGTCTATATCAACAGCCTTTTCACCCAACTTGAAACGCGCAACTATACTTAGAATAACTTCCATTACAGAATTGGGGGATGGGGATTCGCCTTTTTATACGCAAATAGAAGAAATCGAAATAATAAAAACGCAAAGCTGATTTAACCAATTTTAAAAAAGCGACGCAGATAGCACCGACGCAATTCGGGGCTCTAGTGTATATTTTTTGCAGTATCGATGGCATGCATATATGCAATTGTAGAATTCGAATTACTAATGCTTCTAATGAAAGCCACCTGGTTTGTGATGGGGGAAGAATTTTTTTTTTTTTTTTTTTTTTGTTTAATTTCCAATAATTTTTGCATTTCGAAAAAATTGATTTTTACGTTTTGGACTGTTCCCACTATAATTTTAAATGTTTCTTGTAAATATTTAATTGATGCCAGAAAATCGTCATAACACTATGACTTTTAGTAAAAAAAATCGTCAATCGTCATTTTACTGTATTTACTCAAAAAAATCGTCAAAATGAAGAAAAATCGTCACATATAACAACCCTGTGCACATCGTGCTTTGTTATTTATACTATCGTTAACATTGCAGCCACACGATCAAGCTTTTCTTGATAGTCTTTTACATATACTGTTTGTCAAAATATGCAAAAATTGGCAGTTGAGACGTAGGCTGCGCGCAAGTTGAAAGCAATTTACTTTTTCAAGATGTCGTCGCCGAGAAAACAACTCAAAATGTTTTGCTATTTTCCACTTTTGATTTTTCTGCACTGTAGGCTGTTCGAAGGGACTTTATTTTTTTCTTTACTTCTTCCACTGGCATTTTTGTTTCAGAAGCTATAGACTCGTAGGCTTTTATTTTCAAATCATTTCGCCTATATGATGAAAGATTCATAAAATTTCATGGCTTCTGTACAGCTCTATGAATCGCAGAACATCATTTTGCTTATTAATTTTATAAAAAAAATTTTTAAAATTTTATTAATAAACATATTTCACTATTTTTTTAGGTTTTTAGTTAAAATTTTAAAATTCCCGCATAAATTTGTAAAAAAAAAGAACTTCAGCTTTTGCCGGCAAAATATTAGTGAAAAAAAAACAAAAACAACTTCAAAAGATTGTGTAATAAGATGTTTTCTTGAACGAAAATTTATACACTCACTGGCAAGAGAATTTTAGAGGCAAGTTCGTATCAATTTTTAAAAGTATGAGTGTATTGCAGTGACGTCCAAAATTTTAATCGTGGTTGTATTGCTTTTTATTAGTATTAGTGAACAAAGAGACAAAGGCTGATTTCATAAACGCAGTATTGCAAAGCATCACAAAAAATATATGCGTTGAAAAGGCATTACAAATAAAAACAATGCACAAATTTTGCTACCGTTGTGCAGTGAATACAGTTACCATGCTATTATGAAATCAAACACAGAAAAGTTGTGGAGTTTTTGAAGCTATTCCATTTAGTGTTGCATTGCAATACTGCGTTTATGAAGTCAACCAAATATTCTTAATAAAAATACAAAAAAAATACAAAAAGTATGTAAGCATCCGCCACATGTGCACTCGTCGCTTGGTAATCGACGACTGAATTGTGTACTCTCGTGGACTAAATAAAAGAGCGTAAGAATGCGTGTGAAGAATGTGTGTGAATTAATTTCCACAATTGTGGTATGGGCTGGACACCAATGGTGTATTGGTAAAAAAGTGTGAGTGTATTAAAACTTGATAGGCAAAACTTGATCGTGTAGCCCTCAAGTTAATTCGTTTTTTAATAAAGATGTTTGTGTGTTCGGTGCGACCAGAGTTCCCAGTTTTATTTTAGGCCTTATCCCCAATTTGCGATTTTTCATCCCCAAAATAGCCATTTTCTTATCCCCAAAAATCCCCATATTTTCTTTAAAAAAAATATGTCAATGGAAAAACATGCATACATCGATTTATTTAAATAAATCCATTTATTCTTTGAGTTCTACGTATCTATGTATACATGTATAGTATGTAACAAGGGTTACGTAAAAGCGCAAAAGAAAAATAATTATGCGTCAATACATATTTATCATTTCCAAAACTAGGGAATCATAATCTTCTAACTCATAAGCCAATGCAATTTTGTTTTAAATGTTGTTTGTTTAAAAAGTGAATTTGAGATTATTGAATAAACTTGTCACAGCAAGCTTCATTATTTTAAAGTGTGTATTTATTCTAAGAGCTCCTCATAACTCATATTGCATTCTGTTGCAAATATTGATTTTGGTTGTATTTACTACAGAAAAAAACTAGTTCAACAGAAGTAACGCTAGTTGGTACAAAAAGCATATTTAAAACATCAAAGTTATTTTCGGGAATACAAAGTTTATTATTACAGTATTTATCGGATATAAGAAGCTTAAAAAATCCAGGAAAAAAGTTTCTTATAAGCGTTTCTTTCTTATATACAACTATTTTAATTTCAAAAGATTTTGTTATTCGTGCTTAATTCCCAGTTTTTATTATTGATAAAAACACTTGAAATTTATTGTTGATGGGATAAGCTGGTTGCTTAGGCCAGATCATCAGGAAACTTCATCCATAAAGATTTTAGAAAAACTAAAGATATTAAACCAAATAAAACTGTTAAGCGTATAAGACTTATAGCAACAGTTCTACTTGTAATAATATCAAAGTTTAAACAAAACACATCAAAAATAAACAGTGGGTTTATCTCACGAACTATTAAGCACGAATAACAAAATCTTTTGAAATTAAAATTTTGTATTCCCAAAAATTTAAATTACTTTTTGATAACAACTATTTTATATAAGAAACTTATTTCTTATATAAGTAGCTATGGCCATAAGACTTTCATATTTTGGTTTTCTGTTACATAGTGTCATCACCAGACAATTTTTGTTATAATAAACGTCAAACTTCATATAAAAAAAAACGCTGACAAAAATTTTAAAGTTTTTTTTATATGGACTTTGACGTTTGGTATGACAAAAAATTGTCAGGTTAAGACCCCATGTTAACGTTTCTAACTTTTATATAATTATTGTCTATGTCTTTTGAGTTTTTCACAATTTTAGATAACGTTGAAAGTCCAATATTATATTTTTTTTGCAATTTCGCTTCTTTTTATACCGTTTCGTATTTCTTTTAAAATTTTAACTTTTGTTTTTATTGACAAAAAACACAAAGCTTCTCATGAGTACCAGCTCGCTCATCTAAAACTAAAGCTGGAAGTCCATAACACGCGTTTTCGCCTCCACGCAGCGCATTCTTTTATAACCTTACTTGCGTTCTACGTTTCAAGTTACATGCAACGATTTTAATGCAGCAGCAGCACAAGTAAAAATCAAATTTAATATGTCAAAGTCAGCTGATTTGTTCGAACGCTGCTTGTGACGCTTACAAAAGTAGAAAGTAAACCTTCTGTTCGCCTCAAGGCAAATACGCTTTTGTGCATGTAACTTACTACGTTTAACTACACAGATTCTACTTTTTTGACAGCTGCGTATGCTGCGAAAAAGCGAGTAACGCGTGGTGTGGACCTCCAGCTTAAAAGTAAAAAAAAAAAACTTTGTTCTTGTTGTTAAACTGTCAGAAAACAGAGTTGTCCATGCAAACTACATAAAATATGTGTTGCCGTTGGAAGTTTCTTATATAAATTCTTTTTCTATACATTTTGTGATTTTGGTGTTTAAGAAAAATGTTCTTTTATCAGTTTTTTTCTTATAAGCGTTTTTGCTTAAATGAAACCTTTTTTGTTAGAAAAATCGCAAAAAAGTCATGGTGTTTTTGAAAAGGTTTCTTATAAGCGTTTTGTTCTTATATGAGATGTTCTTATATCCGAATAATACTGTAATACGATATCCGTATGACGTGCTAAGTTCCCAATTTTTCATATTTGATAAATACATTTCAACAAGTTCTTGAAATAGTTTTACACCAACGACTAAAATTTGTGCCCAATCTTGACCAAATCGCTCTTGCCATTGCAAAAATTAAATTAATTAATAATAAATTATCCCCAAAAATTCCCAGCAAAAAGAGTGCTTTGCCCCAAAAAATCCCCTGGGGTTTTCATGAAATTTGTATTCCCAATTTCAAAAAAAATCCCCAAAACTGGGAACACTGGGTGCGACAATGATTGTTTTGGTAAAGAAAAAAATACAAACAAAAAAGCCAGAAATCAAGCAATTATTACTCATGTAGGCATTCAGCAGTTACTATGTAGTACAAGAAAAAAAAATTGAAATGAAACTAAACCATTGATGTTCAAAAATGTTTTGCATATGTATTATGAGAGAGTTTCAAAATACAGAGATACGCAAAACTAATCGCACAAATTTTATTTAAATTTAATAGAAATAAATTGTTTTGATTGTAAAATATTTATAATAATACCGTCCAACTAAATTTTCTATTTTTTAAATTGACTTTTAAAATTTTAACTTTTAAAAATTTTTTACAAACAGTAAGAATTGGAAATTTTTAAATATTTACATTAAAAAAAATTCAATGTGAAGTGCGAGCATGTTTAGAAATTAAAATTAATAATTATATCTAAAAAAAACTCCACTAAATTCTTCGACATTTATGCTTTTATGACAATTTCGTAAAAACATTCAAATATTTTTTTAATTTTATTACTTATCTTACACACTGTATTTGAAATAAGATCAACTCATCTACCGTACGTGTGCAACTAAATAAATGAGCGTAAAAAACAAAGGGGTGGGGCTTCTAAACAATTGTTTGCTTGAATGGACATCAATGAACTAAACGCACATATGTAGGAACAAACTATTTCCATAGAAACAGAAGCCTTTTTTTCTCATCTTAAAAAGTACAGTTGTTCTGTATGTACAATGTATTCTTGTTATTGTTGTTTTTATTGTTGTTAATTTTAACAAAGCGTCTCATCGAGTGGTTTATTGTTGTAAATGTTAACAAAGCGTCTCATCGAGTTGACAATGACTACTCAACAAACACGAAGTCAAACCTTTGACATGAACTGACTATTATTTAACATCAAACACAATTCTCAAACGTTTTTCAATTGTTAGATTTAACATTTAAATTCAAATTGATAATGATTTGAAATTAAACATTTGATATCATATGTTTTATCAATTTGATGTCAAATGTTTGTCAAATGTTAAATCAAATCAGAAATAAACTTGGCAATACTAAAGCGAAAAATAAATGAAATCATTAAAAATGGCGATTAAAGTTACATTTTTAACTTTGTGGTTACATGTGTTTTACTATTAAAAATAAATTTTAATATAAAGTCAACAGCTTATTTCTTGTGAAAAATACAAATTATTTGTGAGTAATTACAATGATTAAAAATACGAAAAAAAAAGGAAAATAAAACGGGAAAGTGAAGAAACTTTGTTGAACGATCCCGGTGCTACAATCCTCAAAATAAAAGGCAGCCAAGTAGTTTGTCTTTCCATGAATACGAGGACGGAAAGAACATTATTTAATATTTTAGCTATGGTGCCGAATGTTTATCTCACATTTTATTTAAATAAATAAAACATTTAAATTAAAAAAAATAAAATGTTTTTATTTATATTCCACATTGTATTATAATCCACATTCATTTTTAATTATTTTAATAACAAGTGTGATTGCAGACCCATGTGTCTCAGTTAATGAATGAAAAAAAGTTATTAAAATAATTAATTATAATCCACATTTGAAAAACATTTGAGAATTACGTTTGAAAGCAAGTTGAAAATAAAGGCATTTTTCAATTTGAAAATAATTTCCCCTTTTTGTTGAGAACGCTATGATTTTCAAATCATTATCAAACGTTTGTCGTTTTAGAAAACGTTTGATTTCAAATCATTTTCAATTTTAAATCAAACCTCCGTGTTTGTTGGTTACTTGAATGCAAAAGTATAAGAATGTGTGCCTTTTGAATTTACACAATAGTGTTATATGGCGTGCGCAACAAAAATGCAAACAAAGCACTTACAATAAAAAAAGAATACATGCAAAAATCAAATGTGTACGAAACGATGTAAAAATTACCAACGTTGAACTTTGTTTTGCATGCAAAGAGTGAATGTAAATTTGAGCGTATGAATAAATCAAGAAAAATTGTGATTTTGAAGTTCTCTGGTTTGTGCAGCAAAAATTATTTTTGCCTTTCACATTGTTCGACTAAAATTCATAACTTAATTTTAAAATTAGTGAAGCATGTTCCTTCTTCCAAAATTTTGTTAACAATTGCATATGTATTTTTTTGGTCGAAAAATTGGTCAAACAATTTAGTATGATGTAGTTAAAGAAATTGTTTCAAATAAAAAAAAAAAACATTAAAAATAAATAAAATTATTTTTATAACAAAAACGTAAAAAATCTATATCGGATTTTTTTTCTTCATCTGCCAAAAAGAAATGTGTTGCGAACACGGACAGTAACATTACTCTAACTGCAAATACACAAGTTTCTGAAAATATCTATGTACCGTCCCTGCAAGCAACTCAGTTAACTTTAAGCTAACTTTAAGTTAACTTTTTTCAAGCTAGTTGTGGTTGATGCCTGGATTATTTTTAATGGATCCAACTGACTATTTTAACATTGGCATGCCATAGGAATTAGTCAATTGTCCGACTCTGCATGACTTTTCAACTAACTTAAAGTTAGCTACTTATTAGTTACTTGGCGTTTACATTTGCCAGTACTGGCAAGACAGTAGCAATACATGCAAACTTTTTCACTAATACATGCACACTTTTCCAACTGTCTTGTCTACTGTTTAAGGCCAGATTACACGGTAATACATTGTATTACGACATAATTTATAATGAGAGAAATCATATCATGTAAAAGCAAAATGCATTGAGTAAGAGAGAATACGAATACAAAATCTGACAAGCGGTCGGTAAATGATTTTTTTCTAAACCATTTTAGAAACTTAAGTATTTTCATCACACCAGAGGTGTATTTTAACGTAGTATATTGAAGGTGGTAGCATTTTTATACAATTATGTTGTTTTTGTAAAAATTAAAAACTGCAACCATCTGTTTTGTTGTTATTATTTTAATTTTACTTATACCATTGGAACGGTTAACGGTGCTCGTTGAGTCCCAATCTACATTATACGATTTTTGTCGTTGCGATTATTGTCGTTTCTTCTTTGAAGTCGGTCTGATATTTACATTGTACGATTATTGTCGTTAAAACTTTTTCTGTGCAACCGAACTTCAATACATTTTTCGTCAAATGAGAGCACAATGAGAGAACGAATGAGCGAACAAAATGAATCGAAGAGTACACTCGCTTGTGTATCCCTTTTAATTCCTCTCTCCCCTTTCGCCTATAAGGTAAGAATCGCAACGACAAAAATCGTTTAATGTAAAAGCAGACTGAGAACAGACGTGGTTTTTTTTTTACTCCGCAAACGATAAAAAATTTTTTTCTTTTTTTTTTTTGACAAAAATTTGTTTTTCTTAAACCCTTAATTTAAAAGCGAATGGACGCTCTATAATATAATTTAATTATAAAAAATTTATTATAAAAAGTGAACAGTAAGAATATTAAAAAAAATAAGCAAAAAAATACCAGAAAAAAATATATGTACAAATGTACATACAAACAAAAATAAAAAACCTTTTGTTTTTATTTTCTTTAATCGGTGTAACAACAACATAATAAATAATAAGAGCACAGTAAAACAGTAAACAGTAAAGTACATGAATTTGAATAATGAAAATATAACAAGACAAAGTGAAAGAAATGCATACGTGATAGTTAATGCTAACGAAACCAATGCAGAAATAAAAAAAAGAATTGTTGATTGCAATTACCTAACGGCTAAACCTATCACTCGAACGCGTTCCCTCTCACCGTCTGTTTTTACAAGTACGGATGACTGCAATACAATAACAAATATTAAACGGCTACATGCAAGTGTTACCGCAGCGGCAAAACCAAACTTAATAAGTGATGAAAAGATTAACCCGTTACCTGACAAAATGGAAAACTCAGCCCCACAAGTAAAAAGTTGTCAAAAGCCCAAAGTGCAAGATGGAATTGACAGATACATAACAGTGCTTAAACGAGGTCGCAGTCCTACCTCTTCAGCAGTAGCTTCGGCTTCAAAAATACATAAAGATGGGCTAACTGAAAGGCTAAGTTCGCAAAATCGATTTGCAATTTTAGACGGTGAAATTTCCGATCAACCAGAGGCGACTAAATCCTCTAAACCACCCCCAATATATCTCAGAGAGCAAAACTCTAACGAACTCATAAAGGGTTTGATCACGTTGATAGGCGAAAACTCCTTTTATGTAACTTCAATTAAGCGCGGAAACATACACGAAACAAAAATTCAAGTTAACCATGAAAATGATTTTCGCAAAGTTGTCACCAATTTTGAAAATCTTAGAAAAAGTTTTTATACTTATCAACTAAAAAGTAGTAAAGGACTTCAGGTCGTAATTAAAGGCATTGACTCATGCGTGGACACAGTTGAAATAAAATCTTTCTTAGAAGACAAGGGCTTTAAAATAAAAAATATAAGTAATATAAAAAACAGAGAAAAGATTCCCCAACCACTATTTCGAGTGGAGTTGGAACCTGGCGACATAATGCTTAAGAAGAACGAAACTCACCCCATTTATAATATAAGATATATCCTACACAGAAAAATTACGGTGGAGGAGCCGCACAAAAAAAATGGTCCCATTCAATGCTTAAATTGCCAAGAATTTGGCCACACCAAAACATATTGTAAATTACCCCCCGTATGCGTCGTTTGTGGCGAACTACATTGCACAGTTCAGTGTGACAAGTCTAAAAATGATTCAAACGTAAAGAAATGCAGCAACTGTGGCGGTAATCACACTGCAAACTATAGAGGATGCCCTGTATATTCTATCGTTAAGCGATCAGCTGGACAGAAATCAAATCCCTCTCAGGCGCAGGCAACCAATATACCTACAACTAACTCAATTCCAGTACCACTTCCTAGTAATAACAGTGCCTCATACGCCAATGTATTAAGAGCAAATTTTATGCCAGTGCAAAATGTTTCCCCAAATAATGCCTCAAATCCAACTTTGAACACACAGCCAAATGACCAAACTCCTGTTTTTAACTTAAATCATCTAGAATCAACTATCGAAACTCTAGTGCAAACTGTCAACAATTTTACGCACACTATGGGCAATATGATGCAGGAAATGTTAAGAATGCAATCGATGTTATTGCAAGCTGTACTCAAAAAGCCATGAACTGTCTAAAAATTGGTTTTTGGAACGCAAACGGCATCCGCCAACATAAAAATGAATTAGAATACTTTCTTAAAAATAAACAAATTGATGTGATGATGGTTTCTGAAACTCATTTGACCTCAAGAAATACGTTTCAAATCAATGGCTATATACTACATGATACAAAGGATCCTCGGGGTAGAGCTTGTGGGGGTTCGGCCATTTTAATAAGAGCTCGAATCAAGCATTTCCTTATGTGTGAGTCTCGTGAAGACTACCTTCAAGCAACAACCATTTGTGTTGAAGAATTTAATCGAAACTTAGTAATTTCATCATTATACTGTCCACCTAGATATTCAATAACAGAAAGTCAATATTATAAATATTATAAATCACTAGGCCCCTGTTTTCTGGCTGCTGGCGATTACAACGCTAAACACACCTACTGGGGGTCACGTCTTATAACACCAAAAGGTCGAGTTTTATATAATACAATTTCCAAAATGGGTCTTAATGTGATAGCGAGCGGCCAGCCCACCTACTGGCCTGCTGATCAGCAGAAAATCCCAGATGTCATCGATTTTGGCGTGGTTAAAAGCATCCCGATAGAAACGATTTGTGTAGAAGCTTCCCTTGAACTGTCTTCTGATCACACGCCAACTATAGTTACTATAATGAACCCTAATAAAACTGCTTATTCATCAGCAGCTGCAAAAATACAAGAGATATATAAGTACCCACTGTACAGAAAATATATTGCTACGTACGCCAGAAGATATAGACCTCTCTATTGCCAATATTAACAGAAGTTTCAAACAAGCTGTTGAACATTCATCCATGCCCCCTAAACAAACCAGATATAACCAAATATATTTTGCAGATGTCGAGCGACTCTTAGTTGAAAAAAGAAGAGTTCGAAGAGAATGGCAACTCCACAGATCGCCCCAGCTTAAAAGTCTATTGAAAGAATGCACAAAAAAACTAAGAAAGTTACTGCAGTCCCAGAAAACAGCATCTCTGGAAAAATATCTTAATGAACTTGACGCGACTCCACAATCTGACTACTCATTATGACGTGCAACTAAAAATCTAAAAAGACCGATTATATCCAGACCCCCGTTGCGAAACTCAAATGGAAGCTGGGCAAGAAATAATGTTGAAAAAGGAAACCTGTTTGTTGAACACCTAAAAAATGTATTCACCCCTAATTTACCAAACGACACAATAGTCGAGTTGCCACCTGTCGTTAGCGGAACAGCTATACCCCTAAGATTTAAGATAAGAGAAATTGAAAAAGCTATTGCCGATTTAAACCCCAAGAAAGCACCTGGTTACGACAAAATAAGTAACAAAATGATTATCGAGCTCCCCCGCATAGCAATAAAATTAATCCTTTTCATTTTTAATGCAATTTTACGAACAGAATACTACCCTTCAGAATGGAAGGTCTCACTAGTTACCATGATACCTAAGCCAGGGAAAGATCACACAAGAGCTGAGTCATATAGGCCGATTAGCTTATTATCTAACATTTCAAAGCTGTTTGAGAAACTGTTAGTTTCTAAATTAATTCCGATATTGGATGAAAATGAAAGTATACCAAATCATCAATTTGGATTTAGAAAGAAACATAGCACAATCGAACAAACACACAGACTAGTAAACGCCATTAGAAAAACTTTTGAAGAAAAAAAATATTGTTCTGCACTCTTCATTGATGTTTCTCAAGCTTTCGACAAAGTCTGGCATGAAGGCTTAATACATAAACTAAAGCTTAATTTACCCGTAAACACACATAAACTGTTAGAAAGTTACTTAGTCGGTCGAAAGTTTGTTATAAAAGAAGGAGATTTTTTAAGTTCAACCCAACCGATCAATGCTGGAGTCCCACAGGGAAGTAATTTAGGGCCAATATTGTATTTAATATATACTTCAGACATGCCAACCAACAACTACACCCACACATCAACTTTTGCTGATGACACAGCATTTCTAAGCATCCACGAAAATCGCTACGAAGCATCTAGATACCTACAGAACCATATATATCAATTGGAAAAATGGTTAAAACAATGGAAAATAAAGGTAAACGTACAAAAATGCATACATATAACATTTACTTTGCGTAGAGAATCATGTCCCCCTATTAAAATCAATAACCAAATAATACCACAACATTCGAATGTAAAATATCTCGGGTTACACTTAGATCGACGTTTAACGTGGAAATGCCATATAGAGGCAAAGTTAACTCAAATGAAACTAAAAGCAGTTCAAATAAATTGGCTCATTGGAAGAAATTCGACCCTAAGTCTAGATTGTAAACTCCTTATTTACAACTCTATCTTAAAGCCAATATGGTGCTATGGTATTCAGTTATGGGGCACTGCCTCGGCTTCCAACATAGAGAAAATACAAAGGCGTCAAAACAAAATTCTTCGAATCATTACGTCCGCTCCCTGGTATGTAAAAAACTCGAACATTCACAAAGACCTCGATGTACCATCAGTAAAATCGATGATCACTAAATATTCAATTAAATACTTAAAAAGGCTCGAATCGCACCCAAACCCATTAGCTCGAAATATTTTAAATGATGGTGGCCACACTCGCTTAAGAAGAAGAGACACTGCAGCACTTATCCGATCAGAAGAGCGCTTAACACCAATGTGAACCGTTTTTTAGGGGTACTGTCGTCTGGCATTGGTAGGACGCAAACCTAAAAATTACTAGATTAAGATTTGATTAATTATTGTTAGTTCATATATTTTATGAAGATTCAATAAATAAATATGAATAAAAAAAAAAAAAAAAAAAAAAAAAAAAAAAACTTATACCATCCGTGTAAAGCTGTTATGATACTTGCTATTTTTTGTATTTTTTCTATATTGGAGAACAGTGCAAATATATTTGCATAGGAAAACTGACTAAGTGTAAAGAGTATGATTATATCATAAAAAGTCTTGAAATGTCAAACATATATACATGTGTTATCGATAAATAATCTAAGACTGTCAAAAAAAAATATAAAATTTTTTAACTTAAAATTGACATTTCCAGATTAATTGTTAGCACTGTTGCCAATTTTTTTAGTTTTTGATCGAAAGAAACGCTTTTTAACTTTTTTTTGCGATTTTTAGCTTTTATGACGGTTTTTTGTGGGGGAAAAACGTGGGCAGTATTTTTTGTTTTGTTTACATTTTATCAAATTGTATTTCTTGTTCTCTCTCGCATTTGTTGTTTCATTCAGTCAATCCTAAAAAAATCCAATACAAAAAATAGCAAGTATCATAACACCTTAAACATGAATTATACTTACAACAGATTTTTATTTTTTTCATAATATAATATTTTGATACTACAAAGTCGTAATACATTGTATTACCGTGTAAACTGGCCTTTAGCAAATTTTGCAGACAGTAAAATTGGACAGTGATTTGACATTTGCTAACAGTAATCTGTCCCTATGTTCTGTAACTCTCGCGTCGAGAAACTTTTCGATTGAAATGTGTGAAATGAAACAAAAATGCCATATATTGAAACAAACAGCTGTTTTTCTCACTAAACTGTGTCTGTTATTTGTTTGGGGAGTACTAGCTGTCACGTAAGGAAATTATTCGCCAACTTACAGAAAAAGTGTGTCTGTAACATTTTTGTGAGAATAGTTTCCGCTTTGAACTGTCAAATAAACTCACGAATAAAAATGGGGCGAGAAAAAATTTTAACACTAAAAAAACAATTAAAAATGCAAAATACAAAGCATGATAATAATAATAATATTTTGTTCCTTTTGTTTTAATTATTTTGCTTTTAACATTTATATAAAATATATGAATGTTTTCAAAGTTCGTTTCCAAACAACAAACATTAAAGTCGCACTTTACATTATTTGGTACAGTATTTATCGGATATAAGAACATCTCATATAAGAACAAAACGCTTTTAAGAACCATTTTCAAAAACACCATGTCTTTTTAGTGATTTTTCTAACAAAGAAGGTTTCATATAAGAAAAACGCTTATAAGAAAAAAACTGATTAAAGAAAATTTTTCTTAAACACCAAAACCACAAAATGTATAGAAAAAGAATTTATATAAGAAACTTCCAACGGTAACACAGACTTTATGTAGTTTGCTTGGACAACGCTGTTTTCTGACAATTTTACAACAAGAACATAGCTTTTTTACTTTTAGTTTTAGATGAGCGAGCTGGTACTCATGAGAAGCTTTGTGTTTTTTGCCAATAAAAACAAAAGTAAACATTTTTAAAGAAATACAAAACGGTATAAAAAGAAGCGAAATTGCAAAAACATCTAAAATAGTGAAAAACTCAAAAGACATAGAAAATAATTATTTAAAAGTTAGAAATGTTAACAAAAAAACAGACTGAAAACCAAAATATGAAAGTCTTATGGCTATAGCTACTTATATAAGAAATAAGTTTCTTATATAAAATAATTGTATATAAGAAAGAAACGCTTATAAGAAACTTTTTTCGTGGATTTTTTTAAGTTTCTTATATCCGATAAATACTGTAAAGCCGACGTTTGTATTTTTGCCGCCGTCGTTGAAAAATTTTGAATTTTAGTAAATTTTGGTCGCCGTCAACGTTATGTGCTACTGGTGTTCTGAACGTCTGCAATGTCACATCGGCTTCGAGTGCAATATTATGACATTTATAACGTAACGACGTAATCTCTTTTGATATTTTTCGACATGAGTTACAGACACACATTTCTCTCACTTTTCGAGAAACGATGGAATATTTTGTTTCACATCTTTTCGATGCGAGAAGTTCTCACTATAGTTACAGAACATGGGTACTGACGTTTTGTTTGCAAAAGAGGAAAAAAACAAAGTGTAAAAAAAATTAAACATATTTTGGTTTGATTTTTTATATTTTAGTTTAGTGTTATGATTGTTAACACAATATAGTTATTTTAAGCTGTTTTTAAGTTTGTTTAGTTCATGTAAAACACGTTTAACCGGACTTGAACAGCAACATTCATGTTTGACTTATTTTTTTTAACTACTGTCTGGACGCCTACGTCACGAAGACAATAAGTAGTGTTTTTTGAAACTAATATGTATTTTCTTACTGTCTTGCCAGTACTGTTAAATGTAAACGTACTGTTAGCTTAAAGTGAGTTAGGTAGTAGTTAGCTAAAAGTTGGTAAGGTAGTAGTTAGCTTTTAGCTAACTTTATGTTAATACACCATAAGCTTAATAAGGAAAAGGTTTTATTTTTAATTATTAAAAACTATTTTATTTTAGTATTTTTAATATTTTTCTTTTTATTTTGAATTCAGTTATGTTAATATTTTAAGTATTTTTACTTCTATTATGCGTTCTGCATGGACTTTTCGTTTTTTTATAAACTTAAAGGTATTTCTAATGTCCGTATTTGCATAAACAAAACAATAAACCGTTATAAAAATCAAATTTCGAAATAACAAAAGAAAACAAAGACAAGAAACAAACGAAAATAAAAACAAGTAAGAGTGCTATATTCGGCTATGCCGAATCTTATATACCCTTCACAATGGTTTGGAAAGAACAGAAGTTTATATATATATTTAAATACATGTATATATACATGTATATTTATAAAATATATATCGTTTAGTTTTATTTAATTATTTGCACATGATTGCGTGCTATTAAATATATTAAAAGTTTAATTAATATATAGCACGTTAAGTTTTGATCGAATTTCAGTATTTGGTCATGCCGACATCTTAAAGTATAAAATTACCATTTACTTTGGTGATAAAACTTGTAGTCGGGAAGTTCTATGGTTCACGAAAATAGGTATTAAAAAAAAACTATATTTTTGACATTACTTTTTTTTTACCGATATTCCGAGTTTTTCTAAAGATTTCCGATATTTTGATATCTAAAACGTATGAATAGGTCATAATAAAGCTCTAAAATTTTAGTTTTTATAAAAATGTTAATGTTTTTAGTCCTTTTTTGGAGTATTTTGCACATAACTTAACCATTTTTAACCGATTTGGCAGATTTATATACCAACGTGCTTAAAAATAATATTTCCATTAAATTGGCTTATAGGCATATATATATATACCTACATATTTGTACATATATTTAAGCAAACTTAATTATAAAAAAAACAAACTTAATTATAAAATAAAAAACAAACTTAATTATAAAAAAGAGTAACTTTTGGGATTTCAGTATTTTGATTATAACTCAGCCATTTTTTAACCGATTTGACAGATTTATATACCGACGTGTTTAGCAAGAAATTTACCATTTATTTGTGTTATAAAACTTGGACTCGGGAAGATCCATGGCTACCGAAAATGGGTATTTAAAAAAAAACCGGTTTTCCCGAGTTCTTTATAAAATATGTTCTACTTAAAATTTCCGATATTTTGGTATATAAGTCATTTCCATAGGACATATGACAGCCCTAAAATTTAGGTTTTTATACAATTTTTAAAACGTATGAATAGGTCATAATACAGCTGTAAAATTTTAGTTTTTATAAAAATGTTAATGTTTTTAGTCCTTTTTTGGAGTATTTTGCACATAACTTAACCATTTTTAACCGATTTGGCAGATTTATATACCAACGTGCTTAAAAATAACATTTCCATTAAATTGGCTTTTAGGCATATATATATATATATATATATATATATATATATATATATATATATATATATACCTACATATGTGTACATATATTTAAGCAAACTTAATTATAAAAAAAACAAACTTAATTATAAAAAAGAGTAACTTTTGGGATTTCAGTATTTTGATTATAACTCAGCCATTTTTTAACCGATTTGACAGATTTATATACCGACGTGTTGAGCAAGAAATTTACCATTTATTTGTGTTATAAAACTTGGACTCGAGAAGATCCATGGTTACCGAAAATGGGTATTTAAAAAAAAAAAAAATAATTTTGGTCATAACTTTTTTGTATCTGAACCGATTTTCCCGAGTTCTTTATAAAATATGTTCTACTAAAAATTTCCGATATTTTGGTATATAAGTCATATCTATAGGACATATGACAGCCCTAAAATTAAGGTTTTTATAAACTTTTTTTTGTACGGGAGGTACCACGCCCACTTCTCCCATCCCGCCCACATTTTGTAGGGTGGTGTGTATTGACAACCAAAATGTGTGTACCCAATTTGGAAACTTTTGCTCTTACCGTTCTCCAGATATACAGAAAAAAGCAATAAAAATACAACAACAACAAGGGATTTTAGGAAAAAATTAGAGGCAGTCGTGGTTTTTTGATCATATCTCAGTCATTTGTGGACCGATCTTGCTGAATTTCAATAGCACGAAATGGTGGACTATATGTGACATAAATGTAAAACAACCTAGCCGCTATCATGTCTGGTTTTCCCGGAAAACACATATCAAGCGTAAGACGGACAGACGGACAGACGGACGGACGGACAGACGGACATTGTTAAATCAACTTCTCTTCTCATATGGACCCGGAATATATATACTTTATGGGGTCTAAAATCAATATTGTGGAAATTACAAACGTAATGACAAACTTATATATACCCTTTTACACCTCTGGTGAAGGGCATAATAAGGGTATAAAAAGGGTAAATTAAAAGGCGTAAATATGTATAAAATATACGTATATGAAGTTCATAAATATATTTAAAAAATTTTAAAAAGTGAAAAACTGACCAATTTCTTTTTAGATAAAAAGATTTATAAAATAAAAAAACAAAAAATAAAAAACAAAAAAAAGAATGGAATGAATGGGATTCGAACCAGTAAACCAATAAGACATTGTTAAGAGGCAGACCGTTTAGACCGTTCGACCATCGAACCGCATGAGAAGTCGTTGTTGATTTGAGTATTTGATATCCAAATTATTTATATTAAATTAAAGTATGTGTTTGTTGTTTGTGTGTAATACAGAAGGTAATATTAAATAAAAAAAAAAAAGAAGTTTACCGCAAGTATTTTAATGAAAAAAACCACAAAAAAAACAACTATTTTACAGGGTTACCATTAACCGTTTTGAAACGTAAACTTTCGTTTTGGTTAATAAAAGTCGCAAACCAATTTAAATGTTTTTTATTTATCAATAATACAACATAAACATACCAAGAAATTGCTTAAATTGTGTATGCTTTTAAATCGCTTTTGTGCAGAAGATATTATCAGGCCTGTTCTGAAAATCACTTTAACTCAAATCACGTGATTTGAAATCACATGTGCCTACTGAAATCACACGTGTGATATTTTAGCGTCCCGTTTTTGTGTGATCTTCAATTGCAGAAAGCACACCAAGAAACAAAACAACGGTATGACTTTCAAAACACCACAAAGTCGCAGGTGTGATTTCAGAACAGGCCCGTATATAGGTATATATGAATATATTTTTGAATAAATTGTCTAAAAAAGTGACTAATATGTTATCAATGTCAGCAATAAAAAGGCAAAGGTTGCTTTTAATATTTTGACGACACTAGATGACTGTTCGTTATGTTAGCGGTTTTTTGTAGTCGTAAAATTATATGATGAGGGCATTTCTAATATTCCCTAAATACAATTTTTTTTAGAGTGGATAACCCTGCTTGTTTGTATGGTTTTTAAGCAGTGTGACCATTTTGGCAATTTTGCAGCTTTACTTAGATTAAAATTTTTAATTTAGCTAAAATACTTTCATTAAGCGCTTCGCATTTTTTTTAAGCATTTTAATTGAATGTTTCTAGCTTTTTTAGAATTATTTTAAAAATTGAAGAATAGGTATTGATATAACTTAAGTTTTTTATGTATTATAATAAATTATAATAAATTTTGACTAAAAAAAATAGTTGTAGTCAAAATGAAATTTCGTATGGAAATGGATAATTCTTATTTTATTGTAAAAAAATTTTCATTTTATTTTTTTACAAGACGATAAGCCTGCATGTTTGGGCGATTTTTAATGAAGACTTTTAAGTAGTGTGGGAATTTTTTATTTTTGAAAGTAAATTCAGCACAAAAAACTTAGATTTAGCTGTAAAATTTCCATTTGGCATTTTATTAGCTTTTTAGAAAAATGTTTTAAGCTTCTTTTGATTAATTTTTAAAGTTGGATGAAATAGTCTTAAGCGGTCCATACACTTGCAATATTACTGTATATGATATTCGCCATATTATTTAAATTTTGCCCTACATTATGCAATAAGTCGCACAATGGTTTCATTCATTCAATAAAAAGGTGAACATAAACTATAGGAATAGCATAAACAGCATTATACAATGTTGCCAACACATTTCACTTTCTTTTCGTTGTGCAATAAAAATCAAAAGTCTTTTGATTGTTGCCAATATATTGTGCTACCATCGAATATCGCATACACATTGGCTGTATAATTGTACAATACGTAAAATTGAACAATTTTATTGCAAGTGTATAATCCGCTTTAGCGATTAAAACTAAAATAAATTGTTATAAACTAACTTTTACGCAATTAATGATGACTGTTTTTTTAAAATATAAAAAAAATAATCTGGTCTAAATATGTCTGTAAATTCTTTTAAATTAAAATAGCTATAAAACCGTTTGTATTTTGTTTTTATTAGAGGGCCTTCCAATTTCAAGGTTAACCAATTGTGGTATTTATATCTGATGCTTTATCAAATCTACCTAAATACTTGTTTAAATATTACCATTTATTTTAATTTTGTTTAAAATGAGTCACTTAAATGTATAAGGATTTAAAACAATATAATGAACAACTTTAAGAATTATTTGTAGCGTTTTCAAAATAATTTTTAGCATTTCTTTGCCTAATGTCAGAGTAAGCTGTGAACAAATTTTAAGATCTGTTTCTATGTCATTGGGTTCGTCAATAAAATTATCCTAACTTAAATGTTTCTAGCTTTTTGATTAAATTAAACATTTACGTACGCAAATACTTATTGTTGAATGTTTTGTTTTCAAATAACAAATGGGATTTTTTTTAGAAATAATAATATTTTTTAAAAATAATATGGCAACACGTGTAAGATTTTTGAATTGAAATGTAAGAAGAGACAATCCGTCTCTATAACTGAAAAAAAAGCAACAATCATGAAAACAATGCCTACCAATACACATAAATAACTTTTGCATATTCGTACATACTTAGGTATTTAAATTTAAGCCAAAAACAAATTGTAAAATATGTTTTTTGTTTCACATGTAAGGCGAACGATGCATATTTATATTGTCAATAAAATGAAAAAATCAAAAATCGCTGAATAATTTTAAAATCGTTTATAGAAATATTTATGGAAAAAGTTAAAAAATTTTTGTTTGTTAAAGGTGGAGATGCCGAGATTTGAACCCCGGCAATATAACAAACAAACCTTCTTGGACAACCGCCCAGACCATTGAGCTATTAACCTTGTTAATAATAAAGCATTATAATAGAATATACTTCGTCATATTATTAGTTTAATTTGTAGGTATGTATTTTTCAATTAAAGCGAACAATCATGTACAAGCATGTGTACATGTTTCAAACAAAAAAACAAAAAAACAACAACCACAAGGGTTTTTTTTGGAAAAATTAGAGGCAGTCCTGGTTTTTTGATCATATCTCAGCCATTTGTGGACCGATCTTGCTGAAATTCAATAGCAAGAAATGGTGGACTATATGAGTTATTTTGGCTATAAAACTTGGACTCGGGAAGATCTATGGTTCCTGAGAATGGGTATTTTTCAAAAAAAAATTAATATTTTGGTCATAAATTTTTCGTATCTGAACCGATTTTCCATAGGACATATGACAGCCCTAAAATTTAGGTTTTTATACAATTTTTAATTTTTTTTGTACGGGAGGTACCACGCCCACTTCTCCAATCCCGCCCACATTTTGTAGGGTGGTGTGTATTGACAACCTTAATGTTTGTACCTAATTTGGAAACTTTGGCTCTTGCCGTTCTCCAGATATACAGAAAAAAGCAATAAAAATACAACAACAACAAGGGATTTTTGGAAAAAATTAGAGGCAGTCGTGGTTTTTTGATCATATCTCAGCCATTTGTGGACCGATCTTGCTGAATTTCAATAGCAAGAAATGGTGGACTATATGTGACATAAATGTAAAACAACCTAGCCGCTATCATGTCTGGATTATCCGGAAAACACATATCAAACGTAAGACGGACAGACGGACAGACGGACAGACGGACAGACGGACATCGTTAAATCAACTTCTCTTCTCATATGGACCCAAAATATATATACTTTATGGGGTCTAAAATCAATATTGTGGAAATTACAAACGTTATGACAAACTTATATATACCCTTTTACACCTGTGGTGAAGGGTATAAAAAAGAGTAACTTTTGGGATTTCAGTATTTTGATTATAACTCAGCCATTTTTTAACCGATTTGACAGATTTATATACCGACGTGTTTAGCAAGAAATTTACCATTTATTTGTGTTATAAAACTTGGACTCGGGAAGATCCATGGCTACCGAAAATGGGTATTTAAAAAAAAACCGGTTTTCCCGAGTTCTTTATAAAATATGTTCTACTTAAAATTTCCGATATTTTGGTATATAAGTCATTTCCATAGGACATATGACAGCCCTAAAATTTAGGTTTTTATACAATTTTTAAAACGTATGAATAGGTCATAATACAGCTGTAAAATTTTAGTTTTTATAAAAATGTTAATGTTTTTAGTCCTTTTTTGGAGTATTTTGCACATAACTTAACCATTTTTAACCGATTTGGCAGATTTATATACCAACGTGCTTAAAAATAACATTTCCATTAAATTGGCTTTTAGGCATATATATATATATATATATATATATATATATATATATATATATATATATATACCTACATATGTGTACATATATTTAAGCAAACTTAATTATAAAAAAAACAAACTTAATTATAAAAAAGAGTAACTTTTGGGATTTCAGTATTTTGATTATAACTCAGCCATTTTTTAACCGATTTGACAGATTTATATACCGACGTGTTGAGCAAGAAATTTACCATTTATTTGTGTTATAAAACTTGGACTCGAGAAGATCCATGGTTACCGAAAATGGGTATTTAAAAAAAAAAAAAATAATTTTGGTCATAACTTTTTTGTATCTGAACCGATTTTCCCGAGTTCTTTATAAAATATGTTCTACACGTTATGTGCTACTGGTGTTCTGAACGTCTGCAATGTCACATCGGCTTCGAGTGCAATATTATGACATTTATAACGTAACGACGTAATCTCTTTTGATATTTTTCGACATGAGTTACAGACACACATTTCTCTCACTTTTCGAGAAACGATGGAATATTTTGTTTCACATCTTTTCGATGCGAGAAGTTCTCACTATAGTTACAGAACATGGGTACTGACGTTTTGTTTGCAAAAGAGGAAAAAAACAAAGTGTAAAAAAAATTAAACATATTTTGGTTTGATTTTTTATATTTTAGTTTAGTGTTATGATTGTTAACACAATATAGTTATTTTAAGCTGTTTTTAAGTTTGTTTAGTTCATGTAAAACACGTTTAACCGGACTTGAACAGCAACATTCATGTTTGACTTATTTTTTTTAACTACTGTCTGGACGCCTACGTCACGAAGACAATAAGTAGTGTTTTTTGAAACTAATATGTATTTTCTTACTGTCTTGCCAGTACTGTTAAATGTAAACGTACTGTTAGCTTAAAGTGAGTTAGGTAGTAGTTAGCTAAAAGTTGGTAAGGTAGTAGTTAGCTTTTAGCTAACTTTATGTTAATACACCATAAGCTTAATAAGGAAAAGGTTTTATTTTTAATTATTAAAAACTATTTTATTTTAGTATTTTTAATATTTTTCTTTTTATTTTGAATTCAGTTATGTTAATATTTTAAGTATTTTTACTTCTATTATGCGTTCTGCATGGACTTTTCGTTTTTTTATAAACTTAAAGGTATTTCTAATGTCCGTATTTGCATAAACAAAACAATAAACCGTTATAAAAATCAAATTTCGAAATAACAAAAGAAAACAAAGACAAGAAACAAACGAAAATAAAAACAAGTAAGAGTGCTATATTCGGCTATGCCGAATCTTATATACCCTTCACAATGGTTTGGAAAGAACAGAAGTTTATATATATATTTAAATACATGTATATATACATGTATATTTATAAAATATATATCGTTTAGTTTTATTTAATTATTTGCACATGATTGCGTGCTATTAAATATATTAAAAGTTTAATTAATATATAGCACGTTAAGTTTTGATCGAATTTCAGTATTTGGTCATGCCGACATCTTAAAGTATAAAATTACCATTTACTTTGGTGATAAAACTTGTAGTCGGGAAGTTCTATGGTTCACGAAAATAGGTATTAAAAAAAAACTATATTTTTGACATTACTTTTTTTTACCGATATTCCGAGTTTTTCTAAAGATTTCCGATATTTTGATATCTAAAACGTATGAATAGGTCATAATAAAGCTCTAAAATTTTAGTTTTTATAAAAATGTTAATGTTTTTAGTCCTTTTTTGGAGTATTTTGCACATAACTTAACCATTTTTAACCGATTTGGCAGATTTATATACCAACGTGCTTAAAAATAATATTTCCATTAAATTGGCTTATAGGCATATATATATATACCTACATATTTGTACATATATTTAAGCAAACTTAATTATAAAAAAAACAAACTTAATTATAAAATAAAAAACAAACTTAATTATAAAAAAGAGTAACTTTTGGGATTTCAGTATTTTGATTATAACTCAGCCATTTTTTAACCGATTTGACAGATTTATATACCGACGTGTTTAGCAAGAAATTTACCATTTATTTGTGTTATAAAACTTGGACTCGGGAAGATCCATGGCTACCGAAAATGGGTATTTAAAAAAAAACCGGTTTTCCCGAGTTCTTTATAAAATATGTTCTACTTAAAATTTCCGATATTTTGGTATATAAGTCATTTCCATAGGACATATGACAGCCCTAAAATTTAGGTTTTTATACAATTTTTAAAACGTATGAATAGGTCATAATACAGCTGTAAAATTTTAGTTTTTATAAAAATGTTAATGTTTTTAGTCCTTTTTTTGGAGTATTTTGCACATAACTTAACCATTTTTAACCGATTTGGCAGATTTATATACCAACGTGCTTAAAAATAACATTTCCATTAAATTGGCTTTTAGTCATATATATATATATATATATATATATATATATATATATATATATACCTACATATGTGTACATATATTTAAGCAAACTTAATTATAAAAAAAACAAACTTAATTATAAAAAAGAGTAACTTTTGGGATTTCAGTATTTTGATTATAACTCAGCCATTTTTTAACCGATTTCACAGATTTATATACCGACGTGTTGAGCAAGAAATTTACCATTTATTTGTGTTATAAAACTTGGACTCGAGAAGATCCATGGTTACCGAAAATGGGTATTTAAAAAAAAAAAAAATAATTTTGGTCATAACTTTTTTGTATCTGAACCGATTTTCCCGAGTTCTTTATAAAATATGTTCTACACGTTATGTGCTACTGGTGTTCTGAACGTCTGCAATGTCACATCGGCTTCGAGTGCAATATTATGACATTTATAACGTAACGACGTAATCTCTTTTGATATTTTTCGACATGAGTTACAGACACACATTTCTCTCACTTTTCGAGAAACGATGGAATATTTTGTTTCACATCTTTTCGATGCGAGAAGTTCTCACTATAGTTACAGAACATGGGTACTGACGTTTTGTTTGCAAAAGAGGAAAAAAACAAAGTGTAAAAAAAATTAAACATATTTTGGTTTGATTTTTTATATTTTAGTTTAGTGTTATGATTGTTAACACAATATAGTTATTTTAAGCTGTTTTTAAGTTTGTTTAGTTCATGTAAAACACGTTTAACCGGACTTGAACAGCAACATTCATGTTTGACTTATTTTTTTTAACTACTGTCTGGACGCCTACGTCACGAAGACAATAAGTAGTGTTTTTTGAAACTAATATGTATTTTCTTACTGTCTTGCCAGTACTGTTAAATGTAAACGTACTGTTAGCTTAAAGTGAGTTAGGTAGTAGTTAGCTAAAAGTTGGTAAGGTAGTAGTTAGCTTTTAGCTAACTTTATGTTAATACACCATAAGCTTAATAAGGAAAAGGTTTTATTTTTAATTATTAAAAACTATTTTATTTTAGTATTTTTAATATTTTTCTTTTTATTTTGAATTCAGTTATGTTAATATTTTAAGTATTTTTACTTCTATTATGCGTTCTGCATGGACTTTTCGTTTTTTTATAAACTTAAAGGTATTTCTAATGTCCGTATTTGCATAAACAAAACAATAAACCGTTATAAAAATCAAATTTCGAAATAACAAAAGAAAACAAAGACAAGAAACAAACGAAAATAAAAACAAGTAAGAGTGCTATATTCGGCTATGCCGAATCTTATATACCCTTCACAATGGTTTGGAAAGAACAGAAGTTTATATATATATTTAAATACATGTATATATACATGTATATTTATAAAATATATATCGTTTAGTTTTATTTAATTATTTGCACATGATTGCGTGCTATTAAATATATTAAAAGTTTAATTAATATATAGCACGTTAAGTTTTGATCGAATTTCAGTATTTGGTCATGCCGACATCTTAAAGTATAAAATTACCATTTACTTTGGTGATAAAACTTGTAGTCGGGAAGTTCTATGGTTCACGAAAATAGGTATTAAAAAAAAACTATATTTTTGACATTACTTTTTTTTACCGATATTCCGAGTTTTTCTAAAGATTTCCGATATTTTGATATCTAAAACGTATGAATAGGTCATAATAAAGCTCTAAAATTTTAGTTTTTATAAAAATGTTAATGTTTTTAGTCCTTTTTTGGAGTATTTTGCACATAACTTAACCATTTTTAACCGATTTGGCAGATTTATATACCAACGTGCTTAAAAATAATATTTCCATTAAATTGGCTTATAGGCATATATATATATACCTACATATTTGTACATATATTTAAGCAAACTTAATTATAAAAAAAACAAACTTAATTATAAAATAAAAAACAAACTTAATTATAAAAAAGAGTAACTTTTGGGATTTCAGTATTTTGATTATAACTCAGCCATTTTTTAACCGATTTGACAGATTTATATACCGACGTGTTTAGCAAGAAATTTACCATTTATTTGTGTTATAAAACTTGGACTCGGGAAGATCCATGGCTACCGAAAATGGGTATTTAAAAAAAAACCGGTTTTCCCGAGTTCTTTATAAAATATGTTCTACTTAAAATTTCCGATATTTTGGTATATAAGTCATTTCCATAGGACATATGACAGCCCTAAAATTTAGGTTTTTATACAATTTTTAAAACGTATGAATAGGTCATAATACAGCTGTAAAATTTTAGTTTTTATAAAAATGTTAATGTTTTTAGTCCTTTTTTTGGAGTATTTTGCACATAACTTAACCATTTTTAACCGATTTGGCAGATTTATATACCAACGTGCTTAAAAATAACATTTCCATTAAATTGGCTTTTAGGCATATATATATATATATATATATATATATATATATATACCTACATATGTGTACATATATTTAAGCAAACTTAATTATAAAAAAAACAAACTTAATTATAAAAAAGAGTAACTTTTGGGATTTCAGTATTTTGATTATAACTCAGCCATTTTTTAACCGATTTGACAGATTTATATACCGACGTGTTGAGCAAGAAATTTACCATTTATTTGTGTTATAAAACTTGGACTCGAGAAGATCCATGGTTACCGAAAATGGGTATTTAAAAAAAAAAAAAATATTTTGGTCATAACTTTTTTGTATCTGAACCGATTTTCCCGAGTTCTTTATAAAATATGTTCTACTAAAAATTTCCGATATTTTGGTATATAAGTCATATCTATAGGACATATGACAGCCCTAAAATTAAGGTTTTTATAAACTTTTTTTTGTACGGGAGGTACCACGCCCACTTCTCCCATCCCGCCCACATTTTGTAGGGTGGTGTGTATTGACAACCAAAATGTGTGTACCCAATTTGGAAACTTTTGCTCTTACCGTTCTCCAGATATACAGAAAAAAGCAATAAAAATACAACAACAACAAGGGATTTTAGGAAAAAATTAGAGGCAGTCGTGGTTTTTTGATCATATCTCAGTCATTTGTGGACCGATCTTGCTGAATTTCAATAGCACGAAATGGTGGACTATATGTGACATAAATGTAAAACAACCTAGCCGCTATCATGTCTGGTTTTCCCGGAAAACACATATCAAGCGTAAGACGGACAGACGGACGGACGGACAGACGGACATTGTTAAATCAACTTCTCTTCTCATATGGACCCGGAATATATATACTTTATGGGGTCTAAAATCAATATTGTGGAAATTACAAACGTAATGACAAACTTATATATACCCTTTTACACCTCTGGTGAAGGGCATAATAAGGGTATAAAAAGGGTAAATTAAAAGGCGTAAATATGTATAAAATATACTATATGAAGTTCATAAATATATTTAAAAAATTTTAAAAAGTGAAAAACTGACCAATTTCTTTTTAGATAAAAAGATTTATAAAATAAAAAAACAAAAAATAAAAAACAAAAAAAAGAATGGAATGAATGGGATTCGAACCAGTAAACCAATAAGACATTGTTAAGAGGCAGACCGTTTAGACCGTTCGACCATCGAACCGCATGAGAAGTCGTTGTTGATTTGAGTATTTGATATCCAAATTATTTATATTAAATTAAAGTATGTGTTTGTTGTTTGTGTGTAATACAGAAGGTAATATTAAATAAAAAAAAAAAAGAAGTTTACCGCAAGTATTTTAATGAAAAAAACCACAAAAAAAACAACTATTTTACAGGGTTACCATTAACCGTTTTGAAACGTAAACTTTCGTTTTGGTTAATAAAAGTCGCAAACCAATTTAAATGTTTTTTATTTATCAATAATACAACATAAACATACCAAGAAATTGCTTAAATTGTGTATGCTTTTAAATCGCTTTTGTGCAGAAGATATTATCAGGCCTGTTCTGAAAATCACTTTAACTCAAATCACGTGATTTGAAATCACATGTGCCTACTGAAATCACACGTGTGATATTTTAGCGTCCCGTTTTTGTGTGATCTTCAATTGCAGAAAGCACACCAAGAAACAAAACAACGGTATGACTTTCAAAACACCACAAAGTCGCAGGTGTGATTTCAGAACAGGCCCGTATATAGGTATATATGAATATATTTTTGAATAAATTGTCTAAAAAAGTGACTAATATGTTATCAATGTCAGCAATAAAAAGGCAAAGGTTGCTTTTAATATTTTGACGACACTAGATGACTGTTCGTTATGTTAGCGGTTTTTTGTAGTCGTAAAATTATATGATGAGGGCATTTCTAATATTCCCTAAATACAATTTTTTTTAGAGTGGATAACCCTGCTTGTTTGTATGGTTTTTAAGCAGTGTGACCATTTTGGCAATTTTGCAGCTTTAGCTAAATTAAAATTTTTAATTTAGCTAAAATACTTTCATTAAGCGCTTCGCATTTTTTTTAAGCATTTTAATTGAATGTTTCTAGCTTTTTTAGAATTATTTTAAAAATTGAAGAATAGGTATTGATATAACTTAAGTTTTTTATGTATTATAATAAATTATAATAAATTTTGACTAAAAAAAATAGTTGTAGTCAAAATGAAATTTCGTATGGAAATGGATAATTCTTATTTTATTGTAAAAAAATTTTCATTTTATTTTTTTACAAGACGATAAGCCTGCATGTTTGGGCGATTTTTAATGAAGACTTTTAAGTAGTGTGGGAATTTTTTATTTTTGAAAGTAAATTCAGCACAAAAAACTTAGATTTAGCTGTAAAATTTCCATTTGGCATTTTATTAGCTTTTTAGAAAAATGTTTTAAGCTTCTTTTGATTAATTTTTAAAGTTGGATGAAATAGTCTTAAGCGGCCCATACACTTGCAATATTACTGTATATGATATTCGCCATATTATTTAAATTTTGTCCTATATTATGCAATAAGTCGCACAATGGTTTCATTCATTCAATAAAAAGGTGAACATAAACTATAGGAATAGCATAAACAGCATTATACAATGTTGCCAACACATTTCACTTTCTTTTCGTTGTGCAATAAAAATCAAAAGTCTTTTGATTGTTGCCAATATATTGTGCTACCATCGAATATCGCATACACATTGGCTGTATAATTGTACAATACGTAAAATTGAACAATTTTATTGCAAGTGTATAATCCGCTTTAGCGATTAAAACTAAAATAAATTGTTATAAACTAACTTTTACGCAATTAATGATGACTGTTTTTTTAAAATATAAAAAAAATAATCTGGTCTAAATATGTCTGTAAATTCTTTTAAATTAAAATAGCTATAAAACCGTTTGTATTTTGTTTTTATTAGAGGGCCTTCCAATTTCAAGGTTAACCAATTGTGGTATTTATATCTGATGCTTTATCAAATCTACCTAAATACTTGTTTAAATATTACCATTTATTTTAATTTTGTTTAAAATGAGTCACTTAAATGTATAAGGATTTAAAACAATATAATGAACAACTTTAAGAATTATTTGTAGCGTTTTCAAAATAATTTTTAGCATTTCTTTGCCTAATGTCAGAGTAAGCTGTGAACAAATTTTAAGATCTGTTTCTATGTCATTGGGTTCGTCAATAAAATTATCCTAACTTAAATGTTTCTAGCTTTTTGATTAAATTAAACATTTACGTACGCAAATACTTATTGTTGAATGTTTTGTTTTCAAATAACAAATGGGATTTTTTTTAGAAATAATAATATTTTTTAAAAATAATATGGCAACACGTGTAAGATTTTTGAATTGAAATGTAAGAAGAGACAATCCGTCTCTATAACTGAAAAAAAAGCAACAATCATGAAAACAATGCCTACCAATACACATAAATAACTTTTGCATATTCGTACATACTTAGGTATTTAAATTTAAGCCAAAAACAAATTGTAAAATATGTTTTTTGTTTCACATGTAAGGCGAACGATGCATATTTATATTGTCAATAAAATGAAAAAATCAAAAATCGCTGAATAATTTTAAAATCGTTTATAGAAATATTTATGGAAAAAGTTAAAAAATTTTTGTTTGTTAAAGGTGGAGATGCCGAGATTTGAACCCCGGCAATATAACAAACAAACCTTCTTGGACAACCGCCCAGACCATTGAGCTATTAACCTTGTTAATAATAAAGCATTATAATAGAATATACTTCGTCATATTATTAGTTTAATTTGTAGGTATGTATTTTTCAATTAAAGCGAACAATCATGTACAAGCATGTGTACATGTTTCAAACAAAAAAACAAAAAAACAACAACCACAAGGGTTTTTTTTGGAAAAATTAGAGGCAGTCCTGGTTTTTTGATCATATCTCAGCCATTTGTGGACCGATCTTGCTGAAATTCAATAGCAAGAAATGGTGGACTATATGAGTTATTTTGGCTATAAAACTTGGACTCGGGAAGATCTATGGTTCCTGAGAATGGGTATTTTTCAAAAAAAAATTAATATTTTGGTCATAAATTTTTCGTATCTGAACCGATTTTCCATAGGACATATGACAGCCCTAAAATTTAGGTTTTTATACAATTTTTAATTTTTTTTGTACGGGAGGTACCACGCCCACTTCTCCAATCCTGCCCACATTTTGTAGGGTGGTGTGTATTGACAACCTTAATGTTTGTACCTAATTTGGAAACTTTGGCTCTTGCCGTTCTCCAGATATACAGAAAAAAGCAATAAAAATACAACAACAACAAGGGATTTTTGGAAAAAATTAGAGGCAGTCGTGGTTTTTTGATCATATCTCAGCCATTTGTGGACCGATCTTGCTGAATTTCAATAGCAAGAAATGGTGGACTATATGTGACATAAATGTAAAACAACCTAGCCGCTATCATGTCTGGATTATCCGGAAAACACATATCAAACGTAAGACGGACAGACGGACAGACGGACATCGTTAAATCAACTTCTCTTCTCATATGGACCCAAAATATATATACTTTATGGGGTCTAAAATCAATATTGTGGAAATTACAAACGTTATGACAAACTTATATATACCCTTTTACACCTGTGGTGAAGGGTATAAAAAAGAGTAACTTTTGGGATTTCAGTATTTTGATTATAACTCAGCCATTTTTTAACCGATTTGACAGATTTATATACCGACGTGTTTAGCAAGAAATTTACCATTTATTTGTGTTATAAAACTTGGACTCGGGAAGATCCATGGCTACCGAAAATGGGTATTTAAAAAAAAACCGGTTTTCCCGAGTTCTTTATAAAATATGTTCTACTTAAAATTTCCGATATTTTGGTATATAAGTCATTTCCATAGGACATATGACAGCCCTAAAATTTAGGTTTTTATACAATTTTTAAAACGTATGAATAGGTCATAATACAGCTGTAAAATTTTAGTTTTTATAAAAATGTTAATGTTTTTAGTCCTTTTTTGGAGTATTTTGCACATAACTTAACCATTTTTAACCGATTTGGCAGATTTATATACCAACGTGCTTAAAAATAACATTTCCATTAAATTGGCTTTTAGGCATATATATATATATATATATATATATATATATATATATATATATACCTACATATGTGTACATATATTTAAGCAAACTTAATTATAAAAAAAACAAACTTAATTATAAAAAAGAGTAACTTTTGGGATTTCAGTATTTTGATTATAACTCAGCCATTTTTTAACCGATTTGACAGATTTATATACCGACGTGTTGAGCAAGAAATTTACCATTTATTTGTGTTATAAAACTTGGACTCGAGAAGATCCATGGTTACCGAAAATGGGTATTTAAAAAAAAAAAAAATAATTTTGGTCATAACTTTTTTGTATCTGAACCGATTTTCCCGAGTTCTTTATAAAATATGTTCTACTAAAAATTTCCGATATTTTGGTATATAAGTCATATCTATAGGACATATGACAGCCCTAAAATTAAGGTTTTTATAAAATTTTTACTTTTTTTTGTACGGGAGGTACCACGCCCACTTCTCCCATCCCGCCCACATTTTGTAGGGTGGTGTGTATTGACAACCAAAATGTGTGTACCCAATTTGGAAACTTTGGCTCTTACCGTTCTCCAGATATACAGAAAAAAGCAATAAAAATACAACAACAACAAGGGATTTTAGGAAAAAATTAGAGGCAGTCGTGGTTTTTTGATCATATCTCAGTCATTTGTGGACCGATCTTGCTGAATTTCAATAGCACGAAATGGTGGACTATATGTGACATAAATGTAAAACAACCTAGCCGCTATCATGTCTGGTTTTCCCGGAAAACACATATCAAGCGTAAGACGGACAGACGGACAGACGGACGGACGGACAGACGGACATTGTTAAATCAACTTCTCTTCTCATATGGACCCGGAATATATATACTTTATGGGGTCTAAAATCAATATTGTGGAAATTACAAACGTAATGACAAACTTATATATACCCTTTTACACCTCTGGTGAAGGGTATAATAAGGGTATAAAAAGGGTAAATTAAAAGGCGTAAATATGTATAAAATATACGTATATGAAGTTCATAAATATATTTAAAAAATTTAAAAAAGTGAAAAACTGACCAATTTCTTTTTAGATAAAAAGATTTATAAAATAAAAAAACAAAAAATAAAAAAAAGAATGGAATGAATGGGATTCGAACCAGTAAACCAATAAGACATTGTTAAGAGGCAGACCGTTTAGACCGTTCGACCATCGAACCGCATGAGAAGTCGTTGTTGATTTGAGTATTTGATATCCATAATTATTTATATTAAATTAAAGTATGTATGTGTTTGTTGTTTGTGTGTAATACAGAAGGTAATATTAAATAAAAAAAAAAAAGAAGTTTACCGCAAGTATTTTAAATGAAAAAAACCACAAAAAAAAACAACTATTTTACAGGGTTACCATTAACCGTTTTGAAACGTAAACTTTCGTTTTGGTTAATAAAAGTCGCAAACCAATTTAAATGTTTTTTATTTATCAATAATACAACATAAACATACCAAGAAATTGCTTAAATTGTGTATGCTTTTAAATCGCTTTTGTGCAGAAGATATTATCAGGCCTGTTCTGAAAATCACTTTAACTCAAATCACGTGATTTGAAATCACATGTGCCTACTGAAATCACACGTGTGATATTTTAGCGTCCCGTTTTTGTGTGATCTTCAATTGCAGAAAGCACACCAAGAAACAAAACAACGGTATGACTTTCAAAACACCACAAAGTCGCAGGTGTGATTTCAGAACAGGCCCGTATATAGGTATATATGAATATATTTTTGTATAAATTGTCTAAAAAAGTGACTAATATGTTATCAATGTCAGCAATAAAAAGGCAAAGGTTGCTTTTAATATTTTGACGACACTAGATGACTGTTCGTTATGTTAGCGGTTTTTTGTAGTCGTAAAATTATATGATGAGGGCATTTCTAATATTCCCTAAATACAATTTTTTTTAGAGTGGATAACCCTGCTTGTTTGTATGGTTTTTAAGCAGTGTGACCATTTTGGCAATTTTGCAGCTTTACTTAGATTAAAAATTTTAATTTAGCTAAAATACTTTCATTAAGCGCTTCGCATTTTTTTAAGCATTTTAATTGAATGTTTCTAGCTTTTTTAGAATTATTTTAAAAATTGAAGAATAGGTATTGATATAACTTAAGTTTTTTATGTATTATAATAAATTATAATAAATTTTGACTAAAAAAAATAGTTGTAGTCAAAATGAAATTTCGTATGGAAATGGATAATTCTTATTTTATTGTAAAAAAATTTTCATTTTATTTTTTTACAAGACGATAAGCCTGCATGTTTGGGCGATTTTTAATGAAGACTTTTAAGTAGTGTGGGAATTTTTTTTATTTTTGAAAGTAAATTCAGCACAAAAAACTTAGATTTAGCTGTAAAATTTCCATTTGGCATTTTATTAGCTTTTTAGAAAAATATTACTGTATATGATATTCGCCATATTATTTAAATTTTGTCCTATATTATGCAATAAGTCGCACAATGGTTTCATTCATTCAATAAAAAGGTGAACATAAACTATAGGAATAGCATAAACAGCATTATACAATGTTGCCAACACATTTCACTTTCTTTTCGTTGTGCAATAAAAATCAAAAGTCTTTTGATTGTTGCCAATATATTGTGCTACCATCGAATATCGCATACACATTGGCTATATAATTGTACAATACGCAAAATTGAACAATTTTATTGCAAGTGTATAATCCGCTTTAGCGATTAAAACTAAAATAAATTGTTATAAACTAACTTTTACGCAATTAATGATGACTGTTTTTTTAAAATATAAAAAAAATAATCTGGTCTAAATATGTCTGTAAATTCTTTTAAATTAAAATAGCTATAAAACCGTTTGTATTTTGTTTTTATTAGAGGGCCTTCCAATTTCAAGGTTAACCAATTGTGGTATTTATATCTGATGCTTTATCAAATCTACCTAAATACTGGTTTAAATATTACCATTTATTTTAATTTTGTTTAAAATGAGTCACTTAAATGTATAAAGATTTAAAACAATATAATGAACAACTTTAAGAATTATTTGTAGCGTTTTCAAAATAATTTTTAGCATTTCTTTGCCTAATGTCAGAGTAAGCTGTGAACAAATTTTAAGATCTGTTTCTATGTCATTGGGTTCGTCAATAAAATTATCCTAACTTAAATGTTTCTAGCTTTTTGATTAAATTAAACATTTACGTACGCAAATACTTATTGTTGAATGTTTTGTTTTCAAATAACAAATGGGATTTTTTTTAGAAATAATAATATTTTTTAAAAATAATATGGCAACACGTGTAAGATTTTTGAATTGAAATGTAAGAAGAGACAATCCGTCTCTATAACTGAAAAAAAAGCAACAATCATGAAAACAATGCCTACCAATACACATAAATAACTTTTGCATATTCGTACATACTTAGGTATTTAAATTTAAGCCAAAAACAAATTGTAAAATATGTTTTTTGTTTCACATGTAAGGCGAACGATGCATATTTATATTGTCAATAAAATGAAAAAATCAAAAATCGCTGAATAATTTTAAAATCGTTTATAGAAATATTTATGGAAAAAGTTAAAAAATTTTTGTTTGTTAAAGGTGGAGATGCCGAGATTTGAACCCCGGCAATATAACAAACAAACCTTCTTGGGCAACCGCCCAGACCATTGAGCTATTAACCTTGTTAATAATAAAGCATTATAATAGAATATACTTCATCATATTATTAGTTTAATTTGTAGGTATGTATTTTTCAATTAAAGCGAACAATCATGTACAAGCATGTGTACATGTTTCAAACAAAAAAACAACAACCACAAGGGTTTTTTTGGAAAAATTAGAGGCAGTCGTGGTTTTTTGATCATATCTCAGCCATTTGTGGACCGATCTTGCTGAAATTCAATAGCAAGAAATGGTGGACTATATGAGTTATTTTGGCTATAAAACTTGGACTCGGGAAGATCTATGGTTCCTGAGAATGGGTATTTTTCAAAAAAAAATTAATATTTTGGTCATAAATTTTTCGTATCTGAACCGATTTTCCCGAGTTTTTTATAAAATATGTTCTACTAAAAATTTCCGATATTTTGGTATATAAGTCATATCCATAGGACATATGACAGCCCTAAAATTTAGGTTTTTATACAATTTTTAATTTTTTTTGTACGGGAGGTACCACGCCCACTTCTCCAATCCCGCCCACATTTTGTAGGGTGGTGTGTATTGACAACCTTAATGTTTGTACCTAATTTGGAAACTTTGGCTCTTGCCGTTCTCCAGATATACAGAAAAAAGCAATAAAAATACAACAACAACAAGGGATTTTTGGAAAAAATTAGAGGCAGTCGTGGTTTTTTGATCATATCTCAGCCATTTGTGGACCGATCTTGCTGAATTTTAATAGCAAGAAATGGTGGACTATATGTGACATAAATGTAAAACAACCTAGCCGCTATCATGTCTGGATTATCCGGAAAACACATATCAAACGTAAGACGGACAGACGGACAGACGGACAGACGGACATCGTTAAATCAACTTCTCTTCTCATATGGACCCAAAATATATATACTTTATGGGGTCTAAAATCAATATTGTGGAAATTACAAACGTTATGACAAACTTATATATACCCTTTTACACCTGTGGTGAAGGGTATAAAAATTGCCGCACATAAATCACTCGCATTGATTTCGGGGAATTTCTGCATTTAGTTAGCTTATAGTTTGTTGTTAAAAAGTTAATTATAACTGCGTTATTTTTGTAGTCGACTACCAAATTGCTTGGGTACCTTCTACTTCTACTAATATAGCTACAGTAGACAATATTGGAAACAGTGATGATATTATTACAAATTGTTCTTTATCAAGTCTTGGCTTAAATAATTAAAATGGTAAGAATTCGTTTTAACATTAAAGCAAAAGTCTGCATGTATAAAAAGTTACACTTACACTTTTTAGATGAACAAACAACAATTTCCTTAGACATTAGAAATTATATAGGCAAAAAAATAGATGATGCTACTAAAAAAAGGTTATAAGCAGAATATTGGGCTCCTTCTAAAGATTACAGTTTCCCGTTTTCTAAAAGAAACGTTTCAGGAAAAGATATAAAACATTATGTTGGTGTTAAACATTTGGAGATGTATAATGAGTAGCTCGTTTTATCGGATGTCAAAAAGGGTATTTTTTGTAAATATTGTACAATTTTTGTAACGCGAAACGAAGAAGGACATCATAGAAATATTAGCTTAAAAGCATTTGTAACATCAGCTCTTACTTATTTTAAAAACCTAGTCGGGATTCAGAGTGATTTTGAGAATCACTCCAAATGCTTTACCATAAAAATAGTGTTTTTTCTGGAATACTGTTTGTAAAGACAAACGAAGACTTTCGTCTCGAGGTAGTTAATCAAGTTTATACATCTGCCCTTCAACAAAAAATTGAAAACCAAGAACGTTTACTCTCAATTATAAAAACCATAATTTTTCTTGGAAGGCATAGCATACCTCTCCGTGGACATCGAGATGATGGTCCTTTGTTACCTTCCGGAAATAGAAACTCTGAAGATATTTTCCGAGCGCTTTTACGATTTCGTATAGAGGACGGAGATAAAATTTTAGATAACTACCAGAAAATATCTCCTTTAAATGCAATATAAGTATTTATCAAAAACTACACAAAATAACATATCGTCATCTTAAAGACCTAATAACCTATCTGCAAAAATTTCAAAATTGAGTTTTTTATGGATTTTTATTCCCTATATCATAACGCATATGTGTGCAAAATTTTTAACATGTAATATTACAAATGACACAGTTTTTGTACCTAGAGGGCCGTTACGCACAAAAAAAATGATCAAAAATCACGATAAAAGTTTAATTTTGTTGCATAGTGTAATTAAAACAAACATTAAGTACTTGTTTTTGCTTAAACCAGTAAAAGAAACTACTACTGTAATTATTTAATATATATAATATTCATGTGTATAAAGAAATTTTTATTTATTCATACTAATTAGTACTGCAGATAGGTTATTTGGTTCAGATTTTTACAATTCCAAAAAACCTAAGTGTCATAAACATAAGCTGTGATTAGAAAAACAAAATTTTCTCAACCGATATATATTTATGGTTTAATTTTAATCAAAATGTGTAATTTTCGTTTCAATATCGTTAATAGTTCCAATTTTATAACGTTTCTTTCTCTCCTGTAAACTTCTGAAAACTGCAGATAGGTTATTTCGTCTTTAAGGTGACGATATGTAATTAAATGTTGTAATAGTTTAATATTAGAAACAATCCTCGGAAACATATATGAATCAAAATTTTATTCGATAATTTTTGACGAAAGCACGGATTTGTCGGGGAAAAGCCAGATTTCCTTACCTTTAAGATATTTCAACATTCAACAAAAAGTTGTTAGGGAAGAATTTATCGGCTTTGTTGACGCATTTCAAGAGGCCTCAAAGGATGTTGATAATGACGCTGAAGTGTCAATTGATGCGAAAGCACTATCATCAATAGTCGTTAAAGCTTTGACAAATTTTGGTATTGACCTAAAAAATTGTGTAGGAGTTGGAACAGATGAGTGTCCTCCGATGTCAGCAGAAAATAGAGTTGATATAAAAATTCTGGAAACCGCGACAAATGCTAAACAAACGCCTTGCTATTCCAATAAATTAAACAACTCAATTTCTAAAAGCAACAAAGTGCCATTAATACAAAAAGTTGTGTCATTTGTTAAAGAAACGACAAAATTTTTTATATATAATCATCCCAAACGAAACGCAATTTTAGCAAAGTATTTGGGAGCCAAACTCTCTACATTATGCGAGACAAGATGGGTGGACCGACACGATTCAATTTTACACTTTTCAACAAGTGTACATCATATAATAGAAGCTTTGGAAAAAATATCTGAGTGGAAAGATAGAGATATTTCATCAAAAGCCTTATTATTAAGGAACTCACTTAGTACTTTTGAATTTATTTGCGGAATATACATTTTAAGTGAGATACTTATTGTAGCACAGCCACTTAGTATTATTCTACAAAACCAGGATATAGATCTTCAAAAAGGCTCGAGCCTTATCAAAACTTTAATTATGTGCCTTGAAGAGAAAAGAAATAAAGCCGAAGAACTATTTAAAGCAGTTTTTTAAAAGGCTGAAGGAAAAATCGCCCAAGTAAAAATGGCCCAAGAAAAAAAAAAATGAAAAATCGCCCAAAAGAACATGAAAAATGACCCAAATAGAAAAATATGAAATTTTGCCCAAAAAACGAAAAAGGGCCCAAAAAAAATGAAAAATTACCCAAAAAGCAAAAACGAATTTTTTCCCAAAAAAAAGAATTCCCCAATTAGCAAAAAACCAACAAAACTATTTTTAAAGAAACTTATTTTGGTAGCATGTCATAACGTCCATGGACACTATGACACTGGACGTTATGACATGCCACCAAAATAAGTTTCATTATGACACTGGACGTTCCCAGTAAAAAATTTTAAGGTTTTCGGAAGCAAGAAAAGTACAAGAGCGCTGGCTATTACATACTACTTAGAAGCAACAGGGAAGCGAAAAACATTGAAGTAAATTTTTAATATAAGTAAATGAAAATTATTTAATAGCTTCGCATAATTCCTTATAAGTAAGCAGGTTGTAAGGGAGTAGTTGAAATTATTAGTTTAAAGAAAAAATTTACGACCAAAGTTCAAAGTGCTTCGGTTAATCCCTTACATGGAAGCACGTTGTATTGCAATGATTTCAAAATGTGTTTACGATTATTCCCGACATGTAATCGAAAACAACAGATGCTTAAAATTACTTCTTTTTTATTACGCGATCAGTCGGCAAATTGTTTTTGAGCAGAGAGGACGCAAGCAAATTTTTGTGTGGTCAATTACAAGATTTGTTGTTGTTTTCTTTTTAATTTGCGTTCTATTTTAAAAATTACATGTTAACTGTGTTGTGTGTTTGTTTGGCTTTTTGTTATTTTGCATAAGTTTCAAAGGTATGAAAGCTACGGTTTTTGGAAGCTATTCCTTCACGGAATAATGTAAGCCATGAAAAACGCAGTGATTTTACAAAAAAGTAGTGCTTCCAAGTGGGAATTCGCCATATAAAAATCATGCCTCTTGTAAGCAGGTTTGTAAGGGGGAATTGTGCTTCTCTCCCTTACAAACCTGCTTACCAGTAAGCACCATTTTTTACTGGGTTATGACATGCCACCAAAATAAGTTTCTTTAAAAATAGTTTTGTTGGTTTTTTGCTAATTGGGGAATTCTTTTTTTTTGGGAAAAAATTCGTTTTTGCTTTTTGGCTCATTTTTCATTTTTTTTTTTTGGGCCCTTTTTCGTTTTTTGGGCAAAATTTCATATTTTACTATTTGGGTAATTTTTCAAGTTCTTTTGGGCGATTTTTCATTTTTTTTCTTGGGCCTTTTTTCCTCGGGCGATTTTTCCTACAGCCTTTTAAAAAACTGCTTTAAATAGTTCTTCGGCTTTAGGTCCATAATTACTAAAGAAGTTAAATACAAAAAAATGATCTGCATACACGCAGAGAAAAACATGTTTCATTATGGTCCCAACCAACAAAACTATTTTTAAAGAAACTAATTTAACCATAATATGGTTGTCGGTGACAATGATTTGGTTAAATGAAACATAATATGGTAAACAATTTTTTAAAAATGGTTTTGCTGCTTTTTCACTGGGTGTATATATTAAATATATAACGAAAACACTTCTGGGCGCAAGGATTTTCTCCTCTATGGTATAACAAATACCGGCTTCGCTAACTAAAGCTTCTCTGCACAGCCGGCCTTTGGCCGGACACAAGGATTTTCTTCTCTATGGTATAAAAAATACCGGCTTCGCTAACTAAAGCTTCTCTGCACGGCTGTAGGAAATATCGCCCAAAGAAAAATCGCCAAAAAAAAAAAAATGAAAAATCGCCCAAAAAAATTGCATGTAAAATTGGGCCTGATTTCATATGAAAAATGGCCCAACATTTTTGGGCTATTTTTCGTTATTGTTGGGTTATTTTTCGTTTTTTAAATTTGGGTGATTTTTCATATGAAAAATAGCCCATTTTTTGGGCCAGTTTTCATTTTTAAAATTCTACCATAATCTTACATAGCAGAGAAAACCATGTTTTATTATGGTTGCAAACAACAAAACTATTTTTCAAGAAACTAATTTAACCATAATATGGTTGTCAGCGACAATGATTTGGTTAAATTAAACATAATATGGGTAGAATTTTTTTAAAAATGGTTTTGTAGCTTTTTCTCTGGGTGTATATATTAAATATATATATATATCGAAAATAAGGATTTTTCTCTTCTATGGTATAACAAATACTGGCTTCGCTAACTAAAGCTTCTCTGTATAGCCGGCCTTCGGCCGGGCGCAAGGATTTTCTCCTCTATGGTATAACAAAGACCGGCTTCGCTAACTAAAGCTTCTCTGTATAGCCGGCCTTCGGCCGGGCGCAAGGATTTTCTCCTCTATGGTATAACAAAGACCGGCTTCGCTAACTAAAGCTTCTCTGCGTAGTCGGCCTTGTTCGTAAACAAGGCAGTTTTTCGAAGCTTTACTTAGCGAAACCGGTTTTTGTTAGACCATAAAGGAGAAAATCCTTGCGCGCGGCCGAAGGCCGGCTATTCATAGAAGCTTTAGTAAGCGAAGCCGGTCTTTGTTATACCATAGAGCAGAAAATCCTTGCGCACGGCCGAAGGCCGGCTATACCGAGAAGCTTTAGTTAGCGAAGCCAGTATTTGTTATACCATACAAGATGAAATCCTTATTTTGGATATATATATTTAATATATACACCCGGAGTAAAAGCTATAAAAATATTTTATCCATATTATGTTTAATTTAACCAAATCATTGTCACCGACAACCATATTATGGTTAAATTAGTATCTTTAAAAAAATCACTTGAAATTTTAACGGTATTTTAAAAAATAATTTACACATTTTTGACTATGTATAAGTTAAGTTGCGGACGTTATGACAATTCTTCGATGGACATTATGACACTTTTAAAAGTGTCATAAAGTCCAAGGACACTACAACACTGGACGTTATGACATGCCACCTAAATTTATATGAATAATAAACACTTTTTTGCAAATTGAGTAATTTTTTTTTTTTTTTTTTGGGAAAAAATTCGTTTTTGCTTTTTGGGTCATTTTTCATTTTCTTTTTGGGCCCTTTTTCGTTTTTTTTGGGCTAAATTTCATATTTACCTTTTTGGGTCATTTTTCATGTTCGCTTGGGCGATTCTTCATTTGGGCGATTTTTAATTTTTTTTTTTGGGCCATTTTTCTTTGGGCGATATTTCCTACAGCCTCTCTGCACAGCCGGCCTTCGGCCGGGCGCAAGAATTTTCTCTTCTATGGTATAACAAACACCGGCTTCGCTTACTAAAGCTTCTCTGCATAGTCGACTTTGGTTCGGAAACAACGCAGATTTTAGAAGCTTTACTTAGCGAAGCCGGTGTTTGTTATACCATAGAGAAGAAAATCATTGCGCCCGGCCGAACGCCGGCTATGATCCCAAACTTGTTTACATTCTTGCTTGTAAGAATTTTTGGCATTGTACTTACTTATTTTGATATTTAAAAAAAAAAATTTTACACATTTTAATATTTTCATTATAAGTTAAGTTGTGGACATTATGACATTTTGCAAAGTGTCATAATGTCCGCGGACGCTATGACATTTCTTTGATGGACACTTTCAAAAGTGTCATAACGTCCATGGACACTATGACACTGGACGTTATGACATGCCACCCTTATTTTACCAAAACAAAAAGCTTCGCTAACTAAAGCACAAGGATTTTCTCCTCTATGGTAAAACAAAGACCGGCTCCGCTAACTAAAGCTTCTCGGCGCTGACGGCCTTGGGCGGGCGCAAGGATTTTTTCCTTTATGGTATAACAAGTACCGGTTTCGCTTAGTAAAGCTTCTAAAATCTGCTTTGTTTCCGAACTAAGGCCGACTTCGCAGAGTAGCTTTAGTTAGCGAAGCCCGTATTTGTTATACCATAGAGGAGAAAATCCTTGCGCCAAGCCAAAGGCTGGCTATGCAGAGAAGCTTAAGTTAGCGAAGCCGGTTTTTGTTATACCATAGAGGAGAAAATCCTTGCTCCCGGCCGAAGGCCGGCTGTGCACAGAAGCTTTAGTTAGCGAAGCCGGTACTTGTTTTATTAAAGATGTAATGATCGTTATTGGCCAGTCCTTTTAATGATCAAATATGTTCTGATCCCGGTGATCATATTTTCTTAAATCAGAACAGCAGCTTAATTATTTTTTTTAGGGCGCACAAAAGTAGCGGCGATCGAAACCCGCTTGGACTTACGTGTTCAATAATGCTTATATACTATAGGAAATGATTCAATGGATTCAATAAAATACGCATATTTTAAATTGCAGAAAAATTAACATTTTTCTTATTAACGGCTTTGGCAATAATATCCTATTAGTAAACCCACTTGTTAAAATATGGAAAAAAAAATTCATTGGAAAAAGTGATCTATTCGCTTTAAACGGATACCACTTTTTGGGGTGCTAACATTTATGGCTATACATTTAACAACGTTGCTCCTGAAATGATAGGTTTATTATTAAATAGGGTAAACATGATGATGACATCAGTGGAAAACATTTCTTAGGAATACGAAGTTAAGAATATGTGCTAAAAATCATAATTTTAAAATAATGCTTGATATTTTCTTTTGGGCCTTTAATGTCATTAGGGGACATAAGTTTTGAGCAGGAAAAAAAATAAAATATGTTTAAACCTGGTAGATGTTAGGTGGATTCCTAACCAATGTCCAAATGAAATAGTGCGATTCAGTATTTAACCTAAATAACTCAATATAGGTATATAATTAAAATTTATATTTAAATATATGTATATACATATATATTGTTATTTAGGTAATGAGAATGAGAACAAATAAAACAATAAGGTTTTTTATAAAAAAAGAAAAAAAAAAAAAAACATTGGCAAATTATAGTCAGTTCTGCAGTGACAGCTGCTCTGAGTATATATGTAATACAGAACGGGTGGTCACCGTCCTTAAATATATTTCATTCAAGACTGTTAAAAATTTATGAATGCTGTTTTTTTTCAATGGGATTTTTTTTTTTTGTTGGTGTCTTTTACTTTTATCTATATAACCTCTTACATATGAGATGATACACAGCTGGTAATTAATCAGTTCGTTATTTATTTATTCGTATGTACTCAATTACTCAATGTAAATAGTTATGAATGAGAATGCGTAGTATTAAAAGGGGTTTGCGTCTAGGCTACAAAGGGGGATGGGTGGAACAAATCATGTGGCATAGGCATGAAAAATAAGCATTAGACGTTGTTTTATTCATTGTTCAGAGTAAACTCAGGTAAATGCAGATAAAAGAGGGACCAGGGAACTTGCATGGAGACAAATAAGGGTTAAGTTAATATATATTTAGTTAATTGCGCAGTGTTTCAAATGTAATGTGATGGTAACCCAGGTAACTTAATCACTACCTACTTTGAAATACAACGCTTTTCGTCAAGTTTTTCTCTATTCCTACTTTACTATTCGTACTGATTATACGAAACGAGGTGTACTACAACTTGCATAGCATTTCTAGAATTCTTTTTAGAACTGCAAGCGAAACCCTTAACACCTCATCTGAAATTTGTGGAGGAACGACAAATTAAGGGCATTAAATTTTAAATCGTTAAAAAAGATAGCAGAAAAACAAAAAAAAAAAGGGTTAAAGGAAACGTGGTACACTAGCGAAATTGAAGGTACTGTATATATTTTTTTTCCTATTTTGAGTGGGCAATCGTAAAACCATTTTTCTACAGAACCTAGGCACGCATCTGAATAGACAACTTTTATATCCCCAGTGATACGGAAAACCAAACCGGGAAATTGGGAAAACATTTATCAGTCACGTGGGGTCTATAGCATGCCAGTGAACTCTCCATGCAAACGTGGTGTGAAATTGGAACGGTAGTTTATTGCATCATTCCCGTATACTTATGTGCAGCACGTTTAACTATTTGACCTTGCCACCAAATCGTTTGGGTAAAATAACAGGAAGGCAATAAAAACCCTAACTTCCAACCAAATAAATATCAACGTACCAACTTCCTTTTTAACCAAAATTTTGCATTCGAAATTTCCTTACATATAATCAAATTTACAACAAATGATTCTACCTAACCTAAAGATTAAATCCATGTACTATCATCTCACCTAAATAGATATGTCGAACCAGTAACAGAATACCGTGATCTGAAAATGACCAGATAAATAATATCATTTAACGTTTAATAAAAGATTCCGCATATCTATCACTCAGCATAAATTTTTCGATCTTTTCTCGGTTCTACCTATCAAACTATAATTAATCATAAAATAACAATTCGAATATAACTGAACTAAACGCATTTTTTTTCTAACATAATTTTTCTAAATTTACCTTTAAAATCTGATATCACAAGACAATTATGAATTTATAAAACCTCATAAAATGTAGTTATCCCTGTAATATAAGCGCTTTTCAACCTAAATTTAATGAATTAAACAACAATCTTACTAACCATTTGGCAAAACTCCTAATGCAAGAATCTATCGAACAATCTATACATCGACACAAAAACAAAAATAAACACCCATCATCAGTTCCTGTTGGAGGCCTTCATCGGATACTCATGTTGCGGTAAGTTTGATGTCAACTTGTCCATACTTTAAGTTCCATAATAAATTTCTATTTACCATAACAAGAAGAAGCAACATCCAACAGAGCATTATGTTAATGTTAATAAATCCCTATTAACATTGATTTTCGTCTGATAGTCTCATTGTCTACTGTTAACAATTCTTTTACACGGTACTCGTTATGTTTTTTTTTTTGTAATAACAGAACGTGCTAAGCGTAATCATACATAACAGAACTCGTTTTCATATTGTTGGTTTTTGCTTCTCGTGGCATATATATATATGTGTATATATATATATATATAGAAACTTGTGTTTTTTTCTGTTTTGGCAATTCTGGCAGTCGATTCGTAATATTTTCGCGTTAAGAAGTGATTTGAATAAAATAGTTGTGTAATAATTAATAAGTTAATATTTTAATCAATGAATTAACAATAAATTTCATAACTTATGATACTTTAATATTACCCGAAGTTAAAATTGTTTTTCAATGGTTGATCTAATTAAACCAGTTGGTTAAGCATCATGTTTTGCTGAAGTGAAATTTAAAGGGTGTTTTCTCTCGGTCACAGAAGGAATGGGTTACGAGGCTATTATCTCTCAATAAGATCGGAGAGATGCGTATTATTAGGATAAGATTTCTGACATCTTTTTGATAAGTTTTTTTTCATGACTAGATTGGGGCACAGGAATTTTATAGATATCTAGTCATTTTGGCCCTGTCACCGTAAATGATCGAAGAATAAACGGGAGTCTTTAATAATTATGTAAAACTCGGAGTTATAGGAAAGGAGCGAACCCGCCCAACCACTGCAGCTAGCAAATCAATGGCTCCCGTCGTCCTATCCCTATAATGTCCCGTAGGAAGACAATAAGGCTTAGGCTGTGTAGTGTAGTGTAAGGTTGACCGAAAATTATTTGATTTTCAGTTACGTCAACTCGTAACTTTTTGTCGTCAAGGCTCATGTTTCCGTACCTATTTACACCCTTTTTGGAAGCCTAGGCTTTATAGTATCTCCTTTAATAATAATGTGTCACAACAGGAGTTTTCATTACATAAATGGCGCCCAACGTGGGGCTCGATGGAAAAATTATTTTTTTTTTTCGGCTCTGCAAAATTTTCAGTTTTATTAAAATCAAGTAAATTTCAAAAAAAATTTTTTTTTTTTTTTGCTTAGCTTTCAGTTTGCACATAACATAAACATTTTTTTTGGAGAATACTTTCAAAAATTTTGCAGGATTTTCTCAACTATTTGAGTAGATAAAATTCGAATAAGTTGATCGCTTAAACATTTTGAAATCCTTTCAATAAAGAATCTGTTTGTGTTTACGGTAAATGCTAGTTATTGCAATGTTGTACAAAGAGAGCGTATCGGCGAATTCTTTTGACGCGGATTTAACAACTAGGGTACTTTAGGAACTCATTTATTTTGTGACTACGATTAAATGACCACTGTGCTTTGGCTGTTACAAATGTGGTGAAAAAGAAAAAATACAACCAGCTAGCGCTATGAGGAATTCGAATATTATTCTCTTTATTGTACAATAGACTATAACCCGGTTTTTTTTTTAACCCAAATGTCAGAAACCTAAACCCGTAATTTTTTTTACACTTTACACTTACATTTTATGTACTGATAGAAAACACCCGTTCGTTATACTTTAATTTTTGCATTTCGATTTTAAGACGTTTTTATATATAGTTTATCATTATTGAGATTGATGAGAAAAACATCAATTAATTATCTGTGTGAAATTACAATAACTAATTTGGTTAACTTTTGAAATTTATTATTTGCGACCCAAAATTTTTTTTTGGTTTGTTTTACTCTGCTATTTGAGAGAACCAACAAGAAAAGGGGAAATTTTAAAGTTAAATTTCATCATAATTGAAATCTAAAGTCAAGGGTGGAAAAATTTGTTTTCTGATTCTTATGCAATTAGGCATGGGAAAACGCGAATATTGAATGAAATATAGTAATTTACATACTGAATTTAGAACGAGCATAAATAGTATATTTAGTTGATATGTCCTTTAATTTTGACTTCTTTTTTTTTTTTTTTTAACTTTATGGTATAAATTCGAGGGAAAATTTCGGATTTGTCTTTGCGGACAATTACCTACTTTAAGAGTGGCAACGTATGTTTTTTACTTTAGGAGTATTTCGTGTGGATCAACTGGTTTTCATGCATATTAGACGCTTTTGGTGATTATCCATACTTGTGATAAAAATAACCGTTACTCGAAATTTATATATTTGCAATATAAGTGGGAAATCATCACATGGGGTAAAGGGGATTTGTAGATCCTGTGAAATTGGAGACTAAATACAACACATGTTTATGGACCTTCTTTTGAAATTACGAACATATATTGGGATTTTGCAGGAAGATATTAAACTTCTGAAAATTAATTTCGTCACAAAGGGTGTAGAGGGAAAATACGATAACTTAGAATATAAATCTATTTGTAACGGGTATTTACTTCATTATAAGACCATTCCATTTATATTTCCTTTGGCGAATCTGCTTAAAGAATAGTGTCGGGTTTTTCCTAAACTTTGAAGATTGTGAAATTTTTCTTTCCGGGGAACATTTTTCTGAGAAGAAAAAAAAAAAAAAAAAAAAAAAGGAACATGGCTACGGGGGGAATATCACCTGAGGAGAATATACCACCTCCAATGCCGCTAGCTCCCCTACAAATTGAACCGTCAGTTTGCCATCTTTGTCATGAAACTATGGGTGAGGGTATGGAGTGTCTTATAATCCAAATTTGTTCACATGCTTTTCATCGCAATTGCATTGAATCACATTTGATATCCAGTTCTGAATGTCCACAATGCAATAGGTCTTTTCAACTATCCGAATTGCGTAAATTAGTAATTACTTCAAAATTAGCTTCGGTTAGACTCACGTCTAAAGGCAAGCCAAGAGGGGCTATGGCTAAGCACTACAACACTCGTTCCCAGAAAAATTTATTTACCGATGCTCATAATGGGGAAAGTCTTTCTATTTTTCAGGAAGATAACATACAAGATTCTGAACCTAACCATAATATAGCTAATGAAAATGTTTTGAAAACCCCTATTAGAACTTCGAACCTGCCGGCGGCACAGACAAGTACACGTACTATTGATTATACTGAAATTCATAAATTAATTGAGGAAAATTTGAGTAGATTGTTAGGAAATTTTAATTTGGCACCGCGAGTAGATAGTAATGGTATACAGAATGACAGTAACAACGCTCATACTTCACACAATCAGACAAATTATAATGGGCCTCAACGGCAACAGTCTCGAGCACACGCAAATAATCCCTACTCACTGTCACCAATCACAATTTCGAACGCTGGCAGTGGCTCAATGAATGCAGACAAAATAACATCTGTCATACAGAATTGGAACGTCAAGTTTGACGGTTCATCGACAGGACTGCATGTCGAAGAGTTCCTATACCGTATAAGATCCCTAACGAGGGACAACTTCAATGGCGACGTAAGTGTCATTTGTAAAAACTTACACGTTCTTCTCACGGGTAAGGCACGTGACTGGTATTGGCGGTATCATAAGCAGGTCCAGTCAATACAGTGGGACGAATTCTGTGATGCGCTGAGAAGCCAATATAAAGAATATAAGTCTTCATTTGACATTAGGGAAGAGGTGCGTAACCGAAAGCAGAAAGCGGGCGAAACATTTGATTTATTCTTTGAATCCATTTTATCCATTATGGATCGTCTTCCAACACCTATGTCTGACATGTAGTTGATTGAAGTTCTCGCTAGGAATTTACGACCTGAAATTCGGCAGGATTTATTATACGTACCTATACATTCAATTGCCCATTTACGCAAACTTGTACAAATGCGAGAGCATTTTTTGAATGAAGAGTCAGTGCGGAAAAATCCTATCGTGAGACACCTGAACCAGAATGGCAATCGTCGTTATATAGCAGACATCGAATCTGCAACGGAAAACGTCCAGGGTTATGAACATTTTGATGGTTCTGTCGACGGGATTCAAAATGTCGAAATGACAACAAAATGCTGGAATTGCGGTGAGGGTGGTCACCATTGGCAAGACTGTCTCCAAGACAGAACGGTGTTTTGTTACGGATGTGGTTTAAAGAATATATATAAACCAAATTGTGTGAATTGTGCAACACGTAAAAATTCAAAAAACTATCGGCAGATAGGTCCTACCCGGGACAATCTCTAAACTTCAAATCTTCTTTTAACTCTGATTTTTCTGCGATTCGTGATTCTGCCATGTTTTCTAAACCCCCTAACATAGATGATGTTAATAATCGCCAACCCAAAAGTGACGAATACAGAACTGGAGATGATGACAATTTACTTTCTGATTTACCTAATAAAAAGTCTGAAAATAAGGGGATTACAATTCTGAAACGTCCTGAAAACTTTTATTTTTATTCGGCTAGTGATATTTCCAATATAATTAGTCCTAAACTCCCATATCATAAACGTTGGGAAGTATATCTACGAAAACGGGATGAGATTTTTAATATATCTGCATTAGGGCAAAGAATGGATGTGAAGCCAAAACGGTCTACCATTCGGTTACGTGAATTTTACCGTAGGAGGAAACGTTATCGTAAAATGTTAATTTCGGCCATTATATCTAATCCAAAGGATTTAAGGTATTACGCAAAGGTTAAATTTTTAGATTTCGAAGAATTAGGGTTACTGGATACAGGGGCCAATATAAGCTGTGTGGGTTCAGACTTAGCCTTGACTGACTTTTCTGGATTTTCCTGTTATACGAAATGTAAATTAAGCGTTAAAACGGCCGATGGCAAGTTACAAGCAGTTTGTGGGTGGCTTGATGTTAATGTGATCTTTAAAAACGAGTGCAAAAGAATTCAATTATTTGTGATACCGTCCATATCCCAAAGATTGATTCTAGGGATTGACTTCTGGAGGCAGTTTGCATTGCTTACCGATATTGTTGGGTCGGTAGACATACTTTCTTTTAATAAGATGTCCAACTTGTCCATATCCGATATTTCCGTTCCCACGACCAAGTCCGCAATATTGTCTGAGAATAAATTGGCACCACAAATTCAAATAGATAAAAATCTATATCCCCTATCAGATAGCCAACGCCAACAGCTTATTGCTGTTATTAATCTCTTTCCGAACTTCGAAAGACAAGGGTTGGGAAGAACCAGTCTCATTAGGCACTCGATCGATGTTGGTAACGCTACACCAATCAAGTCACGGTTCTATCCAGTTTCTCCAGCAGTCGAGAAACTGATGTTTGGTGAACTGGATCGTATGTTGGCGCTAGGGGTGATAGAACCATCAACCTCCCCCTGGAGTTCACCAATGCGTTTGGTCGTTAAACCAAACAAAGTTCGCTTGTGCTTAGATGCACGTAAGGTTAATTTAGTAACCAAAAAGGATGCTTATCCGTTACCAAACCTTGAGGGAATTTTTGCAAGACTTCCACAGGCCAATCTTATCACAAAACTGGATCTGAAAGATGCCTACTGGCAAATTGCCCTGGACGAAAAATCAAAATGTTTGACGGCATTCACAGTCCCGGGAAGGCCTCTCTACCAATTCGTAGTTATGCCTTTCGGTCTATGTAATGCCCCTCAGACCATGTGTAGACTAATGGATGAGATAATTCCACCTGACCTACGGCACTGTGTCTTTGGGTATCTCGATGATTTAGTTATCGTTTCGGAGGATTTCACATCACACATTGAGGTGTTGATGCGTATTGCATCTCAATTTAGGAAGGCCAATTTGACACTGAACGTTTCGAAATCTCAATTTTGCGTGACGAGAGTGAATTACTTAGGATACGTGATAGGTAACGGAGGTATCACAACTGATCCTGAAAAAGTGGCCGCCATTAATGACTGGCCTGTTCCGAAAACATTAAGGCAAGTAAGAGGCTTTCTGGGATTGGCTGGATGGTATCGACGTTTTATCGAGAATTTTTCATCAGTGGTATATCCGATAACTGAGGTCTTATCCTCAAAAAAGGTTTTCAAATGGACAGCGGAGGCTCAAAAAGCATTTGAGACGGTGAAAAAGCTTCTCACCTCGGCTCCTGTGTTAGCGAATCCCAATTTTAGCAAGAAATTCTTTCTTCATTGTGATGCCAGTGATTTCGGAATAGGCGCAGTTCTGGTGCAATTGGATGATCAGGGTGCAGAACGTCCAATTGCATTCATGAGTAAAAAGTTGAATTCGGCGCAACGAAATTACAGCGTCACAGAAAGAGAATGTCTTGCTGCCATTGAGGCAATCAAACGATTTCGCTGTTATTTGGAGATGCAAGAGTTCGAAGTGATAACAGATCACTCCAGTCTTTTATGGCTGATGCGGCAACCAGATTTGAGTGGAAGACTGGCCAGGTGGGTTTTTAAACTTCAAGCTTATAACTTTAGTATTAGCCACCGAAAAGGCAAAGATCATGTAGTTCCCGATGCGCTGTCTCGGATTCCCATTGAAAATATAGCTGCTTTGGAAATAATCGAGCCAGAAATTGATTTGAAATCGGCCCACTTTGAAGACGTTGAGTATGTACAATTGAAAAAACAAGTAATTGAAAATCAGGCAAAATATCCCGATGCTAAGGTTGTTGATAATTATATTTATTATCGTACGGAACATTATGATGGCAACGAAGATCAAGAACAACTATGTTGGAAATTATGGGTCCCATCCAAACTGCGAAACGAAACCATCGCCAAGGCTCACAATACACCAGTTAAAGCTCATGGAGGGATCGCCAAGACCTTGGAGCTATTAAAAAGACACTTTTTCTGGCCCGGAATGGTTCGTGATGTTAGAAATTACATACGCAATTGCGAGGTTTGTAAAACAACAAAAGCTCCCAATTTTATAATGAAACCACCAATGAATAATTCTGTCTTGTCAGTTCGACCATTTCAACGCTTGTTTATTGACATACTTGGTCCATATCCTCGCAGTAAATCTGGCTATATTGGTATTTTAATAGTATTAGATCATCTTACGAAATTCCACTGGCTATGTCCCCTACGCAAATTTACATCTATTGCAATAAGAGACTTTCTGAAGAAACAAATTTTTCATATATATGGCGTTCCTGAAACAATTGTCAGCGACAATGGCAGCCAGTTTAGAGCAAATGATTTAAACGCATTTTTTTCTTCGTACGGAATTAAACACATCTACACGGCGCTCTACTCGCCCCAAGCCAACGCCTCAGAACGCGTCAATCGATCGTTAATTGCTGGAATAAGAGCCTATCTAAAATCAGATCATCGTCTGTGGGATGATAAGCTCTCCGAGATAAGTTGTGCCCTTCGAAACTCTTATCACCAGTCCATTAACTGCTCACCTTTTCATGCCTTATTTGGATTCGACATGATAACGCACGCATCGTCTTACGGGTTATTGGCAAAATTAAGACTTTTAAGTGAACCCACGGCTCATATGTCAAGGGATGATAGTTTACAATTATTAAGACACGACATTGGAAAATTTATCCAACAGGCCCAGGAGAGGAATCAACAACGATACAACCTTCGGACTAGGCCCCAAACTTTTGAAATAGGACAAACAGTATTTCGACGAAATTTCGCCCAAAGTAGTCTTGGAAGACTTTTTAATGCGAAGCTGTCGCCATTGTTTCTCAAGGCTAGAGTTAAGGAGAAAATAGGTTATAATTACTACATTTTAGAGGACCTTCAGGGGAGAACCCTTGGCCCCTATCATGGAAAGGATATACGATGTTAACTCCCTTTCTCCATTCAATTTTCTGACGAAATTCGTGAAAATAGTCTGGTTTTGTAATGATCGTTATTGGCCAGTCCTTTTAATGATCAAATATGTTCTGATCCCGGTGATCATATTTTCTTAAATCAGAATCAGAACAGCAGCTTAATTATTTTTTTTAGGGCGCACAAAAGTAGCGGCGATCGAAACCCGCTTGGACTTACGTGTTCAATAATGCTTATATACTATAGGAAATGATTCAATGGATTCAATAAAATACGCATATTTTAAATTGCAGAAAAATTAACATTTTTCTTATTAACGGCTTTGGCAATAATATCCTATTAGTAAACCCACTTGTTAAAATATGGAAAAAAAAATTCATTGGAAAAAGTGATCTATTCGCTTTAAACGGATACCACTTTTTGGGGTGCTAACATTTATGGCTATACATTTAACAACGTTGCTCCTGAAATGATAGGTTTATTATTAAATAGGGTAAACATGATGATGACATCAGTGGAAAACATTTCTTAGGAATACGAAGTTAAGAATATGTGCTAAAAATCATAATTTTAAAATAATGCTTGATATTTTCTTTTGGGCCTTTAATGTCATTAGGGGACATAAGTTTTGAGCAGGAAAAAAAATAAAATATGTTTAAACCTGGTAGATGTTAGGTGGATTCCTAACCAATGTCCAAATGAAATAGTGCGATTCAGTATTTAACCTAAATAACTCAATATAGGTATATAATTAAAATTTATATTTAAATATATGTATATACATATATATTGTTATTTAGGTAATGAGAATGAGAACAAATAAAACAATAAGGTTTTTTATAAAAAAAGAAAAAAAAAAAAAAAACATTGGCAAATTATAGTCAGTTCTGCAGTGACAGCTGCTCTGAGTATATATGTAATACAGAACGGGTGGTCACCGTCCTTAAATATATTTCATTCAAGACTGTTAAAAATTTATGAATGCTGTTTTTTTTCAATGGGATTTATTTTTTTTTTTGTTGGTGTCTTTTACTTTTATCTATATAACCTCTTACATATGAGATGATACACAGCTGGTAATTAATCAGTTCGTTATTTATTTATTCGTATGTACTCAATTACTCAATGTAAATAGTTATGAATGAGAATGCGTAGTATTAAAAGGGGTTTGCGTCTAGGCTACAAAGGGGGATGGGTGGAACAAATCATGTGGCATAGGCATGAAAAATAAGCATTAGACGTTGTTTTATTCATTGTTCAGAGTAAACTCAGGTAAATGCAGATAAAAGAGGGACCAGGGAACTTGCATGGAGACAAATAAGGGTTAAGTTAATATATATTTAGTTAATTGCGCAGTGTTTCAAATGTAATGTGATGGTAACCCAGGTAACTTAATCACTACCTACTTTGAAATACAACGCTTTTCGTCAAGTTTTTCTCTATTCCTACTTTACTATTCGTACTGATTATACGAAACGAGGTGTACTACAACTTGCATAGCATTTCTAGAATTCTTTTTAGAACTGCAAGCGAAACCCTTAACACCTCATCTGAAATTTGTGGAGGAACGACAAATTAAGGGCATTAAATTTTAAATCGTTAAAAAAGATAGAAGAAAAACAAAAAAAAAAAGGGTTAAAGGAAACGTGGTACACTAGCGAAATTGAAGGTACTGTATATATTTTTTTTCCTATTTTGAGTGGGCAATCGTAAAACCATTTTTCTACAGAACCTAGGCACGCATCTGAATAGACAACTTTTAAATCCCCAGTGATACGGAAAACCAAACCGGGAAATTGGGAAAACATTTATCAGTCACGTGGGGTCTATAGCATGCCAGTGAACTCTCCATGCAAACGTGGTGTGAAATTGGAACGGTAGTTTATTGCATCATTCCCGTATACTTATGTGCAGCACGTTTAACTATTTGACCTTGCCACCAAATCGTTTGGGTAAAATAACAGGAAGGCAATAAAAACCCTAACTTCCAACCAAATAAATATCAACGTACCAACTTCCTTTTTAACCAAAATTTTGCATTCGAAATTTCCTTACATATAATCAAATTTACAACAAATGATTCTACCTAACCTAAAGATTAAATCCATGTACTATCATCTCACCTAAATAGATATGTCGAACCAGTAACAGAATACCGTGATCTGAAAATGACCAGATAAATAATATCATTTAACGTTTAATAAAAGATTCCGCATATCTATCACTCAGCATAAATTTTTCGATCTTTTCTCGGTTCTACCTATCAAACTATAATTAATCATAAAATAACAATTCGAATATAACTGAACTAAACGCATTTTTTTTCTAACATAATTTTTCTAAATTTACCTTTAAAATCTGATATCACAAGACAATTATGAATTTATAAAACCTCATAAAATGTAGTTATCCCTGTAATATAAGCGCTTTTCAACCTAAATTTAATGAATTAAACAACAATCTTACTAACCATTTGGCAAAACTCCTAATGCAAGAATCTATCGAACAATCTATACATCGACACAAAAACAAAAATAAACACCCATCATCAGTTCCTGTTGGAGGCCTTCATCGGATACTCATGTTGCGGTAAGTTTGATGTCAACTTGTCCATACTTTAAGTTCCATAATAAATTTCTATTTACCATAACAAGAAGAAGCAACATCCAACAGAGCATTATGTTAATGTTAATAAATCCCTATTAACATTGATTTTCGTCTGATAGTCTCATTGTCTACTGTTAACAATTCTTTTACACGGTACTCGTTATGTTTTTTTTTTTGTAATAACAGAACGTGCTAAGCGTAATCATACATAACAGAACTCGTTTTCATATTGTTGGTTTTTGCTTCTCGTGGCATATATATATATGTGTATATATATATATATATAGAAACTTGTGTTTTTTTCTGTTTTGGCAATTCTGGCAGTCGATTCGTAATATTTTCGCGTTAAGAAGTGATTTGAATAAAATAGTTGTGTAATAATTAATAAGTTAATATTTTAATCAATGAATTAACAATAAATTTCATAACTTATGATACTTTAATATTACCCGAAGTTAAAATTGTTTTTCAATGGTTGATCTAATTAAACCAGTTGGTTAAGCATCATGTTTTGCTGAAGTGAAATTTAAAGGGTGTTTTCTCTCGGTCACAGAAGGAATGGGTTACGAGGCTATTATCTCTCAATAAGATCGGAGAGATGCGTATTATTAGGATAAGATTTCTGACATCTTTTTGATAAGTTTTTTTTCATGACTAGATTGGGGCACAGGAATTTTATAGATATCTAGTCATTTTGGCCCTGTCACCGTAAATGATCGAAGAATAAACGGGAGTCTTTAATAATTATGTAAAACTCGGAGTTATAGGAAAGGAGCGAACCCGCCCAACCACTGCAGCTAGCAAATCAATGGCTCCCGTCGTCCTATCCCTATAATGTCCCGTAGGAAGACAATAAGGCTTAGGCTGTGTAGTGTAGTGTAAGGTTGACCGAAAATTATTTGATTTTCAGTTACGTCAACTCGTAACTTTTTGTCGTCAAGGCTCATGTTTCCGTACCTATTTACACCCTTTTTGGAAGCCTAGGCTTTATAGTATCTCCTTTAATAATAATGTGTCACAACAGGAGTTTTCATTACATAAATGGCGCCCAACGTGGGGCTCGATGGAAAAATTATTTTTTTTTTTCGGCTCTGCAAAATTTTCAGTTTTATTAAAATCAAGTAAATTTCAAAAAAAATTTTTTTTTTTTTTTGCTTAGCTTTCAGTTTGCACATAACATAAACATTTTTTTTGGAGAATACTTTCAAAAATTTTGCAGGATTTTCTCAACTATTTGAGTAGATAAAATTCGAATAAGTTGATCGCTTAAACATTTTGAAATCCTTTCAATAAAGAATCTGTTTGTGTTTACGGTAAATGCTAGTTATTGCAATGTTGTACAAAGAGAGCGTATCGGCGAATTCTTTTGACGCGGATTTAACAACTAGGGTACTTTAGGAACTCATTTATTTTGTGACTACGATTAAATGACCACTGTGCTTTGGCTGTTACAAATGTGGTGAAAAAGAAAAAATACAACCAGCTAGCGCTATGAGGAATTCGAATATTATTCTCTTTATTGTACAATAGACTATAACCCGGTTTTTTTTTTAACCCAAATGTCAGAAACCTAAACCCGTAATTTTTTTTACACTTTACACTTACATTTTATGTACTGATAGAAAACACCCGTTCGTTATACTTTAATTTTTGCATTTCGATTTTAAGACGTTTTTATATATAGTTTATCATTATTGAGATTGATGAGAAAAACATCAATTAATTATCTGTGTGAAATTACAATAACTAATTTGGTTAACTTTTGAAATTTATTATTTGCGACCCAAAATTTTTTTTTGGTTTGTTTTACTCTGCTATTTGAGAGAACCAACAAGAAAAGGGGAAATTTTAAAGTTAAATTTCATCATAATTGAAATCTAAAGTCAAGGGTGGAAAAATTTGTTTTCTGATTCTTATGCAATTAGGCATGGGAAAACGCGAATATTGAATGAAATATAGTAATTTACATACTGAATTTAGAACGAGCATAAATAGTATATTTAGTTGATATGTCCTTTAATTTTGACTTCTTTTTTTTTTTTTTTTAACTTTATGGTATAAATTCGAGGGAAAATTTCGGATTTGTCTTTGCGGACAATTACCTACTTTAAGAGTGGCAACGTATGTTTTTTACTTTAGGAGTATTTCGTGTGGATCAACTGGTTTTCATGCATATTAGACGCTTTTGGTGATTATCCATACTTGTGATAAAAATAACCGTTACTCGAAATTTATATATTTGCAATATAAGTGGGAAATCATCACATGGGGTAAAGGGGATTTGTAGATCCTGTGAAATTGGAGACTAAATACAACACATGTTTATGGACCTTCTTTTGAAATTACGAACATATATTGGGATTTTGCAGGAAGATATTAAACTTCTGAAAATTAATTTCGTCACAAAGGGTGTAGAGGGAAAATACGATAACTTAGAATATAAATCTATTTGTAACGGGTATTTACTTCATTATAAGACCATTCCATTTATATTTCCTTTGGCGAATCTGCTTAAAGAATAGTGTCGGGTTTTTCCTAAACTTTGAAGATTGTGAAATTTTTCTTTCCGGGGAACATTTTTCTGAGAAGAAAAAAAAAAAAAAAAAAAAAAAGGAACATGGCTACGGGGGGAATATCACCTGAGGAGAATATACCACCTCCAATGCCGCTAGCTCCCCTACAAATTGAACCGTCAGTTTGCCATCTTTGTCATGAAACTATGGGTGAGGGTATGGAGTGTCTTATAATCCAAATTTGTTCACATGCTTTTCATCGCAATTGCATTGAATCACATTTGATATCCAGTTCTGAATGTCCACAATGCAATAGGTCTTTTCAACTATCCGAATTGCGTAAATTAGTAATTACTTCAAAATTAGCTTCGGTTAGACTCACGTCTAAAGGCAAGCCAAGAGGGGCTATGGCTAAGCACTACAACACTCGTTCCCAGAAAAATTTATTTACCGATGCTCATAATGGGGAAAGTCTTTCTATTTTTCAGGAAGATAACATACAAGATTCTGAACCTAACCATAATATAGCTAATGAAAATGTTTTGAAAACCCCTATTAGAACTTCGAACCTGCCGGCGGCACAGACAAGTACACGTACTATTGATTATACTGAAATTCATAAATTAATTGAGGAAAATTTGAGTAGATTGTTAGGAAATTTTAATTTGGCACCGCGAGTAGATAGTAATGGTATACAGAATGACAGTAACAACGCTCATACTTCACACAATCAGACAAATTATAATGGGCCTCAACGGCAACAGTCTCGAGCACACGCAAATAATCCCTACTCACTGTCACCAATCACAATTTCGAACGCTGGCAGTGGCTCAATGAATGCAGACAAAATAACATCTGTCATACAGAATTGGAACGTCAAGTTTGACGGTTCATCGACAGGACTGCATGTCGAAGAGTTCCTATACCGTATAAGATCCCTAACGAGGGACAACTTCAATGGCGACGTAAGTGTCATTTGTAAAAACTTACACGTTCTTCTCACGGGTAAGGCACGTGACTGGTATTGGCGGTATCATAAGCAGGTCCAGTCAATACAGTGGGACGAATTCTGTGATGCGCTGAGAAGCCAATATAAAGAATATAAGTCTTCATTTGACATTAGGGAAGAGGTGCGTAACCGAAAGCAGAAAGCGGGCGAAACATTTGATTTATTCTTTGAATCCATTTTATCCATTATGGATCGTCTTCCAACACCTATGTCTGACATGTAGTTGATTGAAGTTCTCGCTAGGAATTTACGACCTGAAATTCGGCAGGATTTATTATACGTACCTATACATTCAATTGCCCATTTACGCAAACTTGTACAAATGCGAGAGCATTTTTTGAATGAAGAGTCAGTGCGGAAAAATCCTATCGTGAGACACCTGAACCAGAATGGCAATCGTCGTTATATAGCAGACATCGAATCTGCAACGGAAAACGTCCAGGGTTATGAACATTTTGATGGTTCTGTCGACGGGATTCAAAATGTCGAAATGACAACAAAATGCTGGAATTGCGGTGAGGGTGGTCACCATTGGCAAGACTGTCTCCAAGACAGAACGGTGTTTTGTTACGGATGTGGTTTAAAGAATATATATAAACCAAATTGTGTGAATTGTGCAACACGTAAAAATTCAAAAAACTATCGGCAGATAGGTCCTACCCGGGACAATCTCTAAACTTCAAATCTTCTTTTAACTCTGATTTTTCTGCGATTCGTGATTCTGCCATGTTTTCTAAACCCCCTAACATAGATGATGTTAATAATCGCCAACCCAAAAGTGACGAATACAGAACTGGAGATGATGACAATTTACTTTCTGATTTACCTAATAAAAAGTCTGAAAATAAGGGGATTACAATTCTGAAACGTCCTGAAAACTTTTATTTTTATTCGGCTAGTGATATTTCCAATATAATTAGTCCTAAACTCCCATATCATAAACGTTGGGAAGTATATCTACGAAAACGGGATGAGATTTTTAATATATCTGCATTAGGGCAAAGAATGGATGTGAAGCCAAAACGGTCTACCATTCGGTTACGTGAATTTTACCGTAGGAGGAAACGTTATCGTAAAATGTTAATTTCGGCCATTATATCTAATCCAAAGGATTTAAGGTATTACGCAAAGGTTAAATTTTTAGATTTCGAAGAATTAGGGTTACTGGATACAGGGGCCAATATAAGCTGTGTGGGTTCAGACTTAGCCTTGACTGACTTTTCTGGATTTTCCTGTTATACGAAATGTAAATTAAGCGTTAAAACGGCCGATGGCAAGTTACAAGCAGTTTGTGGGTGGCTTGATGTTAATGTGATCTTTAAAAACGAGTGCAAAAGAATTCAATTATTTGTGATACCGTCCATATCCCAAAGATTGATTCTAGGGATTGACTTCTGGAGGCAGTTTGCATTGCTTACCGATATTGTTGGGTCGGTAGACATACTTTCTTTTAATAAGATGTCCAACTTGTCCATATCCGATATTTCCGTTCCCACGACCAAGTCCGCAATATTGTCTGAGAATAAATTGGCACCACAAATTCAAATAGATAAAAATCTATATCCCCTATCAGATAGCCAACGCCAACAGCTTATTGCTGTTATTAATCTCTTTCCGAACTTCGAAAGACAAGGGTTGGGAAGAACCAGTCTCATTAGGCACTCGATCGATGTTGGTAACGCTACACCAATCAAGTCACGGTTCTATCCAGTTTCTCCAGCAGTCGAGAAACTGATGTTTGGTGAACTGGATCGTATGTTGGCGCTAGGGGTGATAGAACCATCAACCTCCCCCTGGAGTTCACCAATGCGTTTGGTCGTTAAACCAAACAAAGTTCGCTTGTGCTTAGATGCACGTAAGGTTAATTTAGTAACCAAAAAGGATGCTTATCCGTTACCAAACCTTGAGGGAATTTTTGCAAGACTTCCACAGGCCAATCTTATCACAAAACTGGATCTGAAAGATGCCTACTGGCAAATTGCCCTGGACGAAAAATCAAAATGTTTGACGGCATTCACAGTCCCGGGAAGGCCTCTCTACCAATTCGTAGTTATGCCTTTCGGTCTATGTAATGCCCCTCAGACCATGTGTAGACTAATGGATGAGATAATTCCACCTGACCTACGGCACTGTGTCTTTGGGTATCTCGATGATTTAGTTATCGTTTCGGAGGATTTCACATCACACATTGAGGTGTTGATGCGTATTGCATCTCAATTTAGGAAGGCCAATTTGACACTGAACGTTTCGAAATCTCAATTTTGCGTGACGAGAGTGAATTACTTAGGATACGTGATAGGTAACGGAGGTATCACAACTGATCCTGAAAAAGTGGCCGCCATTAATGACTGGCCTGTTCCGAAAACATTAAGGCAAGTAAGAGGCTTTCTGGGATTGGCTGGATGGTATCGACGTTTTATCGAGAATTTTTCATCAGTGGTATATCCGATAACTGAGGTCTTATCCTCAAAAAAGGTTTTCAAATGGACAGCGGAGGCTCAAAAAGCATTTGAGACGGTGAAAAAGCTTCTCACCTCGGCTCCTGTGTTAGCGAATCCCAATTTTAGCAAGAAATTCTTTCTTCATTGTGATGCCAGTGATTTCGGAATAGGCGCAGTTCTGGTGCAATTGGATGATCAGGGTGCAGAACGTCCAATTGCATTCATGAGTAAAAAGTTGAATTCGGCGCAACGAAATTACAGCGTCACAGAAAGAGAATGTCTTGCTGCCATTGAGGCAATCAAACGATTTCGCTGTTATTTGGAGATGCAAGAGTTCGAAGTGATAACAGATCACTCCAGTCTTTTATGGCTGATGCGGCAACCAGATTTGAGTGGAAGACTGGCCAGGTGGGTTTTTAAACTTCAAGCTTATAACTTTAGTATTAGCCACCGAAAAGGCAAAGATCATGTAGTTCCCGATGCGCTGTCTCGGATTCCCATTGAAAATATAGCTGCTTTGGAAATAATCGAGCCAGAAATTGATTTGAAATCGGCCCACTTTGAAGACGTTGAGTATGTACAATTGAAAAAACAAGTAATTGAAAATCAGGCAAAATATCCCGATGCTAAGGTTGTTGATAATTATATTTATTATCGTACGGAACATTATGATGGCAACGAAGATCAAGAACAACTATGTTGGAAATTATGGGTCCCATCCAAACTGCGAAACGAAACCATCGCCAAGGCTCACAATACACCAGTTAAAGCTCATGGAGGGATCGCCAAGACCTTGGAGCTATTAAAAAGACACTTTTTCTGGCCCGGAATGGTTCGTGATGTTAGAAATTACATACGCAATTGCGAGGTTTGTAAAACAACAAAAGCTCCCAATTTTATAATGAAACCACCAATGAATAATTCTGTCTTGTCAGTTCGACCATTTCAACGCTTGTTTATTGACATACTTGGTCCATATCCTCGCAGTAAATCTGGCTATATTGGTATTTTAATAGTATTAGATCATCTTACGAAATTCCACTGGCTATGTCCCCTACGCAAATTTACATCTATTGCAATAAGAGACTTTCTGAAGAAACAAATTTTTCATATATATGGCGTTCCTGAAACAATTGTCAGCGACAATGGCAGCCAGTTTAGAGCAAATGATTTAAACGCATTTTTTTCTTCGTACGGAATTAAACACATCTACACGGCGCTCTACTCGCCCCAAGCCAACGCCTCAGAACGCGTCAATCGATCGTTAATTGCTGGAATAAGAGCCTATCTAAAATCAGATCATCGTCTGTGGGATGATAAGCTCTCCGAGATAAGTTGTGCCCTTCGAAACTCTTATCACCAGTCCATTAACTGCTCACCTTTTCATGCCTTATTTGGATTCGACATGATAACGCACGCATCGTCTTACGGGTTATTGGCAAAATTAAGACTTTTAAGTGAACCCACGGCTCATATGTCAAGGGATGATAGTTTACAATTATTAAGACACGACATTGGAAAATTTATCCAACAGGCCCAGGAGAGGAATCAACAACGATACAACCTTCGGACTAGGCCCCAAACTTTTGAAATAGGACAAACAGTATTTCGACGAAATTTCGCCCAAAGTAGTCTTGGAAGACTTTTTAATGCGAAGCTGTCGCCATTGTTTCTCAAGGCTAGAGTTAAGGAGAAAATAGGTTATAATTACTACATTTTAGAGGACCTTCAGGGGAGAACCCTTGGCCCCTATCATGGAAAGGATATACGATGTTAACTCCCTTTCTCCATTCAATTTTCTGACGAAATTCGTGAAAATAGTCTGGTTTTGTAATGATCGTTATTGGCCAGTCCTTTTAATGATCAAATATGTTCTGATCCCGGTGATCATATTTTCTTAAATCAGAATCAGAACAGCAGCTTAATTATTTTTTTTAGGGCGCACAAAAGTAGCGGCGATCGAAACCCGCTTGGACTTACGTGTTCAATAATGCTTATATACTATAGGAAATGATTCAATGGATTCAATAAAATACGCATATTTTAAATTGCAGAAAAATTAACATTTTTCTTATTAACGGCTTTGGCAATAATATCCTATTAGTAAACCCACTTGTTAAAATATGGAAAAAAAAATTCATTGGAAAAAGTGATCTATTCGCTTTAAACGGATACCACTTTTTGGGGTGCTAACATTTATGGCTATACATTTAACAACGTTGCTCCTGAAATGATAGGTTTATTATTAAATAGGGTAAACATGATGATGACATCAGTGGAAAACATTTCTTAGGAATACGAAGTTAAGAATATGTGCTAAAAATCATAATTTTAAAATAATGCTTGATATTTTCTTTTGGGCCTTTAATGTCATTAGGGGACATAAGTTTTGAGCAGGAAAAAAAATAAAATATGTTTAAACCTGGTAGATGTTAGGTGGATTCCTAACCAATGTCCAAATGAAATAGTGCGATTCAGTATTTAACCTAAATAACTCAATATAGGTATATAATTAAAATTTATATTTAAATATATGTATATACATATATATTGTTATTTAGGTAATGAGAATGAGAACAAATAAAACAATAAGGTTTTTTATAAAAAAAGAAAAAAAAAAAAAAAACATTGGCAAATTATAGTCAGTTCTGCAGTGACAGCTGCTCTGAGTATATATGTAATACAGAACGGGTGGTCACCGTCCTTAAATATATTTCATTCAAGACTGTTAAAAATTTATGAATGCTGTTTTTTTTCAATGGGATTTATTTTTTTTTTTGTTGGTGTCTTTTACTTTTATCTATATAACCTCTTACATATGAGATGATACACAGCTGGTAATTAATCAGTTCGTTATTTATTTATTCGTATGTACTCAATTACTCAATGTAAATAGTTATGAATGAGAATGCGTAGTATTAAAAGGGGTTTGCGTCTAGGCTACAAAGGGGGATGGGTGGAACAAATCATGTGGCATAGGCATGAAAAATAAGCATTAGACGTTGTTTTATTCATTGTTCAGAGTAAACTCAGGTAAATGCAGATAAAAGAGGGACCAGGGAACTTGCATGGAGACAAATAAGGGTTAAGTTAATATATATTTAGTTAATTGCGCAGTGTTTCAAATGTAATGTGATGGTAACCCAGGTAACTTAATCACTACCTACTTTGAAATACAACGCTTTTCGTCAAGTTTTTCTCTATTCCTACTTTACTATTCGTACTGATTATACGAAACGAGGTGTACTACAACTTGCATAGCATTTCTAGAATTCTTTTTAGAACTGCAAGCGAAACCCTTAACACCTCATCTGAAATTTGTGGAGGAACGACAAATTAAGGGCATTAAATTTTAAATCGTTAAAAAAGATAGAAGAAAAACAAAAAAAAAAAGGGTTAAAGGAAACGTGGTACACTAGCGAAATTGAAGGTACTGTATATATTTTTTTTCCTATTTTGAGTGGGCAATCGTAAAACCATTTTTCTACAGAACCTAGGCACGCATCTGAATAGACAACTTTTAAATCCCCAGTGATACGGAAAACCAAACCGGGAAATTGGGAAAACATTTATCAGTCACGTGGGGTCTATAGCATGCCAGTGAACTCTCCATGCAAACGTGGTGTGAAATTGGAACGGTAGTTTATTGCATCATTCCCGTATACTTATGTGCAGCACGTTTAACTATTTGACCTTGCCACCAAATCGTTTGGGTAAAATAACAGGAAGGCAATAAAAACCCTAACTTCCAACCAAATAAATATCAACGTACCAACTTCCTTTTTAACCAAAATTTTGCATTCGAAATTTCCTTACATATAATCAAATTTACAACAAATGATTCTACCTAACCTAAAGATTAAATCCATGTACTATCATCTCACCTAAATAGATATGTCGAACCAGTAACAGAATACCGTGATCTGAAAATGACCAGATAAATAATATCATTTAACGTTTAATAAAAGATTCCGCATATCTATCACTCAGCATAAATTTTTCGATCTTTTCTCGGTTCTACCTATCAAACTATAATTAATCATAAAATAACAATTCGAATATAACTGAACTAAACGCATTTTTTTTCTAACATAATTTTTCTAAATTTACCTTTAAAATCTGATATCACAAGACAATTATGAATTTATAAAACCTCATAAAATGTAGTTATCCCTGTAATATAAGCGCTTTTCAACCTAAATTTAATGAATTAAACAACAATCTTACTAACCATTTGGCAAAACTCCTAATGCAAGAATCTATCGAACAATCTATACATCGACACAAAAACAAAAATAAACACCCATCATCAGTTCCTGTTGGAGGCCTTCATCGGATACTCATGTTGCGGTAAGTTTGATGTCAACTTGTCCATACTTTAAGTTCCATAATAAATTCTTGCATTTCTATTTACCATAACAAGAAGAAGCAACATCCAACAGAGCATTATGTTAATGTTAATAAATCCCTATTAACATTGATTTTCGTCTGATAGTCTCATTGTCTACTGTTAACAATTCTTTTACACGGTACTCGTTATGTTTTTTTTTTTGTAATAACAGAACGTGCTAAGCGTAATCATACATAACAGAACTCGTTTTCATATTGTTGGTTTTTGCTTCTCGTGGCATATATATATATATGTGTATATATATATATATATATAGAAACTTGTGTTTTTTTCTGTTTTGGCAATTCTGGCAGTCGATTCGTAATATTTTCGCGTTAAGAAGTGATTTGAATAAAATAGTTGTGTAATAATTAATAAGTTAATATTTTAATCAATGAATTAACAATAAATTTCATAACTTATGATACTTTAATATTACCCGAAGTTAAAATTGTTTTTCAATGGTTGATCTAATTAAACCAGTTGGTTAAGCATCATGTTTTGCTGAAGTGAAATTTAAAGGGTGTTTTCTCTCGGTCACAGAAGGAATGTAGTGTAAAGTATATCTTCCGTTTGTGTGTGGGGTTTCATATAAATGTTGGCCATTGGAACATAGGTAGGCGTGGGTTACGAGGCTATTATCTCTCAATAAGATCGGAGAGATGCGTATTATTAGGATAAGATTTCTGACATCTTTTTGATAAGTTTTTTTTCATGACTAGATTGGGGCACAGGAATTTTATAGATATCTAGTCATTTTGGCCCTGTCACCGTAAATGATCGAAGAATAAACGGGAGTCTTTAATAATTATGTAAAACTCGGAGTTATAGGAAAGGAGCGAACCCCCCCAACCACTGCAGCTAGCAAATCAATGGCTCCCGTCGTCTTATCCCTATAATGTCCCGTAGGAAGACAATAAGGCTTAGGCTGTGTAGTGTAGTGTAAGGTTGACCGAAAATTATTTGATTTTCAGTTACGTCAACTCGTAACTTTTTGTCGTCAAGGCTCATGTTTCCGTACCTATTTACACCCTTTTTGGAAGCCTAGGCTTTATAGTATCTCCTTTAATAATAATGTGTCACAACAGGAGTTTTCATTACAAAGAGAAAATCCTTGCGCCCGGCCGAAGGCCGGCTATGCTTTCGAGTTTGTAAGCATGTTGTGGACATTATGACACTCAACAAAGTGACATAACGTCCACGGACTTTATGACACTGCTCTGATGGGCATTATGACACTTTTAAAAGTGTTATAAAGTCCATGGACACTGTGACACTTTTTGGAGTGTCATTGTGTCCACGGACACTATGTAACTGGACGTTATTTTTAAAAATAACATTTAGGAATTCGACGTATGTATAATGATAATGAATGATTTAGACAAATAGTATGTAAGATTTGACCGAAATTTAAAAAATGAAAGATGGCCCGAAAAAATGGCCTATTTTTCATACAATATTTAAAAAAAAAAAAAAAATTAAAAACCAAAAATTTATTTTAAAAAAATAGTATATATGTAAACATATTTTAAATTTAAAATATCTACATTTTGTTTTTCTCGCACCAATTTCAAATGTGGCTTTTTTGACAGTTCTTGTATGAAACTTTTCGCAAAATATTGTTACAGAAACACTTTTTCTCACATCCTCTAAAAAATTGCTCGAAATTTATTTAAATGACAGATTATTCTCGCAAAGAATAGATACAGAAACACTTGTGTGAGAAAAACCATTTTTTGTTTTATTTCACACTATTTTTGTTGCAATTCACACGTTTCATGCGAAAAGTTTTACGATGTGAGAAATACAGAAACGGGCTACTCGACTATGCTGATGATTTATGTCTCTTAGCACATACCATGGCGAATTGACTTGAAGGTGGGGTCAAGTCAACATATGGTGTGTTTTTTCGGTGGTCGACTTGTCAAAGTTTGTATACTTATGGCCATTGTCTCAATGTATCGACCAAGGCCCATCTATCAGGTCTGCTTACTTGTACAAAAACAAAATACTTTTTCTTTTAAGCTGTCAAAAACTTACTACCACATATGCATAGCAAAAGGAAAAAACGTGTATGTAAACAACTTTTGAAAGCTCAAAAGAACGAAAACAATGATCATCAGGCTTATTGCGCAGACCTTTTCAATGGGCCTTGGTATCGACAAATTGTCTGTTACTTAATGACAACATAAATTTATTAGACCGATAAACTGTCCGTTAACGATTTTGGGTTTCTCAATCAGCGTTACCGTTGGTGCCACTAAAGTGGCATTTTGCCCCTTTTTCGACTGCTTGGATACTATTTGGCCACTTTTACAAAATGCACCCAAATGTGGTACTTTTTGTGATTCTTGCCACTTTTTTGATACATTTTACGTTAGGAAAATATACTTTTTTTCTTTCTGTTTTATTATAACTCCCAGCTTTAATATAAGTAAAACTGTTTTAATATATGTACATAAATGTAAGCAAGTTTATGTGCAATAAACTTTCTATTAACCTGTTTTATATATTATGAATAAGGGGGTAAAGATATCTCGCATATATACATATATATATTGGTCGTGAAGCAGAAACCGAACTGTTGGGTACCGACAACTTTTCTAAAATTTGTGAAATTGAAATTAAAAGTAAAATCTAAGTTTTTACCAAAAATTGTGTAAAGATTTGATAGCAAGAATTGATATAAAAAACAAAAAGCTCAATATATTGAAGTATTTAGACCCATTATTTATAGTGTCTGATGAAGATATTTCGAATACTATTTCGAATAAGTTTCAGAGCTTAAAGATATTATAACTGACCCAGATGCATTGATACATGAATTTAAACTTCTAGAGAGTAAAGTATATGACACGAATTATGAACACATATTTAAAATTTCGAATGCTGAAGATTTTTGGCGTGTAATTGGAACATTGAAAAAAAGATTTGATAAGTATACCTGTATATATATTCAAACTTGTACAAATTGATCTCTCATATTTTTACATTGTCACACAATAAGTGCTTCTGCTGAGCGTGTTTTAACTAAGTTAGCTTTAATCAAAAATAAAGTAACAAATAGGTTAAAAGAAAATACATGCGAGTCCATGCTTTTATCTTTAAATATGTTAGATACTAGCCTTAAAGATTGGGTTTCAAGTGAAGACACTTTACGAAAGTATAGAAGTCGTTTAAAGAACAATTAATTGCAAAAAAAATTGTATGAAACTGACCATTAATAAATAACACAAGACGACATTGAAAACGTTTGTTTATCCATTTCAACTGATTCTTATATTTTTTGGAATGCTAAAGCCTTATGTGCGCAGTTTTCTCCCTTCACGTCACTTTTATCAGATACACCAATTATTGTAATTTCGAAAGATGTTTTGTACCACAATTAATAACAAAATCCAGTTTTAAAGTTTTGGTCTATAAACCTGATTACAAAAATTTGAAGCAGTTAGGTTTGTGCTTTGTTGTGATACAGACGTGTATTTTTAGCCCCGCATACGATTTGAACTATTAATTAATCACATTTGATTTTGTAATACATAAATATAAGCAGCGAATGGACGCTTAAAAAAAAAATAATATATTTTGTTATTTAAATTATTTAACATAATAGTGAACAATTTAAAACGATAAAATTAAATAAAATAAAACAGTAAAAATATATATGTATGTACGTATGAATGTTCATACATGTGTATACATATTCTGAACAAAAACATTTAAATTTTTTTTTTTTTTTGTTGTTGTAAAATACAATAAATAATAAAAATATTAAAGCAAAGCAAAACGGTGAAAAACAAAAACAACTCTTTGCATGAGTACGAACAGTGAAACAACACTAAGACAAAATGAAAGAAACGTTTACGTTTTAGTTCAGGCAAACGAAAATAATGTAGAAATAAATAAAACAAAACAAAACAATATAAACTATTTAACGGCTAAGCCAATTATTCGAACACGTTCCCTATCACCCTCGGTGTTTACAAAAACAGTGGATAGTGACTCATTAAAAAAACTACAACTAGATTTGGTGTCAAGTGTTGCCAGGCCAGCAAGTATTGCCGTGACGTCAAAAACAAATTTAGTGGGAAATGATACCAACTTAAACACAAATGAAATGGAAAACCCCCCTGTAAAAAATTGTCAAAAGCCTACAGTACAAGTTGGTATGGACAGGTACATAACAGTGCTTAAACGGGGACGCAGCCCTACCTCTGCAGCTGTTGCTTCGGCATCCAAAGTGCCATCTTTTGATAAAATAAATTCCCAAAATCGCTTTGCAATTCTGGAGGATGAATCCTCTGAAGCCCCAAACGTCATAAAATCGTCCAAGCCTCCCCCAATATATCTTAGGGAGCATAACTCAAATGATCTAATAAAGAGTTTAATTTCGTTGATTGGTGAAAATTCCTTTTATGTTGCCGCAATAAAGCGAGGTAGTATAAATGAAACTAAAATTTAAGTTAATCATGAAAATGACTTTCGGAAAGTAATTAGCAAATTTGAGGCACTCAAAAAAAGTTTTTACACATACCAACTCAAGAGCAGTAAAGGTCTCCAGGTGGTGATTAAGGGAATTGATTCATGCGTAGACCCAGAGGAAATTAAAACTTTCTTGGAAGAAAAAGGCTTCAAGATAAAACATGTGGTAAATATTAGAAATAGGGACAAAATTCCACAACCACTTTTTCGAGTAGAATTAGAGCCCGGCGACATTAAGTTAAAAAAAAACGAAACGCATCCCATTTATAGTGTGAAATAAATTATATACAGAAAAATCACAGTTGAGGAGCCGCACAAAAAAAACGGACCTGTTCAGTGCTTAAACTGTCAAGAATTTGGCCATACCAAGGCATACTGCTACTTACCCCCTGTCTGCGTAGTATGTGGCGAACTACATGGTACAGTTTCTTGTGATAAGTCTATAACCGACCCCAACGTAAAAAAATGTAGCAACTGTGGCGGTAATCAAACTGCCAATTATAGAGGATGCCCAGTATATAATATTGTCAAACAGACGGTCGGACCGAAAACAAATACCCCTCAAATGCAGGTTGCAAATCAGGTAAACACAAATGCAATTCAAGCCCCCCAGCCTAGTAATAACAGAACCTCTTACGCTAACGTCCTAAAATCAAACCATCAGCCAATGCAAGGTGCCTCGCCAAGTAATGATGAAACTCCGGTTTCTAATTTAAGTCGTTTAGAAAAAACCATGGAAACATTAGTGCAAACAGTAAATAATTTTACGAACACAATGGGTAATATGATGCAGGAAATGCTTAGAATGCAATCGATGTTATTGCAAGCTGTACTTAACAAACCATGAACTGTTTAAAAATTTGTTTTTGGAACGCAAACGGCATCCGCCAACATAAAAATGAATTAGAATACTTTCTTAAAAATAAACAAATTGATGTCATGACGATTTCTGAAACTCATTTGACCTCAAGAAATATGTTTAAAATCAATGGTTATATACTATATGATACCAAGGACCCTCGAGATAGAGCTTGTGGAGGTTCTGCCATCTTAATAAAAACTCGAGTCAAACACTACATTATGTATGTGTGATCACCGTGAAGACTATCTGCAAGCAACGACTATTTGTGTTGAGGAGCTAAATCGAAACATAGTAATTTCTTCTTTATACTCTCCACCTAGATTTTCCATATCAGAAGGCCAATATTATAAATCATTAGGACCCTGTTTTCTGGCCGCTGGCGATTATAACGTTAAACATACCTTCTGGGGGTCACGACTTATAACACCAAAAGGTCGTGTTTTGTTTAACACAATCTCTAAAATGGGTTTAAATGTGGTCGCGAGCGGGCAACCAACATATTGGCCTACTGATCAGCAAAAAATTCCAGATGTTATCGACTTTGGCGTGGTTAAAAACATCCCCACAGAAACGATTCATGTTGAAGCTTCCTTAGAATTATCATCCGACCACACACCTACAATTGTTACTATATCGAACCCAAATAGAATTGTATTTCCGTCAGGTTACTTAGCGACGCCAGCCACACAAATAAATTGGTTAAAATATAAAAAATTTATCAGTGCCCATTGCACAGAAAATATTCCGCTTAGTACACCGGAGAATGTGGATCTCTCTCTTGTTAACTTTGACAGTTATCTTAAACTAGCTGTTCAACACTCCAGCGTTACCCCCAAAAAAATTAAAAATAATAAAATATGTTCTTCAGATGTCGAGCGGCTCTTGACTGAAAAAAGGAGAGTTCGAAGAGAGTGGCAACTTTACAGATCCCCGCAACTTAAGATTTTATTAAAAGAATGCACAAAAAGGCTAAGAAAGTTACTACAGAATCGGAAAACGGCTTCTCTAGAAAAATATCTTAAGGAACTTGATGCAACTCCACAATCTGACTACTCATTATGGCGTGCAGCTAAAAATCTAAAAAGGTCAGTTATATCTAAGCCACCATTAAGAAACTTGAATGGTAGTTGGGCAAGAAACGATATTGAAAAAGGAAATCTTTTTGTTAGTCATTTGAAAAACGTATTTACACCAAATATATCTCACAATATTGCGGTCGAGTTACCACCTGTTGATGCTAGAGCAGCTATTCCCCTCAGATTTGAGATAAGAGAAATCGAAAAGGCTATTTGTGACTTAAACACTAAGAAGGCACCTGGTATTGATAAAATCAGTAATAAAATGCTTTTGGAGCTACCTCGCATAGCAAAGAAAATTATTCTTTTTATTTTTAATGCTATTTTACGCCTTGAATACTATCCTGAAAAATGGAAGGTTTCCTTAGTTACCATGATACCAAAGCCAGGTAAAGATCATACAAAAGTTGAGTCTTATAGACCTATTAGCTTATTATCAAATATGTCAAAGCTGTTTGAGAAATTATTAGTTTCAAAATTAACACCAATTTTAAGTGAAAATAGATGTATTCCAAACCATCAGTTCGGATTTAGAAGAAAACACAGCACAATCGAGCAGACTCATCGAATAGTAAATGTCATAAGAAAAGCATTTGAAGAAAAGAAATATTGCTCAGTACTTTTCATCGAGCTTTTGACAAAGTCTGGCATGAAGGCTTATTACACAAATTGAAGCAAAATTTACCAGCAAACACACACAAGCTGCTAGAAAGCTACTTAGTCGGTCGTCAATTTATTATTAAAGAAGGAAATTTCTTAAGTTCACCTCAGCCCATTGCCGCTGGAGTCCCACAAGGCAGCATCCTGGGCCCCCTATTATACTTAATTTATACTTCGGACATGCCAACAAGCAACTACACACAAACTTCAACATTTGCAGACGATACAGCTTTCCTAAGCGTCCACGAAAATCGTTATGAAGCATCGCGTTACTTACAGCATCATATATTTCAACTAGAAATATGGTTAAGACAATGGAGGATAATGGTCAATGAGCAAAAATGCGTACATATAACATTCACTTTGTATGAAGATTCAATAACAAATAATGACTAAAAAAAAAATAATAGACGAAATTGGATAAAAACTAAATACGCTTTAGTAAAGAAATTAAAACACTAGCACTTAAATTCAGTAGCATGTTTACATTTATTTGTATTAAAGTGAGGAACTGATTAAATATAAAGTATTTGAAAAAGTGATATTTTCGTTTTTTTGCTATAGGATTTCATGTTATTATCCTATTATAGCTTAGCTGCCAGGCCCACGGTGTCGACAAGAACATTTATTTCGCATATTTATAAAAAACTAAAAGTTGTTTTTGTTTTCAATACAAATATAGGAAAGAAATGTTCTTGTCGACATCGTGGGCCTGGGCCTACAATTTTTGTAATTAGGTTGACTGTATAATAAAATTATAAAACTATGGATTTCGTTATTAACTGTGGTACAAATCATCTTCCGAAATTACATTAATTGGTGTATCTGATAAATGTGACGTGATGGGAGAAAACTGTGCTCATATTCGGCCAAAGCATTCCATAGGAATCTGGTGGAATGGGCAAACAAATTTCTAAAAAGTTTTTAAATGCAGGTAGACATGTCATAAATGTATATATGTAAGTATAAAACACATTACATAAATATCTTCTATTTGCTGCAACAATGTTATAATCCAAAACACATGTTTGGCAGAAAACAAGTTTAACGTTTTTGAATTACCAAAACATTAAAGTAAATATTTTATAAAAATTAATTCTCGAGAGAAATATTTACAAAATATTTATTTTAGTTTTAACAACAAACGAGCCATTTGTAAGTAAGTATGCATGTCTTTTGTAATACGATCAATTGTTTTTTAGTGTATATTACTATACAATGGTTTTTATACCATTTAAAATTATAACAAATAGAAAAAACGTCAAAAGTACATAATGTGGTGTACTTATTTTATTTTTAAAAGATGCGCCCATTTTGTTTTAAAAATCCTCTTTTTGGTGCCACTTTTTTTGTAGATTGTAACGTGACGTTACAAATTAACCCTACATTTACATTTAATACTAGCATTATAAATTATAAGTAACATCACAAATTATAATAACCTTGAATACCCTTATTATTTTACTAACAACTATGAATACCCTTACTATTTACCTACATAACCTTTTTACCGTATAATTCTCATTTAGTTTATTTTATTTTTGAATAAATAGACAAGGTTTTGCTCAGAACAAAGAGAGTAGATATTGCCATCAACCCCAGTATTTACTCTCGCTAGTTAGTAAGTAGATCGTAGTTAGTAGTTAGCAGAACACCAAGGCTCCCGAAATCTCTTGGTGTCCGAAGTATTTACGAAGTAGTTAGCCGAACACCAAGGCTCCCGAAATCTCTTGGTGTCCGAAGTATTTAGCCGAACACCAAGGCTCCCGAAATCTCTTGGTGTCCGAAGTATTTACGAAGTAGTTAGCCGAACGCCAAGGCTCCCGAAATCTCTTGGTGTCCGAAGTAGTTAGCCGAACGCCAAGGCTCCCGAAATCTCTTGGTGTCCGAAGTATTTACGAAGTAGTTAGCCGAACGCCAAGGCTCCCGAATTCGCTTGGTGTCCGAAGTATTCTACACGTATTCACCTACAAACAGTATTTAACCGCACCTGATTAAGTAAACCGTATTTAACCGAACCTAATTAAGTAACCCGTATTTAACCGAACCTGATTAAGTAACTTGATTAACCCAAACCGTATTTAGCCGACTGAATGCAAACCAGTAGTCCACGTATTCTTACCAGTAGTGAATACGAACCAGCCGGTATCCGACTGAATACAAACAGTATTTAACCGAACCTGGTTAAGTAACCCGTATTCAACCGAATCTAATTAAGTAACCCGTATTTAACCGGATCTAATTAAGTAACCCGTATTTAACCGAACCTGATTAAGTAACTTGATTAACCCAAACCGTATTTAGCCGACTGAATACAAACCAGTAGTCCACGTATTCTTACCAGTAGTGAATACGAACCAGCCGGTAGCCGACTGAATACAAACAGTATTTAACCGAACCTGATTAAGTAACCCGTATTTAACCGAATCTAATTAAGTAACCCGTATTTAACCGAACCTGATTAAGTAACTTGAATTTAACCAAACCGTATTTAGCCGAACACCACGGTTTCCGAATTCTCGTGGTGTCCGAAGTATTTTAAGTAATTTCTAGTATTTAATACCTAGTTAGTCACACCATGGCCCGACAACCGTCAGCCACTGACTTATCCGAGGCCATAGTTAGCCAAACACCCGAGGTTGCGAGATCCTCCTGTGTTCGAAGCGCTCAGCCCAACTAGTCGGAGTAGTAAGTCATGTGTACAGCCAACTACGGGGCGCACCCAATGCTCCGTACTCGGCATAGTTTCGATCGTAGATTTAGATACTAACAACCTCTAACCGCAACCTGTTTATTATCTTCTCTGCCAGATCGAATCCTCAGTAACTTAACGCTGCCCTACGGAACGCCACCGTACGTGCCTACTGGCAGCAACATCTAGCCGTTTCCAAACGTCATCAGCCGTACGTGCACGGAATCACGCTGCCTCAGCACCCGTTCCCGTCTACAGCCACGCCGAATCAGCCGAAGGCCGTCTTAGTTCTAAGTATTTAGCGTAGATTAAGATTTCGTAAATAAAGCTTTGTTAAAATTATTGTAAGCGAACATACACGAAAACATCCCGTGTTTCATTTCAAAGGAAGCAGACCTTAGAATTGACCCTGGACAGACTGAGTCATACCTCAGCTGGGAAAGTAAACTGCGTTACAATGGCGCCCGAGCAGGGACTCGATTTCAGATACGCACCCTGTGGTAAAACCTTATTGTTATTTTATATTTTTAATTAATTTCTTAAATTATTTTATTTAGTATATTTATTTTTTATATACAGACAAATTTTTTTTATTTATGGATTTTTTTTCCCGAAGTAGGAGGGGACTGTAACGTGACGTTACAAATTAACCCTACATTTACATTTAATACTAGCATTATAAATTATAAGTAACATCACAAATTATAATAACCTTGAATACCCTTATTATTTTACTAACAACTATGAATACCCTTACTATTTACCTACATAACCTTTTTACCGTATAATTCTCATTTAGTTTATTTTATTTTTGAATAAATAGACAAGGTTTTGCTCAGAACAAAGAGAGTAGATATTGCCATCAACCCCAGTATTTACTCTCGCTAGTTAGTAAGTAGATCGTAGTTAGTAGTTAGCAGAACACCAAGGCTCCCGAAATCTCTTGGTGTCCGAAGTATTTACGAAGTAGTTAGCCGAACACCAAGGCTCCCGAAATCTCTTGGTGTCCGAAGTATTTAGCCGAACGCCAAGGCTCCCGAAATCTCTTGGTGTCCGAAGTATTTACGAAGTAGTTAGCCGAACGCCAAGGCTCCCGAAATCTCTTGGTGTCCGAAGTAGTTAGCCGAACGCCAAGGCTCCCGAAATCTCTTGGTGTCCGAAGTATTTACGAAGTAGTTAGCCGAACGCCAAGGCTCCCGAAATCTCTTGGTGTCCGAAGTATTTACGAAGTAGTTAGCCGAACGCCAAGGCTCCCGAATTCGCTTGGTGTCCGAAGTATTCTACACGTATTCACCTACAAACAGTATTTAACCGCACCTGATTAAGTAAACCGTATTTAACCGAACCTAATTAAGTAACCCGTATTCAACCGAATCTAATTAAGTAACCCGTATTTAACCGAATCTAATTAAGTAACCCGTATTTAACCGAACCTGATTAAGTAACTTGATTAACCCAAACCGTATTTAGCCGACTGAATGCAAACCAGTAGTCCACGTATTCTTACCAGTAGTGAATACGAACCAGCCGGTATCCGACTGAATACAAACAGTATTTAACCGAACCTGGTTAAGTAACCCGTATTCAACCGAATCTAATTAAGTAACCCGTATTTAACCGGATCTAATTAAGTAACCCGTATTTAACCGAACCTGATTAAGTAACTTGATTAACCCAAACCGTATTTAGCCGACTGAATACAAACCAGTAGTCCACGTATTCTTACCAGTAGTGAATACGAACCAGCCGGTAGCCGACTGAATACAAACAGTATTTAACCGAACCTGATTAAGTAACCCGTATTTAACCGAATCTAATTAAGTAACCCGTATTTAACCGAACCTGATTAAGTAACTTGAATTTAACCAAACCGTATTTAGCCGAACACCACGGTTTCCGAATTCTCGTGGTGTCCGAAGTATTTTAAGTCATTTCTAGTATTTAATACCTAGTTAGTCACACCATGGCCCGACAACCGTCAGCCACTGACTTATCCGAGGCCATAGTTAGCCAAACACCCGAGGTTGCGAGATCCTCCTGTGTTCGAAGCGCTCAGCCCAACTAGTCGGAGTAGTAAGTCATGTGTACAGCCAACTACGGGGCGCACCCAATGCTCCGTACTCGGCATAGTTTCGATCGTAGATTTAGATACTAACAACCTCTAACCGCAACCTGTTTATTATCTTCTCTGCCAGATCGAATCCTCAGTAACTTAACGCTGCCCTACGGAACGCCACCGTACGTGCCTACTGGCAGCAACATCTAGCCGTTTCCAAACGTCATCAGCCGTGCGTGCACGGAATCACGCTGCCTCAGCACCCGTTCCCGTCTACAGCCACGCCGAATCAGCCGAAGGCCGTCTTAGTTCTAAGTATTTAGCGTAGATTAAGATTTCGTAAATAAAGCTTTGTTAAAATTATTGTAAGCGAACATACACGAAAACATCCCGTGTTTCATTTCAAAGGAAGCAGACCTTAGAATTGACCCTGGACAGACTGAGTCATACCTCAGCTGGGAAAGTAAACTGCGTTACAATGGCGCCCGAGCAGGGACTCGATTTCAGATACGCACCCTGTGGTAAAACCTTATTGTTATTTTATATTTTTAATTAATTTCTTAAATTATTTTATTTAGTATATTTATTTTTTATATACAGACAAATTTTTTTTATTTATGGATTTTTTTTCCCGAAGTAGGAGGGGACTGTAACGTGACGTTACAAATTAACCCTACATTTACATTTAATACTAGCATTATAAATTATAAGTAACATCACAAATTATAATAACCTTGAATACCCTTATTATTTTACTAACAACTATGAATACCCTTACTATTTACCTACATAACCTTTTTACCGTATAATTCTCATTTAGTTTATTTTATTTTTGAATAAATAGACAAGGTTTTGCTCAGAACAAAGAGAGTAGATATTGCCATCAACCCCAGTATTTACTCTCGCTAGCTAGTAAGTAGATCGTAGTTAGTAGTTAGCAGAACACCAAGGCTCCCGAAATCTCTTGGTGTCCGAAGTATTTACGAAGTAGTTAGCCGAACACCAAGGCTCCCGAAATCTCTTGGTGTCCGAAGTATTTAGCCGAACGCCAAGGCTCCCGAAATCTCTTGGTGTCAGGGTTGTCAGATGTGGCGATTTCTCGCCAAACGTGGCGATTTTCAAACTTGTTTGGCGGCCTAATTTTTGATTTGGCGACATGCCGATTTTTTGGCGATTTAACAAAAAAGTTGGCGATTTTGTTGGCTATTTTTGATGAGCTATGCATTTGTTTTGAAAATCGTTAAATTCAATACTGAGAAATAATATTAATTTTATTATACTTATATTATTTTTATGTATGAAGTTTGAGGCATTCATATGTATGGTCAGTATTTGAAAGTTCAAATGGCTGATGAAGATAATGAATATCTTCGAGAAAATAGTTTTTCATATTTAAAAGTGCTCTTGAAAGAATCAATAAATAGAAATTAACATAAATATATTTAAAGTCTATGAACATTTTTTCATTATATGTATGTGGCAATTTTTTATTCCAGATACAATACGTTGTTGTCAGTGATATTTTAAAGATTTTTATGAACTCTTTCATAACTTTGGACATTTTTGAAACCCAATGAAAAAATTAGCGTTGGTTAATTGCAAAGATAAATAAGTTTATGCCAAAACTTTAAAGCTGCAACGAAACGGCAGGTACGTACAATTTCAAGGAACTTACTTTGACTGTTCTTTATATGTTCTTTATATTATTATAAGTAATGCCTGTGTTTAAGCTATGAACTCCACTACAACTCGCCTTTGAAGTAGAATGCAATACGAACTTCCAGACGCGTTGTTACGAGTTATAAGTTGCACTTCTTTTGTACCATTGTTGAATAAATGAAAAACCCTTACGATGTATTCCAAAAAAGAAGACAAATAGGTAGATTTGCCGGTGAAGCGTTTTAGATATATAATAAAACTGCAACTACATACATATATAAAAATGTAAATATATCCAATATTTATTTAATACTAGCCGCAAAAAAACTTTTTTTGTAGTTAACATCGTACTATTTTTGTGTTCACTAGCTATTTTTACTTTTTTCTAAATAAAAATTAAGCAAAATATATACCATGGCGACTTTTTTGAATTTTTGGCGTATTTTAGCGATACGGAACAAATTAATTTTTTTAGAATTTATAAAGAATATTTTTAATAAATTAAAAAATATGTATTTTACTGCCAAAAACTTGAAAATAAAGGCTTTGGCGATTTTGGCGATTTTTGACATTGAATTTGGCGAAAAAGGTCAAAATCAATCTGACAACCCTGCTTGGTGTCCGAAGTATTTACGAAGTAGTTAGCCGAACGCCAAGGCTCCCGAAATCTCTTGGTGTCCGAAGTAGTTAGCCGAACGCCAAGGCTCCCGAAATCTCTTGGTGTCCGAAGTATTTACGAAGTAGTTAGCCGAACGCCAAGGCTCCCGAAATCTCTTGGTGTCCGAAGTATTTACGAAGTAGTTAGCCGAACGCCAAGGCTCCCGAATTCGCTTGGTGTCCGAAGTATTCTACACGTATTCACCTACAAACAGTATTTAACCGCATCTGATTAAGTAAACCGTATTTAACCGAACCTAATTAAGTAACCCGTATTCAACCGAATCTAATTAAGTAACCCGTATTTAACCGAATCTAATTAAGTAACCCGTATTTAACCGAACCTGATTAAGTAACTTGATTAACCCAAACCGTATTTAGCCGACTGAATGCAAACCAGTAGTCCACGTATTCTTACCAGTAGTGAATACGAACCAGCCGGTATCCGACTGAATACAAACAGTATTTAACCGAACCTGGTTAAGTAACCCGTATTCAACCGAATCTAATTAAGTAACCCGTATTTAACCGGATCTAATTAAGTAACCCGTATTTAACCGAACCTGATTAAGTAACTTGATTAACCCAAACCGTATTTAGCCGACTGAATACAAACCAGTAGTCCACGTATTCTTACCAGTAGTGAATACGAACCAGCCGGTAGCCGACTGAATACAAACAGTATTTAACCGAACCTGATTAAGTAACCCGTATTTAACCGAATCTAATTAAGTAACCCGTATTTAACCGAACCTGATTAAGTAACTTGAATTTAACCAAACCGTATTTAGCCGAACACCACGGTTTCCGAATTCTCGTGGTGTCCGAAGTATTTTAAGTCATTTCTAGTATTTAATACCTAGTTAGTCACACCATGGCCCGACAACCGTCAGCCACTGACTTATCCGAGGCCATAGTTAGCCAAACACCCGAGGTTGCGAGATCCTCCTGTGTTCGAAGCGCTCAGCCCAACTAGTCGGAGTAGTAAGTCATGTGTACAGCCAACTACGGGGCGCACCCAATGCTCCGTACTCGGCATAGTTTCGATCGTAGATTTAGATACTAACAACCTCTAACCGCAACCTGTTTATTATCTTCTCTGCCAGATCGAATCCTCAGTAACTTAACGCTGCCCTACGGAACGCCACCGTACGTGCCTACTGGCAGCAACATCTAGCCGTTTCCAAACGTCATCAGCCGTACGTGCACGGAATCACGCTGCCTCAGCACCCGTTCCCGTCTACAGCCACGCCGAATCAGCCGAAGGCCGTCTTAGTTCTAAGTATTTAGCGTAGATTAAGATTTCGTAAATAAAGCTTTGTTAAAATTATTGTAAGCGAACATACAAAAACATCCCGTGTTTCATTTCAAAGGAAGCAGACCTTAGAATTGACCCTGGACAGACTGAGTCATACCTCAGCTGGGAAAGTAAACTGCGTTACAAGATTACCCCTTTTTTGGTACTTTTTTAAAATATCCGACGGTAACACTGTTCTCAATATACCGACAAAAAGCATTGTTTCAGTTGGCAACACCACTCAAAATACATATCAAAGTTGGGAGTCAGCTGATTGAATTTATCTGTACGGCAAATAAAAGGAAAATAAATAATTGGCAGATGAGAGCTGTAGTGCGATTCTGTAATTAATTTTAACAATAGTTGTCATTGTTAAAAAAATTAACAAGCAAATTAACGATTTTGCTATTCTGTAACATTTTAAACATCACTTGTTATCGTTAAGTCAGCTGTTTGTCTTAAGTAAACGACAACTTTTTTAGTGTTGTTTATTTATTGTTAAATGTCGAAAAAATAAAAAATATTTAGTTAAACGAAATAATATAACTTGAAAACGGCAATTAAATAATTTGCATTTAATTTAATAGTAAAATGTTTGGCTTATCTTCTTAAAAAAACAAAAAAATAAAAAAAATTCTGTTTAGTTTTAATAATTTTATTTGTTTTTTTTTTTTATTCCACTTTGTGTTTTTCGTTATTTTGCCATTTTTTGATAGTGATTTTGGGTTTCTCAATCAGCGTTACCGTTGGTGCCACTAAAGTGGCATTTTGCCCCTTTTTCGACTGCTTGGATACTATTTGGCCACTTTTACAAAATGCACCCAAATGTGGTACTTTTTGTGATTCTTGCCACTTTTTTGATACATTTTACGTTAGGAAAATATACTTTTTTTCTTTCTGTTTTATTATAACTCCCAGCTTTAATATAAGTAAAACTGTTTTAATATATGTACATAAATGTAAGCAAGTTTATGTGCAATAAACTTTCTATTAACCTGTTTTATATATTATGAATAAGGGGGTAAAGATATCTCGCATATATACATATATATATTGGTCGTGAAGCAGAAACCGAACTGTTGGGTACCGACAACTTTTCTAAAATTTGTGAAATTGAAATTAAAAGTAAAATCTAAGTTTTTACCAAAAATTGTGTAAAGATTTGATAGCAAGAATTGATATAAAAAACAAAAAGCTCAATATATTGAAGTATTTAGACCAGTGATAACCAATCACCGAACTAACCAAGCCCCGAACGCACGCACACAAAGATATTATGTACTTGGATGCGGTCGCAGAGACTGATGATAGCCTGATGTTTTGAAACGAACAAAGTTGTTGTATACATGTGAATTGCCGACCGTGTCTGTGTGAAAAATACGATTATTGACTTACTCGCGAGCCTATGGAGTGGTTATCACTGATTTAGACCCATTATTTATAGTGTCTGATGAAGATATTTCGAATACTATTTCGAATAAGTTTCAGAGCTTAAAGATATTATAACTGACCCAGATGCATTGATACATGAATTTAAACTTCTAGAGAGTAAAGTATATGACACGAATTATGAACACATATTTAAAATTTCGAATGCTGAAGATTTTTGGCGTGTAATTGGAACATTGAAAAAAAGATTTGATAAGTATACCTGTATATATATTCAAACTTGTACAAATTGATCTCTCATATTTTTACATTGTCCCACAATAAGTGCTTCTGCTGAGCGTGTTTTAACTAAGTTAGCTTTAATCAAAAATAAAGTAACAAATAGGTTAAAAGAAAATACATGCGAGTCCATGCTTTTATCTTTAAATATGTTAGATACTAGCCTTAAAGATTGGGTTTCAAGTGAAGACACTTTACGAAAGTATAGAAGTCGTTTAAAGAACAATTAATTGCAAAAAAAAATTTGTATGAAACTGACCATTAATAAATAACACAAGACGACATTGAAAACGTTTGTTTATCCATTTCAACTGATTCTTATATTTTTTGGAATGCTAAAGCCTTATGTGCGCAGTTTTCTCCCTTCACGTCACTTTTATCAGATACACCAATTATTGTTATTTCGAAAGATGTTTTGTACCACAATTAATAACAAAATCCAGTTTTAAAGTTTTGGTCTATAAACCTGATTACAAAAATTTGAAGCAGTTAGGTTTGTGCTTTGTTGTGATACAGACGTGTATTTTTAGCCCCGCATACGATTTGAACTATTAATTAATCACATTTGATTTCGTAATACATAAATATAAGCAGCGAATGGACGCTTAAAAAAAAATAATATATTTTGTTATTTAAATTATTTAACATAATAGTGAACAATTTAAAACGATAAAATTAAATAAAATAAAACAGTAAAAATATATATGTATGTACGTATGAATGTTCATACATGTGTATACATATTCTGAACAAAAACATTTAAATTTTTTTTTTTTTTTTTTTTTTGTTGTTGTAAAATACAATAAATAATAAAAATATTAAAGCAAAGCAAAACGGTGAAAAACAAAAACAACTCTTTGCATGAGTACGAACAGTGAAACAACACTAAGACAAAATGAAAGAAACGTTTACGTTTTAGTTCAGGCAAACGAAAATAATGTAGAAATAAATAAAACAAAACAAAACAAAACAATATAAACTATTTAACGGCTAAGCCAATTATTCGAACACGTTCCCTATCACCCTCGGTGTTTACAAAAACAGTGGATAGTGACTCATTAAAAAAACTACAACTAGATTTGGTGTCAAGTGTTGCCAGGCCAGCAAGTATTGCCGTGACGTCAAAAACAAATTTAGTGGGAAATGATACCAACTTAAACACAAATGAAATGGAAAACCCCCCTGTAAAAAATTGTCAAAAGCCTACAGTACAAGTTGGTATGGACAGGTACATAACAGTGCTTAAACGGGGACGCAGCCCTACCTCTGCAGCTGTTGCTTCGGAATCCAAAGTGCCATCTTTTGATAAAATAAATTCCCAAAATCGCTTTGCAATTCTGGAGGATGAATCCTCTGAAGCCCCAAACGTCATAAAATCGTCCAAGCCTCCCCCAATATATCTTAGGGAGCATAACTCAAATGATCTAATAAAGAGTTTAATTTCGTTGATTGGTGAAAATTCCTTTTATGTTGCCGCAATAAAGCGAGGTAGTATAAATGAAACTAAAATTCAAGTTAATCATGAAAATGACTTTCGGAAAGTAAATAGCAAATTTGAGGCACTCAAAAAAAGTTTTTACACATACCAACTCAAGAGCAGTAAAGGTCTCCAGGTGGTGATTAAGGGAATTGATTCATGCGTAGACCCAGAGGAAATTAAAACTTTCTTGGAAGAAAAAGGCTTCAAGATAAAACATGTGGTAAATATTAGAAATAGGGACAAAATTCCACAACCACTTTTTCGAGTAGAATTAGAGCCCGGCGACATTAAGTTAAAAAAAAACGAAACGCATCCCATTTATAGTGTGAAATATATTCTATACAGAAAAATCACAGTTGAGGAGCCGCACAAAAAAAACGGACCTGTTCAGTGCTTAAACTGTCAAGAATTTGGCCATACCAAGGCATACTGCTACTTACCCCCTGTCTGCGTAGTATGTGGCGAACTACATGGTACAGTTTCTTGTGATAAGTCTAAAACCGACCCCAACGTAAAAAAATGTAGAAACTGTGGCGGTAATCACACTGCCAATTATAGAGGATGCCCAGTATATAATATTGTCAAACAGACGGTCGGACCGAAAACAAATACCCCTCAAATGCAGGTTGCAAATCAGGTAAACACAAATGCAATTCAAGCCCCCCAGCCTAGTAATAACAGAACCTCTTACGCTAACGTCCTAAAATCAAACCATCAGCCAATGCAAGGTGCCTCGCCAAGTAATGATGAAACTCCGGTTTCTAATTTAAGTCGTTTAGAAAAAACCATGGAAACATTAGTGCAAACAGTAAATAATTTTACGAACACAATGGGTAATATGATGCAGGAAATTCTTAGAATGCAATCGATGTTATTGCAAGCTGTACTTAACAAACCATGAACTGTTTAAAAATTTATTTTTGGAACGCAAACGGCATCCGCCAACATAAAAATGAATTAGAATACTTTCTTAAAATAAACAAATTGATGTCATGACGATTTCTGAAACTCATTTGACCTCAAGAAATACGTTTAAAATCAATGGTTATATACTATATGATACCAAGGACCCTCGAGATAGAGCTTGTGGAGGTTCTGCCATCTTAATAAAAACTCGAGTCAAACACTACATTATGTATGTGTGATCACCGTGAAGACTATCTGCAAGCAACGACTATTTGTGTTGAGGAGCTAAATCGAAACATAGTAATTTCTTCTTTATACTCTCCACCTAGATTTTCCATATCAGAAGGCCAATATTATAAATCATTAGGACCCTGTTTTCTGGCCGCTGGCGATTATAACGTTAAACATACCTTCTGGGGGTCACGACTTATAACACCAAAAGGTCGTGTTTTGTTTAACACAATCTCTAAAATGGGTTTAAATGTGGTCGCGAGCGGGCAACCAACATATTGGCCTACTGATCAGCAAAAAATTCCAGATGTTATCGACTTTGGCGTGGTTAAAAACATCCCCACAGAAACGATTCATGTTGAAGCTTCCTTAGAATTATCATCCGACCACACACCTACAATTGTTACTATATCGAACCCAAATAGAATTGTATTTCCGTCAGGTTACTTAGCGACGCCAGCCACACAAATAAATTGGTTAAAATATAAAAAATTTATCAGTGCCCATTGCACAGAAAATATTCCGCTTAGTACACCGGAGAATGTGGATCTCTCTCTTGTTAACTTTGACAGTTATCTTAAACTAGCTGTTCAACACTCCAGCGTTACCCCCAAAAAAATTAAAAATAATAAAATATGTTCTTCAGATGTTCGAAGAGAGTGGCAACTTTACAGATCCCCGCAACTTAAGATTTTATTAAAAGAATGCACAAAAAGGCTAAGAAAGTTACTACAGAATCAGAAAACGGCTTCTCTAGAAAAATATCTTAAGGAACTTGATGCAACTCCACAATCTGACTACTCATTATGGCGTGCAGCTAAAAATCTTAAAAGGTCAGTTATATCTAAGCCACCATTAAGAAACTTGAATGGTAGTTGGGCAAGAAACGATATTGAAAAAGGAAATCTTTTTGTTAGTCATTTGAAAAACGTATTTACACCAAATATATCTCACAATATTGCGGTCGAGTTACCACCTGTTGATGCTAGAGCAGCTATTCCCCTCAGACTTGAGATAAGAGAAATCGAAAAGGCTATTTGTGACTTAAACACTAAGAAGGCACCTGGTATTGATAAAATCAGTAATAAAATGCTTTTGGAGCTACCTCGCATAGCAAAGAAAATTATTCTTTTTATTTTTAATGCTATTTTACGCCTTGAATACTATCCTGAAAAATGGAAGGTTTCCTTAGTTACCATGATACCAAAGCCAGGTAAAGATCATACAAAAGTTGAGTCTTATAGACCTATTAGCTTATTATCAAATATGTCAAAGCTGTTTGAGAAATTATTAGTTTCAAAATTAACACCAATTTTAAGTGAAAATAGATGTATTCCAAACCATCAGTTCGGATTTAGAAGAAAACACAGCACAATCGAGCAGACTCATCGAATAGTAAATGTCATAAGAAAAGCATTTGAAGAAAAGAAATATTGCTCAGTACTTTTCATCGATGTTTCGCAAGCTTTTGATAAAGTCTGGCATGAAGGCTTATTACACAAATTGAAGCAAAATTTACCAGCAAACACACACAAGCTGCTAGAAAGCTACTTAGTCGGTCGTCAATTTATTATTAAAGAAGGAAATTTCTTAAGTTCACCTCAGCCCATTGCCGCTGGAGTCCCACAAGGCAGCATCCTGGGCCCCCTATTATACTTAATTTATACTTCGGACATGCCAACAAGCAACTACACACAAACTTCAACATTTGCAGACGATACAGCTTTCCTAAGCGTCCACGAAAATCGTTATGAAGCATCGCGTTACTTACAGCATCATATATTTCAACTAGAAATATGGTTAAGACAATGGAGGATAATGGTCAATGAGCAAAAATGCGTACATATAACATTCACTTTGCGCCGGGAATCTTGCCCCCCTATTACAATCAATAATCAAATAATTCCTCAACATTCGCATGTTAAATATCTCGGTATACATCTGGATCGGCGATTAACGTGGAAATGCCATATAGAGGCAAAATTAACTCAAATGAAACTAAAAGCCATTCAAATTCATTGGCTTATTGGAAGAAATTCTGTCCTTAGTCTCGATTGCAAGCTTCTACTTTACAACTCTATCTTAAAGCCTATCTGGTGCTACGGTATTCAACTATGAGGCACTGCCTCGGCCTCTAATATCGACAAAATTCAAAGGCGCCAAAATAAACTTCTTCGAATAATCACAGCCGCTCCCTGGTATGTTAAAAACTCAAACATTCATAAGGATATCAATGTGCCATTAGTGAAATCTATGATAACAAAATATGCAATAAAATATTTAAAAAGGCTTGAACAACACCCAAATCCACTAGCTCGAAATATTTTAAATCATGGCGGCCACACTCGCTTAAGAAGAAGAGACACTGCAGCACTTACCCAATTAGATGAGCGATAAACATCTATAAAAGTGAACATAACCCGTGATGAAGAAAATTTTGTCTGGCACTGGCAGGAGATAAAATAACGTATTAGGTTAAAATTTGATTAATTATTGTTAGTTCATATTTAATATATGAAGATTCAATAACAAATAATGACTAAAAAAAAAATAATAGACGAAATTGGATAAAAACTAAATACGCTTTAGTAAAGAAATTAAAACACTAGCACTTAAATTCAGTAGCATGTTTACATTTATTTGTATTAAAGTGAGGAACTGATTAAATATAAAGTATTTGAAAAAGTGATATTTTCGTTTTTTTGCTATAGGATTTCATGTTATTATCCTATTATAGCTTAGCTGCCAGGCCCACGGTGTCGACAAGAACATTTATTTCGCATATTTATAAAAAACTAAAAGTTGTTTTTGTTTTCAATACAAATATAGGAAAGAAATGTTCTTGTCGACATCGTGGGCCTGGGCCTACAATTTTTGTAATTAGGTTGACTGTATAATAAAATTATAAAACTATGGATTTCGTTATTAACTGTGGTACAAATCATCTTCCGAAATTACATTAATTGGTGTATCTGATAAATGTGACGTGATGGGAGAAAACTGTGCTCATATTCGGCCAAAGCATTCCATAGGAATCTGGTGGAATGGGCAAACAAATTTCTAAAAAGTTTTTAAATGCAGGTAGACATGTCATAAATGTATATATGTAAGTATAAAACACATTACATAAATATCTTCTATTTGCTGCAACAATGTTATAATCCAAAACACATGTTTGGCAGAAAACAAGTTTAACGTTTTTGAATTACCAAAACATTAAAGTAAATATTTTATAAAAATATTTATTTTAGTTTTAACAACAAACGAGCCATTTGTAAGTAAGTATGCATGTCTTTTGTAATACGATCAATTGTTTTTTAGTGTATATTACTATACAATGGTTTTTATACCATTTAAAATTATAACAAATAGAAAAAACGTCAAAAGTACATAATGTGGTGTACTTATTTTATTTTTAAAAGATGTGCCCATTTTGTTTTAAAAATCCTCTTTTTGGTGCCACTTTTTTTGTAGATTACCCCTTTTTTGGTACTTTTTTAAAATATCCGACGGTAACACTGTTCTCAATATACCGACAAAAAGCATTGTTTCAGTTGGCAACACCACTCAAAATACATATCAAAGTTGGGAGTCAGCTGATTGAATTTATCTGTACGGCAAATAAAAGGAAAATAAATAATTGGCAGATGAGAGCTGTAGTGCGATTCTGTAATTAATTTTAACAATAGTTGTCATTGTTAAAAAAATTAACAAGCAAATTAACGATTTGGCTATTCTGTAACATTTTAAACATCACTTGTTATCGTTAAGTCAGCTGTTTGTGTTAAGTAAACGACAACTTTTTTAGTGTTGTTTATTTTTTGTTAAATGTCGAAAAAATAAAAAATATTTAGTTAAACGAAATAATATAACTTGAAAAGGCAATTAAATAATTTGCATTTAATTTAATAGTAAAATGTTTGGCTTATCTTCTTAAAAAAACAAAAAAGTAAAAAAAATTCTGTTTAGTTTTAATAATTTTATTTGTTTTTTTTTTTTATTCCACTTTGTGTTTTTCGTTATTTTGCCATTTTTTTGATAGTGATGCCGCTTGACGTTAATTTTTATGTATGTTGTTAACAACAATTTACAGAATCACATAATCGTTAGTGCAAACAACAAAACAGGTTGACAATTATAACAACTGTTGTTATTGTTAAAAGTTACAGAATCCCACTACTGGTTAGTTTTGCGACCGAATAAAAGCAAATGAGACGTTGAGAAAACCAAATATCCTTAATGTGCAGTTTTTAGTTGGGTAAAAAGATAATCGCCTAATGAGAAAACGGCCATTACTATTTTTTTATGTAAACAAACCTATTTTTGTTTACTAGCAATATTTTTGACAACCCGACCACAGAGGCAGTGTTGTTTAGTCTTGGGCTTAATCGTTCATTTAGGTGACTTTTCATTAGAGTTCATTTAAAAAAAGTGAACTAGTTCGTTCTTTTAGTTCAGTAGTTCACTTTTAGTCAGTCAGTCTTTTGAGCCAGCTGTATATTTCGTCAGTCAGTTCATTTAAGTCAGTTCATGTATGTAGTTTAAAGGTTCATTTACTTCAGTTGCTTGTTTTGATTTCTTATTATGTTGTTGTTTATTTTTGTGTGTGTCAAGCTTTGAAAAAATTAATAAAAATTTAAATACTTAAAAAAACTTATTTAAATTTTTAATAAATATTTAAATATAATAAATATAAATTTTTAATAAAGTTCAAAAACACAATTGTGAATTTTTTAAAAAATTTCCTTTTCTTTGTTTTTCAACAAATAAATTTGACATTTCTCATTTTACAAAAACAAAATGCATAGTATTTTTCATGTTCTTTACCGAATTGATAGAAAAGAGGCAACAATATTATTATTTTCTATATGTTATAATATACTTGTTTCTTTTACTCATTGCCAGACTACTAAAATATGTTCATAATATAATCAGGGCTGCCATATTAAGAGATGTCTCGCCACATGTGGCAATTTTCAAACATTTTGACTACACTGCGATTTATAAAATATATGGCGATTTTTTTATTATTAAAAAGATTTCCGTATGACGTGCTAAATTTCCAATTATTATTTTTGATAAATACACTGAAATTAGATAAGCTATTAATTTATTTTAAGACTCTAATACTATGTTTCCAATATCAGCTTGTTGTCAACTTGTTTTGAGCAAAACGTGTCAGAGTTAGGGCTGCCATACGTACTGTTTTTAGCAGTACATGTACTGATTTTTGTCAATTGTACTGTTTTATGCACAACACCCAAAACAGTACGCAAATGTACTGTTTTTTACACTTTGTACTGTTTTTATACTGATTTTTTGGTTTAGTCTCCAAAAAACAATGGTATTAAGAAAACCCGAGTTTAAGTAATACACATTTGGGTATATAACGGTATGCTATCAAGCTATATTGTCATAATATTTAAGAAATTGTTGCTGTGTTGCAAAAAAAAAAAGTTGTTAAATTATTAGAATTTTTTAACTACGTCTATTGTTTTGTCAAAAAATACACAGATTAAATTAGGGGTTGCTCAAATCATTTATATTTTTTCGTGGTATTATTTTAAGACATATGATAACCTTTAAATCCATCATTAGTATTTCCCTTTATCAGGATATTAACAGTGCATAAATTTAACACACCTGAAAAAAATTCTTTTATTTATTTAGTATTTTTAGTATTTTAGTATTTTTGGTATTTTAGTATTTTTAGTATTTTATTTAATTGTTTTCCAATACAACAAGATTTATAACGGAATTAATTTTATATTGATAAAATATTTTCAGATTTTGTTAAAAAAAAAAAATAAACCAATAAACCCAACATTTTTTTTGAGCTTATAGATTAACGGCCAATTTCAATAAGTTCAGTTATACTTAACTATAACTATAAATGTGAATATTACAAAATACAGTTATAGCTATACTTATATGTAGCTGAAATTGGCCGTAGTTAAATAAAAATTTGTTTGATATCGGAAAATTAATTGAACATTTTTCATTTTTCGAATTTATTCTATGAGTTTAATTTCAGTTATGTATTTTATAAAGCTTTTTTGTAATAGTTCTATTCCTCCAATTTTTCAGAAATGACTTTAAACACTACCAGACTATTATATTGTATTTTCTTTTTACATTTTACCTTAGCCTTCCTTTGGACAGCAATTAGGTATATTGTATGTACAGAAAAATTTACAATTATTAGACACCAGCAGAATGTTATGCATTTTCTGGCCCGCTACGGCCTTCGTCAGCATTCTTTGTGTCACACTGGAAGGAAATAATTCCCAGTTTCTATTTGTTAAAATTAATTGAAGAAAGACACAAATATTTTCTGAAATTTATACGATAGTTCCACACTATGTGTGTGGTGAAAATTTCTTTAAATACAAACATGCTTTATGAAAATTTTACTAACTCAATCAATGAGTAGCTTTTTTTAAGTTAAATATAAACTTCATTAAATTATTTTTATGAAGAAAGGAATTTTACAACATGAAAATTAATTAATATTTAATTAATTAAAATTTGCATTTGTCCTTCAAGTTGTGCTGAAAAGGTCAGCAAGAAAAAGAAAGACAAAAAAATGAAAAAACAAAACAAAATATGTACTTTGAACTTCAAGAAGAATTCTTGACAAAAGTACGAATAAACGGAAGTAAAGGAAGAACATGTAAAATAAAAATTAAATAGATAATCATTCAAAGCAAATTTCGATCTACCAAAGGTTAAATACAATTTGGTTTAAGGATTGATGTTTGACTAATGACGTCAGCAGTCGTCGATGGCTGCGAGTGTTAAACGGCAAGCCCTCTGAGGAGATTGAGTGGTTGCAATCGAAACATGTCAAGGTAACCTGTCCGTAAAAACGCCTGGGTTCGAGCCCAGATTGAGTCAAGAATGAAAAATTATCAGTAAATTTTAATTAATTTTCATGTTGTAAAATTCCTTTCTTCACAAAAATAATTTAATGAAAATTAAATTTGATGAACTTAAGCCTAATTAAAAATATTACAAATTTGGATTAAAAACTATAAATAGTTCAACAAAATAACCACAATACTAATTATTGTTAAAGCTAAGGCACGAGCTCTATGTTTGCATTTGTCCTTCAAGTTGTGCTGAAAAGGTCAGCAAGAAAAAGAAAGACACAAAAATGAAAAAACAAAATATGTACTTTGAACTTCAAGAAGAATTCTTGACAAAAGTACGAATAAACGGAAGTAAAGGAAGAACATGTAAAATAAAAATTAAATAGATAATCATTCAAAGCAAATTTCGATCTACCAAAGGTTAAATACAATTTGGTTTAAGGATTGATGTTTGACTAATGACGTCAGCAGTCGTCGATGGCTGCGAGTGTTAAACGGCAAGCCCTCTGAGGAGATTGAGTGGTTGCAATCGAAACATGTCAGGGTAACCTGTCCGTAAAAACGCCTGGGTTCGAGCCCAGATTGAGTCAAGAATGAAAAATTATCAGTAAATTTTAATTAATTTTCATGTTGTAAAATTCCTTTCTTCATAAAAATAATTTAATGAAAATTAAATTTGATGAACTTAAGCCTAATTAAAAATATTACAAATTTGGATTAAAAACCATAAATAGTTCAACAAAATAACCACAATACTAATTATTGTTAAATATAAGCTTAAATATTTAAACGTTTTACATTGGAAAATAATACTATGGTCAAATGCTTTGTTTGTGATATATGATTTATAAACGCAAATGGTGTCATTTTGTATATGAAATACCAATAAATGTAAATGTTTCCTTTGATATAAAATGTATTTTATTCGACCTTTATTGTTATACTTTTAAAGTGTATTTCTTTATGTTATTGTTGTTCAAGAGTTGTAAATATTAAATAAATAGTTATGCTTTCGTAAAAATGTACTGTTTTTTTCTTGATTGTACTGTTTTTTCATAACCAATGTACTGTTTTTCCGAATTCAAAATCTGGGTACCCTAGTCAGAGTGCTTCCATTATGTAAAACTGGTTTTGGTTTTCGAAATCAATTTGGCATTAATGTTGTTTACAAACATGAAAGCAAAAAATATTTTTGTAAAATAATAAATATTTTCTTATTTGTTTTTTAATACACATTATACATATAATTTAATAAGTCTTGTTATTTTGGTAAATCTGTAATTTTTTTCGAAATTGTTAATCACCAATAATGGAAAACTCTGAGTTTTTTCATGGTTTTCGACATTTTTTGGAGCAAAACTAGTATTTATTTGAGTTTTTCGAACATGAAAACTGTATGGGAAAACAAGTAGCAGAACACTTGTTTTGCTGCAAATGTAGTTTTGTGGCCCAAAACATGTAAAGCGGCCCATACACTTGCAATATTATTGTATATGATATTCGCCATATCATTTCCATTTTGTCCTATATTTTACAATAAGTCGCACAATAGTTTCATTCATTCAATAAAAAGGCGAACATAACCTATAGGAATAATATAAACAGCATTGTATAATGTTGCCAACACACTTCTCTTTCTTTTCGTTGTGCAATAAAAATCAAGTCTTTTGATTGTTGCCAATATATTGTTCCACCTTCGAATATCACATACACATTGGCGATATAATTGTACTATACGTAAAATTTAACAATTTTATTCTAAGTGTATGAGCCGCTTAAGTGAAATACTATTACATAATGGAAACACTCTGACACGTTTTGCTCAAAATAAGCACCCCTACCTCAAACAACTACTCCCATGAAAATATTCCTATATTTTTTTTATTTCGTATTGTGAATGATTCCTATAACAAATTTTATGGGAACGAATTCCCAAACTAAAAACATGTAGGGAACATGTAAGTTTTAATTTGTATTTTAAGGTAGGGCTCAATTTAATTACTTTTTTCTTTTATTGAAGGAGTATTAATAAGAAAAATTAAGATAAACATTGCTCATTATTTATTTTATCATATAATTATTAGTGTTTTATTTTGTATATTTTTCTTTCAGAATACAAGCTCTGACAATTTATTCACAATAGAGACTTTTGTTTATAAAGCACTGACAAATAATACACAATATAAATTTTTACTCCCAAAATATTTGCGATGACAAAAAATTGTCAGGTGAAAACGCTATGTTAATGCCGACAAAATCACCTCAACAATAAATTTCAGCACGGAAATCTTAAGAGGCCCATAGACACATACTGCTGACACCTACTGCCGATGAATCCTTCGTATACGTGTGTGATTGATATTTTACTACACACCTATCAATCATCATTTTAAAATAAATGTTCTTCACACGTTTTTTTCTCAGAAACTATTTTAAATTTGTTTTAATTTAAATTGAAAGAAAAATATATCATAAAATTAATAATTTTTTTTATTGTTCATTGAACAACTGTCAGCAGTATGAGTTCATTTTGAAATCAAACCTATTTTGGTTTTTCATACTGCATTGTCTGTGTGACGCATACATAAATAAAAATTTCAAATTTACAAACACATGCTGATTGCATGAGCATGAGAAGTATGTGTCTATGTGACCCTTTATTAATAATACAAAATATTTTATAAATTGCCGAAAAAATCGCAGCTAGACATCTCTAAGTATGGCAGCCTTGATTTTATTATGAAAATGTTTAAAGTTATCTGGCAATGAGTAAAAGAAACAATATAATGTTAAACATAGAGACACTAATACTATTGTTGTTTCTTTTCAATCAGTGCGGTAATAGCCTTTTTACACTGATCAACATCTAACATCTACCATCAATTTTCCACCATTTGCGAAGATGTTAACATCTTTTCATAAGAAATACATAGGGCTAAAAACCAACATCTTTAAAAGATGTTCCTATCTCATTTTATTCCATTCTACATCTTTCGATTATTTTAGTGTCATCACTAGAAAAGTGGCAATAAGTTCTATTATTATTGTGGCATCACTGACAAAAAGAAGTTTTTTTGAAAGCAGCGTTACCATTTGTCAAGTTTTATCTTTTATTGCAATGTTTTTTTGTTAAGTATTTTTTATATTTTTAAATAAATTGAACTTCAGATACATGTTTGAGTTTTCTTTTTAAATTTTGGCAATTTTATGAGAAAAAAACATTTTAAATTTAATTTTTTTTTTTCAAAAATGGTGACTTTTTTTTTGACATTTTCTACATCTTTGATGGTAGATGTTAGATGTTGATTAGTGTAAAAAGCCTATAAAGAATAAAATCAAGTGGTCAAGCAACTGAAGTAAATGAACCTGTGAACTAAATGAATTGAACTAAATGAATTGAACTAAATGAACCCTCTCAAAAGACTGCTGACGCAAAAGACAAAGTGACGAAAAGTGAACTGTTGAACTAAAAGGAACTGTCAGACTGAATAACAGTTCAACGTTCATCTGACTGACTAGTTCAATTGAACTAGTTCGTTCATGAACTACCCAACTCTAGTGTTGTTGTAGAGTTGACCTCACCTCCTAGTGAATTCGCCTTGGCACATACGTTCGAACATATAGAGAACAAACTGAAGGCTCTGCATAATAACGCTTGGTTTGAGAATAAACTGGCGGAAAACCAAACTAATGAGAATTAACACCACCAATACCACCTCTCTAACTCTCGATAATAATAACATAGAGGATGTACAATATTTCTGTTACCTTGGCTGCACAATCACAACAAACAGTGGTGCAAACGAAGACGTTTCTGCGCGAATCAACAAGGCCCGTCATGCCATGCATTGCTTAAAAAAAACATGGGTATCATCTGACACAAGGTATATTTACACAAGGTAATATGTTTGTCAGCTGTTTACCCCATTTGGAACCCTAGTGTCAAAAGTTATTTATGTTGGTTCCGTTGGTTCCTTGTGTTTGTTTACATACTTATGGTTAGTGCGCGCCATTTTGAATTAAAAAAGTGTAAAATTGTGAAAAACATTTTATTTTTGTGAAATTTTAATTCTTGTGATTACTAAGCAAACAAAATACATTTAAATGCATTATTTTTTGCAATAATACTTTATTTTTATGCTTGAGAATGCACAATATATTAAAAATTGTTTCAGCTTATTATTCTGAACTGCACGTGTTGTTTTTTTTTCAAGTTGTGTTTTTATTTTAAAGGCACATTGTTGCGTTTTTTTTTTAACACCATGGTTCCAAATACAAAAACAATTTGGCGTGTTGTTTTTGTCTTGTTGTACTTGTTGTAGCAACGAGTTTACCTTGTGTAAATATACCTTGATCTGACATATCAACACAACTGAAGACCAAAGTATTTGATACATGTGTGAAACCTATACTTACGGATGAGAAACATGGGGCTTATCCAAAAGCGACGTACGAGAAACATGGGGCTTATCCAAAAGCGACGTACGACGACTGCAAATTTACACTAACCGTTGCTTACGAAGGATTATTCGAAGTTTTTGGCCCAACACGATAACTAACGCTGAGTTGCTTTGAAGCACGAACCAACAACCAATCCAGTACGACATCCTGAAAAGGAAATTTGGATGGATTGGTCATACACTGAGATCCGATAACGAGGTAGCAAAGGCAGCGCTGCAGTACAACCCCAAGCAGAGAAGCAAGCCGGTAAATTTTTATCGGCGGCGGCTGAAAGGGTACAATTTAGCGGCGGCAGCGGCGTTTCGGCTTTACGCCGAAATAATAATCACCCCTATCGTGAATAATTTTTCCCCTTTTCACATATTTGCGATCATGAACAACTCCCATGAAAAATTGTAATTCAGAGGAGAATAATAACGTGCAAAATTGTTCACGGGAAAAAATTCCCCTTACTGTGAAACATTTTTTCCCTCGTAATTTGTTCACATTTCCCTTAGATTTTCTCACTTTATTTTTGCTAGGGAACAGAACATGTATGTAAGTAGCTCCTCCTATAAATCGAATATTAAGGGTTAAAAAGGTTATTAGACATAAACCGATATATTGCTCAACAAAATACAAAACAACAGGTCGATTGCCTGCGGATTTGTGAAGCTTTCAATTGTCTTGGTGGCAGAATTTTGGAAAATATTTTACTAAATAAAATTTTAAATGAGCAAAAAACTAACGTTGTAATCAAACTATCCCTCCAATACTTAATATTTTGATTTATTGTTTTAACTTTTCTTTAAAATATATACTTGTATATTTTTGAACAAAATTTTCATGGATTTTTAATATTTTTTAATCTTTCTTCTTTTTTTTACATTCACTGGAACTGATAGCGTGAAAAATTTTTCACACGAGATTCACGATTGCTTTTTTCCCTTCGAGGGGAATGAAAATTTCATGGGAACAAAAATTCCACTTGCTATTCACGATAGGGGTGAATAAGTATATAATAAGTTTTACTTAAGAATATATACACAAATTATTAATCAAAAATGGGTTTATTCAAATATTAGTAGTAGTTTTCTAATATAACGTTATTTGAAATTTTTAAGCTTTGAAAATATTTTTCAAAAAATAATCCATTTTCTAGTTTTAACAGAAATCAGTTGTTTAAATTGAATTGCTAAGTGCAGAAAGGGATCTACTTGAAAACATAAATTTTGAGATAATAAATTCAAACAGTGTAGTTAATAATTTCGATTGCAAAGAAAGACAAAAACTGAAAAAACAAAAACTATGTACTTTGAACTTCAAGAAGAATTCTTGACAAAAGTACGAAAAAAAAACAGAAGTAAAGGAATAACATGTTAAAATGAATTAAAATAGATAATCATTCAAAGCAAATTTCGATCTACCAAAGGTTGAATACAATTTGGTTTAAGGATTGATGTTTGACTAATGACGTCAGCAGTCGTCGATGGCTGCGAGTGTTAAACGGCAAGCCCTCTGAGGAGATTGAGTGGTTGCAATCGAAACATGTCAGGGTAACCTGCCCGTAAACACCTGGGTTCGAGCCCAGATTGAGTCAAGAATGAAAAATTATCAATAAATTTTAATTAATTTTCATGTTGTAAAATTCCTTTCTTCATAAAAATAATTTAATGAAAATTAAATTTAATGAACTTAAGCCTAATTAAAAATATTAAAAATTTGGATTAAAAACCATAAATAGTGCAATAAAATAACCACAATACTAATAATTGTTAAAGCTAAGGCACGAGCTCTATGTTTGCATTTGTCCTTCAAGTTGTGCTGAAAAGGTCAACAAGAATAAGAAAGACAAAAAATGAAAAAACAAAAAATATGTACTTTGAACTTCAAGAAGAATTCTTGACAAAAGTACGAAAAAAAAAACAGAAGTAAAGGAATAACATGTTAAAATGAATTAAACTAGATAATCATTCAAAGCAAATTTCGATCTACCAAAGGTTGAATACAATTTGGTTTAAGGATTGTTGTTTGACTAATGACGTCAGCTGTCGTCGATGGCTGCGAGTGTTAAACGGCAAGCCCTCTGAGGAGATTGAGTGGTTGCAATCGAAACATGTCAGGGTAACCTGTCCGTAAACACCTGGGTTCGAGCCCAGATTGAGTCAAGAATGAAAAATTATCAATAAATTTTAATTAATTTTCATGTTGTAAAATTCCTTTCTTCATAAAAATAATTTAATGAAAATTAAATTTAATGAACTTAAGCCTAATTAAAAATATTAAAAATTTGGATTAAAAACCATAAATAGTTCAATAAAATAACCACAATACTAATAATTGTTAAAGCTAAGGCACGAGCTCTATGTTTGCATTTGTCCTTCAAGTTGTGCTGAAAAGGTCAACAAGAATAAGAAAGACAAAAAATGAAAAAACAAAAAATATGTACTTTGAACTTCAAGAAGTATTCTTGACAAAAGTACGAAAAAAAAACAGAAGTAAAGGAATAACATGTTAAAATGAATTTAAATAGATAATCATTCAAAGCAAATTTCGATCTACCAAAGGTTGAATACAATTTGGTTTAAGGATTGATGTTTGACTAATGACGTCAGCAGTCGTCGATGGCTGCGAGTGTTAAACGGCAAGCCCTCTGAGGAGATTGAGTGGTTGCAATCGAAACATGTCAGGGTAACCTGTCCGTAAACACCTGGGTTCGAGCCCAGATTGAGTCTAGAATGAAAAATTATCAATAAATTGTAATTAATTTTCATGTTGTAAAATTCCTTTCTTCATAAAAATAATTTAATGAAAATTAAATTTAATGAACTTAAGCCTAATTAAAAATATTAAAAATTTGGATTAAAAACCATAAATAGTTCAATAAAATAACCACAATACTAATAATTGTTAAAGCTAAGGCACGAGCTCTATGTTTGCATTTTTCCTTCAAGTTGTGCTGAAAAGGTCAACAAGAATAAGAAAGACAAAAAATGAAAAAACAAAAAATATGTACTTTGAACTTCAAGAAGAATTCTTGACAAAAGTACGAAAAAAAAAAAAAAAACAGAAGTAAAGGAATAACATGTTAAAATGAATTAAAATAGATAATCATTCACAGCAAATTTCGATCTACCAAAGGTTGAATACAATTTGGTTTAAGGATTGATGTTTGACTAATGACGTCAGCAGTCGTCGATGGCTGCGAGTGTTAAACGGCAAGCCCTCTGAGGAGATTGAGTGGTTACAATCGAAACATGTCAGGGTAACCTGTCCGTAAACACCTGGGTTCGAGCCCAGATTGAGTCAAGAATGAAAAATTATCAATAAATTTTAATTAATTTTTATGTTGTAAAATTCCTTTCTTCATAAAAATAATTTAATGAAAATTAAATTTAATGAACTTAAGCCTAATTAAAAATATTAAAAATTTGGATTAAAATGAAAAAAGTTAAATTATTCAAACAAATTATTACAAAATATTTTTGTTAAAAAAGGATTTTAGTTCAAAATAAGCATTTAGAGAATCGTTTGGGAGGTTATTTCTACTTTTGATCAAGAAGATTTCAATGAGAAAACACGTTTCTTTTCTACGGATGGTTGTCTTTATAGCCAAACGAACACTATATAATCTCTAGACATTTTCAGTTTTCTTAGCACGTCTTCGTGATTATTTTCTTCGAAGCGTTAAGCGTTGTCTTTATTTATAACTTGTGTCATCATTTCTGACAGAATCTAGTCCGAAATTTAAAATGCGTTTTTCGACTTAAGTCGTTTTTGCCTTACGGCTTAGATCTATTTCATGACACAACTTCTTTACAATTATATATATTAGCAGTTAAGTTGCCAAAATAAAATAAAAAAATCCCGGGAATTTCCGCACAAATATGCTGGGATTTGTTTCCCAAAAAATGTGCGGGATCCTGGGAAATCCTTTATGAAGATCACTTAGTAAGATACTTATCGTCGATGTTTCTACTAACACTCCTAACTGAATTTTTTTGAAAATTTAGTTTGTCTCTTTCTTTAGTTAACACATAACACAATTTCATTCGTATTTTGGCTAGGAAATGACTACATTTAAGACAAAAAACATTAAAAGTGTTCTCCTGTAAAATATGTTGAATGTTAGTTAGGTCAGTTAGTAAAAACAACGACGATACTAACATTAAATAGTCAGTATGTACCAGAGAACCTCAAAATCACTTTTTTTCTTGATTTATTCATACGCTAATATTTACATTCATTCTTTGCTTGCAAAACAAAGTTCAACGTTGGTAATTTTTACATCCTTTCGTACACATTTTATTTTTGCATTTATTCGTTTTTTATTGAAAGTGCTTTATTTGCATTTTTGTTGCTCACGCAATATAACACAACTGAGTTAATTCAAAAGAACACATTCTTATACTTTTGTTTACATTAACAACAACAATAAACCACTCGATGAGACGATTTTTCCAAATTAACAACAATAACAAGAATACATTGTACATGCCTACTACTACTACTACTGTACTTTTTAAAATGAAACAAGTTAGAGTGCTATATTCGGCTGTGCCGAATCTTTGATACCCTCCACCGACAGTTCGAATGCTTAAGGAGTAATATCTGTATGATGTTATTATTATCTTAAACTGTGACGATTTGTTATTAATTATTGTTTTAGGCGACTAAAGTGTTTATATGGGGCCTAGGGTAAATTATGGACCGATCATCACGAAATTTCACAGCGTCATTTTTAGTCCTTTAAAACTGTGACGTACCAATTTCTGTTATGATAGCATTATTAATTATGGTTTTAGGTGTACTAAAGTGTTTTCCGGGAGTAGGGTTTCTATGGGGCCTAGGGTAAATTATAGGCTGATCTTCACGAAATTTCACAGTATCATTTAAAGTCCTAAAAAACTTTGACGAGCCAAATTTTGTTACGCTAGCGTTATTTTTTACGGTTTTAGGCGTACTAAACTGTTTTCCGGGAGTAGTGTTTATATGGGGCTTAGGGTAAATTATGGACTGATCTTCACGAAATTTCACGGTATCATTTATAGTCCTATAAAACTTTGACGAGCCTAATTTTGTTACGCTAGCATTATTTTTTACGGTTTTAGGCGTACTAAACTGTTTTCCGGTAGTAGGGTTTATATGGGGCCTAAGGTAAATTATGGACCGATCATCACGAAATTTCACAGCGTCATTTCAAGTCCTTTAAAACTGTGACGTACCAATTTCTGTTGTGATAGCATTATTAATTATGGTTTTAGGTGTACTAAAGTGTTTTCCGGGAGTAGGGTTTCTATGGGGCCTAGGGTAAATTATGGACTGATCTTCACGAAATTTCACAGTATCATTTAAACTCCTATAAAACTTTGACGAGCCAAATTTTGTTACGCTAGCGTTATTTTTTACGGTTTTAGGCGTACTAAACTGTTTTCCGGGAGTAGTTTTTATATGGGGCTTAGGGTAAATTATGGACGGATCTTCACGAAATTTAACAGCGTGATTTCCAGTCAAATAAAACAAATTTTTGCAAAATCTTATCTCATTCCGTGCCTTGTTCCAGTATTTATTTTATTTTTTGTAACAAAATTATCAATTTTTTTAGGTGGTGGTTCCACATTTTGATTCATAGCTCTGGTCCTACTGAACGGATTTTGCTGGATTTCAATCCCAAACTGCTTAGGATAACTACAAGCAATTTGACACCAAGTTTGTTCATTTCTTTTGAGTTGTTCGAAAGTGAGCGTGTTTTCAACAGACGGACAGACAGACGGACATGGCTAAATCGACTTAGAATTACTCAAGGACCCAGAATATATACACTTTATGGGGTCTGAGATGAATAATAAAAAAGTTTCACACGGAATGACAAACTTAATATACCCTCTTCACAACTAATTGTGGTGGAGGGTATAAAAAAGTGTGTTTCTATGGAAATTGTGTGTACCTACATATGTATGTATGTGTGTTTAGTTTAATTTAATTTTTTTTTTTTTCTTTTACAGTAAAAACCGGATAAGTGCAACACGCATAAATGCAAAAAACGCTTAAGTGCAACGTGTTTCGAAGCCATAAGCCCCTTTTATACTTTTTCATGTAAAAATGCACGGATAAGTGCAACACGGATTAATGCAAAAAATGCATAAGTGCATAATAATTTCAATCCTCAAGAGACATTTTTAGTACAACTTTGTATGCATAAATGCACAACTAAAATAGTTAATTTACACCTAAGCACGTTTTTCTACAAAAAGTTAAAAAAGGTACGAAAAAAGAACGTAAAATTACATTGCTGGTATGTGTCAAAAGGTACCTAAAATTACAACGCTGGTATGTGTAGAAAGACAGATCAAAAGAGAAACGAAAACAAATTTAAGTCAGTCGCTCGTTTGCTGAAGAAAATTTGGTTTTTGTAAGTAAAATAAATACATTTTTCAAATACTTCTGCGTAAAAATTTACAAATTCAATGTTTTGCTTTCAGATAACCATGAGTTCAAAAAAGCACACATTGAGCGTTAAAGAAAAGCTCAAATTGTTTGACTCCTTTAACGCCGGCTGTAGTCGGAAGAGCCTCGCTGAAAAAAATAATGTAAATATTTCAACCATTTCGCGATGTTTAAAAAATCAACAAAAGTTCGTAGATATTCGCGACCATCATGGAAACACCAGTCGGAAACGCTTCAAGCCAGGACAGTATAACATGGTGAATAAGGCAGTTTCAATGTGGTTTAAAGATATGAGATCCAAAAATGCAATCATCAGTGGGCCCATGATTTGCGAAAGAGCCAAAAAGTTTGCAGTTTCAATGGAGGTAGAAGGTTTCGAGGCAAACGCTGGTTGGCTGCAACGTTGGAAAACCAATGAAAACATTTCTTTTCGAAAAATTAGTGGTGAAAAGGCAAATGCAGATTACATAGCTGGTGCAGAGTGGACAAATTCAACGCTACCGGATTTAGTCAAAGACCTGCATCCTTGCCAGGTATATAATGCAGATGAAACAGGACTGTTTTATAAAGCAATGCCTACAGGTACATTTGCTTCGAAAGGCGAGGGAGTGTCTGGAGGGAAAATATCAAAACTCCGATTAACTTTGCTATTTTTGTGTAATTGGAATGGGTCTGATAAGCGTGTGTATGCTATAGGAAAATCAAAAAAACCACACAACTTTAGGGGAAAAGTTATTCCGATTCCATATTACGGTCAAAGAAATGCCTGGATGAGTAGCTCCATATGGACTGAAATTTTGACAGATTTCGATAAAAGCCTGAAACAGAACATTCTACTTTTTGTTGACAACGCTAGTTGTCATAAAATTCCAGATAATGTTATTTTTGAACACATAACTATACATTACTTGCCACCAAATACTACATCCCTTATCCAACCTTTAGATCAGGGTATAATTAAAAATTTTAAGGTTCATTACCGCACAGCCCTAGTACGGAAACAGTTATTGGCTTTGGAGGCATGTACTTCAATAGATAATTTTTCAAAAAGTGTGACTGTTTTAGAAGCCCTTAAAATAGTAAAGAGAGCATGGTGGCTGGTAACACCTACAGTAATACAAAATTGCTTTAGAAAGGCTGGTTTCATAAATAGCTTGGAAGAACCTATCGATATAGAGGAGGTAATTGATTTACCACCGATTCCAGAAGCGGAGTTTAATTCGCTTTTAGAATGTGATAATAACATAGAATGTTATGGTGATCTCACTGAAACTGATATTTTAAAAGAAATTGGATGGAGAGACAATTCTGAAGATCAAAATCTGGAACCTGTTGACGAGCAAAATAAAGAATCTAATAATGTGGAGACTCCTAGCCACACAGAGGCTGTGAAAGCTTTTCACACTCTTAAAAATTACATCCAATCCAAAAACGAAAATTTCGATTTCGAAAATTTAGAAGAAAAGCTTTTTAAGGTAGGAATCACAAATTTGATCCAAAAAAAGGTTTCCGATTTTTTCACCTCATATGATCCAAGGCAATCTGATTCAGATTCTTCAGTTTGCTCGTTATCTATATAATCTTCCATACCAACTTTTTTTAATAATTGTTCTTGTTAATAATAAAAAATTTTTATTTTTGTTGAGGATTAAGAACAAAAGCAAATTAACTTTGCACAAATGTGATTTTTTAAAGACTTTTTTTAAACTGAACTGATTTTTTTAAGTTTTGTAAAAAATTTACCAATAAAATTTAACTTTGTTAATAAAAATCATCAACAGTCTATTTTATCTTATATTTTTAAGGAACTTATGCTCATATGTATATATACTCTAAGCATATATGTATATAGTTTGATTTCTTTCTCTGTAACTATTTGTAAATGCAAAAAATTTGCATTTAGTCAATAATTGTATAATTGCAATATTTGTGCACTTATGTAATATTTGTATAATTGCAATATTTGTGCACTTATCCGAGGTTAGCATAAATACAAAGAATGGATAAGTGCACAAAAAGTCGGGCGAAAACCGATGTGCATTTATCCGTACTTTACTGTACTACATAGTTGCTGCTGAATTTCTTCATGAGTAATGATTGTTTTATTTCAGGCTTTTTTGTTTGTATTTTTTTTTTCTTTACCAAAACAATCATTGTCGTACCGAACACACAAACATCTTTATTAAAAAACGAAGCTAACGATTGTATAAATAACAAAGCACGATGTGCGTTATTTGAATGACTGCAAACCAGCAGCGAATATTTGCGGTTGCGCAAGTTTCATTGTATGACCGCAAGCGAGTGTATTTGTTGCTGTTTATTAAATGCGATTTTTTTCAATTGCATAAAGCTGTTCTCTGGTATGTACTCAAAAACAACAATATTTGGTACATTCAGTGTTGCCCAATAATATTACAAAAAGGGACAATAATAATTAACACTTACGGCCATTCACCAAGTTCGTTTTAAACTAACTTTCAATTAAAGTTCCGGTTACCAATATGTTTTGACAGCTATAACCGATAGTTAATTATAACCGAACTTGGTGAAAGTGGCCGTTAATAATGTAATACCGTGTTCAGATATGCACCTTAATTGAGTTTTACGCAATAAATGCCATTATTGAGCTCAATTAACCATACAAAATTGCAATTTAGTTATTGCTCAATTAATACGAAATTGTTATAAATATTGAGTAAAATTAAAATGCAACACTGCAGTGTACTCTCACAAGTGTGTTTAGTGAGTAAAACCCAACTCACTAAACAAAGTGTTTTGACATTTTTGCCAGCAACAAAAGAACAAAAACAAAGGTCCATCCATTAGGTCTGCGCAAAAGCCAGATGTTTATTTTGTTTTTTCTTTAAATATGTCAAATGTTGTTTACATTTTGCTAAGTTAATTGCCAATTACTAATTGAGTAAGCTAAATTGTGTATGTGTGAACAGAAAGATAATTATGTCAATAAACCGAATATTGACTCAATAAAAAAGGTATATCTGAACACGGTATTACCTAGGTCTCAGTAACGAATCATTTTTATAAAGTGCATACAAAATTCGGCTGAGCCAACCAAATCAGCTGAAAAATACGCCGCCGATGAGCCGTTAGTTTCGGCGGCGGCGCGGCTTATAAAAAATCATCGGCTGATCAGCTAGCCGTCAGTCGCGCCGGTACGGCTTGCTTCTCTGCCCCCAAGGTTCTCGGCGTCGCAGACATCCAAAAAACACTTGGCGCATCGCAACCAATTATAAAACTATGTACTTTGATAATAGACTGGTGAGTGCACGGCTTAAAAAAAACTAAACTGGCAACATGCTTTATTTTTGCGAAAACAATAAAGTAAGTTGTTTTTGTTTTCATTTTGTTTTTTCTTAACCTACTTTCAACTACAATTAATGTTTGTAGAATTCCAACCAATTGTAGTGGGTAGTGTTAGAAAAGTTAAACACACTGTTTATTATTTGTTTTTGTTTAAGCTTTGATATTGTTACAAGTAAATCTGGGGCTTATAATTCTTATTCGCTTAACAGTTTTATTTGTATAATATCTTTAGTTTTTCTAAAATCTTTGGATGAAGTTTCCTGACGATCTGGCCTAAGCCACAAAGCATACAGAGATGAAAAGTGACGTTTGAAAAATGACCAAATCATTTGCGAGGGCAGCTTTCGAAGAAAAAGAAAGAAAATGTTTTTTGGTAGTGAAGTGGCAATGTGTAAAAACAGGCCGCCACTATCAACACGAATTGCGTAATCAAAACAAAAAATGCAAAAAGGGCAGCTTTCGAAGAAAAAGACAGAAAAAAACACAATATTTCCTGTCTCGTGACGCCTCTGTATGCTCTGTGCATAAGCAACCAGTATTGTATTGTATTGTATTGCCAAAAATATATTTTTATATAATATAACCTTCAAAAACCTTCATATATTTTGTCTCTAAATTTTCCTCCTGGACAGGGTTGTCAGATGTGGCGATTTCTCGCCAAACGTGGCGATTTTCAAAGTTGTTTGGCGACCTAACCCTAGGTCTACACTAAAGATAAATATCTCAGCCAGTTGGCAATAACGTCGGCAGAATAACAAAGCAATATCGCTTATTGCTCAGCTTATCTTAAAGGAATGGGAAAACGTATTTATGTTAACTCATAATTTGAAAAACATCAAGGAAGAAGGTGCAGTATAAAAACAGGCGCTTTCTTGCAAAAATTATTTTTATTGATATAAATTCTATCTTATTCGACTTTATTATTAAAATGTATATTAATTTGTTCAAGCTTGAGGTCTTTTTTATATAAATATATTAATTTTACTTTAACAAAAAAAAAAAAAAAATAATAAAATTAATATTTTTATATAAAAAAGAACTCAAACTTAAACAAATTGATATTAATTTAAATAATAAAGGTCGAATAAGAAAAAATTATGGCCTTATGGTCAAAATTCGACCATGATTTTTTTTTTTTATTGTAAATATGAAGAAAAAATAATTCATCTAAGTATATATGAATTTATTTGTTTTGAGCATTTATTTTTTCCTTCAAAGTGGATCGATTTGACGGATTTGACCTCAGGTTCATATTTAATCTTCTACGTGAGTAATTTAATTTTGTAAGTTCAGTATAAAAAATACTAATTGAAAAACAAAAAAGTATCAAAAAGTCTCCTTTATATATTGTCATCCACTCAGGACGTTGCACGTTTAATTTTATGTTTCTATGTCTAATACTAACGAAAATTAATCAAAGTACCAGATGTAGAACGAAAAAGTACCAAAAAGCTCCCCTTACATGTTCTTATTCGCCCAGTTTAATGTACAACGAATATTAACGAAAATTCAAAAAGTTCCAAATGAAAAACAAAAAATACCAGCATTTTGTATCTTATAGGTTATCACTCACTCAGGATCCTACAGCTATAACATTATGTTTCTAAGTTCTATATTATAGAAAATTTAAAAATTATCACATGAAGCACAGAAAAGTAAAAAAAATTAAATTTAGTTTCCCATATATCTCCTCTTTTTCTCCCCACAGAGCTTCGGTTGACAAACAAAGGAAGAAAGCGTTCTTAACAGTTTTGCCTGGTCTGATTTATATAGTCGAAATATTGTAAATTAAAACAATTTCTTTTGTTTTATTTCTATAGAAGGTGCAATCGAGTTGCACTCTTCACTGTGTTTATTTTTTTTAATTGTTCTTAAATTATAAATTATTCTACCTTATATACTACTTATGAGAATTTAGCTTAGCCTAATAATAATACATGTTTGTGTGTATTTTATATATTTTCCCACGTTGGAAACAAATGGGTTTCAAATAACTTTTCACAATTTAGCATGAGTGCATTTAGTGTGACATATGATATTTGGATGTCAGTCACTTAAAGTAATGAATTCATCATTACTAAAATAATGCAATCATGCTACACCTCCGTTTTCATAAGAATGTTCATATAACAAAATGTTGTTCTATGGACATTCTTTTACAACAATTTGAGGTTTTTATTAGTAGTTTTTAAAAATTTATTTTAATTGTTTTATTACAATTTATTATTTTATTAACATTAACATTAAAATTTTTTTTTTTTTTTTTTTTACTTAATTTTAATTTTATTATTTATTTTATTTTAGCCAGTATGATATAACTTAATTCTATTTTTATGAACTATTTGTTCTTTTTTTGTTTTATTATCTACTATGGTTATATTATTTCTTATATCTATTTTCTTAATTTTATATGGTCCCTTATATTGGTTATCAAACTTATGTCCTGCTTCATTTTTTAGTAAAACTAAATCTCCTATTTTAAAATTATGGTCTATTATTTTCCTATCATAATTAAGTTTTTGCTTATTTTTATTTCTGTCTAGTAATATTTGGGCCCTCTTATATGCTACTTCTAACCTAAAATTTGCTTCTTTGGCAAAGTCATCTATATTATATAGTGGAGAAATTCTATCTACTTTATCAAATTTCTGAAATTTATTTGGAAGTTTTGAAAAAACTTATTCATATGGACAGTAATTATGCACTGTTGAAGGTGTTGTGTTAAAACAGTATGTGAAGTATTTTAACCATTCATCCCAGCCTGTTTTGTCCACTGAAATATAAGAACGTACATATTCATTAAAGGTCCTATGACTTCTTTCTATTGTTCCTAATGTTTGATGATGGTAAGCTGTTGAAGTTAGTTTTTCAATTTTTAATAAATCACAAATTTCCGATAGGATAGAATTTTTATATTCTGTTCCCATGTCCGAAATGAACGTCTTCATCGGACCATAGGAAAGTATAAAATTAGCAAATATAGCCTTAGCTATTGTTTTAGCGCTTTTGTCTGGTATTGGTATAGTTACTAAGTACTTAGTTAAATCACATATTATCGTGATTGCATATTCATTTCCGTAAATTGATTTTGGAAATGGACCTATTGTGTCTACATACACCGTGTCAAATGGTTTGTTTGGTGTTTCTGTAATGGTCATTGGACTTTTCAAATGTTTAGTTGTCTTTGTTGTTTGACATTTATGACATGATTTTACATATTTAGATATGTCTTTCGACATATTTTTCCAGTAGTAGTATCTTTTAATTTTCTGTATTGTTATATATGTTCCACAATGTCCACTTTCTATGGGATCATCGTGATGTTTCAGCATTATATCGAGAATTGCCTTGGCATTCTTACTATCTAGTTGGGTCACCTCATTTAGTAGCGCTACTTTAATTTTATTCAAAAATTTATTGCCCATATTTTTGAATTCATTTATAGAGATAAATTCAAAAATTTTCTCACTAGGTGCCACTTGTAATTTATAAATATTATGTTTACCGGCCACATCCTTAGGGATGAAACGATACGAGTAAATACAAGTACATATTCGATACTTTTATATAAGTACCAAGTATTTTTGTAATCGATACTTAGCAGCCGAGTACCAAGTAGTATCGGTAAAAAATACTCGGTATCGGTCAAAAGTAATCGTTTCACTTTGGTATTGAAATAAATCTTAAATTTTTGATTATTTACCACCGCTGGAGCAGCAGTAACGGTATCAAGAAACCGTTTGACCAACATACAGTAGGGATGCCGATCCCGAATACCGAAATCCCGGGATTATTCTAAAAATTTAAGTACCGAATCCCGAGATTTTTGGCTTAGTAAAAATTCAAAACTGTAATATTAAATCATACTGGCCATGAACCTAATATTTAACTGTGCCCATGTTCTGTAACTCTCGCGTCGAGAAATTTTTCGATTGAAATGTGTGAAATGAAACCAAAATGGCATATATTGAAACAAACAGCTGTTTTTCTCACTTAACTGTGTCTGTAACTTTTTTGGCGAGTACAAGCTGTCACGTAAGGAAATTAATCGCCAATTTACAGAAAAAGTGTGTCTATAACATTTTTGTGAGAAAAGTTTCCGCTTTGAACTGTCAAATAAACTCACGAATAAAAACGGGGCGAGAAAAATTTTAACACTAAAAAACAATTAAAAATGCAAAATACAAAGAATAATAATAATAATATTTTGTTCTTGGCCCTTTTTTAATGTTTAATTATTTTGCTTTTAACATTTTTATAAAATATACGAATTTTTTCCAAGCTCGTTTGCAAACAACAAACATGAAAGTCGCACTTTACATTATTTGATATAGCCGACAGTAGTATTTTCGCCGCCGTCGTTGAAAAATTTTCAATTTTAGTAAATTTTGGTCGCCGTCAACGATATGTGTTACTGGCGTTCTGAACGTCTGCAATGTCACATCGGCTTCGAGTGCAATATTATGACATTTATAACGTAACGACGTAATTTCTTTTGATAGTTTTCGACATGAGTTACAGACACACATTTTTCTCACTTTTCGAGAAACGATGGAATATTTTGTTTCACATCTTTTCGTTGCGAGAAGCTCTCACTAAAGTTACAGAACATGGGTACTGGTTACAAAAAAAGTCACAAGTGAATAAATGTTACATGCAATGGATTTTGTACCACGAAGACAAAATCAGAAGGTGTGACCTTTTTTCTAAGTTAATGATAATAGAACTGCGCACGCAAAATGCAAGTTGTTCAAAAAGGTGTTAAAAACTTTAGGGGGTTCCAAAGGTCTTTGGACACATATGTGTTTAAGTTTATTTTATTTAAATTAATACTTGAATATATATTTGAAATAAAATAAATTAAATATTGTCATATATTTAATATGGGCATTTCCTGGGGTCACGAACGTACGTTCGTACATTTTTGATGTACAAATAATATAGAAAACAAAACTTTTCCTAGCATTTTTTTTTCGATTCGATAGCATTTGGGTAGCTCTATGTTTAGTGCAAAATATGGAATTCATCGAGTTTAAGTTTTCATAATAAGAGTTATAAACGTGTGGTCACGAACGTACGCAAAATAGAAGTCAACTTTGGCTGACAGTAGTGAAATGTAAAAATCTGCGCAATGGAACGGAATATTCAAAAGTGATTAATTTATTTTAAAAGTGTATTAAAGTAGGTCTCCATCCAGTATTTACAAAATAAAATATCTCTCTTGGTTTTTGTTTAATTGGCTTTTTAACCGGTCGCGAACGTACGATTTTTCCATATGTTTTTTATTATTATCACCACGCATTTTCCCATTAATGTCTTCAAATTTCCTTGACAAAAATACTTAATACTCCTTTTACAATTGATTGTAATGGAGAGATTATGAAGAAAGAGTGTAAACATAACACATTTCTTGCATGTAAAATAAGTATATAAAACTGTCTTAAGAAGAAGAAAAAACAGAAAAATATAAAATTTTCTAGTTTCCAGCCCTATTTCCTCAAGTAAAACAGCTGAGATATACTATGAAACCATTCTTTTATAAGCACAAACACTTTTTTTCTTATAATAAACAATAAAAGACGATGATAATCAACATTTGTTTTCATCCTGGTAGACCATTCCGGGGAAATGCCCATATATGTAGCTATTTATTTACGATACCCAGAAGTGAATGCGAACATTGGTTTCGTCGGCAGCATATGTTTGCAATAAAATAAGGTATCAATTACACTGTGAAAGAAACAGACATTTTTTTTTTGAGACAAGCTGGGCAGCTGGCGATTTAACCTAATTGTTGGCGGTGTAATAATATTCTTAATATAATAATAAAATTCTTGCAGCGCCTAGGATGCCTCTAGATGGGTCAAATGTATGACCGACCCCACTTTATTTTTCATCCCAATCTTTTATTTCTAAAATACCTACCCGCTATCTCTATTCCTTAAGGGGGCACCCATACAAAATGTTCAATGCAGACTAGAAATATATTGAAGAAAAAGTCCATTAATGCCCAGGAGACGCTCCTAGTGGGAATAAATGTATGACCGACCTCAATAAGGAAGAAGTTATTTTATAATATTATTGCGCAATTTCGGTTTTTTTAGTTATTTCAATAAGCTAAAGCGTTTTTGCGTAATGCTTCCATTTTCGAAATAACGGTACATATCGAAAACCAGAGCCAACCTAAAAAACGGCGGCCAACACTGGATTCAGGGTCCCAGAATTATGTTAAAACGCCATGTGCTCGGCTTGTCTGTTTTTTCAACCAGCATAGTGTTATCAGACGTCATTAATTTGTTTTTGAAGCTTTTTACAATATAAGTTTTAAAACATAATACATACTTCCATATTACTTTAAAAGAATACATTAAACTGTTTTATTTTGTAATGAGTTTAATTTTCTACGTGAATTAATTTCTTTTAATACTTATACATAAAAAATCAATTATAATTATGTATATGAATTTAACAAATTGGCTTTTATATATGAAATCCCAAAAAATCCCGATTCGTCACGGGTTCCCGTTTTTATTGAGTTAAAAATCCCGAATCCCGGGTTTCAAAAAACCTGGTCCCGTTTGGCATCCCTAGTAAACAGCTATAAACCACATATCGTCTAGGTCCATTTCGTCAATTTCTGGCTATAGAAAGTCTGTTATCATCTCGCGATAGCGAACACTATTCACGGTAATTGCTTGGCCGAAGACCCAATAACGCCGCCAGCCGCAGAACTAACTGGGCAGCATGAGCATATGCTTTCCCATTTCCTACAGACCCGGTTTCCCGATTGTGGAAACATTTGGTCGATTATGCTGACCAAAAAAATCACGATGTGCACGAAATGCATTTTGATTGAACGCCAATTTTCGTAAAAGGCTTTAACAATCTTAACGCGCTGCTCAATTGTGTACCTCTCAATGGTAGAAGTTGTCAAATACTGAAACAAAGAAAGGTCAATTTAAGTTGCGCAAAGAACTTGACGTTAAGGTGTGACTCACAATTAACATCGTGAATTATTGTTGTACCACCCTTTATTATATATTTATCAATTTAAAAAAAATTGCATATTAACATTTAAAATAAATACATAGCAAAATTGTCGATTTCTGGAATAAAAGGTGAATGAAGGTTGTTATCCTGAACGTTCTATTCTAAGATAAAAAAGATTTTTCGAAAGTAAATTGGTACTAGGTGGTAACTAAAAGTGGTCTCAATCCTTACCCTTTTTCGCTTTGCACAAAAATTCTAAAAGGTCGTAGTTCTTATTTTATTGTATAGTACTAAAACACTAATAAGAAAGTTTTCAAATTCTGCTTTCTATTCTTTTATCATACAAACGATACAAGTACCGATACAAGAAAGTATCGATACACATCCTAGAGAAAAATTGTCCTAAGTCAAAGTTCTCGTTAGTAAACAAATCTTTAATTTGTATATATGTTACTATAGATTTTCCTCGTTTGATATAACATCTCCCGGGGGAAATCTTTAGTTTATAGTGTTTTCTGACGTCAGAGTTTGTTAAGGGTACATATATACTGGGCTTATCTTTACTAGAATTATTGTTATGCTGTTTATTAGAACTACTGATTTTTTCTCCTTTATTGGCCATCGTGACTCCTAATACTGAAGAAACTTTTTGATTCATGTCTTTGAAATCATTTATAGTTATACGCGATAGTGCGTATGCAACGTAATTATCTTTTCCCCTAAGATATTCAACAGTAAAATCATACTCCTCCAAGTCGAGTCTCATCCTCGTTAATTTTGAGCTTGGATTTTTCATTGAAAATAAATAAGAAAGTGGTCTGGGATCACTGCGAACCAAAAACTTTTTCCCATAAATGTATGGTTTGAAATGCGTTATGGCCCAATGTATGGCAGTTAGTTCTTGTTCAATGGTAAACGTTTTTGATGCATATGCAACTGGTAAATATTTTCCTTCATGTTCTTGTGTTAGAACTGCGCCGCAGGCATATTTGCTTGCATCTGTTATTATACAAAATTCCTTTGTGAAGTCTGGGTATTCTAGTAGTGTTGGGCTCATTAATGCTTTCTTTAAATGTTTAAACGCGATATCACAATCATTACTCCATTCGAAGGGTACACCTTTCTTGGACAATCTTGTTATATGCCTCGAGTGTTCTGAGAAGTTTGGAATAAACCTTCGATAATAATTACAAAAAGCTACAAATCTTTTAGCACTATCAGCTAGGGTATTCATTTAATCGGGCTTTTGCTTTAATCGGTTAATCGCTCGATTAATTAATCGAGGTTTTGGTTTAATCGGTTAATAATCGGTTAACTTTGTTATTGATCGGTTAACCGGTTAATAAGGTTTTTTTTATAAATTAAGTAATTTCAATAAAAAAATTATTTATTATTTGGATTTTTTTAGTAAAAAAAAAACAATTACTTAACAATTTATGAACTAAAACGAGCAAACAAAAAAATATTTAATAACTATGTAAAATATTTTTTAATTAAAACATATTATGTATTTATTAAAAAATAAACTGTGAGATCATATTATTAACTACTTTAATAGTTTAAAGAGTTATTATAAAATAACGTTTTAGAAAAATAATTTGGTTTAAATGTTTAGGATTTGAGCGATTCTTTTCTTTAGTTTTGCTAAAACTTGTATTGAAAAAAATCTTTCACTTAACGTAGATGTTGGAGAACTAGAAAGCATCCGGTACGTAGACCCACGACAATGGGGTCTACGTACCGGAACGACTCGGAGCATCAACTGCGCCGACCAAAGATTGTCAACTCAGCAACACCAATACAAGTCGAGCTGTTACAACAACAACAACAACAGAATACCTAATTTCTCACTGATTTTTATTGATATGTCTAAACATATAAAATCTTTCATTATGCCACTTCTAATTGTTTCGGTTAATTCTGTTGTTGTGTTACTATCATCTATTGTCAGGTCATCATCTAACTCATCATGACAAAACTCAGCACCGCAAAATCTGCAAAAAAGTTTATTTCCGAATTCCTTAATTTCTGTTTTGTACTGTATTTTAAGAATATATTGTATGAAAAAATATTTCTAAACACAACTTTGGTACATTTAACATTGTAAAATTCTACATGGTTGCATTGTAGAATGCATTTAAAAAAGCAAGTTGCTTTGCTTCTGACGTTTTGGAACTCAGCCATAATTCAAAACACAAAAAAATATGGTTTAATACTACAAGAAGATCAAAATTTTGTACCAGCGGTTAATCGGTTAATCGACTGAAATTAACCGGTTTAATCGTTAATCGAAAAAAGCCAATTTTTAATTAACCGATCAGTTAATCGGGTAGTAATTAATCGGTTAACCGGTTAACGGTTGACCGAATGAATACCCTACTATCAGCATCTTTTGGTGCTGGATAATTTTCAATTACATATCGAATATTTACTATCATCTGGGAGTATTCCCTTGTTAGTACACTTATGTCCAAGGAATGTTACTCCCTTCATAAATAATGAGCATTTTTCGGGGTGTAATTTAAGATTGTGCTTCCTGCATAATTCGAAAACATTTTTTAAATTAGAAAGCATGTGCTTTTCTGAGCAACCTTACACAACCAAGTCATCCATATAAAGGAATGCCTGGTCTGGTCGCAAACCACTAAAAGCGAGGGTCATCATTCTTTGAAAAGAATTAGGGGCTATAAGATCCATTTGTTGTTGAAAATGAAGTCAGATCTCTAGAGCTTATCTCCAATCCAATTTGGTGAAATCCAGACATGAGAAATACTTTGCTCTGCCGAGTTGGTCTAGAATGTCATCTATTCTCGGTAATGGAAATTTGTCTGCCATTAATTTCTTATTTAGCTGTCTATAATCTACTACAAGTCTCCATCTTTTTGTCCCTGAATTTGGAAGTGACTTTTTTGGTACCAACAGAATTGGGCTGTTGTACTCAGAATTTGATGGTTCAACTATTTTATCGTCTATTAGGTTTTTAACCTGCTTATCTATTTCCTCTTTGTGTGCATGTGGTATACGGTAGTTCTTGATGTACACCGGTGGTAAATCCTTTACTCTCAATTTTTGTTCATAAAAATTGTTAGTTGTGATTGCTTCTGATTCTAAACCGAAAATATCGTTGTATGAGGCACGAAGCTCAGTTAATTCATTTTTAAATTGTTCGGGAAAATTTTCCTGCAAAATTTTTAATATTTCTGATTTTCTGTCTAGATTTTTAGTTGGATTTCTTTCTATTATATCATATTCGAAAAGGTTTTCGGATTTTATTTTACTTTTATTAACTGTTGTTATAGTGTTATTTGTATTTAGAATACGAATAAATGCTTTATTAGATTTTACCAATGTGTTTGCAATGAAAACACCTGGCTCAAGCTCTTGATTTGGAATTAGTATTTCATTATCGCAGTTAATAAAATTAACTTGCCGTATTACTTCGGATCTTGGTGGTAAAATAATATCATCGCAGTTATTCGTAATCGGTATTTCTATTGATTGTGGTATATTAAAGGGGCGTAGGATAAGGTAATCATTATTTTCATTGAAATCAAATATACAATTGTATTTTTTAATGAAATCCATTCCAATGATTCCGTCACATGGTATTGGAAAATCATTTTGTACTACTTGGAAGTTATGGGGTATCAAGAAATTCTTAAATTTTAAATCGAAAAATGTATTTCCTATTGATTTAATTTTACCTTGTCCTATTCCAGTCAATGTGGTTGTTTTGTTAGTATTTATTTGGTTTAGTTTGAAATGTGTTTTTTTTATTAGTGAAATGTCAGCTCCTGTGTCTATTAGTAGTTTTACTGTGGTGTTAGTTTTATCTATTTGAATATTAATGAAGAAACAAAAACTGAGGTTCAGATTATATACATTATTATTTACTGAGTTTCTCTTAGGGGATGATTCGAGTTTTCCGAATCATTTTCATTGGAGTCTGTTGCTCTGACGTAGTTTCTAGTTCTAGGATTGTTATTGTACCTTTGTTGGCTTCTGTTGTTGAAGTTATTCCTATTAGTATTATTACTATTGTTGGTGTTATTATTGTCGTTATTATATCTGATATGTTTGATTCATTAGTTATTAAATTCCTAGCCGCTCCTTTTAATTTGGTTTTTATTAAGGATACTGCAGCTAACTCATGTTGACCCTTTATTGTATCAACTAAATTTAATGAATCGATAAAGGATGTCAGATTTTCAGGCTTCCCATCGAAGTCTGTAATTAGCTTGGAAGCTGTATTGAGAAATTCAACGATTGTTTGGGTCATTGTGTCTGTTGTCGATGGTATCGTGAAGTTGTAAGGTTCACTTTCGTGTATTGAATTAGGTAATTCTATTGTTATATCCTTTTTTGCTGCTATTTTTGTAATTTTATTTTTTAAATCTAAAAAAAATGCATCTGCTGCAGCTTGCTTACATTAGTCTGTTATAATAAACGTTAAATAAAACTCGTATTTTCTCGAGATTTTTAAAAAGGTTATTAAAATGAAGTCTTATTGTTTCTTCTCTGATAGGTCTATCAACATTTAGGCATTTGTATGTACATACGTTCGAATTCTTCCTTAATTAATCTGGCTTTGTTTACAATTTGGTTCCATTCCATTTAAGTGCTCTATTTATTATTTGTTATTAATTTATATTTATATTTTCTTTGATTTTTTTTCCTTTCCTATACTTTATCTAAGTCATTTGCTCGACTTACATATTTTTTCTTAAGGGATTTCTTATGAAGTAGGTAAAATTTTAAAAGTAAGTCTACTGTACTAATAATTATAGCTATAAGGAAAAGTGTCCACAACGAATCAATTTGTTCGGTATTATCTATAATTTCTACGTTATTCACTACATTTGCGTTTGGTTTTTCTATCTTAGAGTTAGGTTTTCCCATTGTAATATTTTCTATATTTATATCTATATCTAATTTAATTTTGTTTGTTTTTATTTTCTACCTTATTGAGCGTATTGTTTCCTCTTCTATTCTAGGTGCTGTAGCTAAATCTTCTTCTGTAGGTTTTCCTATCATTCATATCAGTTTCCAGTATTGATGATGAAGAATTTACAATTGAAGCCCAGCCGCGAATAACGTTGTAAACGCCACATTTTGCAAAAACTGTTTTTTAGCAGATAACCGTTAACTTTACTCTCTTACACAGATTAAACATCAAATCAACCAAAACTATGCACCTTAACGCCTTCAAATTGGCATACAAAGTGTCAGCCAGTGCAAGAACATTGCATGTTACTAACAAAATAATGAAACCGGAATGGGTTTGCAGTGCGGAATAATGTTTTAAAAGCCTTTTGCATAAAATTTTTTATTATCATTATTTTTATTACTAGAAAAAAATTTTTTTAAAACAGATAATGCTGCCTGTCAAAAATACGTTTTTTTTGCTCTCCTGGAAAATTATTATTTTGTAACTTAAAACGTTATTCGCGGCTGTGCTTCAATTATAAATATATTTAAGATTATATTGTTATATTTTTATTCATTTCTAAGTTGTCATTACTTGAGACATATAAATAATTATATATACATAATTTTTTTTTTTTAATTGGTAAAAGAGAGAAAAAAAATTTTTGTCAACGGCGGTTAACGCCTAGCGACCTATGAGTTCACTCTAGGTGCACTTCATTAAATTTTAAGGTTAGTTATTTTTAATTTAATCAGCTGCTCCAACTCATTTATATTGAGTTTTGTGGCGTCTTTCCAGCTGGGTTGGGGTTGTCTGTTTACTTCCATAATTGGCAAATGATTCCTTAGATGAGCTTGGATACTCTTCAAAAATTTATCTCGAAGGGTCTTCTTGTTAATTGTTGTTTCTCTTCCATTCCAATGTCAATAGCTGTGGACCTTCATCTGGCGGAGACTTGGCTGTCCGCCAGGAATTGGTTAAAATGAAATATTTTCCACTTTGGGTGCTTTATAATGTAGCACTCCAAAGGACTGGTAGATATATTTAATAAACTATTTAAATATTTTGGCAGGATCGCCATGTAAATTAAAACAATTTCTTTTGTTTTATTTCTATAGAAGGTGCAATCGAGTTGCACTCTTCACTGTGTTTATTTTTTTTAATTGTTGTTAAATTATAAATTATTCTACCTTATATACTACTTATGAGAATTTAGCTTAGCCTAATAATAATACATGTTTGTGTGTATTTTATATATTTTCCCACGTTGGAAACAAATGGGTTTCAAATAACTTTTCACAATTTAGCATGAGTGCATTTAGTGTGACATACGATATTTGGATGTCAGTCACTTAAAGTAATGAATTCATCATTACTAAAATAATGCAATCATGCTACAATATTCGAAAACCGGTTTCTGAAAAATGTCGAATAATCGATCACCCTAACTTTTTTATTATTTGATAATTGAAAACAAACTTTTATTTATTTATTTTGCATTTGTGTTAGTAACAATTTTGAACGCTTATAACTCTGAAATTATTGAACAGATTTTAATAATATATACATTGTGCACTTCTTTGAGTAAATACCTCTTAAATGGTGTTCAAATCGGTTGACATACTGAGGAGGAAAGTGTTCTTAACTGTTTTGCCTTAGCCGATTTATACGAGCCCTTAGCGCCAAATTATCGTAAGCGACAAAATACAAATTTTATAGGAGAAGAGTTTTTTAGATTATATTGAAATGTATACATAAACTTAAAAATGTTTTGATGCGACATATTAAAATTTCGTCCAAGCTATTTACCGACTACAAAAAAATTATAGCTTGCTTACATTGTGCATTGATTATGGCGTTTACGATATATTTTTTTTTACATTAGGCTACTTTTGCGGGCAAAACTTTGTCGCTTACGATATTTTTATTTTTCTTGTTTATTTTGATTTAAAGCTATAAATAAGTTTAATTCGATATATCCCAGCTAGCATTTTCAATCGTCTAGGAGTCTACTGGGAATCTTACAAAGAGTGCTTTTGATCATCGACGAGCTCATTTTTTAATTGTTGACGAATCCTAGCACGGGAGAAACTGTTACTCCTGCTGATTCGTATGAGAGATTTTTCTATAACGCAGCGAATGACGCTTATATTAATCCTAAAGGGAATCGTTTGTGCTGTATGTAGTGCTGGGAAACTATCGATAGACTATCGATATTATCGATAGTCTTAAAATATCGATAGGAAAAATATCAATATCGATATTATTATTATTATTTAAAATACAGTTATGAAGACATGTTACAGCAGCTATACACACACAGTTTTTTGCCGCAAATTTTTACATGATATTATTAAATCGCGCTAAATTACAGCAATGAATACAAACAACAAGAATGGCAAGTGGTATGGATTGCTTAGCAGTGCTTTTTACTGCTAATTAAAGGACTTTAAGTCGAAATTTTTGCATGTTTGTATAGGAACTGAAATGGCAAATATTTTTGTAATGTTGTAAAAAAATGCAATTGCAAGCATAAGACAAAACAATGAACGACCATTAGAGGATAAGTCCGCTGGATTGATTACCTTTTTGGGTTTAGAATTTAGAAAATTTTTTAAAGTTGCAATGGAATATCTTATAGTCCCTGTTACTTTGGTTCCTTCAGAAAGGTACTTATCAATTTTTAAAAAACTGCCATCTAAAATAACGTCCGTATATACATAAGTCTTATACATTCAATAAAGTGATAAAAACAACGAACTGTTGCCTTATAATAAAATAATTAAAGTTTCCTGCACAAGTACAAACATTCACTCGATAGTAATATCGATATATCGATAGTGAAATCTGAACTATCGATAAATATCGATAGTTGAAAATATCGATAGTATCCCAGCTCTAGCTGTATGTAGAGATTATCTAACGAGTCTTTTAAAAAGAATGCCAAGAGTCGCATGAGACTCATGTAGGGATTATTTTACAACTCGTAAAATGCTCAGCCGTATAACTGAGCTACCTAAAAAGGGGCATCAAGCGTATTTTTCATGTTAAAACTTCTAATTTTCATACAATTTATATAAAACAAACCTTATGGTTGCGAAATCAACACTATCTTGTCGGAAAATCCTTTTTTACAGATCCTTAGGTGGGTTGGTGTAGTGAAATTGTATTGACAATAGAATTTTCATATTTCACAAACGCTCTTATTTTGTAATTGTTATATGACTCTTACAGAGAGTCGCAAAAGGTTCATTCCAAGATTCAAAGACGAGCGTGTCAAAAATTTTTTAAAAAAGTAATAAATAAAAAAAAATTTAATTTTTTTTTGTTTTTGTTACTCGTCAGATAATCATTTTTTAAGTTGTTGTGGATACAGAAGCTCTGGTACATTCTTAACGATATTGGAATTCTTTGTCGAACGCATTATTTGGCTCAAATTCAATTCTTCCACTCTACTATTCTCGCTGTATCCTGAATAAACTGAGCTCTAAATCTCTGTTTATGGAAATTCACAGTCCTCAAACTATTACATTTTAATTTAATATTATTAGGGAGAAATGCTTTAGAATACGACTTCTAATTCATAAAATCAGTACGTTTTAATACAATGCACTCATAGCATTTTGGAGATGTGCGCGAGTTTGAAATTAGTGAAGGCCACTCAGAAGGTACCCAAATTGTGCTTCCCTTAATAAAAGATTCAATTGTTGCATGTATAGAATCAACGGGCATCATTGTATGTCCTGGCAGCAAAAATGTTACTTTTATGTTCTGAACGAAAACCGAAGTCCTCAAAAAGAAGGGTATCACTGACAATATTGCTCTATTGCGCTTTTGGCCCGAACAACTGTCATAAAATCCTAAAATCCACATTCAAAATACACATTTATAAATACTATTTATTTTAAAGTTTTACCTCAGTTGAATTGAAATCCATAACTACTTAATAAAATATGTGTATACTTAGTAATTCCCTAATCTTAATATCAAGTAAGAAGGGAAACCTGAAATAAGTTACCGTTATTTTTTTTAAATTCAGTATGTTTAGTCAGAACAGGAATATAAAAAACAAAACAAAAAACAAAAATAATGTAAAAATGTCACATTAAATAATGTCGCTTACGATAAAATTTATTTATTGTAAAATGTACGCATTGACTTACGATAAAATCGTATTCCCTATATTTATAAAGTTATTAACTACTTTTGTATTCTGACAATTGTAAAATATCAGTAGGCCCGTAAAATTTTAATTTTAGCAATAAAAAAAATTTTGAGAAAATGTCGCTTACGATAATTTGGCAATAAGGGCTCGTATATATAGATAAAAATAATTTTTGTAATTTTATTTTAGTGTTTATTAAATTCATTAATTTAATTCTTTTACTAAAATTATGATTTGCTACCATTTCACAAACTTGGTTTTTTTCTCACACAATTTGCTTTTATATTTTTCTTTTTTGCTTCTTTTTTCTCAATTGAAAGCAATAATTGTCAACGAAAATGGACTAACAATTATTGCAACATAAATTGTCAGCAATAAATATGTACAAGAAAATGCTGTCTACATTAAAGATAACATAATTTTGACATTTACTGCAATATATATCGCAATAATTATCTCTGGTATAGACGGGCAGTAATTTTTGATTTGGCGACATGGCGATTTAACAAAAAAGTTGGCGATTTTGTTGGCTATTTTTGATGAGCTATGCCAGGGTTGCCGTTTGCAAAATTTTTATCCGACCAAAATTGTTCTCAAAACCTACCAAAATCCTTTGTGACCGACCAAATTTTTTAAATATTTCAAAACAATTATATCGTCATAAAAATGCAAAAGGGACTATCATAATTTTGAAAAAATTTTCAGTAGCGATACGACTGAGATTACAAAAACAGTTTTTAAGGATAGTGTCAATCATGCGTAGTGTGTTAACGATAGAACCAGAAAAACCGTTGTTATAATCACAATAGCTGCCTTTTTATTAAGTGCTGGTTCACACAGGTCAAGTTTGACGCTTCAAGTCTTGAGCTTTTAGGAGAGAGGGGTAAAGAGAATGGAAAGGGGTACATACTTGACCGTACCAGTCAGTTTTGTATTTTTCTTTTCTTTTTTCATCCGTAATATAATAAAAAGCTACAAAGTTGAAGGAAAAGAAAACAAAAATTAATTTTGTGCATGAAAGTGAACGCAAGTTCAAAAGAAAATTTAAATAAAACTGTTCAAGTAAACTTGACCTGTGTGAACCAGCACTAAGTTGTTATCTCTCTTTTTCTTAAAATAAACATAGGCCCTTTTGCATTATATATGACGATATGTATGTATATGTATATTTGATAAAAAGTATAATTTTTATTGGATAAAGCTATAAATATACATATTTTTTTTTTTTTTTTTTTTGTAATATACAATTATAGCAAAAACAAAAAAGTAACCCTATGTTCACACCTATTAAATATTTAACGTCCTAAGCCTTGTATTCTGTTCAAATTTGTGAAAAATGTTGAGCAACATTTATTATAACACACGAAAATTTTGACATGTATCGATGTTACCTATCATGCGAGTTTGTACAATTTGCCGATTTTATTCATGCAAAGTATGCGACATTGTTTTGCGTATGTAAACAAAACCCACATGTATTTTACTAAAAATAATTTTTTTTTATAAAAAATTTAAGAAAAAGAAAGTAAATATGGATAAAAAACTGTTACCGGTTGTGTTATATTAATTTTTTATTTCTTATTAAATAATCAGTTCATTCGTTTTTGCTTTTGCTTAAAATTCCACGTGAAATAAGTGCAGCTTACTTTATTTCGCAGTTGTAAAAAAATGTTGAAAAAAACATTTCGGAACTTTTTCACAAAATGAACAGAGCACAACTCTATCAACATTATTTCATAGATATTCCGCACAAGTTTTTTCATATGCGTTTTGACAGCATTTCACGTGAAATTTTTAACAGGGTACCAGGCTCTACACGTAACCCCTAGTTTTATTTAAAGTTTATTTGCTTAACGTTTAACTTTAACAAAATGTATATGGGCATTTCCTGGGGTCACGAACGTACGTTCGTACGCTTTTGATGTACAAACAATATAGAAAACAAAACATTTTTTCGATTCGATAGCATTTGGATAGCTCTATGTTTAGCGCAAAAGATGGATTTCACCGAGTTTAAGTTTTCATAATAAGAGCTATAAACGTGTGGGCACGAACGTACGCAAAATAGAAGTCAACTTTGGCTGACAGTAGTGAAATGTAAAAATTTGCGCAATGGAATCAAAAGTGATTAATTTATTTTAAAAGTTTATTAATGTAGGTCTCCATCTAGTATTTTCAAAATAAAATATCTCTCTTGGTTTTTGTTTAATTGGCTTATTTACCGGTCGCGAACGTACGATTTTTCCATATGTTTTTTTTGTTATTATCACCACGCATTTTCCCATAAATGTCTTCAAATTTCCGTAACAAAAAAACTTAATACTCCTTTTACAATTGATTGTTAGAACAGAATTACTGAAATTCTTTTATTTATGTTATTCTTTTAGGACTATGTGAAAAAACATTAAATATTAACACTCTACCTTCGACATCGATGAATAGGCTATAAGCTTACCAACAGTACCAGTCATGGCGTGAGCGCCGTTTGTTGCCAATTCGATCAAATTTTGTATAGAAATATTGTTTGTTGATAAAGTTTTTTATAAGAAGAAAAATTTAAACGGCATCTGACTTCGTAAGCTCGAATAAGATGACAAAACTATCCTTTATAAAACTAACACCGTCAAAGTAACTTGCTCCTAGCGCCATAGTTTCATCAACAATCAAAAAAAAAATTGTTGTGTTTGGTAAAAAAGCTATGAGATTTGTAATTGTCTGCTATCCGTCCAATTTTCTAAAACCAAAAATATTCGACAAAATTTGGTCGGAAAAGACCATGTTCGGCAACCCTGAGCTATGCATTTGTTTTGAAAATCGTTAAATTCAATACTGAGAAATAATATTAATTTTATTATACTTACATTATTTTTATGTATGAAGTTTGAGGCATTCATATGTATGGTCAGTATTTGAAAGTTCAAATGGCTGATGAAGATAATGAATATCTTCGAGAAAATAGTTTTTCATATTTAAAAGTGCTCTTGAAAGAATCAATAAATAGAAATTAACATAAATATATTTAAAGTCTATGAACATTTCTTCATTATATGTATGTGGCAATTTTTTATCCCAGATACAAAACGTTGTTGTCAGTGATATTTTAAAGATTTTTATGAACTCTTACATACCTTTGGACATTTTTGAAACCCAATGAAAAAATTAGCGTTGGTTAATTGCAAAGATAAATAAGTTTATGCCAAAACTTTAAAGCTGCAACGAAACGGCAGGTACGTACAATTTCAAGGAACTTACTTTGACTGTTTTTTATATGTTCTTTATATTATTAAGGAATGCCTGTGTTTTAGCTATGAACTCCACTACAACTCGCCTTTGAAGTAGAATGCAATACGAACTTCTAGACGCGTTGTTACGAGTTATAAGTTGCACTTCTTTTGTACCATCGTTGAATAAATGAAAACCCCTTACAATGTATTACAAAAAAGAAGACAAATAGGTAGCTTTGCCGGTGAAGCGTTTTAGATATATAATAAAACTGCAACTACATTCATATATAAAAATGTAAATACATATATCCAATATTTGTTTAATACTAGCCGCAAAAAAAACTTTTTTTGTAGTAAACATCGTACCATTTTTGTGTTCACTAGCTATTTTTACTTTTTTCTAAATAAAAATTAAGCAAAATATATACCATGGCGACTTCTTTGATTTTTTGGCGTACTTTAGCGATACGGAACAAATTATTTTTTTTAGAATTTATAAAGAATATTTTTAATAAATTAAAAAATATGTATTTTACTGCCAAAAACTTGAAAATAAAGGCTTTGGCGATTTTTGACATTGAATTTGGCGAACAAGGTCCCCCCGTTTCCACATGCAACTGCAAGTTCGAAAAACTCAATACACTCACACTTTTTCACTAAATTCACACAATTTTTGTACTTTCAGCCAATCGGCTGTTTCCTCAATTGTTCGTTGATAATACGTATGTATGTATACACTTATTGCAATTAATTACTTACATGTGGAAACGTCGTCCCCATTTACAATGTGGCAAGTGAAAGGCAGACAGACGAAGTTTCTAGGCGAGGGGTTGTAGAGGTAGAGTGTGTAGTACATGACTATCTGTAGTGCGATTCTGTAATTAATTTTAACAATAGTTGTCATTGTTAAAAAAATTAACAAGCAAATTAACGATTTTGCTATTCTGTAACATTTTAAACAGCACTTGTTATCGTTAAGTCAGCTGCTTGTGTTAAGTAAACGACAACTTTTTTAGTGTTGTTTATTTATTGTTAAATGTTGCAAAAATAAAAAATATTTAGTTAAAAGAAATAATATAACTTGAAAATGGTAATTAAATAATTTGTATTTAATTTATTAGTAAAATGTTTGGCTTATCTTCTTAAAAAAAGAAAAAACTAAAAAAAAAATGGTGTTTAGTTTTAATAATTTTATTTGTTTTTTTTTATTCCTCTTTGTGTTTTTCGTTATTTTGCCATTTTTTTGACAGTGCTGCCACTTGACGTTAATTTTTATCTATGTTGTTAACAACAATTTACAGAATCACATAATCGTTAGTGCAAACAACAAAACATGTTGACAATTATGACAACTGTTGTTATTGTTAAAAGTTACAGAATCCCACTACTGTACTGGACATTTTTTTGCTTATCTTTCACACTTTTCGGCATTTTCATGTTGTTGCTTCATATCATTTTTCTCACACCAATATACATAATTTTAGTATCTAATACTTGAAAATTTTAAAATTAAAAAATACAAATAGTTGCAAATATTCAATAGGGTATTATCGTGAATTATTCATTAACACAAGACAATTTAGAACACTTTTTCGGGCACATACGTCGTGGAGCAGGAAATGTCGACCGTATTACAAGCACAATGTTCTGTAGTCTTTTCCAAAAACGGTGGGGGCTAAATTTTGTAATTTATTTATTTATTTATTTATCGCTGTTCTTTAGAAAAATAAGCGGACGGGTGTCTGGTACTTTTCTGTAATTCATCCCTATTAGGGAATAAACGGGTAAAATCTGATTTTTAGTACTTTTTTGCCACCCCATCTATCTTTTGAACCAATAAACGTAGAAACAATGTTAATACCACATTCGAAACTTATCAAACAAATACGTATATGAATTTGGTACTTTTTCGAAATTCGAACATTTAAAGGGTGAAAATCGTAACTATTTTTTTACAAAACATTTTCCTCCATTCATTGACATATTCGTACTAAATTATGGCCTGCCACTAAAATACTGAAATTTTTGATACTTTAATGGGGGAAAAATATAGTACCCGCTACTAAAGTAGCGGGTTAAATGCCAGAATTTAAACAAGTTTAAAGAAGACGCTTACGAAGTAGCGGGTATATGCTAGTATATAATAAAGATTTGCATTAAAAAACTGTTTTTAAAATTATTTTAAATTGTATTTCATTTAATTACTGTTAGTATTACGTAAAAAAACCAGTTCATATACCTTTTTTTGATCAGTTATTAAATGCAATTTAAGTTGTTTGATAATTTTACGCTACATTATTTATAACATTTTTAATTTTTATTCATTTAATTATGTATGTTAAAATAAGTGCCACTTTTGTATGTAAATTTATACAAATTAATTTAATTTTACAATTTTTATACCCTTCACCATATATCCATATTTATATGTACCTATTAACATAACTTTCTGTCCTTATTGAACCATGGTGAAGGGTATATAAAATTCGGCATATATTTGTTTCATGATAAGTTATATAAAGAAAAAAATAAAGAGCAATTCCATATGAAAACGATCAAAATTGGCAAATTTTTGGACGACCCCTCTCCGATTTTAAAATAAATAGTCTCAATCGATTGCCCAGCAAAAAATAATGTACCTACATATTTTTTTTTTTTTATAGTGACTGGTTTAGTGGTGGTGTACACCACTGTCATGTGAAAAATTGAAGAATTCTTCATAAGGGACCTCATTGAAACTACTGAAGCGATCGCAACGAGTGATAGCTCGTTGGAAAGGTATTGAATCAGGCTTTAATTGAAAAATAAAATTTTCCTAATTTTTCTTAGAAATTTACCTTTAAATTTTCCCATGAAAATTAAATTTTCCGATTTTCCACAGAAGCTCCTAAATTTTCCGGCTAATTTTTTTTTTTGGATTCCTCATAATTTTTGCTTTAAGAATCAGCAATAAAAAAATGGGCCCCGACTCCTTGTTTGGACAGGAGAAGAGCATTTAAGAGACCACCTTGTTAAAAATACATTTTAAAAATTATTTTACAGTTAAAAATACATTTATGAAGAAAAAATCAATTTTTTTTTTAAGAGCCCCAAGTTGAGTGTGTAGTGAATATGGTCTGCCTGCCTTCACAAGATCGGCCATAAATCCATGGATAATAGCAGCAGTGGCATGTAATGGCACACCAAACCCGACTGAGGCTACAGGTCATAAAATGTTTTGTAAATTTTTTAAATTACCAGGTAATAAATATTTCGCCTAAAATGACACGTGCAGAAACAAGTCATAAAACACGGATTTTCCATAAATATGGCGAAATATTTATTACCTGGTAATTTAAAAAATTTGCAAAACATTTTATGACCTGTGGTCGGCTTATTGGAGTAACCAATTAAGTCCCTCTTTAAAAAACATTTTATGACCAGTAGTTTACGCAAATTTTCCTATTAAAGAAAAGCAAATATAGCTTATTTTTTTTACCTATTTTTTACCAAAAAATAAATATAAATACTTCACACACTCTGAGTCAAATTTCAGTTGAATACTAAACGTGAAAGTGTTAAAGTGTTTTTTTTTTTTTTTTGTAAAGTAAAGACAATTTAAAGTAAAATGAATAAATTTTGCTGCAATCCGTTTAACAAGAGTGGACATCGTTCGAAAAAGATAAAAGTATTAAAATTAACTGGTGTTTCGAAGCGATACATGAATGAATTAAATATACAATACGGTGAAGAAGCAGAATTCATTTGCCCCAAGTGTAAAATCGATTTGTCTCAACAAGCAAATGCATTGAAACAAATGCAGCCACAATCCGAGAGTGAAATGACAAGTGAACAAAATGTTTCATCTGATAGTGAGGCAGACATTCCGATGGTCAATATGTCTTTGAGTCCTTTGAATGAGGCTATTACCACTTTAGGTGAAACGCCTATTAAGCTGGGATCACACGATTGCCGCAAATGCACCAATATGGCACAATTTTGATTGTGCTTTATTGACGCACAATAAAGAAATTGCAGCAATCAAATATTCTGAAATCACACGATTGCCCTGTTTTATACAAATTTAATAGCCGCTAGTTGGTACAACGTGAAATGGGTACAATAATTGCCGCAGCACAGTCACACGATTGTTCTTACTTGACAACTGCGAAAACAGCTGTTGTTGTAGCTTTTTCATTTGTTTGGAAGTTCTAGTTGGTATGTTCATTAAAATCGAAAAATTTGTTCATATACATAGGTACCTACTATACAATTTTTTGTTGAATACTTTTATTTGAAATATTTTAAGAAAAATTTATGAAAATCCAAAAATTAACAAAAAATATTCGCACTTAACAGCTACATAGTATAGCAAAAATTAAAAAAAAAACTAAGATGCATAATAAATAAATACATATTTATCTTCATTACTTACTACGGGAAACACAAAAATGTAAAATTTATAAAAAAAAAGTCAAATATTGGCGCATATTGTGTTGTTTGATTGCCGCACGAGAAGACAATAAATATTGGTGCATTTTTGTTATTTTTATTGACGCGCGGTTGATTAACAAACAGTCACACGATTGCCGCACCAGGGTTGCATTTGATTGGTAAAAGTAAGCACAATATTGTCCTCGATTGGTACAAGAGCCAATTGGTTGTGCAGTCACACGATTGGTGTATTAAAAAGTGTGTAAATTGGTGCATTGCGGCAATCGTGTGATCCCAGCTTTAGAAAAAGAAAGTGGCGAAGTGAAACATACAGGAAAGAGAAAAAAGGCAAGGTTATGAGTGCAATCGCGACAATATTTGATGAAGGCTCTGAGAACGAATGCAGTCAAGCAGATGACGTTGATGACGGCAAACAAATGATTGAGCAGTTGAAAAGAAAATTCAATTTAGCGACCACTTTTCCGGAGAAATATCTCATTTTATCTGTGCTGCCCCAATCATGGTCTATACGCAAGATTTCTGAACAGTTTCAAACATCTTTTTACATCGCGAGAAGAATCAAAGAATTAGTTCGACAGAAGGGCATATTGGCGACTCCCACCAAGAAATTTGGCTCAAGGACCCTCAGCGAAGCAACGGTGAAATTGATTCAAGATTTTTACTGCAATGATGACAACAGCCGCGCCTGCCCAGGTACACGTGACTGTGTTATCACACGTGAAGATGGAGAAAAAGTACACAAGCAGCGCAGATTATTATTATGTAATCTATCCGAAGCATACCATCAGTTCAATGAGAAATACCCAGCAGAAAAAGTGGGATTTTCTAAGTTTGCCATCCTACGACCAAAAGAATGCGTGCTAGCATTAGACAGGCACGGAACGCATTCAGTCTGCGTTTGCATGTTTCATCAAATTATTTTTCTTTCCATGCAAGAAATTGAAAGTATTTCACGGTGAAATTGAAACATATAGGGACCTCCTGTCGAAGTCGTTGTGCGCATACCCCACGGAAAATTGTCATCTGTCCAAATGCGACAATTGTCCGAAGATTGACGAGCTAGAGCAATATTTGGCGGAAAAGTTTGAACAGCTGTTAATTCAGGAGGTGCATTTCAAACAGTGGATAATTAGCAGCGGCAGATGTTCCCTTGAGACCGTGGTAAAGCAGATTCCGGAATTCATCGAGGAATTCGGATTCAAGTTGAATGAACTGAAGGCGCACCATTTCATATCCGAGATGCAATCGAAATTTCTAAAGGAAAGTAAGGAGAAATTAGCCCAAAATGAAGATAACGAACTACAGACCGTAAGCCTTGTTGTTGTCGCGGAGAGTTTAGCTCATAATTATGTGTCCGTTTATTTATTTCAAATGAAACTGTTTGAATTCTTAAGATCAAAATTCGATGCAATCGACAAAGTAACGTTTTTCTCAGACGGCGCGGCTTCTCAGTACAAGAATAAAAAAAAATTTTACAATCTTTGCATAATTGAAGAAGAACAAAACTGCAAGGTCGAGTGGCACTTTTTCGCGACGTCCCACGGTAAGGGCCCGTGCGATGCGTTAGGGGGAACCCTAAAACGCATGGCGACTAAGGCAAGTTTGCAAAGGCCATATACTGACCAGATCTTAAATGTACAACATTTGTTTTCGTGGATTCAAAGCAAGGAAATTGCCATTAACACAGTTTTATGCACTCAAAAAGAACACGATGCCATGGAGCGACGAATTCAAAACAGATATAATAATGTCAAAACTATAACTGGAACGCAAAAGTTTCATTGCTTCATACCAAATATTTCTGATATGTCAATTAATGTAAAGCGGTACTCTTCGTTTGCCGACGTGCTAAATTTAAAGTTACTTTAATTTTATAATGATGCCAAGACAATTGAAATTTTTAATAAATATTGTAATTAAGTATAAGCAGCAAAATAAGACAGATTTTTTCTTCATAAATGTATTTTTAACTGTAAAATAATTTTTAAAATGTATTTTTAACAAGGTGGTCTCTTAAATGCTCTTCTCCTGTCCAAACAAGGAGTCGGGGCCCATTTTTTTATTGCTGATTCTTAAAGCAAAAATTATGAGGAATCCAAAAAAAAAAATTAGCCGGAAAATTTAGGAGCTTCTGTGGAAAATCGGAAAATTTAATTTTCATGGGAAAATTTAAAGGTAAATTTCTAAGAAAAATTAGGAAAATTTTATTTTTCAATTAAAGCCTGATTCAATACCTTTCCAACGAGCTATCACTCGTTGCGATCGCTTTAGTAGTTTTTTCAATGAGGTCCCTTATGAAGAATTCTTCAATTTTTCACATGACAGTGGTGTACACCACCACTAAACCAGTCACTATAAAAAAAAAAAAAAAAATATGTAGGTACATTATTTTTTGCTGGGCAATCGATTGAGACTATTTATTTTAAAATCGGAGAGGGGTCGTCCAAAAGGTGATCGCTTTCATATGGAATTGCTCTATATTGTTAACTTATATACCCTTTTACAAAATTTCATCAAATTACTTTAAAGTACTTTAAACACGGATGTAACAGTAAGACTCAGGCAGTCAACTAGTTGAACGGACATGATTAGATAGAGTTATAGAAATGTTACTCTGCAATAAAAGAAAATACTTTGCAATTTATGGCGATACAGAGCCCAGTGTGAGTGCCCCGGTAGACTAGCTGGTAGAGAGCTTGTCTATCAGCGCCGGGGTTGCGGGTTCGATTCCCGCCAGAGACTCTGGTTTCTTTCCTGCAGACAAGCGTAGAGCTTCGCGGGATTAGCGTAGGGAATTAAAAAAAAAAATAAAAAATAAAATAAAAGTAAAAACTTCGCCTACAAAACAATCTGTGAAGTAATCAGGAAAAAGTAAAAAGTTTACTGAAAGAACCAATGAATTTTACAAGAGAAGCCCCAAAATGAATGCATTAAAAAGTAAGTCATTATTATACCCTTTACCACAGGTGGTGAAAAAGGATATATGTATGTATTTAAGTTTGTCATTCCTTTTGTAATTTCTACAATATTGATATTAGATCCTATAAAGTATATATGTTCTGGGTCCTTATGATGAGCGAAGTTGATTTAACAATGTTCGTCTGTGTGTTTTTGTGAAATAGGAGTTATCTTAAAGTTACACATTTCAATAACCATAACTTTGTTTTTGAAATGATGTGTTGAACAATGTAATTTAAGCATTTAAAAAGTTTATGTAACCTTTCCCAAGTTTAATTTTTTATCCCTCTTATTAAACACATTAATACTAAAATTAGCAACTCTGATAAACTAATTTAAAATCTACCATAAAAAAATTTTACGTCAAAAATTATAAAATTTTTTTTTTTTTATTTGTGCAATAAGAACTGATTTTAGCTATTAAAATGTGAAAAATATTTTTAAAAAATTAATATAATTAGATGTTTATGTAATAGAAATCTGGAACAATCCCAATTTTCCAAAATATTTGACGCAAAAATTCGTGACATTTCTTTGGTTTTTGTTTCTCTCAAGTGTGTTGAATTCACACAGGACATGTACATGTGAGAGAATAAAATTTAAAAAAAGAGTCGTGTTACTTAAGGCTAGATTACACTATTATACTTTGTATTAATACATGTCAAAATCGCAAGTAATATGACAAAGTGTGATAGTGTGAATGCAATGTGTCACGAAATTGACAAGTATTAAGAAAAAAGTTTGACATCCCATACGACTTAATCGTTTTTTGAAAAATTTCTAAACAATAATACTTTTCATTGGATCAGGGTTGCATTTTATTTCATGTGTGAGTGTTTATACTTTGTGTGATGGTCTTAACACAAACTGTCATGTTACGTTAGATTTTTTGACAGTCGCAACAAAACTCATTAGATTTCTATCTCACAAAGTATTATGGAATACGTAAGACTTGTGAGATAGTGTAATCTAGGCTTTATTATCAGTGTGACCCTTTTAGCATTTTCACTGCTAAATTTAGCATTATTTATTTCGATTTAGCAGCGAATTTTTCAAATAGCATTTAGCATTATTTTCAGCATTTTTGTAACATTTTTTTAGCATTATTTAGCATTTTTAAATCTTAAAAATTGTATATATTGCTATTTCACAATATAACTTATCACTTCTGTCAATCTCTATAATTGTATTTTGACATTTATTCGTTTATACAAATGTATAATAATAGCAACCCTGTAAACACCAAAAAAAAATTAAAGAAGAAATGGTAGATTTTACTACAGAAGAAATTAATGTTTTGGAACAGCAATGTCAAAAGCTGAATGCATACGAATTGATGAACCAAAGTTCAACGCTGCTAAATTTCAAGTATTAAATGTCATTATTAATAAAACTATTTGCATTTATATTTTAACTTTCCCAATACAACACACAATTCATTTTAGACAAAACCCTTAATATCTGAAAACACGAAATTTCGACTTAAGCCATTATTAACATCTAACATTTTTAAAATTAAAAAAAAAAATATTTAAAATGATAAATTTAATTATCGCCTTAAACTGTTTATAATTTCTTTTACTTCTCTTGTAACCCCTAAAGGCCCAACCATAATATGCATAGCCTTGCTAAACCTACTGTCAAAAATAAACAAAAAGTCTGTCAAATGTATTTAAAAAAGCAAAAACAAATGACAGTTTCATAAAACTAAACAAAAATGTTCTTTAAGTTCAATATGGTTTGCCTCATATGATTTACATGTATACGCACATTTGCTTAAGCCAACTTAAGCACATTGGCCCATAATCATAGTCAAACGCTAAAGTCGGTTCTATTAAAAAACAACTTTAAAATAAAAACATTCTTTTAAATATTTTGCTACTATAGTCGAAACTCAAATGTAGCAAATTTTTCATACAACATACAACAAAATATAAGCAAGTGGCAACTTAAAGCAGCCGACATTGAAAATTAAAATATAAATAAAACACTGTATATCTTGTACGGTTGAAACACGCAATATGATTTTATGTATTGTTTTTAAATTTTGACGAGGCTATTTTGACGAATTTTTTTTTTTTGATACAAATAATAAGAAAATTGAATGTTTTGTAAGAATCTTAACAAAAAGGGTAAAAAGTAGCAGAAAAATTAAAATAGTCGCAAAAGTCGGTGATAAAAACAAGTCTCACAAAAAGTCGCAGACCGCTGAAAAAGGGTCAAATTGCGACTTTAGTCGGGCGAACGGTAACACTGGTTATGGGTCATTATGTTTGCGCCTTAAAAGTTTTATTGACAGTTGACAATGTTGCATATTTTGCAAACTGTAGGTTAGGGCTTTAAGCGTTTATCATGTAATATTTTGTAGATAGGGACTTTTGTTTTTTTGCTAAAAACTTTTGTCAAACTACAGAATTGTTTTTATTAAATAAATAAATATTTTCAGGTAAATTAATGTATAATTCATTCATTAAAATGATACAATTATTTAAGAAAATTTAGCATTTTTTTAGCATTTTCAAATTTTATTTTTAGCATTGTTTTAATCGCCATTTAGCATCCAATTTTTTTTCAATTGTGGTCACACTACTTATTATACTTTGTTCGAAACCATGGTAGAATAATACAAGGTATAGTCATTAGACATTTTGTTCTCAATTAGAAAACCCATAGAATGTTAAATTTATTTCAAACAAAAGAAAATGCCAAAAAGTAAAATAAATTTAAAAAAAATTTTAAAATTAAAATAAAAAAGTTACTAAAATAATTTTTTAAATCCGACAAAAAAATTGACTAAAAAATTTTGCATAGGTATGCAATTGTTCTTTTGAACAAAAAAAGTACAATTTAATACATGTCCCGAAAATAAATCGAAATTGTGGAGTGATTCATGCCGTGTTGATAAAGAAAACATTAAAAAATCTGTATGTTTCATTTTAAAAACACAGATTTTTTATCTGAATCAAAAATCAAAACGTGCCCGTTTGATGCCCTGTGCTAAACCATCTGTTATTCCTGTAAAAGGAGTAACATCTGTGTCCTTTATAACATTACTTTTTTTTAAATAAACAAAATTTTTCTGTATGTCATTCGGTAATTTGTTTTATTTTTTATTCTATTTTTCTTGTTTGACATTACATGGGTAAACAAATTTACAACTCTCTCTAATGAACCTACCTGGTACTTATTATACACCCGCGAGCAAGGTATATTTATAGCAGGTAGTCTCGGAAAGCCAGCTGGTTATTTTTTATTTGCTTGTTTTGCGATATAAACTGTCAAAGTTGTATAGTAAACAAGTTTTTTGTTTTTATCTTTTGTCTCTTTTCAACCCCTTTGCTGTTTGACAGTTCGTATCACAAAACAACAATAAAAAGCCCTGTTGTTTGTTTTATTGTACAATTGTTGTAATCTCGCGGCTACCTGCCAGAGAAGCAAGCCGTAACGGCGCGGCTGACGGCTAGCCGCTCAGCCGATTTTTTTCGACAAGCCTCGCCGCCGCCGATATACTCGGCTGATCGACGGCTCAATTGCTAGCTGATTATTTTTTTCAATTTTTTTTTTGTATTAAGCCAAAGTTGGTTATTCAATTAATTTTTGTTTTTTTTTAAATATTATTTAAGTTAATGAATACTTGCGGAAATCGGTATTTAGTGGCACTGTTACCATATACAAATATTTATCTTATTTTAAAAGTTTGGTGTGAAAAGATTTGAAGAGTTTTAACGAAACTTTTTTGTATTTAATTCATCTATTATTCTCAGAAACTGTAACAACTATGAATTTTTATAGATTCCCAGCAGAGAACCTCAAAATTCAATTGAAAAAAAATCGCATTTAATTAACAGCAACAAATACACTCGCTTGCGGTCATACAATGAAATTTCCTCAACCGCAAATATTCGCTGCTGGTTTGCAGTCATTCAAATAACGCACATCGTGCTTTGTTATTTATACAATCGTTAGCTTCGTTTTTTAATAAAGATGTTTTTGTGTTCGGTTCGAAAATGATTGTTTTGGTACAGAAAAAAAAAATACAAACAAAAAAGCCAGAAATCAAGCAATCTTATAGTATGCTTCCATTATAAGGAAATCAAGTTGATGTGAGGAAATCATGTCGAAGTGTTTCCATTATGTTTTAAGTGTTTTTGTGTTCGAATTTTCGAAATCAATTTGACGTTTGTGTTGTTTATTTTTATTTTTGTAAGACAAAAGAAACAAAAATTGGTTTAATAATAATTTGCAACAGCAAAATAAAAAAAAACCCTTAAAAAAATGGAAAATAGCATTGAGTTTTTATTAAATTATATTCAACACAACAACGGCTTAATAGCAAAAGTATGTAACTACTTTTCAAATGCTACAATTTTGTGTCAACGTCAACGCCAAATATGTCTGCAAAGAATCAGGAGGAATCGTATAAAAAAGTATTTGTTAATTCTGGAGCCTCTCAGCATATCTATTTTAAAACAACTTTCAATGAGGTCCCTTATGAAGAATTCTTAAATTTTTCACATGACAGTGGTGTACACCACCAATAAACCAGTCACTAAAAAAAAAAAAAAATATATATGTAGGTACATTATTTTTTGCTGGGCAATCGATTGAGACTATTTATTTTAAAATCGGAGAGGGGTCGTCCAAAAGGTGATCGCTTTCATATGGAATTGCTCTATATTGTTAACTTATATACCCTTTTACAAAATTTCATCAAATTACTTTAAAGTACTTTAAACACGGATGTAACAGTAAGACTCAGGCAGTCAACTAGTTGAACGGACATGATTAGATAGAGTTATAGAAATGTTACTCTGCAATAAAAGAAAATACTTTGCAATTTATGGCGATACAGAGCCCAGTGTGAGTGCCCCGGTAGACTAGCTGGTAGAGAGCTTGTCTATCAGCGCCGGGGTTGCGGGTTCGATTCCCGCCAGAGACTCTGGTTTCTTTCCTGCAGACAAGCGTAGAGCTTCGCGGGATTAGCGTAGGGAATTAAAAAAAAAAATAAAAAATAAAATAAAAGTAAAAACTTCGCCTACAAAACAATCTGTGAAGTAATCAGGAAAAAGTAAAAAGTTTACTGAAAGAACCAATGAATTTTACAAGAGAAGCCCCAAAATGAATGCATTAAAAAGTAAGTCATTATTATACCCTTTACCACAGGTGGTGAAAAAGGATATATGTATGTATTTAAGTTTGTCATTCCTTTTGTAATTTCTACAATATTGATATTAGATCCTATAAAGTATATATGTTCTGGGTCCTTATGATGAGCGAAGTTGATTTAACAATGTTCGTCTGTGTGTTTTTGTGAAATAGGAGTTATCTTAAAGTTACACATTTCAATAACCATAACTTTGTTTTTGAAATGATGTGTTGAACAATGTAATTTAAGCATTTAAAAAGTTTATGTAACCTTTCCCAAGTTTAATTTTTTATCCCTCTTATTAAACACATTAATACTAAAATTAGCAACTCTGATAAACTAATTTAAAATCTACCATAAAAAAATTTTACGTCAAAAATTATAAATTTTTTTTTTTTTTATTTGTGCAATAAGAACTGATTTTAGCTATTAAAATGTGAAAAATATTTTTAAAAAATTAATATAATTAGATGTTTATGTAATAGAAATCTGGAACAATCCCAATTTTCCAAAATATTTGACGCAAAAATTCGTGACATTTCTTTGGTTTTTGTTTCTCTCAAGTGTGTTGAATTCACACAGGACATGTACATGTGAGAGAATAAAATTTAAAAAAAGAGTCGTGTTACTTAAGGCCAGTTTACACGGTAATACAATGTATTACGACATGTCGAAAGATTATGTAGAATGAGAAAAATCTTATCATGTAAAAGGAAATTGTATTGAGTAAGAGAGAATACGGATATAAAATCTGACAAGCGGTCGGTAAATGGTTTTTTTCTAAACCATTTTAGAAACCTACTTATGTATTCTCATCCCACCAGGGGTGTATTTTAACGGAGTATATTGAAGGTGATACCATTTTTATACGATTACAAAAACAACTAAAATCAACTCGGGAAATTTTCATGTTGTTTTTGTAAATATTTAAAACTGCAACCATCTGATTTTTTGTTATTATTTTCGATTTTACTTATACCATCCGTGTAAACATGAACTATACTTACAAAAGATTTTTATTTTTTTCTTTTTAACACGGAGAGAATTTCATAATATTTTGATTCTACAAAGTCGTAATACATTGTATTACCGTGTAAACTGGCCTTTAAGGCTAGATTACACTATTATACTTTGTATTAATACATGTCAAAATCGCAAGTAATATGACAAAGTGTGATAGTGTGAATGCAATGTGTCACGAAATTGACAAGTATTAAGAAAAAAGTTTGACATCCCATACGACTTCATCGTTTTTTGAAAAATTTCTAAACAATAATACTTTTCATTGGATCAGGGTTGCATTTTATTTCATGTGTGAGTGTTTATACTTTGTGTGATGGTCTTAACACAAACTGTCATGTTACGTTAGATTTTTTGACAGTCGCAACAAAACTCATTAGATTTCTATCTCACAAAGTATTATGGAATACGTAAGACTTGTGAGATAGTGTAATCTAGGCTTTATTATCAGTGTGACCCTTTTAGCATTTTCACTGCTAAATTTAGCATTATTTATTTCGATTTAGCAGCGAATTTTTCAAATAGCATTTAGCATTATTTTCAGCATTTTTGTAACATTTTTTTAGCATTATTTAGCATTTTTAAATCTTAAAAATTTTATATATTGCTATTTCACAATATAACTTATCACTTCTGTCAATCTCTATAATTGTATTTTGACATTTATTCGTTTATACAAATGTATAATAATAGCAACCCTGTAAACACCAAAAAAAAATTAAAGAAGAAATGGTAGATTTTACTACAGAAGAAATTAATGTTTTGGAACAGCAATGTCAAAAGCTGAATGCATACGAATTGATGAACCAAAGTTCAACGCTGCTAAATTTCAAGTATTAAATGTCATTATTAATAAAACTATTTGCATTTATATTTTAACTTTCCCAATACAACACACAATTCATTTTAGACAAAACCCTTAATATCTGAAAACACGAAATTTCGACTTAAGCCATTATTAACATCTAACATTTTTAAAATTAAAAAAAAAAATATTTAAAATGATAAATTTAATTATCGCCTTAAACTGTTTATAATTTCTTTTACTTCTCTTGTAACCCCTAAAGGCCCAACCATAATATGCATAGCCTTGCTAAACCTACTGTCAAAAATAAACAAAAAGTCTGTCAAATGTATTTAAAAAAGCAAAAACAAATGACAGTTTCATAAAACTAAACAAAAATGTTCTTTAAGTTCAATATGGTTTGCCTCATATGATTTACATGTATACGCACATTTGCTTAAGCCAACTTAAGCACATTGGCCCATAATCATAGTCAAACGCTAAAGTCGGTTCTATTAAAAAACAACTTTAAAATAAAAACATTCTTTTAAATATTTTGCTACTATAGTCGAAACTCAAATGTAGCAAATTTTTCATACAACATACAACAAAATATAAGCAAGTGGCAACCAAGGCGAATTTACTTCAGGTGGCGGCGAGACTACAACAAGTCAACAACACAAAAAACAACATGTATTATCTCCGTGAACATAACAAACTTTTTATCAAACTTTTTTTTCCACTCATTGTGCAGAGAGAGTGTGCAGGAATCTCTCATGAAAACAATATGGCGATTGAGTATTTTATGTGTTGCAGACTAAATTTTAGTGCTACCAAGTTCAAAAAAGTGTTTTTAGTACAAATTTTCATACATTTATTGTGAATGCCTGTTCTTCTTCTTATTTGCATATGGGAGAGGATTTTCGGTTTTCAACAAACTTTTTAACAAACCTGCGCGAATTTTAAAATTCGTTAGGATTTATTTTATTTAATAAATGATTTAAAAGTGTTTTTAATTAAAATAAATAAAACATAACAATGCAAGCACTTATAAAAAAGCATTTTTTTATTTTACGAAACCCATAACTAACAAATATACTCTAAGCAAATAAGAGTGATACTTTTATGAAAATAACCGATCACCTATTTGGCCGATTTAGAAAAATTTAGGACTTGTGACAAAAATGTGAGAACGGGGCGTTATAGAGGAAGGTCTTGGCTACATTTCCTCATATTCAGTTTTTTTCCATCAAGTTATTTTTTTAACAACTTTTTCAAAATAAACTTTCACACAAGTCACTTGTTCATATTTTGACCCAATGTGCAAAATTTAGGACTTGTAAGAAAAATGTGTGAATGGGGGGTTATAGAGGAAGGTCTTGGCTACATTTCCTCATATTCAGTTTTTTTCCATCAAGTTATTTTTTTAACAACTTTATCTAACAAACTTTTTTACTCAAATCACTCAATTTATATTTTGACCCATTGTGCAAAATTAAGGACTTGTAAGAAAAATGTGTGAATGGGGGGTTATAGAGGAAGGTCTTGGCTACATTTCCTCATATTCAGTTTTTTTCCATCAAGTTATTTTTTTAACAACTTTTTCAAAATAAACTTTCACACAAGTCACTTGTTCATATTTTGACCCAATGTGCAAAATTTAGGACTTGTAAGAAAAATGTGTGAATGGGGGGTTATAGAGGAAGGTCTTGGCTACATTTCCTCATATTCAGTTTTTTTCCATCAAGTTATTTTTTTAACAACTTTATCTAACAAACTTTTTTACTCAAATCACTCAATTTATATTTTGACCCATTGTGCAAAATTAAGGACTTGTAAGAAAAATGTGTGAATGGGGGGTTATAGAGGAAGGTCTTGGCTACATTTCCTCATATTCAGTTTTTTTCCATCAAGTTATTTTTTTAACAACTTTTTCAAAATAAACTTTCACACAAGTCACTTGTTCATATTTTGACCCAATGTGCAAAATTTAGGACTTGTAAGAAAAATGTGTGAATGGGGGGTTATAGAGGAAGGTCTTGGCTACATTTCCTCATATTCAGTTTTTTTCCATCAAGTTATTTTTTTAACAACTTTATCTAACAAACTTTTTTACTCAAATCACTCAATTTATATTTTGACCCATTGTGCAAAATTAAGGACTTGTAAGAAAAATGTGTGAATGGGGGGTTATAGAGGAAGGTCTTGGCTACATTTCCTCATATTCAGTTTTTTCCATCAAGTTATTTTTTTAACAACTTTTTCAAAATAAACTTTCACACAAGTCACTTGTTCATATTTTGACCCAATGTGCAAAATTTAGGACTTGTAAGAAAAATGTGTGAATGGGGGGTTATAGAGGAAGGTCTTGGCTACATTTCCTCATATTCAGTTTTTTTCCATCAAGTTATTTTTTTAACAACTTTATCTAACAAACTTTTTTACTCAAATCACTCAATTTATATTTTGACCCATTGTGCAAAATTAAGGACTTGTAAGAAAAATGTGTGAATGGGGGGTTATAGAGGAAGGTCTTGGCTACATTTCCTCATATTCAGTTTTTTTCCATCAAGTTATTTTTTTAACAACTTTTTCAAAATAAACTTTCACACAAGTCACTTGTTCATATTTTGACCCAATGTGCAAAATTTAGGACTTGTAAGAAAAATGTGTGAATGGGGGGTTATAGAGGAAGGTCTTGGCTACATTTCCTCATATTCAGTTTTTTTCCATCAAGTTATTTTTTTAACAACTTTATCTAACAAACTTTTTTACTCAAATCACTCAATTTATATTTTGACCCATTGTGCAAAATTAAGGACTTGTAAGAAAAATGTGTGAATGGGGGGTTATAGAGGAAGGTCTTGGCTACATTTCCTCATATTCAGTTTTTTTCCATCAAGTTATTTTTTTAACAACTTTTTCAAAATAAACTTTCACACAAGTCACTTGTTCATATTTTGACCCAATGTGCAAAATTTAGGACTTGTAAGAAAAATGTGTGAATGGGGGGTTATAGAGGAAGGTCTTGGCTACATTTCCTCATATTCAGTTTTTTTCCATCAAGTTATTTTTTTAACAACTTTATCTAACAAACTTTTTTACTCAAATCACTCAATTTATATTTTGACCCATTGTGCAAAATTAAGGACTTGTAAGAAAAATGTGTGAATGGGGGGTTATAGAGGAAGGTCTTGGCTACATTTCCTCATATTCAGTTTTTTTCCATCAAGTTATTTTTTTAACAACTTTTTCAAAATAAACTTTCACACAAGTCACTTGTTCATATTTTGACCCAATGTGCAAAATTTAGGACTTGTAAGAAAAATGTGTGAATGGGGGGTTATAGAGGAAGGTCTTGGCTACATTTCCTCATATTCAGTTTTTTTTCCATCAAGTTATTTTTTTAACAACTTTATCTAACAAACTTTTTTACTCAAATCACTCAATTTATATTTTGACCCATTGTGCAAAATTAAGGACTTGTAAGAAAAATGTGTGAATGGGGGGTTATAGAGGAAGGTCTTGGCTACATTTCCTCATATTCAGTTTTTTTCCATCAAGTTATTTTTTTAACAACTTTTTCAAAATAAACTTTCACACAAGTCACTTGTTCATATTTTGACCCAATGTGCAAAATTTAGGACTTGTAAGAAAAATGTGTGAATGGGGGGTTATAGAGGAAGGTCTTGGCTACATTTCCTCATATTCAGTTTTTTTCCATCAAGTTATTTTTTTAACAACTTTATCTAACAAACTTTTTTACTCAAATCACTCAATTTATATTTTGACCCATTGTGCAAAATTAAGGACTTGTAAGAAAAATGTGTGAATGGGGGGTTATAGAGGAAGGTCTTGGCTACATTTCCTCATATTCAGTTTTTTTCCATCAAGTTATTTTTTTAACAACTTTTTCAAAATAAACTTTCACACAAGTCACTTGTTCATATTTTGACCCAATGTGCAAAATTTAGGACTTGTAAGAAAAATGTGTGAATGGGGGGTTATAGAGGAAGGTCTTGGCTACATTTCCTCATATTCAGTTTTTTTCCATCAAGTTATTTTTTTAACAACTTTATCTAACAAACTTTTTTACTCAAATCACTCAATTTATATTTTGACCCATTGTGCAAAATTAAGGACTTGTAAGAAAAATGTGTGAATGGGGGGTTATAGAGGAAGGTCTTGGCTACATTTCCTCATATTCAGTTTTTTTCCATCAAGTTATTTTTTTAACAACTTTTTCAAAATAAACTTTCACACAAGTCACTTGTTCATATTTTGACCCAATGTGCAAAATTTAGGACTTGTAAGAAAAATGTGTGAATGGGGGGTTATAGAGGAAGGTCTTGGCTACATTTCCTCATATTCAGTTTTTTTCCATCAAGTATCGAATGAAAACTCGATAAATGTAATGTCGAGTTACTCGATATCGAATACTATTATTTCAAACTCGATACATTTCATTCGATATCGAGTTTCATGATACCAAAATAAATAATTTCGATACATTTTGCTTGAAATCGTATGCGGTGATTAGACCCCTGAATTTTTGGAACGTAATATGACCTATGGTTACGCCTAATATATCAAAAGACCAGAAATCTTTAGTAGAAAATATTTTCTGAAAATTTCAGAAAAATCGGTTCAGATACGAAAAAGTTAAAAAAGAAACTGTTCGAATCTTGGTTTTTTTAAAAAGAAATTGTTTTTTTTAATATTTTTATTTTATGTTTAAAAAACGACCTAAAAAAATTTACTAATTTTCGCTTTTAAATTTAATTTATAATGAAGTTTTAAGTATTGTTGTAAATATGCACATATGTATATGTTAAAATTATTTAGTTTTTGTCTAGTTGCTCTGTATTCTGCTCGCACAATGGTGAAGGGTATATAAGATTAGGCACAGCCGAATATAGCACGCTAACTTGTTTTTTTATGAAATTGCATAAAGAACATTTTACACTGAAAACCAAAATTGTTCGCTTGTTTAATTAAACTTTATTAAAAATGTTCAGCCCAATTATGTATAAAAATTCCCCGTGAGTTTTTTATTCACTTAAAGCAGTGATAACCAAGCCCCGAAGGCACGCAAACAAAAATATTATGTACTTGGGTGCGGTCGCAGAGACTGATGATAGCCTGATGTTTTGAAACGAACAAAGTTGTTGTAGACATGTGAATTGCCGACCGTGTCTGGGTGAAAAATACGATTATTAACTTACTCGCGAGCCTATGGAGTGGTTATCACTGACTTAAAGGATTAAAAATAAAATATCTCGAAAACAAAACGATTTAAAATCGATAATGCCGGATTTACCATGGTAGAGTATTCACTATCTTCAAAAATGTATATCTTGACTCTTTTCTCGTATATTCTTTTAAATTAATATGTAAATTGAACTGTATATTGAATAATAAAAACGCATAGACTATTTTTAATGTGCGAAAGAATTCTTTCCTTGAAACAATTACATTTAAAACAAAATTCTAGAAATGTTGTTTTTGTTTTAAATATGTATAGTTGTAGGAAAAAAAGAATTCTTTCGCATATCAGAAATAGGCAGTTATTTATAAACAAACAAAATTTTATTATTGTTTTTGTTTAAGCTTTGATATTGTTACAAGTAAAACTGGGGTTTTATTTGTATAGGTAATATCTTTAGTTTCCTACCGACCAGCAACCAGTGAAATGCGCATAGGAATAGCTTATCCCTTCAACAATAAATTTCAATTTATCAATAGTATGAAATGGGAATTAAGCATATTTAAACGAAACCTTGTAAATTAGTTTTTTGAATCCCAAGAAAAACTTTGAAAATTTGAAGCTATTTGTGACATAATCAGGCATGTTCTGTAAATCACAAACTCACTTGTGTAATTGTAATTATTTATTTATTTATTTTATTCATTTATGCAATATCAAGCCTTGGAGGCCAAAATAACAATATTACATTTATTAATGAGTGTTTTGAAAATGGTGGAAAAAACAAGAAATTAATTTTAAATTGGTGGCCACTTAGCTGGCTGGTTTAAAATCACAATTATGAAAAAAGCTTTTTGTCCAAACCACCTTTTTTGTGATTTCAAATCACTTTCACTAAAAGCAATTTTCAGAACATGCCTGAATATAAGGGTTGTTAACAATATAACACGGGATTCGCTAACCAAATCTTAACCACGTATCGGACCTTCTGCCGGGCGCAGATTTTCTCATCTATGGTATAACAAACATTGGCTTCGCTTCATTAATCTTCTCCACATAGCCGACCTTCTGCCGGCCGGAAACATTATCTCTTCTATAGTATAACAACCACTAGCTTCGCTTACTAAATCTTCTCCAAAAATGTTCTCCTATATGGTAATATAACAATCACTGGCTTCGCTAACTAAACCTTCTACCTACACATAGACAACCTTGGCCGGGCGCAAAGATTTCCTCCTCTCCACTGGCTTCGCTAGCTATTTAAATTATAAAAACAAAATATAATTTAAATACGGTTAATTAATTTATATTCATTTATTGTTTACCACAGACATTATGCTGCCAAGTTCAAAATTGTACTAAATGTAGCACACCAGTGTTACCATTTTTGAAGCTAAATTTAGAATTACAAGCTGCAAAATTTTACATGGCGTTTACATTTGCCAGTACTGGCAAGACAGTAACAATTCATTCAAACTTTTCCAATAATACATAAACACTTTTACAGCTATTTTTTTTCCATTGTTTTGCCAGCTAATATGTATATGCTTACTGTCTTGCCAGTACTGGCAAATGTAAACGCCAGGTCATTTAGCATTTGGTATTTTATTTAGCATATAAAATGTTTTAAGTTTTGTTAACCTTTATTTAAAAAATTTCGAGGAATACTTTTTTGATTAAACTTAAATTACATTTTTAAATTAAATACTACAATATGTTAAATTATAGTTTTACCAGATTCGCTATTAATGATAAAAATAGTTTATGTAAAATTATATATTTTTAGCAATCCAGAAATTTTTTGGGTTTTATTTTCTATATTTATTTATGTTTCGTATGAATATAGATTTTGATAAAGAAACGAGAATAACATGTACTCACTGTATTCTGCTCGTATTTTTATCAAAAATAGTGCAACATTATTAAAAACATAGGCTTGTTAAGTGTAATGTTTCGCGTGGTAGAAATTTTTTTATATTTTATATATCCACTTATGTTGCATCGTATGTGAGCAGTATTACCCAGGTAGTGTTTTTATATAAAAGCGATTACGCACGATACAAAATTAGTAACAACTTAGGCATATTCAACTTAATGTTTCATAGTGTATGGTAATGTTTCTTGTTGAAATTCGTGTTACCTTTTTAGTTTTTCAAATACATATAAAAATATGAAGAAAGAATAAGGCAAAATGCCAAAAACTCCAAATACTGAAAAATATTATAAATATTTTCCAGACTTATGGAATATAAAATGTGATAGATATAAAAAAAGAGTATGTAGTATACATTGAGGTGTGTGAAAAAAAATTTTGTTATAAATATCGCTCATTTGCTGCAAGACCGGCATAACTCAAAAAAATCCATTTCGAGATAAGCGCATTTAAAGTTTTTAATTTGTTCTAACTACTTAAAAAAAAGAAGACACATCCTCTTCAAAGTGAGAAAGTATAAAAGATATTAAGATGAATTTAATACACAATATAAATAAAAATAAAGCGAACAATTCGGCATATCTAACTCCAAAATGTTATTTTTTGAGTTATGCCGGTCTTGCAGCAAATGAGCGATATGTTGTATTTTTGTCTGCATTAGACTCCAGAAAAATAATTTTAATTTATTTTAGTACAAGAGCCCGCGCTTTAACAACAACGAGAGATGCCCAGATTTTACAGTAAACAAGATTTTGGGACCAAAAAATGATTTTATTGTTTTATGTTATATAAAACCAAAGTTTTATTTATTTTAAGTTTAATTCAAAATGTTTTCAGTTTTAATTAATAATAGCACAGTGTTAAAAAATAAAATTAAACAGAAATACCTGGGATGTAGTAATTTTTTTCTAGTAGGTCTTGTCGAGCACAACAAGAATCTGTCCTTCAAATTTTAAATGTTCTTTTTTAAGAACAGCGTTTCTTAAAAAAATTTTTTTAAATGTTCTCTATTTTTTAACTTTGGAGTTGTTTTTGCACATTTTTTTATTTAGGAACAGTATCATTTATGAATTTATTATAAAACAATTTCAACTTACCTCATTTATTAATTTTTTTTTATAAAAAGTAACTTATCAAAATAAAAGAATTCTTAGATTATTTTTATTAAAATTTTAATAACTCGGTAAATTTTTAGCGAATATTTTAAAACAAGCTAGCATTTTACTAATAAATAAACATTCTTTTATAATAAATTCATAAATAAACACGCAATACTGATGTTTCGCTTTTAACTTGTGTGGGAAAACTGAATCAACTTCGTCTGTGGAAGTATGCAATTTGATGAGTTAAGTTACAGGGCGTTATTTTTACGTTTTCATGTACGCAGAAATTAGTGCAAAGGAATAAATTTTTTACAAGTTTAGCTTTGTAAACAAAAATTAATTAAATTTTTTTTATTGTTCTTTCAATTTAAATTCCTAAACGAAACATTTTTTTACTTTCGAAAAAAGCCACTAAGACCGTTAACTAAAATTGTGTATACGAACGTTAAAGTTCGAAATTGCAAAAGTAAGCGTAATTATATATTGAATCTCGTTTTCATATAATTCGTTTAAAGGACCTTATATATTTCTGAGCTATTTTAAGCGAATAAAAGTATATTTACACCGGAATATATATATATATATATATATATATATATATATATATATATATATATATATATATATATATAGGTTATATAGGTTATACATGGTTTGCTGTGGTAAAAAGTTTTTTTTAAGGTTATGACAAGTTTTTTTTATAATACAAAGTTTTAAACCAGCTTATTATAAGCCTGTTTCAAATAACCGTCTTTTAATTAAGTTTGATTTATCAAACTTTTCCTATGTGTGTAATACCTTTTAAAAATATACTTTTTTAATTTCAAAAAACATTAAATGTTCGAACTTTTAACATTATAATGTTAATTTTATTATATTAATCATCAGGAAAAAATTACAGCTAACAAAATATTTTTAATATAAAAATAAATTAATATAAACGATTTAACAATCCAAACATTTTATTATGTAATCAACATATTAACAAATTATTTAATTTCCTTATCTGTTTTTGTAAACTAAAGTAAAATAATATTAAAAAAAGTATTTTTGTTTTTAATAAAATAAACTTTCCATCCCTGAATAACTTTATTTAATTTGGTAACACTGCCAATTTAAGTCTGTAAAGCAAAAAAAAAACACTCAATTCTGTCTGCAACATTTCTCTGAGATTTACAATTTGAATTGAGTGAAAAAAAAAGTTTGTCAGCAAAAGTTTGTTATTTTCTCGCGGGTAAATTTTTTTAATATTTTCTTTTCTCAAGCGAAAATCTAAACAGCTGATCGCCGCCCGCAGCCGCATGCCGCGTACATTGGCCTTCCACTATTAAAATAAATTAAAAATCATGATTTTGATTAGAAAAATTTGAAATTTAAACAAACAAATTTATACGGTTGAAGCCTAGCTGAAAACGGAAGGACGAAATCTAGTTTACCACCGCATCTCCAAACAATAAATGATGTACAAATTGAAAAAGAAAATGTGTGGAAAGGGTACGTTCGTAAATTCATTGCGCTGCATCAGTGATTTAAAATGTTTATAGTTATATGTACATATATCAGTGAAGTAAATGTGGACCAAAAAATTGTGAAATAACAAAAATAGTAGTCACATAATAAAAAAAATTATGATTATCTTTTTATCGGCATTAATAAAAGTTTGCTTTTCTGATGCAGCGCAGTGATGCATTTACGAACGTGCCCAAAGTCTCGGAAACGCATAGTTTTCAAGTTTTGGATGTCTTAAGTTTATATAAGCATATTTGATTTTCCACTACATTAACCAATCTTGCCATTATTTGTATAATTTGAAAGCTTGAATATATATTTCTTGATATAAAAAGGGCTTAAATCTAGTTTACCGACGCAGCTCCAAATAAAAAAAAAAGTATCTAGGTAGGTAGAAAATTAAAAAATAAGAAGAACAAATAAAATAATAAAGTTGGCGGAAACGCTTAGTTTTCGAGTTATGGACGTTTTAAGTTTTTATATAAAAGTGTGATTTTCCACCACATTTTTATCTTTATATGGTCAATATTGGTATCATTTTAAAGCTTTTTACTTAGCGAAGCCGGTACTACCTATCCCAAAGAGGAGCAAATCCTTGCGCCCGGCCGAAGGCCGGCTATGCAGAGTAGCTTTACTTAGCGAAGCCGGTTCTTGCTATACCATAGAGGAGAAAATCCTTGCGCCCGGCCGAAGGCCGGCAATGCAGAGAAGCTTTAGTTAGCGAAGCCGGTATTTGTCATACCAAAGAGAAGCAAATCTTTGCGCCCGGCCAAAGGCCGGCTATGCAGAGAAGCTTTACTTGGCGAAGCCGGTTTTTGCTATACCATAGAGGAGAAAATCCTTGCGCCCGGCCGAAGGCCGGCTATGCAGAGTAGTTTTACTTAGCGAAGCGGGTTCTTGCTATACCATAGATTAGAAAATCCTTGCGCCCGCCGAAGGCCGGCTATGCAGAGAAGCTTTAGTTAGCGAAGCCGGTATTTGTCATACCAAAGAGGAGCAAATCTTTGCGCCCGGTCGAAGGCCGGCTATGCAGAGAAGCTTTACTTAGCGAAGCCGGTTTTTGCTATACCATAGAGGAGAAAGTCCTTGCGCCCGGCCGAAGGTCGGCTATGCAGGAGTGTTTGCGACGCCCATGTTTATAATTTGATTACGTTTGTATGACACTTTTATTTAAATAAACTACATACTAACCTGGTGCACTTCTGTAATATTTTGATGTAAAATGCAAAAAGAATGTAATGTGAGGTAAAGAGATAGTAATTTTCAAATAAATTTTGTATATCTAAAAAGATATGGTCAAAAGCTTTGAAATGATACCAATATTGGTCATATAACGATAAAAATGTAGTGGAAAATCGGACCTTTATATAAAAACTTAAAACGTCCATAACTTGAAAACTAAGCGTTTCCGCTAAATTTTTTATTTTATTTTTTCTTCTTATTTTTCAATTTTCTATCAGCCTGCGTACTTTTTTTTTATTTGGAGCTGCGTTGGTAAACTAGATTTGTTCCATAAAAAGTTCAATTAAAAATTGATAGCTTTTTAGTTTACGAACGTGCACTAGGTTAAAATGTGATCAATAAAAAATTATATCAATATTAGTCAAATTGGTTCAGAAATAAGTGGAAAATCGCATAAACATATGAAAACTTCAGAGTTGCCGACACTTTCTATAAATTTTTTTTTTTTATTTTTCAATATTCTATCACCCTATGTAAATTTTCTTGTTTGGAGCTGCGTTGTTAAACTAAATTTAAGCTAGACTTTAACCCAGCATTACTGTTGTCCGTTAACAAAATAAGCGGACGGGCGTCTGGTATTTTTTAAAATTCGGCCGTTTTAAGGAGGGTATTTTGAAACTTGTTTTTTATTTTTCGAAGTTCAAACGATTAAGGGTTGAACATTGTACCTATTTATGGTACTGTTTTACAAAACATTCACCCCTATTATGTAAGGCGTTGTCGACGTCGACATTAATTTTTAATTGTTGTCACATCAAGGCGACGACTACATCACTTCGACGTTAATTTGGTATTTTGTAAGAATGTTGTGTCGACGTCGACTAGTTATCGAAAATTTGACAAAAAAAAAATCCCATCTCCAATTGTTTTTTTTTTAATTTTATTTTTGTTCTGCACTCACTTTTTAACGCTATGTCTGAGTTCATATGGCTCATGTCTTAGTGCTGGTTCACACAGGTCAAGTTTACTTGAACAGTTTTATTTAAATTTTCTTTTGAACTTGCGTTCACGTTCATGCACAAAATTAATTTTTGTTTTCTTTTCCTTCAACTTTGTAGCTTTTTATTATATTACGGATGAAAAAAGAAAAGAAAAATACAAAACTGACTGGTAGATAGAACCATATCTATATAGACACATAAGCTGTCCAGTTTTTCAAAAATAGGACCACAAGGGGAGGTAGGGGGCAATTTCTGCCCCTCACAAACTTTTAACCCGATTTTAATAAGTTTTATAAACATAGATAAATCCATATTTATATGGACATATAAGCATGATGTGTTTTTTAATACTGTGGTGTAGGGTATCATATGGTCGGGCTTGACCGACTATACTTTCTTACTTGTTTTAACTGATTTAGCTTTTTAAAATAAAGTGTAGAGTTTGTTTCCAATTTTGAATTTTTTTCGCGAATTTTTGGCATGTTTTAGATAAAAGATATTGTTACCGTTAGTTTTCTGATTCTTTATAGCTTTAACGTTTATTAATAAATATAAGACTTTTCTTTCATGCCGCTGTTAGCAAATTTTTGCGAATTTTCGTTAATTTAGCAATTTTCACCAAATTTTTGCCATTCCTTTTAGTTTAAGGGACTTTTAATAAATTTTATGGCTTGTTTGATATATTAAAAATTTTCGCGAATTTTCGCTGTTTTTGCATATTTTTTTTTTTTATAACTTCCCGACATTTTGTTTTTTAGCCGTTAGCGATTTCAAAACAATTTGAGGGTTTGTTTCAAAGTTTGCAATTTTTGCTCATTTTAGCCATGCTCGCGATAGAAGCGAAAGTTTTCTGATTCTTTACAGCTTTAACGATTTTTAATAAATATTAGACTTTGCTATCATATAGCTGTTAGCAACTTTTTACGAATTTCCGCTAATTTTGCAATTTTAACCAAATTTTTGCCATTTCTTATAGTTTTAGGGAATTTTAATCAATTTTATGGCTTTTTTTTTATATATTAAAAATGTTCGCGAATTTTCGCTATTTTTGCAAATGTTTTCGAATTTTCGCAATTTTGGTTCTTTGAGGCGTTCGTCTTAAATTAAAAATTTTCGCGAAATTTCGCTATTTTAGCAAACTTTTCCGAACTTTCGCAATTTTCGCGTTAAATTTACTAATAAAATTTGTGCCCATAACTTCGTTTAAATTTGCATTTTTTATTTCAAACGTATTCAATAAATATGTTTACATTTCATTTAAAATTTCTTTAACTTTCATTTGAGTCGTCGCAAAATTTCCTGTCGACTAAAACGGAGACAATACTACTCGACGTCGACTTGAAAGCGCCTTGGAAAATATCAATTGACTGTCAATAGTAATCGATTATTGTCAACAACGACTCAGAAAATACCATTACTGTTCAGGTGCCGTCGACTTGTGTCGATGTCGACTTTCATAATAGGGGTGATTTTCTCTATTTATTGACATTAGTGTTTTGGTTTTAATTTAATTTGATTGTTTTTCTGTGAAAATGTGATAAAAAAAACTGTTATTTAAAGTATTTTATTTTCTACTATTTTTATCTGTGTAGTTTCGCGTTTGTTCAATAAATTTCCCGATTTTTTTAAATGGTTTTATTAGTTGTTTTTGCACATACATTTCCAACCAATATTATTAAACTTACATATTTTACATAAATTTTATTTGCTAAATAGCATTTAACCCGCTACTTCGTTAGCATCTCCTTTTTCTTCGTAAACATATCTGTAGGCCAAAGTTTATAACGACGGAAATTCAAAAAGTACCAGTTTATGAATAAAGTACCAAAAAGATCTCTAACAGATTCACACAAGATCTTGCATGTTTAATTTTATGTTTCTAGGTCCAATACTAACGGAAATTAAAAATTACCAGTTAAAATACATAAAAGTACCAAAAGCTTCCTTATATCACAAAGGGGGATACACCAGCCTTTTCTTTTTGGCAAACTGCTAGGGAAATTGAACTAAGATTTTAACAGTGGGTAGGTATGACTACTGTTTATAAATTTCCTGCAAAAAGTGAAAATGTGTAATTTTTGAGATGGCCTTTACAGGAACAAGTGCGATATGTATGTACATTTCACATACATAAAATTGTGGTCTTGTGTTGTCAATCAGGCCTGTCACATAAATCAATTCCGATCGTATTTCCACAGGAATGTCCTGGTTTAATTCACCTGCTGTTTCTATATAATGTTGATTTTCATGTTTAGAACTGTTTTGTTCACTGTGCATTGATGTTTTTAATTTCTGAAGAAAAAGAGCCCCTATATTAAAGTTGAAAGTATACCAAGGGTACTAGTTGGTAAATACGTAAAACTTCAACGTTAAACTTGGAAAACTGCATAAACATACCTACACACGCACATACGCAGAAAAAATTCACGCAGTACAAAATCGCTTACGTAAATTCGATTGCAAAAAATCGATTTTTTTACCATAAAACCTATTTTCGATTGGAATCGAAATCGGTTTACCATTCCCTACCTTGTTGTGGTTGTAATTTTTTTAAGTTTTTTCTGTATATCTGGAGAATGGCAAGAGCCAAAGTTTCCAAATTAGGTACAAACATTTAGGTTCTCAATACACACCATACCACAAAATGTGGGCGGGATTGAAGAAGTGGGCGTGGTACCTCCCGTACGAAAATTTTATAAATCACCGCATTCGATACTATCGTCTCGAATAAACCAGCGTTTAAAAAGCTGCAGCTGAGATAGTAAAAGTCATAAGATTGTGCTGTAACTTCGACATCTTCATTTGTCATTGGACAAAATAAACTGTTGCCTTTACTTCTGATTCATTAAATGAAAACAGTCGCAGTGAAGGCAAAAGCAAAAAACGAGATGTTGTACACAACAAAGAACATCGGCAGTCAACATGTTCGGAAGTGTTTGGTTTGCCCGACTGAAACTTTTAAAAAATCCCGTAGTTAACGAAGATGGGACGTTGCGTTTGTGTTTTTGTTTTCCATATTTTTTTTAAATAATACATGCGTACATAAATACATAAATATGTACATACATATTTATTTATTTTTAAGCTTAACAAATCTTTTTAATTTTTTGAAATGAAATAAAACTGTAAATAACATTATCGCTTTCATATACATACAATGAGCACAAAGTCCCATCTTCGTTAACTTCGGGATTTATTAAAAGTTTCAGTCTGTCAAACCAAACACTTTCGAACATGTCGACTGCCGATGTTCTTTGTTGTGTGCAACTTTTCGTTTTTTGCTTTTGCCTTCACTGCGACTGTTTTCATTTAATGAATCAGAAGTAAAAGCAACGGTTTATTTTTGTCTAATGAAAAATCAGAAAGTGGAAGAAAAAGCAATTTTTTGATTTTGACTGCAGCTTTTTAAACCCTGGAATAAACTATCGAATTGTTTTGCATACGATAGACACTGACGTATCGAATGAAAACTCGATAAATGTAATGTCGAGTTACTCGATATCGAATACTATTATTTCAAACTCGATACATTTCATTCGGTATCGAGTTTCATGATACCAAAATAAATAATTTCGATACATTTTGCTTGAAATCGTATTTCGGTGATTAGACACCTGAATTTTTGGAACGTAATATGACCTATGGTTTCGCCTAATATATCAAAAGACCAGAAATCTTTAGTAGAAAATATTTTCTGAAAATTTCGGAAAAATCGGTTCAGATACGAAAAAGTTAAAAAAGAAACTGTTCGAATCTTGGTTTTTTTAAAAAGAAATTGTTTTTTTTTAATATTTTTATTTTATGTTTAAAAAACGACCTAAAAATATTTTTAAATTTAATTTACAATGAAGTTTTAAGTATTGTTGTAAATATGCACATATGTATATGTTAAAATTATTTAGTTTTTGTCTAGTTGCTCTGTATTCTGCTCGCACAATGGTGAAGGGTATATAAGATTAGGCACTGCCGAATATAGCACTCTTACTTGTTTTTTTTATGAAATTGCGTAAAGAACATTTTAAACTGAAAACCAAAATTGTTCGCTTGTTTAATTAAACTTTATTAAAAATGTTCAGCCCAATTATGTATAAAAATTCCCCGTGTTTTTTATTCACTTAAAGGATTAAAAATAAAATCGTTTAACTTTCACCAACGCAAACTATTTCGAAAACAAAACGATTTAAAATCGATAATGCCGGATTTACCATGGTAGAGTATTCACTATCTTCAAAAATGTATATCTTGACTCTTTTCTCGTATATTCTTTTAAATTAATATGTAAATTGAACTGTATATTGAATAATAAAAACGCGTAGACTATTTTTAATGTGCGAAAGAATTCTTTCCTTGCAACAATTACATTTAAAACAAAACCAAATTCTAGAAATGTTGTTTTTGTTTTAAATATGTATAGTTGTACGAAAAAAAGAATTCTTTCGCATATCAGAAATAAGCAGTTATTTATAAACAAACAAAATTTTATTATTGTTTTTGTTTAAGCTTTGATATTGTTACAAGTAAAACTGGGGTTTTATTTGTATAATATCTTTAGTTTTTCTACCGACCAGCAACCAGTGAAATGCGCATAGGAATAGCTTATCCCTTCAACAATAAATTTCAATTTATCAATAGTATGAAATGGGAATTAAGCATATTTAAACGAAACCTTGTAAATTAGTTTTTTGAATCCCAAGAAAAACTTTGAAAATTTGAAGATATTTGTGACATAATCAGGCATGTTCTGTAAATCACAAACTCACTTGTGATTTTGAAATCACAATTGTAATTATTTATTTATTTATTTTATTCATTTATGCAATATCAAGCCTTGGAGGCCAAAATAACAATATTACATTAATTAATGGGTGTTTTGAAAACCACAAAAGTCTTAACTTAGTTAAAAATGGTGGAAAAAACAAGCAATTAATTTTAAATTGGCGGCCACTTAGCTGGCTGGTTTAAAATCACAATTATGAAAAAAGCTTTTTGTCCAAACCACCTTTTTTGTGATTTCAAATCACTTTCACAAAAAGTAATTTTCAGAACATGCCTGAATATAAGGGTAGTAAACAATATAACACGGGCTTCGCTAACCAAATCTTCACCACGTATCCGACCTTCTGCCAGGCGCAGATTTTCTCATCTATGGTATAACAAACATTGGCTTCGCTTCATAAATCTTCTCCACATAGCCGGCCGTAAACATTATCTCTTCTATAGTATAACAACCACTAGCTTCGCTTACTAAATCTTCTCCAAAAATGTTCTCCTATATGGTACTATAACAATCACTGGCTTCGCTAACTAAACCTTCTACCTACACATAGACAACCTTGGCCGGGCGCAAAGATTTCCTCCTCTCCACTGGCTTCGCTAGCTATTTAAATTATAAAAACAAAATATAATTTAAATACGGTTAATTAATTTATATTCATTTATTGTTTACCACAGACATTATGCTGCCAAGTTCAAAATTGTACTAAATGTAGAACACCAGTGTTACCATTTTTGAAGCTAAATTTAGAATTACAAGTTTAGATATAGCTGCAAAATTTTACATGGCGTTTACATTTGACAGTACTGGCAAGACAGTAACAATTCATTCAAACTTTTCCAATAATACATAAACACTTTTACAGCTATTTTTTTCCATTGTTTTGCCAGCTAATATGTATATGCTTACTGTCTTGCCAGTACTGGCAAATGTAAACGCCAGGTCATTTAGCATTTGGTATTTTATTTAGCATATAAAATGTTTTAAGTTTTGTTAACCTTTATTTAAAAAATTTCGAGGAATACTTTTTTGATTAAACTTAAATTACATTTTTAAATTAAATACTACAATATGTTAAATTATAGTTTTACCAGATTCGCTATTAATGATAAAAATAGTTTATGTAAAATTATATATTTTTAGCAATCCAGAAATTTTTTGGGTTTTATTTTCTATATTTATTTATGTTTCGTATGAATATAGATTTTGATAAAGAAACGAGAATAACATGTACTCACTGTATTCTGCTCGTATTTTTATCAAAAATAGTGCAACATTATTAAAAACATAGGCTTGTTAAGTGTAATGTTTCGCGTGGTAGAAATTTTTTTATATTTTATATATCCACTTATGTTGCATCGTATGTGAGCAGTATTACCCAGGTAGTGTTTTTATATAAAAGCGATTACGCACGATACAAAATTAGTAACAACTTAGGCATATTCAACTTAATGTTTCATAGTGTATGGTAATGTTTCTTGTTGAAATTCGTGTTACCTTTTTAGTTTTTCAAATACATATAAAAATATGAAGAAAGAATAAGGCAAAATGCCAAAAACTCCAAATACTGAAAAATATTATAAATATTTTCCAGACTTATGGAATATAAAATGTGATAGATATAAAAAAAGAGTATGTAGTATACATTAAGGTGTGTGAAAAAAAATTTTGTTATAAATATCGCTCATTTGCTGCAAGACCGGCATAACTCAAAAAAATCCATTTCGAGATAAGCGCATTTAAAGTTTTTAATTTGTTCTAACTACTTAAAAAAAAGAAGACACATCCTCTTCAAAGTGAGAAAGTATAAAAGATATTAAGATGAATTTAATACACAATATAAATAAAAATAAAGCGAACAATTCGGCATATCTAACTCCAAAATGTTATTTTTTGAGTTATGCCGGTCTTGCAGCAAATGAGCGATATGTTGTATTTTTGTCTGCATTAGACTCCAGAAAAATAATTTTAATTTATTTTAGTACAAGAGCCCGCGCTTTAACAACAACGAGAGATGCCCAGATTTTACAGTAAACAAGATTTTGGGACCAAAAAATGATTTTATTGTTTTATGTTATATAAAACCAAAGTTTTATTTATTTTAAGTTTAATTCAAAATGTTTTCAGTTTTAATTAATAATAGCACAGTGTTAAAAAATAAAATTAAACAGAAATACCTGGGATGTAGTAATTTTTTTCTAGTAGGTCTTGTCGAGCACAACAAGAATCTGTCCTTCAAATTTTAAATGTTCTTTTTTAAGAACAGCGTTTCTTAAAAAAATTTTTTTAAATGTTCTCTATTTTTTAACTTTGGAGTTGTTTTTGCACATTTTTTTATTTAGGAACAGTATCATTTATGAATTTATTATAAAACAATTTCAACTTACCTCATTTATTAATTTTTTTTTATAAAAAGTAACTTATCAAAATAAAAGAATTCTTAGATTATTTTTATTAAAATTTTAATAACTCGGTAAATTTTTAGCGAATATTTTAAAACAAGCTAGCATTTTACTAATAAATAAACATTCTTTTATAATAAATTCATAAATAAACACGCAATACTGATGTTTCGCTTTTAACTTAATCGTGTGTGGGAAAACTGAATCAACTTCGTCTGTGGAAGTATGCAATTTGATGGGTTAAGTTACAGGGCGTTATTTTTACGTTTTCATGTACGCAGAAATTAGTGCAAAGGAATACATTTTTTACAAGTTTAGCTTTGTAAACAAAAATTAATTTAATTTTTTTTATTGTTCTTTCAATTTAAATTCCCAAACGAAACATTTTTTTACTTTCGAAAAAAGCCACTAAGACCGTTAACTAAAATTGTGTATACGAACGTTAAAGTTCTAAATTGCAAAAGTAAGCGTAATTATATATTGAATCTCGTTTTCATATGGGCATTTCTCTAATGTCGAATGCGACATTCGTACGCCTAAAAAGTGAAAAAAACATATATCAAAACATTAATTTTATTTTGACAAAAGGCGAAACTTATAGCTCTTGATTAGCACCATAATTTGTGGTAAAGATTGGTTTTGAGCAATTGTTCGTTTTCAAGAAAATTAAAAAAAACCAAGGCATTTGCATGCGACAAAAACAGAAGTCGCTTTTACGGCAAACAGTTCAAACACTGATTTCAGCGAAACTTGATAAAATATTTTAATGCGACTAATTTAAAATGTTATGCATTGGTGTATCTTAATAATGCTTTTTATTTCATTCAAAAATATTGTGTAGTTTGTTTTTTATTTAATTTTAATCACTGTCGCACGCTACGAGTTGCATGCGACATTTTGTTCCATCATACTTTTATGTTTATTATTTTTAATTTTTAATAAAAACAAATAAAAATAAATTTATTTATCTTATGCTAAGTTCACACTTAGCTTTTTAAACGCGTTTAAGCAAAATGTTGATTTAGCTAATCAAAGCCGTTCCCATTACATTTAAGATGATTAAGATGACAGATGATAAGAAAAAAAACACACAACAAACACACAAAAAAACAACAAACCAATTTATATTTCTTTAAGGTATTAAAAATGTATAAAAACACTTTTATAAAGTTATCAGAAGATTATTTTAATCATTTTAATGATGAAATTGTGAAAATTTATGAATTATTTAAGGAAAAAAATAAAAACATTAAGCAGAAATCTTGGCCGGTTGTACACGATCATGTTGGCGATTCTACATTTGAGGTATGTTCAGTGGATTCTATGTGGTTTATGAAGTGATTTAGTTGTAATCATGTCAATTTGAAGTGATTAACAAATCACTTCAATGTATGGGTAATCATCTCGATTTTGAAGTGATTAGAGCTTAATCACGTTCGAGCTGCTTAAACGCGTTTAAGAACCCAAGTGTGAACATAGTATTATATGTATGTAAAGTATTTGTAAAGACAAAGAAAAGAAACTAACTTAACTTTATTTTTCTCGGCGCTGTTTTTACTTATCTACATTCAAACATTTTATTATTTGTATTTACATAATCAAAGAAAGATATTTTATTTATGCATTTTACACTTACGATGTCGCACGCTACAAAATTCAAATAAGTACCAAGAGCAAAGCGTTGATTTTTTTCCAACAAAATTTTTTTTATTTAAATCGCAATATAAATCTCTGTTTGTAACAAATATTTGCTTCGCATTATACAAATACCTATGACGCACTGATAACAAATGTTATTTTTCAATGTCGCACGATACATCAAAATATATGGTAAAGCAAAGAAAAAATTTACCGTAATTGGCAATCGCATCGTTCCTTTTACATTTTTCTTATATTCTTTGAATATTAACTGATATTTAAAAAAGATTTTTAAATGCATAATGTTTCTCATTTAGATCATTTAGCAAAACAAATCTTGCAATAGAAAGGTTCAAAACAGAACTTCTGCACTTGTTCGACTTTGCATTTGAATATTTCAAAGTGTGTTATGAATAAATGTAAAATTTGTTTACATTATTGAAAGTTGATAGATTCCCTATAAAAATATGTTAAAACAACATACTTTTATAGACTTTGAATTTTTTGGCTGCGGTTGACATTTCTGGAGAAATGCCCATATAATTCGTTTAAAGGACCTTATATATTTCTGAGCTATTTTAAGCGAATACAAGTATATTTACACCGGAATATATATATAGGTTATACATGGTTTGTTGTGGTAAAAAGCTTTTTTTAAGGTTATGAAAAGTTTTTTTTTATAATACAAAGTTTTAAACCAGCTTATTATAAGCCTGTTTCAAATAACCGTCTTTTAATAAAGTTTGATTTATCAAACTTTTCCTATGTGTGTAATACCTTTTAAAAATATACTTTTTTAATTTCAAAAAACATTAAATGTTCGAACTTTTAACATTATAATCTTAATTTTATTATATTAATCATCAGGAAAAAATTACAGCTAACAAAATATTTTTAATATAAAAATAAATTAATATAAACGATTTAACAATCCAAACATTTTATTATGTAATCAACATATTAACAAATTATTTAATTTCCTTATCTGTTTTTGTAAACTAAAGTAAAATAATATTAAAAAAAGTATTTTTGTTTTTAATAAAATAAACTTTCCATCCCTGAATAACTTTATTTAATTTGTTCAACATTTTTCATTTTTCGAATTTATTCTATGAGCTAAATTTCAGTTATGTATTTTATAAAGCTTTTTTGTAATAGTTCTATTCCTACAATTTTTTTCAGAAATGACTTTATACACTACCAGACTATTATATTGTATTTTCTATTTACATTTTACCTTAGCCTTCCGTTGGAAAGCAATGAGGTATATTGAATGTACAGAAAAATTTACAATTATTAGACACCAGCAGAATGTAATGCATTTTCTGGCCCGCTACGGCCGTCGTCAGCATTCTTTGTGTCTCACTGGATAGTGTTACTTTATAAATTGAATGTATTTAACTCAACTATTTTAACAAATAGAAACTGGGAATTATTTCCTTCCGAAGGTAACTTTATATTATATTCAACATTTTTCATTTTTCGAATTTATTCTATGAGCTAAATTTCAGTTATGTATTTTATAAAGCTTTTTTGTAATAGTTCTATTCCTACAATTTTTTTCAGAAATGACTTTATACACTACCAGACTATTATATTGTATTTTCTATTTACATTTTACCTTAGCCTTCCGTTGGAAAGCAATGAGGTATATTGAATGTACAGAAAAATTTACAATTATTAGACACCAGCAGAATGTAATGCATTTTCTGGCCCGCTACGGCCATTGCTTTCCAACGGTAAAATACATGTAAAAGTTGGGAGTCAGCTGATTGAATTTATCTGTACGGCAAATAAAAGGAAAATAAATAATTGGCAGATGAGTGCCGGTTAGCTTTGCGATAAAATCGAAGCAAATGAGACATTGAGAAAACCAAATTTCTTTAATGTGCAGTTTTTCGTTGGGAAAAAAGATAATTGCCTAATGAGAAAATGGCCATTAAAGTATGCTTTGTTTATGACTATAGTTATGGGCAGGGTTACCGTTAGGAATTTTTGAAAAGTCGCACAAAAGGTTGTTTTACATTGCAGCCACACGGTCAAGCTTTTCTTGATAGTCTTTTACATATACTGTTTGTCAAAATATGCAAAAATTGGCAGCTGTGACGTAGGCTGCACGCAAGTTGAAAGCAATTTACTTTCAAGATGTCATAAAAAAAAAATATATAAAGAGAAACGAAAAATTTGCTCACTAACCTTGAAATCAGCTGTTTTCTTGAACGTAAATTGAAACACTCACTGGCAAGAGAATTTTAAAGGCAAGTTCGTATCAATTTTTAAAAGTATGAGTGTATTGGTAAAAAAGTGTGAGTGTATTAAAAATTGATAGGCAAAACTTGATCGTGTAACCCTCAAGTTATAAAAATAAAGTCGCACAAAAAAGTCGTTTCAGAAAATAAAAGTCGCACATCTTTTTTTTAACGTTTTTTATTAATAAAAAGCATAACAAAACAATTGAAACAAAAAGCTTATTGCAGAATTCATTTTTATCATATTTCATAACAATGTACATGTTTGTCCATGTTTTCATGTATAGTGAAAACATTTACTTAAGTTTAATAAATTTGTCGTATGCTGCCAAGGTCAAAGGAGTAGAATTTCTGTTTAAAAACAAGCCAAAAAGGTTAAGGTTAATATATTTTTGACAAAATTTAAACTTGTCCAAGCCCCTTGAAAATTTTACTTTAATTCCGTTCGTTTGATCTTGGCGCAATATTTCTTTTTCTTAACATACCTACATAAATACTACTTTTTTTAAATTTTATTTCTATATTTAGAAATAAGTTCATCACAGGGAATCCAGTCTTCTATATCTTTGTCTATTAAATTTAAAGATGACAGCATTGAATTGCATGTTTTTACATTGCTTTGCTAGTGTTTACGATTCGAAAACTACAGGTGGTGCTAAGACTACAACAATCCAAAACCAACAGAAACAACAGAGGTTTTTTGCATTGCATTTCTGGTGTTTACTAAAGGGCTGCAAGAATACATTCATTTGTTTATTACACACAAGCATTCCAATATTCATTCAAATATTTAAATAGTTAAATACTGGCTTACAGAGTTTAAGAGTTAAAATATAAAAGAGAGTGTAGTCTGTGTTTTACTTTATCATAACAAAGGCACACATTCTATTCACTCTTTTTCTTTGAATATTTATTTACTCAATTTGCAAATGCAAACACACACAAGTATATGGTAACAGTTAGACTATGTGCAAGAAATACTACATAGTAAAATTAGTACTTATGTTTATTCTCATTACAAATATATCTCTATTAAACAGAATTTTGCAACAAAAATTATAAAAATTGGATTAAGAGTATATTAAAAAGGAATTTAAAATTCTTGCGTTTTACGTTTTCGATTTCCATAACAAAAGTTGCTAGTAATAATATTAATGTATCCATGTTATGAGTAAAACATTCAAATAATATTATATTCGAAACTTATACACATTTTATTATGTCTGTTTTATTTGAATGTGGTAGTATTTTTTTCTGTTTACATACAGTTGTTTTCTTTTCTCTTTCGCCTTGTGTGTTTATTCATTTGTTTTTTTTAACATAAAATGTAAAGCACTGCGTACTTAAATCGTTTGTTGTACTTTACTTTACCTACTTAAAAAACAAATGAATGTATTCATATGCCTTTTAAATGTAGTCATGCGGACCTTTAGTGTTTACGATTCGAAATGTCAACCATTTCTAACAAAACACTGACAAATTAAAACACATTGGTCCGAACTGTCAAAACTTGCCACCACCTTGAACTGAATTCGCCTCAAATACGTTGTATACATGACAAGGTTGCAAAAATGTAATAAAAGTGTTGCCAAATGAACAATAATTTATGAATTGTTTTTAAATTTTGACGAGGCTATTTTGACGAATTTTTTTTTTGATACAAATAATAAGAAAATTGAATGTTTTGTAAGAATCTTAACAAAAAGGGTAAAAAGTAGCAGAAAAATTAAAATAGTCGCAAAAGTCGGTGATAAAAACAAGTCTCACAAAAAGTCGCAGACCGCTGAAAAAGGGTCAAATTGCGACTTTAGTCGGGCGAACGGTAACACTGGTTATGGGTCATTATGTTTGCGCCTTAAAAGTTTTATTGACAGTTGACAATGTTGCATATTTTGCAAACTGTAGGTTAGGGCTTTAAGCGTTTATCATGTAATATTTTGTAGATAGGGACTTTTGTTTTTTTTGCTAAAAACTTTTGTCAAACTACAGAATTGTTTTTATTAAATAAATAAATATTTTCAGGTAAATTAATGTATAATTCATTCATTAAAATGATACAATTATTTAAGAAAATTTACCATTTTTTTAGCATTTTCAAATTTTATTTTTAGCATTTTTAGCATTGTTTTAATCGCCATTTAGCATCCAATTTTTTTTTCAATTGTGGTCACACTGCTTATTATACTTTGTTCGAAACCATGGTAGAATAATACAAGGTATAGTCATTAGACATTTTGTTCTCAATTAGAAAACCCATAGAATGTTAAATTTATTTCAAACAAAAGAAAATGCCAAAAAGTAAAATAAATTTTAAAAAAATTTTAAAATTAAAATAAAAAAGTTACTAAAATAATTTTTTAAATCCGACAAAAAAATTGACTAAAAAATTTTGCATAGGTATGCAATTGTTCTTTTGAACAAAAAAAGTACAATTTAATACATGTCCCGAAAATAAATCGAAATTGTGGAGTGATTCATGCGGTGTTGATAAAGAAAACATTAAAAAATCTATATGTTTCATTTTAAAAACACAGATTTTTTATCTGAATCAAAAATCAAAACGTGCCCGTTTGATGCCCTGTGCTAAACCATCTGTTATTCCTGTAAAAGGAGTAACATCTGTGTCCTTTATAATATTACTTTTTTTTAAATAAACAAAATTTTTCTGTATGTCATTCGGTAATTTGTTTTATTTTTTATTCTATTTTTCTTGTTTGACATTACATGGGTAAACAAATTTACAACTCTCTCTAATGAACCTACCTGGTACTTATTATACACCCGCGAGCAAGGTATATTTATAACAGGTAGTCTCGGAAAGCCAGCTGGTTATTTTTTATTTGCTTGTTTTGCGATACAAACTGTCAAAGTTGTATAGTAAACAAGTAAACAAGTTTTTTGTTTTTATCTTTTGTCTCTTTTCAACCCCTTTGCTGTTTGACAGTTCGTATCACAAAACATCAATAAAAAGCCCTGTTGTTTGTTTTATTGTACAATTGTTGTAATCTCGCGGCTACCTGCCAGAGAAGCAAGCCGTAACGGCGCGGATTTTTTTCGACAAGCCTCGCCGCCGCCGATATACTCGGCTGATCGACGGATCAATTGCTAGCTGATTATTTTTTTCAATTTTTTTTTGTATTAAGCCAAAATTGGTTATTCAATTAATTTTTGTTTTTTTTTTAAATATTATTTAAGTTAATGAATACTTGCGGAAATCGGTATTTAGTGGCACTGTTACCATATACAAATATTTATCTTATTTTAAAAGTTTGGTGTGAAAAGATTTGAAGAGTTTTAACGAAACTTTTTTGTATTTAATTCATCTATTATTCTCAGAAACTGTAACAATTATGAATTTTTATAGATTCCCAGCAGAGAACCTCAAAATTCAATTGAAAAAAAATCGCATTTAATTAACAGCAACAAATACACTCGCTTGCGGTCATACAATGAAATTTCCTCAACCGCAAATATTCGCTGCTGGTTTGCAGTCATTCAAATAACGCACATCGTGCTTTGTTATTTATACAATCGTTAGCTTCGTTTTTTAATAAAGATGTTTTTGTGTTCGGTTCGAAAATGATTGTTTTGGTACAGAAAAAAAAAAATACAAACAAAAAAGCCAGAAATCAAGCAATCTTATAGTATGTTTCCATTATAAGGAAAGTTGATGTGAGGAAATCATGTCGAAGTGTTTCCATTATGTTTAAAGTGTTTTTGTGTTCGAATTTTCGAAATCAATTTGACGTTTGTGTTGTTTATTTTTATTTTTGCAAGACAAAAGAAACAAAAATTGGTTTAATAATAATTTGCAATAGCAAAATAAAAAAAAAACCCTTAAAAAATGGAAAATAGCATTGAGTTTTTATTAAATTATATTCAACACAACAAAGGCTTAATAGCAAAAGTATGTAACTACTTTTCAAATGCTACAATTTTGTGTCAACGTCAACGCCAAATATGTCTGCAAAGAATCAGGAGGAATCGTATAAAAAAGTATTTGTTAATTCTGGAGCCTCTCAGCATATCTATTTTAGTGGCCCATAGGTCGCACAAAACGGATTCCTCTCTATTTGACCATATTTTCTTTCTTTTTTGTTTCCTTTTTTCAATAGCCGATGTCATTTTTCAAAAATTTATATATTTTTTAGAAAACCTAAAAGTCAAATTGCTGACAATTTAAATTTATAATAAAAGATTAATTGCAATTTTAGCGATACTTTGTAAATACAAAAAATTTTCTTTTTTAATTTTCTTCTTTCCACTTAACAAAAAACAAATCTTTTTTACACGAATCTTTTTTCAATTTGTCAACAAATAAAATCCGCCATTATTATTCTTACTGAAATGTCACTTTTTCGGATTTGAAACTCACCAATAATGGATTCCCCAGAGTTGCATTTGTAATAATAGCAGCCGCACAGTGTTGCACAGACAAATTTCGACATAATTTGGAGCAAATCAAGTCATTTGAGATAATTTGCTCAATATGAAAAATGTATAGGAAATCATGTCGCAAATTACTTAATTTGGGCAAATCAAATTTTTTGGCCTAAATCATGTTAATGGAAACGTAGTATTACTCATGGATTTATTCCGCATTAACTATGTAGTACAAGAAAAAAAATTGAAATCAAACTAAACACACATACATATGTAGGTACACACAATTTCCGTAGAAACAGACTTTTTTTTTCATTTTAAAAAGTACAGAAGTAGTAGTAGTAGGTATGTACAATGTATTCTTGTTATTGTTGTTTTTATTGTTGTTAATTTGGAAAAAGCGTCTCATCGAGTGGTTTATTGTTGTTGTTAATGTAAACAAAAGTATAAGAATGTGTTCTTTTGAATTTACTCAGTTGTGTTATATTGCGTAAGCAACAAAAATGCAAATAAAGCACTTTCAATAAAAAACGAATAAATGCAAAAATAAAATGTGTACCTACGAAAGGATGTAAAAATTACCAACGTTGAACTTTGTTTTGCATGTATGTATAGAGTTATTGTAAATTTAAGCGTATGAATAAATGCACAAAAATAGTGAATTTTGAGGTTCTCTGATTCCCAGCTTGCAAAATATTCCGACGTCGTTCAGATATCTGAGAGAAACGTCGGCAAAAAAGTCGGAATCGTATACGAATTCTGACCCAAAAATGTATGAAGTGGTTGACACGAATTCTGACAGACATGTCGTGGGAAATTCTGGTTTTTTGTCGGCATTTCTGATAGATATCTAACAGAAATCTAATGAAAAATGCATGGGAAGTTCTGATGTGTTAGCCGACATTCTTGCTGCTTTCCAACTGATAGCTGAAAGAAATAATTTTATTGCAAAATATGTAAAAATACATACATAATTCCGTCGGTATTCTGTTGGACATACCTGTACATAATTTCCCCAGATATATCCATACGAAATCGGCCAGACAGTAGCTATATTCAATGTCTGACAGAAATCTGAACGAAGTCTCTAAGAATGAAGTCAGACAATTGCACGAAATGTCTGATTCAGACAATGTCGGAGTATTTTGCTGACTGGGTTATTATTTATTATATGTATTAAAAATATGTTAACCAACATTATCAATGATTGGCTAAACTGGTAACACTTAAATATAGTTTTGAATGCTGAATATCTTCTTCACTGTGGGGTATTCCACCAAAGATTTTGTTATTCGTGGGGAATGTAAGATGAGATAAACCCACTGTTGTTTTTTGTTGATGTGTTTTGTTTAAGCTTTGATATTATTACAAGTAGAACTGTTGCTATAATTCTTATACGTTTAACAGTCTTATTTGGTTTAATATCTTTAGTTTTTCTAAAATCTTTATGGATGAAGTTTCCTGATGATCTGGCCTAAGCAACCAGTGAAATGCGCATAGGAATAGCCTATGCCATCAACAATAAATTTTAAGTGTTTTTGTCAAGATTAATTAATTAACTTTTTTAAAATACCTGATGTTTCCAAATTTGAAGAAAAAATTATTGTTATATTGTTATTTACTGAAAGAAGCAAAAACACAACAAACTCATTCAAAGAAGAGCCAAACTGTTAAGATTCTTATTGTAATATAAAATAATTTAACAAAAATAATATTAAAAACTTAAAAGCATAAAAAAAACATAAAATAAAACTCCTAAAATAAAGAGTTAGCTGAGTTAGGAAAGTTCAAAATGCTGATTGCCATTCCTTTTTAATAAGAGTTTTTTTAGCCCCGTAGCGCTTACGAAAGGTTAGCTGTCAAACGAACTGTCATACTGCTTTCAATTTTTGCTCAGTCACATCATCATGAATAGATTCATGCTTGAAAAACGCCACCAAATTATCTAAAATGAGCCATCGATTATCGCAACTTTATGATTTAAATGACGAAACTTATTTTTCACAAATTAAGGCAATGTGTTAATATAGAAATGATAAAGTGTCAATTAGACTTTTAGGCCGTGCGATGTGACACCTCATGTTTGTTTTCCGTAGGGCTCTGAAGTCACTGGTTTGTGCTAGCAACAATTGACGTCTTGGAGGTCAACATTGTGCATACAATGCTCGAAAAAGAGAAACAAAATTGGACGTCTGCAATGCGTTTCGTCAAGGACAGGCGCGGTTCCTATTTGTTTGAAATCAGTTTCAAATGGTAATGTCGTGTAATTATCTGCGATTAATATTAATTTTTTTTTTGTTTAAGTTTTAGGTCTTAAGAAATACCTTTTATACTTATTTAGTAAACTGTAAAGTAGAACTGTCCCTTTCGTTATTCAGTTTTACAACCGTTAAGGGCGTTAAATATTCATTTTGAAAGTTGCCAGATAAAAATAAAATTAATTATATATTGGAATATTGGAAACATATCTTCCCCCAGGCTAGTTTTTAGTTTAAATAGTTTTTTTCCATAGAATTTTAGGTTCTAAATCACTATGATAGCCATCTCTATCCAAATCTAAGAATTCATCTTGCGACATTCGTCATTGATCTTTTGAAAATATATATTTATTGATTGAAGACTTTTCTTAAAAAAAATCGAGACTTTGGTTCAGAAGACTGTGCATTTTTTATCAACAATATATAAAGGGAAATAAATGTCGTCACTGATATCGAATCTTGATTTTATTTAGGTATCGGAAGCAAGAATTTTAAATTACACCTCAATTACACCTAAGTCTGGGATCACACTATGAAAGTTTTCTTTCAGAAAGTCTAAGTTTATTGGTGAGAGGGGAAGAGAACATGCTTTTCTTTTCTCCTCTCTCACCTATAAACTCAGACTTTCTGAAAGAAAACTTTCATAGTGTGAACCAAGACTAAGAGAAATTACTCACGCTCTACCCACAACAGTAAAAATTATAATTTGTGGTAAAAATTATACCAAATTCGTAATTACCCACAAAGTGGCAACACTGCTATATGCTTACTGTACATAAGTTCGGCGCAGCCGAATATTTTTTTAGTCGTCAAAAAAATCGGCGCAAAGCAGCTCAGCCGCCACCGCCGAATATTTTTGGTCTTCAGCCGCCGCCGAAAATTTTTAATCGGCTTGCTTCTCTGCTACCTGCTATCAATATACCTTGCCCGCGAGAAAATAACAAACTTTTGCTGACAAACTTTTTTTTTCACTTAATTTAACCCTCGGAGGTATAAGGTTTTTTTGTCGCTAAATGGTATAACCAGGTCTGTGCAGACCTACATGGGATTTGTATGGAAATGCATAGTCAGGTGTCCTAAAAGTATCTATAAATGCATTTTATGCTTGGAAAACCGCATAGTGAACAATAAAAACGCATTTTTATTCATCTTAGTTATCTATTTACGTAATTTTATTAATAATATGTAAAGAAATACATTTTAAATACGGCATTCAATGCAGGAGTACCTGGCACGTGAATGTTGTTGGCATACCGGCTTTTTGCAATGAAAGCGTGTTTTCGCTGTTTTTTTTATCAAACTTAAAACACAGCGAGCACGAGAGTCTGCTGACAGAGGATGCGGCATAAGCTGGTTGGTCATCTATGGGCGGGCCAGCAGCTACCTGCAAAAAAAAAAAGTTGAAAATTGATTTAGAATTTAAATTCAATAAATGAAATGCTTACCTCTACACCGAATAACGCCATGGACTGTTTCACATGTTGGAAGCCTCTTACAATTGGGTTTGTTGATTTTTGTTCCATGCAAGGTATATTTACACAAGGTAGACTCATTTGGGAGTGTATACATGCTGCTCTATAAAAGGAACGGAGTTGTCAAAATTGTCTTCATATAAAAAAAAAACAATTTAACGCACACATGTACAAATTTTTTCTCATATACACGAAATTTGACGTTAAGCTTCCAACTAGGGGTAATCAGCTGACAAACATATGGGCCAACGAGTTTACCTTGTGTAAATATACCTTGGTTCCATGTAAGGGATCACCAGCTGTTCGGACAATTCCATAAGAAACATACGGGTACTGTTTGTTCTCTTTACATGCCCCAATTTGGCATGTATGACAAATGCAGCCAATGCCGCAACGTCCAGCATATTGAAAAACATGGCCATCGGGTTGTGCCCATTTGCAGGTGTAACCACCAAGCATCTGTTCCATGGTGTCCACTCCTGCTTTATATTTATTATAGTCCAATATAAGAAACGGCTTCTGTGCTGGTTTCGATGAGTCGACGGTGGAATTATAGTGTTCCGTGGAGATGAGAACCACTGCTTTCCTTTTTTTTTTTTGTTGCACATATGAGCATAGTGCGACATTATTGTAGTGATAACCGAATAATGTGCTGTAAACCTCTCATTTAGGGTCCAACATCTCCTTCGGTATGCAGGTCTTGTTTTTTTTTATGGTTCCTACATAAACCAACCGTTTTGTCATCAAAACCGTGGCCAAATCATATGATGAAAAAAAGTTGTCTTCATATATTGTTCGACCAGAACCACTATACTTTTCCACCATTTTGAGAACAACGTTCTCGCCAAGGTTTACCGCACGTGCTTCGTTATAAATAATTCCTTTTATTGGATAATTTGAGTTCGAATCATACACCCACCATATTTTTATACCGTTTCTGGTTTCGATGGTATATATTGGGTAAAGCGCGTGCGGCCTCGGTACGGAAACAATTGCTTATCCACAGTTATTTGGGCACCCGGAACATATCGACGCTTTAAGTTGTTCATGAGCATGTTCCAAATGTCTTCGATGGCGGCCGATTTGCTTTCTACAAGTCGAGCGGGGCTCGTTATCCCATTGTCAAATCGGATATATTTTAGAATATGTTTATATCGTATAGCAGACATCGTCGCTTTGTAGATAGGGTTTCCATTGTGTCCCCACAACTCATGACTAGGCTGAACGTTTGACCCAAATATGCCGGCAAACAAGGTAAGGCCAAAAAAAGCATACATTTCTATTACTACGTTTATACGTAGCCTATTCGCGAATAAAAATTATTTGCGATTAACTAACTCACTGTTTATATGTCTATTTCTTAATGAAAATTCTTCTTTTTAAGTGATGCCAGATGGAAAATTTATTCATTTAGTAGCACTGTATGTATATAAACTTTTTATTTTTTAAATGAAACAGATCAAAAATTATTGTGTATTTTTGAATTTTTTGCACATTTTTGATTTAATTTTACTTTTGTTGTCATATGAATGTGCCACATAGAAATAAAAACGGTTAAAAGTGTGGCAATGCTTAAAATCTTATTTGCAAATAGTGGCGTTAATCAGGAATTGTTTTCATGAGTTAGCTATTCCCAAATAAAAATTTAATTCACTGTTTATGCGGCAGTATTCTCTACTTGCAATATATTTATTTGCGAATAAGTGGTGCGTATAAACGTAGTATATTTCGGTTACAGGTTTCATCCACTCTCGTGGTGTCTGGTCAGGATTCAGCTCGGACCATTTACGGCACATCTCCTGGGCCTTACGGTTTGTTTCACGAACAGTTATGATGATGATCTCGGGTGTTAGAAGAGATATAAATATGGAGATCGGGTTTCGCATAGTGCCTGTAACCGGGCTTTCACGACCCAGAGTAACGCAGTTATGTGCACGAGTTCTACCAGATGCCGGCGGAGTGCTTGACCAAATCTTACCATCCTTTGACATATACGATGTAGACGAGCTCAACGAAGATGGCTCCTCGTCAATACTGCAGTGATTTCATACAAATCTTGCAGTCCTCATCATCGTCATATAGACTCTCTGTTTCAATAGACATGTCTTCTTCAGCATCGGAAGCCGCATCATTTAACAACGGCACATAATCTGGATCCGTTTTGTCGTCGCCTTCGAAAGGAGTAGTTTCCTCGGGCTGTTCAACATCACCGACTATCCACAATGCTAAATTTTCTTGCATTTCACTTCTCTGTTCTTATAGTAAACTTAAAAATCTTGATGTGCGGTTCACCACGTCCATCATAACATCAATAGTAAATGCCGATGCCATTATTTTATCTTTACACTTCAAAATATGTTACTATACTTACAAGTTTTGGTTTTCTTTATATATATTATATATAAAATCCCACTCAATAACGGTTTTTATTAGCTGTCCACCATTCATTCCATACAAATTACATGTAGGTCTGCACAGACCTGGTTATACCATTTGAACCAAAATATTTGTAAGCCCGGATTTACCCGAACCCGGATCCACAATCGCACTAATCATTTGTTCATTGTGTTCTGAGATTGTTGCTCCAGGAAGTCATGGAAGGATTTATCTCTAACATGAAAACCAAAAAAGTTATACACACTTTTATAGGCAAAAAGTCTGCACAGACCTGGTTATACCTCCAAGGGTTAAAGAGAGCAAGTTGTAAATCTCTGAGAAATTTTGCAGACATAATTGAGTGATTTTATTTTGCTTTGCAGACTGAAATTTGCAGTGCTACCAGATTAAATAAAACTACTTAGAGATGGAAAGTTGATTTTAAAAAAAGAAAAATTATTGGCCCATAATCATAGTCAAAAATAAAGTATACTTTAAGAAAACTAAAGTCGACTTTACTTAAGAGCCGACTTTAGGTCTTTCATAAACAAGTTAAAGTATACTTTTGACGTTAAGGTTGACTTTATATATCAAACTAGATGAAGCTGTTTTTAACTCATTTAACAACAGCATCAGCTGTTTTTCGCCAAACAAAAAAGTACTTGCAAAAAGTTAAAAATGTTTATGTTACAAGATATTGGCCGATATTTTGCAATTATAAATGATTTGGAGGAAAACTTTTATGGAAAGAAACACAAAATACATATGTGTGGGCCCTAATTGTGCAAAACGCTAGGCCAAAATTACATTGAAAGCAAAAACAAAGCCAAAATGTTTTGTAATTTTGTTGTTGCTTTCTACATAAATTCATATGTCGCGTTAAAAAAATTTTCAACCCCACTAGATATGCAGTGTTTTATTTATATTTTAAGTTTCAATGTCGGCTGCTTAAAGTTGCCACTTGCTTATATTTTGTTGTATGTTGTATGAAAAATTTTCTACATTTGAGTTGGCACCCAGTTAAAGTCGGTTCAATTTAAAACATACTTTAGTTTCGACTATAGTAGCAAAATAATTAAAAGTATGTTTTTATTTTAAAGTTGTTTTTAAATAGAACCGACTTTAGCGTTTGACTATGATTATGGGCCATTATTTTTAATTATGAAAATATTTGTAAAAAATGTTTTTAAAGCTTCGTACAGACGATGGTCAGATCTTACAATGTTGTCATTAAAATTGCCTAAAAATGTCTTGCAACTGTCTGAACATTGTAAGCTCATTTTCATTTGGCAGATGTGTAAAATTAATGCATCTGACAATGGCACCATTGTCAGAAAAATGACAATATTGTAATATCTGACCATCGTCTGTACGAAGCTTAAGAATTTGTTGCCTAGTTAAATAAAGAACTATTAAACTAGTTAAGAATTACTAACATTTTAATATTTTGGCATTTTGTTTAACTATTTTAATTTTGACAATTTATAAAACAATTTTTTTAATTAACATTTGAGGAGCTCCATAACAAAATGCAATTTTTTTTTGTCTAATATTTATTAAATACTATTCTACATATTAAAATCTATAAAGCAATTGTTATTATTATTATTATAAAACTAATTAAATGTCAAAATTATGTTGTTATCAATAAACAATTTTAAAATATTTGTTATCAATAAACAATTTCAAAATATTTGTGAAAAGTGAAGTTAATAATATATGTGTTTTTTATTTTCTATAAATATAAAACTTATTAAATTAAAAATAAAATGGGAAATTACAATATTATGAAAATAAAAAATGACCTAGCTCATCTTAAAAGGGAATCTGATCAAAACGCAACAATTCCATAACTTAAAAACTAACAGGAATACAAATTATTTTATTTATGTGTAACTTTTATTAATAATAAAAAACTATTTTATCGCAACGAATGTTTAATTCGCTTTATCTATTAATATATTTTAAATTATTTAAATTCATAAATATTGTATTTTTAATGCAAAGAGACAATTGTAACTAGATATGCCGAACAAATATAGAAAAGGCATAGACAACATATTTTTACTACATATATCCTATATAATTTTAGCCACATTCTTTGCAACATGTTTATGCAACCAGATTTTTTTTCTTTGTTGGTTGCATAGTGTGTAGTCGTGTTAAGGGTTTAATTTTGAAGATTCAAATACATAAAAAAATTTTCATATATTCTGTTTGTATAAGAATGGCACAAAGTATGTTTGCTAAATCACTTTCAAGTGGCACATTCTGCATACAAGTTGATAGTCAATTTTTTTAATGATGAAGAAAAAAACTCAAAATTGTAGCCTTAACCCCGGGTCTTCACGTAGCAATATTTATTGCGGCAAATGTCAAATTCGATTGCTCCATTAAATTTGCGACGTGTGGGCCGCATATTGCCATATTTACTGACGGAATGAAATGTTATACCCAAAACTTAAGAAAATGGCACAGAAATGGGTTCTGTCGCATCTGAGATACATACAAAAATAAAATTCTTATTAATATTAACTTTAATCAATAATCTATATATACATATATATAAATATTTGGTAGCAAACATCAAATATTTCATTAACGTAGTCTGAACACGAAATATTTTTGAGTGTCAAATAAAATAACAGCTGATTTTGAGCAAATAAAATTATTTACCGGCAAACAAATATTTGTCCAATGTGAACATAGTGTGAACACAAAAAATCAAATATTTAAGCAATTTTTGAGCAAACATTTATTTGATATTACAGAAAAATTGTAAGAGCAAACAACGACAAATAATTTTAGCCTTGTTCCCGATAGAAGCAATTTTTCCTGTAAGTTTTAGGATTTTTTACAATTTCCACGACATTTTGTTTTTTAACCGATTTAGCGATTTCAAATATATTTTAGGGTTCGTTTCCAAGTTCGCAGTTTTTCGCAAATTTCAGCCATGTTCCCGTTTCCCATTGTCTTCCAGTTTTTTTTTTCTTTTATATTCTCTTGTTCTTACACTATAAGAGATGCTGCTCCACAGAATAAAACAAATTAATTACCTTCTGCGCTCATTTTTACTATTTGTAAAATATATTTTTATTTTTGAACAATTTCATTAAATAATTATTTGATGCAAATATTTGTTTTAGTCTGAACGCATGGCAAACATGATTTAATTTATTTTATTTGACACTATTTGCCAACTGTTTTCCTTTTGAGTATCGGTATCGTATCGGCAAAAGACGTGTCTTTGCATTCCTACTGTAAATCTTTCAAATGATACCAATATTAGACACATGCTCAGAAATGTAATGAAAAATTGCATATACATATGTATATCTGAAAGCTTCGAAATGTCAATAAAGGTTTAGAAAAAACCATTTACCGACCGCTTGTCAGATTTTGTATTCGTATTCTCTCTTACTCAATGCATTTTGCTTTTACATGATAAGATTTCTCTCATTCTACATTATGTCGTAATGGCCTTTAAGGCCAGTTTACACGGTAATATAATGTATTACGACATGTCGAAAGATTATGTAGAATGAGAAAAATCTTATCATGTAAAAGCAAAATGTATTGAGTAAGAGAGAATACGGATACAAAATCTGACAAGCGGTCGGTAAATGGTTTTTTTCTAAATCATTTTAGAAACTTATGTATTCTCATCACACCAGAGGTGTATTTTAACGGAGTACATTAAAGGTGATAGCATTTTTATACAATTACAAAAACAACTAAATTCAACTCAGGAAATTTTCATGTTGTTTTTGTAAATATTTAAAACTGCAACCATCTGCTTTTTTGTTATTATTTTTGATTTTACTTATACCATCCGTGTAAACATGAATTATACTTACAAAAGATTTTTATTTTTTTCTTTTAAACACGAAGAGAATTTCATAATATTTTGATTCTACAAAGTCGTAATACATTGTATTACCGTGTAAACTGGCCTTAACACGAAAACTATTCGTTTATAATATACTACTTTTATTTTTAAAAATTTTTATTTGGAGGTGCGTTTGTAAACTAAATTTGTTCCATAACTCATAACATACTACTGTTGCAAAACAAACTTTTTTTCATACCAGTATTTATTGGAAAATAACCAAAATTACACATAATTCTCGCACTGTACAGAGAATACTATTTAAAAAACGAATTTTTAAAAAACAAAATTCAGCATAAATAAGCCAATCTGGCAACACGCATAAATCTGGTAATGTGCAGAAAATGTAAAAAACTTTTAGTGTTAAACTTGGCAGCACAAAATATTATTGGCTATTTGCAAGGTATATTTACACAAGGTAAACTCGTTGCTACAACAAGACAAGAAAAAACACGCCAAATTGTTTTTGTATTTGGAACCATGGTGTCAAAAAAAAACACAAATTGAAAAAAAACAACACGTGCAGTTCAGAATAATAAGTCTACTTTCACACGTTTCATCTTTTGATGCTCAACTTCTTTTCAATTCCCTTTTAAAGATGCCAACATAATCACACGCAGCAATCGGTTTCAACTTTTTTCGGTTCAAAACAACAACAATTTCATTAACAGCGAATCAAAGAGAAAAAGAAAAGAAAAAAATTACATGCAGCCATTGCTGGCATATACCAACGAATAAAAACACAAAGCGTACTGACCGAGTACAGCCATCTCTGTACTAACCCCCTTTCTTCTTTCTTCTCTCACCTAAAAACATAAGAGTTGAAACGTGTGAAAGTAGACTAAGCTGAAACAATTTTTAATATATTGTGCATTCTCAAGCATAAAAATAAAGTATTATTGCAAAAAATAATGCATTTAAATGTATTTTGTTTGCTTAGTAATCACAAGAATTAAAATTTCACAAAAATAAAATGTTTTTCACAATTTTACACTTTTTTAATTCAAAATGGCGCGCAATAACCATAAGTATGTAAACAAACACAAGGAACCAACGGAACCAACATAAATAACTTTTGACACTAGGGTTCCAAATGCGGTAAACAGCTGACAAACATATGGGCCAACGAGTTTACCTTGTGTAAATATACCTTGGCTATTTGCAAAATGTATTAACCATGGTGGAATAAACTTATTAACAAAGTGACCTCAGTACTACAACAATGAAACAATAAAACCTAAAAATATGGTATAAAATTAACTAAGCGCAAAGGTAGCATGGCATCTTATATCTAAAAGTATCTAAATTTCTTAGGTAATGAAACGTTTCTATGTTCGAAAAAGTATCTAATAATTTTGTTAAAATTACAAAGAAACTTTGAAAATTTACCAATGATAGCAAAGTTAGTTTATATTTTTATTTTAGAAAAGTTATCTTAGTTAAATTTTGTACAAGAACATAGGTTTTAGGTAAATTTACTACTTTTTTTTTAATAAAAAAGCATTTTTTAAAAATTTCTATATACTTTTTTAACCTTTTTAATTTCATTTTATGTATTTTATTTATCAATTCATATGTGTACCAATTAATTTAATGATATACTGAAACTTTTTGTTGTATGTATATTAGAGTGGCATTGAAAAATTAGTTTTGAGGTTTCTTAAAGTTCCGGGCGGTTTTGAGTGCCCATTTGAGGTGAAAGGATTAAAACTAATCTTGTCTCTAAAATCCATATAGATCCAGCATCGTGTCGTCCAAATTAATAATCTTCAATAAAAGTAATAAATAATTATTAGTTTTATTGTTAATATATTCGGTCTTGTTTTTAAAAAGTTCAGCGGAGTTCTTTATCTTATGTTAATAATACTCACTTACATACGTTGTATTTTCATCCTTTATTGAATAGTTTTTAATTTAATTTTTTTAATTTTATATTTAAAAATTCTAAAATCAAATTTATATTTGAATGTTTTTTTTTACAATTGAAAAATAAAATAAACATACATACATATTATAAAAAAAATTCGAAGAAGATACCTAACCCAATTAGTAATATTGACAAAAATTTTAGGCAATTCTTATTGTATAAATTACCAATTATTTAAGACAATAAAACTTAGTTTTTTCTTTTTATATAAAAATAAATTGCCTATGCACGCCTTGGTAAAATTACCTTAATTATTTTTTTGTGTGTGCGGAGTATATTCCGTGCTCTTTACACTTCGTATTTGGTCGTTTATAACACACTAATTAAAATTAATTTTCATTTGTGTTTTTACATTTTTTTTTTGTGTGCTTTATGTGTTTTTCACAACGTAGTATTTGATTCGTTAACAAAGAGCAACCGACAATCAGCATTTAAAAAACAAACGAATGGCTTGAAACGGAATTCAAATGCATTCGTGCAGGGCTTTAGTGTATGCCACATTCGTCGGAGAATGTGGAACATAGCCATTATTTTTTGGACTTGTTACGCTGTTTAACATATTTTTACCCTTTCCCACTATCAATAAATATAAGCCCTATGCGCCAAAGTAACCAATATATATAAAGGGTGGTAAAATTTTAAGGGCCGATGTTGATTTTGAATAAAACACAAGTTATTTAAGAAATTATTGTCATTTCTTTTTATTATGATAATATTGGTATGGTTCAATTATGTATGTATGGAACAAAATATCGGCCAAATGGCCATTAACGTGCCGCATTATCTCATCCTTAAGCTCTTGAATTGTTGCTGGCTTATCGACGTATACCTTTTCTTTCAAATAACCACAAAGAAAGAAGTCCAACGGTGACAAATCACATGATCTTGGCGGCCAATTGACATCGCCACCACGTGAGATAACACGGCCATTGAATTTGTCGCGCAAAAGAGCCCTTCAAATTTAACCACCATTTACAATAATATAAATATTAAAAAATATAGCTTTGGGTGCAATCTAAAATGTACATTTTTTTACTGAATTAATTACAATTTTGAAATTGACATTTACCATCCCTGTATTTTACAAACTGATTCGAAACCATAAAAATCGCACATGTAAACGGGCGCTAAAATCACTAAATTTTGTAAAAAATCACTTAATATTCATCATCGCAAAGAAGCAAAGGAAGATTCTGGTAAAATTTGCCAATTGTTAAACTAAATCAAAAGAAACAGAATTATAGCAAAAAAAGTATTTTTTTAAAGATAAAATGGTAGATTACAGTAAATGGAAAAATATCGAGGTAATAATGTTAAATCTTATATCTAAAAGTGAAGAGAATAAATGAGAACTTTATTTCCTAGATATCCGATGATGAAGATGAGACCCATCCAAACATTGACACACCTTCCCTGTTCCGCTGGCGTCATCAGGCACGTGTTGAACGGATGGCCGAAATGGAGCGAGAAAAAGAAGATATGAAAAAATCAAAACAGTCTTGGCAGGCCCGTATGATTGAATGTAAGGACCGAATAAAGAATAAAGATGGAGAGGAGGTAGAACTTAAGAATCAGCTAGAGAAGCTGGAAAAAGAAGGTAAAGATTTAGATCGTAAGGAGGAAGAATTGTTAAAAAAAGAAAAGAAAATGCCATGGAACGTCGACACTATTAGTAAGCCTGGTTTTGCAAAGACTGTTCTTAACAAACAGGCCGTCCGGAATTTTGAAGAGAATCTAACCGAAGAGGAGAGAGAAGCAAAGATGAAAAAGTTTGTTAAGGAGAATGAAAAATTGTGTAAACAATATGGCATGATGCGTAAATATGATGACTCTAGACGGTTTCTGCAAGATAATCTTGATTTGGTTTGCGAAGAAACTGCCAATTATTTGGTAATATGGTCCATTAATTTGGAGATGGAAGAAAAACATGAACTAATGGCACATGTGGCACATCAGTGCATCTGCATGCAGTATATTTTGGAGTTAGCCAAACAATTAGAAGTAGACCCAAGGGCCTGTGTAGGGTCCTTTTTCTCAAAAATTCAAAATTGTGTACCCGAGTATCGCCAACAGTTTGAGAGTGAAATTGAGGCATTTAAAGAGCGTATTAAAAAAAGGGCACAAGAAAAAATACAAGAAGCTATTGCAGAAGCGGAAGAACAAGAACGAAAAGATCGTTTGGGTCCTGGTGGTCTTGATCCAGTAGAAGTTTTTGAATCACTACCAGATGTATGTAAAACAAGATTGATATGTGTCTCCTTTGAACAACAATTTGTAAATTTTTCAATTATAGGAATTAAAAAACTGTTTTGAGAGTCGTGATACCGAACAACTTCAAAAAACTATTGCTGAGATGCCAGTTGAAGATGCGAAATATCATATGAAACGTTGTGTAGATTCTGGATTGTGGGTACCAAATGCTGCCGATTTAAATGTAGAACGTGCTGAGAAATCTACATTAAGCACTGATAAGTCAGAAAAAACCGAAGATAAAAAATCGGACCTAGAAAAAAAAGATGCAATATACACTGGTGTTAGTTCGGATGACTTAGATTGATTGATATGAATATAGAAGAAAAATTCCTTACGCAAACACAATAAAAAGCTAGAGATATAAAATCGGCGCATTTGTAGCAGTCCGTAAAATAAGTAGAAAAATAATTAACAATTAAAATTATTATTCTTCTACTTACACCGCTGTTGTCCAGTTCTTATTGCTATTTTTTTTTTTTTTTTGAAATTTATTATTGAAATTTAATCATTCATACGTATTCCTTCTGTACATTGATATATATATATATATATATATATATATATATATACATATATATATATATATATATATATATATATATATATATATATATATATATATATATATATATATATATATATATATATATGTGACAGCGCATAGAGAAAGGGACCAGTGAAAACCAACTACACAAAACAAGAGGTAGGGACGACCTACGCGCATTTTAAAGGTTGACCAACATGTTTCTGACGTCATGAGATGTGTCGCTTTCAAATGAGACCAATACCAACATTTAAATCTTTAAAATGGCTCTTCTGAACAAAACCCTTAGGTCCCTTTCTATTTTGCGCGTCACATATATTTATTTGTGTTTTAAAAAGCAATCGTATGTAAATAATTTTAAGAGATCTACTAAAATGCAAAAATAAGTTTGAATATATCCATACTTTTTTTATGACCATACATTTTTATTTTAAAATAAATCGTATGAAATGTTTAAATCCTGGGGCCAAATTACGGCATTCGATATCGATCGAGATTACCATTTAAATTTGTATTGCAATTTCGATCGATATCGAATGCGGCTACTTGGCCCCCGTTTATGGTTAATTAAAAAACTGTTGTTTACAAAACACACTGTTTCATACCAAGGTACATATTAATTTACCTTTTTACTACAGTTAAAAAAAATTTAAATTTTTTTAAAATTCCCTTAAAATTGTTTTGCTATATTAATAATAATGTTAAAATTAGTTTAAAAGTGTAATTTTGAAATACAAAAACAGCTATTTTTTGCATATAGGGGTGCCAGACGGAAAGTTGTAAATTGTTGACCTTTAGTTTTGTTGTTTGTTAATATTGTTCGGCATTAGATCACGAGTTAAAACAAATTTTTAAATAAAAAATATAACATATTTTGTTTAAAAATTCTATTTTATTCCCCAATATGTCGGTCAACTTTGTTGACCATCTTCAGGGGTTCTGTATAAAAATACAAAAATATATGTATTACAAAAATTATTATAAAAAATTACACAAAGCATTTCAAACACAAACAATATAAACAAAATATGATCAGTATTGTGGTGATTTTGTTGAACTATTTATGGTTTTTAATCCAAATTTTTAATATTTTTATAATTAGGCTTAAGTTCATCAAATTTAATTTTCATAAAATTATTTTTATGAAGAAAGGAATTTTACAACATGAAAATTAATTAAAATTGTTATTGATAATCTTTCATTCTTGACGTGGCTGGGGCACAAAGTATACAGAGATGAAAAAAGTGACGAATGAAAAATGCCTAAATCATTTGCGAGGGCAGCTTTCGAAGAAAGAGAAAGAAAACGTTTTTTGTTAGTGAAGTGACAATGCGTAAAAACAGGCCGCTACTATCTACACAAATTGCATAATCAAAACAAAAAACGCAAAAAGGGCAGCTTTCGAAGAAAAAGACAGAAGAAAACACAATATTTTCTGTCTCGTGACGCCTCTGTATACTCTGTGGCTGGGGCTCGAACCCTGGCCGGCAGGTTACCATGACATGTTTCGATCGCAACCACTCGATCTAGTCTTGGGCTTAATCGTTCATTTAGGTGACCGGTCATTATCGTTCAGTTAAAACAAATGAACTAGTACGTTCTTTTCGTTCAATCGGTCTTTTCTGTCAGCGGTCTTTTGTGTCACTTGGTCTTTTGTGGCCTTCGTTTAGTCATTCACAATTGATTGAATACGGCAATGTGTTAACCCTACGGTCAATAACCGGGTAACTTTTTCAACTTAAAAATGCTCGCAAATCTTTCACAATGAAGATGTGGCGATGAAACTCCAAATCGTCGCTATTTAGGACTTAAAAAAAATTATAAAAGAAAAAAAAAATAAATATATATAGCCAGATCTTTGTTTAAAACCGTTTAACATTCAACACCTACGCGAGTCAATGACCGGGTACGCGGTACCCCTACAAGTTTTTTTTGTTTTTACTTACAAATTACCACGGTTACTTTCAATTTGTTCGATAAAACATATAAAATTGGTTTTTTAATAACTTTTTTATTGTTCAAATGTTATATTTGTGGGTATCGGCTTGCGTTGACAGCATTTAATAGCAGATCGTGATGAATAGTGGCGACTAATTGGAATGTTCCGCTAAATCAAGAGTGGTAAAAAAAGAATCTATTATGATGGTACGCCAACTATCATGGAAATGTCCTTTCATTATTAATATATCAGTAAAGGCATATATTTCATTTACTGCTACATATTTCCAATTAAGTCATGGTTTTGTTCGGTAAGTTCCAATATAGACTGCCAATGTGGCATCTGCTTTTTTATTTGTCTGACGCACTATTATGACCACCATATTTACTCTCAAGTTTGAGCTTTTGAAAGCAATTCCGTTGATCGTGCAGGCCCACAACGTCTTTGTAGAATATTAAGACTTCTAGTTTTGATAGGATAATAACGGCATAACTTTCAACTGAAGACGCATCGTAAATATCAGCATTAGACAGATTATATATCCAGTATATGGTGTTTCACCGTCTACTCTTTCAGACAACTGTTCATCATCCGCGATATCGTCGAGAATGGATCAGTTATATTTAGCTTTTTTTATCTGATAAATGTTTGGCTTTATGATAGAAACTTCACTTTACGCGACATTCTTACCTTATTTTAAATTAAAACTCCACAAGCACTATTAAATGTTCTGCTGAAACTCTCTCAATTACTACATACAAGGGTAGTAGCGATACTTCTATAAACCGACCTACATGCATATGTATGAGCAACAAGCAAATGCTTTAAGTATTTAAAAGCTATAAAAATTTTAACAAAGCACCGTAATCAAAGAAGAACAAAAAAATTGCTATGTGTTTACTTTATCGACTTCTTTTGATAGCTACAAATGGCTTTGAGACGACAAAGTGAACCGTAGTGATTTAAAACAAAAATCTACATATTTTGATTATTTTTAAATACGGAAAATAATAATTGGCTTATTTTGCAACACTATCAATATCTGATTGGACGAAAAACAATATTTTCTAATGTAAAAGTGCAAAAATCTACAAAGGGGTACAGGGGTACCCGGTTATTGACTAACGTATATTTTGTTGGTTATTGACCGTAGGGTTAAAAGAAACAAGTATAGCATACTTGTATGATGTTACACTCAAAATATTATGTAGGTAAATTCAAAAGAATATTTAGTTTGAATAACTGAAAATTTAAAATCATTTAAAATAAAGGAATTTTACGGCTTTTTTTAATGTTAATTTTAAAACGTAGAAATTCTTTAAAAATTAATAAATTTTTCTAGTATTTAAAATAAAAATATACAAACTACAAAAAATACATTCAAAGGTTTTTTCAGTAAATTTTAACTCAATTTAAATAACATACTAAGATAGCTTTAACAGTATACCTGTCATTATTATCTACCAAATCAGCGAACAATTTTTGTTTATGTTATTTATGTGCAAATAATAAAATAATATGTTAATAATAAAATAATTTAAAATAACTTTGCATTTAAGTATTTCAGTTTTATTTTATGCATACAAAATATCTGAACATATTTATTTTTGGAACAACACGTTAAATAGTTAAAGAATTAGTTTTAACTTTACGGAAAATGATTTTAGTAAATTACATTCAGTTACTGTAAAACTTTTTGAGTGTACACAAAAATAGAAAACAATAAACGCAAAATTCTCAGTTGTTTTTTCGTTTACCAAACAACTGATTGAAAAGAAACAATACTATTAAAATGTTTATGTTGTACTACCCTGCAAATAAAATTGGACCACCTGACCCATTTTGATAAAATGGACTACTCCATGGACTAGTCCGATGTAATGCAAGCATGGACCATGTCATTGTTAAAAAGTGTTTGTAGTGAGACGACATGTCTTCGTTTTTTAACGACGTGCTTTCGTTTTTAAACGACTTCAGAACTAATCCTCTTGAGTATAACATGGAGTAGTTTTAAAACTACTCCTTAGTGGTCCAAAGGTGGGTTATATGGTCCTCTCCTAGGACATCGTAATGTTAAATAGACCAGGTTTTTTCCATACGTTTGGGTTAGTTTTGGACTAGTCCTGGTCCCTTGTGGACTACTCTTTACACGCGTGTTTGGACTGGTCCTATTATGTGCAGGGTAGTGAGACGACATGTCTTCGTTTTTTAACGACATGCTTTCGTTTTTAAACGACTTCAAAACTAATCCTCTTGAGTATACCATGGAGTAGTTTTAAAACTACTCCTTAGTGGTCCAAAGGTGGTTTATATACCATGGAGTAGTTTTAAAACTACTCCTTAGTGGTCCAAAGGTGGGTTATATGGTCCTCTCCTAGGACATCGTAATGTTAAATAGACCAGGTTTTTTCCATACGTTTGGGTTACTTTTGGACTAGTCCTGGTCCCTTGTGGACTACTCTTTACACGCGTGTTTGGACTGGTCCTATTATTTGCAGGGTAGTGGCAATTTGGCACATTGTTTAGAAAATTTCATAGTACAATCTGGGCTGCCATATGTAGTGATTTCTCGCTTAACGTGGCGGTATTAATACTTGTTTGCTGCCTGTTTTTAGAAAACGTAAAGGCCAGTTTACACGGTAATACAATGTATTACGACTTTGTAGAATCAAAATATTATGAAATTCTCTCCGTGTTTAAAAGAAAAAAATAAAAATCTGTTGTCAGTATAATTCATGTTCACACGGATGGTATAAGTAAAATCAAAAATACTAACAAAAAAACAGATGGTTGCAGTTTTAAATTTTTACAAAAACAACATTAAAATTTCCTGAGTTGATTTTAGTTGTTTTTGTAATTGTATAAAAATGCTAACACCTTCAATATACTCCGTTAAAATACACTTCTGGTGTGATGAAAATACATAAGTTTCTAAAATGGTTTAGAAAAAAACCATTTACCGACCGCTTGTCAGATTTTGTATTCGTATTCTCTCTTACTCAATGCATTTTGCTTTTACATGATATGATTTTTCTCATTACACATTATGTCGTAATACAATGTATTACCGTGTAAACTGGCCTTAATAAGCAAGTGAGTGAGTGAGAAATTATATTGAAAACAACAATAAAAAACGAAAATTTGTTTTTGTTTTCAATATAATTTCTCACTCACTCACTTGTTTACGTTTTCTAAAAACAGGCAGTTAGTGTTCTCATATTCTAAATGCTTATGTGTAGTTTATAGAACACGAGCGCCTTACTCGTCCGTTAAACTTACATTTAAAACAAAAACAAATTTCGAATGCGCTCGTGTTCTATAAACACCACATTAAGCCTCGTAGAGACGATGGTCAGATCTTACAATGTTGGCATAAAAATTGCCTAAAAATGTATTGAAACTGTGTGAACATTGTAAGATGTGTAAAATTAATGCATCTGACAATGGCATCATTGTCAGAAAAATTACAACATTGTAAGATCTGACCATCTTCTGTACGAAGCTTTAGGTAACTTTATTTAAAAAGAAAGAATTACTTAAAAACTTTTCTTCCTGTTTTTCGAACTTATAATGTCATTAATCAATTTATATGATATAAAAGCATGTTGCTTGTCAATACACAATTCTTTTTTTTTTAAATAAAAGCTTGTCGCAAGATTTGAGTACTCGTATTTACTTCGTTTGAGAATTTTAGTAGTTAATATCAATCACATCAACGGTCAATTTCAGCAAGTTCAGTTATAATTAACTATCCGCTATAACTGACAAAAACATATTGTTAACTGGAAGTTAAATTGGTCGCAAGTTATTTAATATACATGTTTTTCTACGCAAATAAATCTCGCGACAAGCTTTAAATCGTATAATTTATGTAACGACGTTTTAAGTTGATAGTAAAAGTTTTTAAGTTGCATTATATTTTTTCTTTTCAGAGCATTTAAATAAAAGATGTTTTTTTAAATAACTTTTTACTTTTAACTCGCATTCGTATTCTCAGGAAGTAATTTCAGTTGATACCCATATTGAAGATTTAGAGTCACTCAGCAAGCCCTCCCATTTGATACTCATATTGTTGGAATGCATTTAAAATAATAAGTCCGCCATCTTGGGTGTTTTACCATGTTGGATGTAAACTTTACACAGTTAACCATGCATTTTCATCCAAACTGAACATATGTTACAAAATGTCAGCCAAATCGGTTCGAGTAATCTGCTTTAAATTTGAGTTGCAAGATTTTACCCACAAACATACATTGCAAGTTAAATAAAAGCTTTTAAAATTCATAAGTAGTTTCTTATAAACTAATTTTTTTTATATTAACAGTCTTATGCCCGTAATTTCTACAAAAATAAATCTAGCAGTGCATAGAAGTCAATGGTGTAAAAGCTGTCATATTTTAAATGAAAACTGAAGCATAAAACATCAACGCTAAATAAATGTTGAAATAGGTAAAAATAACTGTTAGGTACGAATACGACCAGCTTTCTTTTTTAGAAATTACGGGCATCATTCATAAAAGAACGCTTAAGTAATATCTACATTAAAAATGGGGTTTCCATAATAATTTCGTGCTCTAAAACTTGACTAAGCTTTAATAAATAAATCTGTTGACTATTGAATTTGGTTATTTATTTAAAGGTCTAATTTAAAAAATAAATGAAATAAATATGTATACAATTTTCTGCTCAAAAAAAAATTGGCATTTGGCGGGTTTTATATTAAGAACAACTGGCAACGCTCATGTACATTGTAGAAAAATTGTAAATAGCAGCCAGGGTTGTCGGATTTATTTTGATCTTTTTTTGCCAAATTAATTGTCCAAAATCGCCAAAGCCTTTTTTATAAATCCTAAAAAATAAATGTCTTCCTAATTGCTAAAATTTGCCAAAAAAAAAAAAAAAAAAAATGGGAAAAAGTCGTCTTGATATATGTAGTATATTGTTTAATTAAAGTAAAATGATTGGTGAACACAAAAAAGATTTAGTTTATAATAGTCTAATTGAAGTAGCAAAACGTTTTTTTCTGGTTTGTATTAAATAAATATTGGATATATAATTAAACGCTATACACTTCACCGGCAGGGCAATTCGGGTGTCTAATCACCGCACTCGATACTATCGTATCGAATAAACTATCGAATTTTTTTGCATACAATATACACTGACGTACCGAATGAAAACTTGATAAATGTATTGGCGAGTTACTCAATATCAAATGCTATTATTTTTAATTCACTACATTTCATTCGATATCGAGTTTCATGATACCAAAATAAATAATTTCGATCAATTTGGCTCGATATCGAATGCGGTGATTAGATCCCTGCTATTAACATTCATATAATTTATAACTCGTAATAACGTGCCAAGAAGTTTATATTGCACTTTATTTTGAAAGTGAGTTTTAGTGGAGTTAATTATTAAAAATAACTCTTTCAACACAGACATTAACAGTTGGAATAACATGCACATAAAGAGTTCTTTAAAATGGTACGTACCGGACGTATCTTATAGCTATAAACTTTTTTCAAAAACTAATTTAAATTAGATGTTATACCACCATTGAAATAGTCTTTCCAAATAACAAACGATAAATTTGCATACGAGTCTCAAAACAAATTCATGGCTTATAGTATGCTCACACTTGGGTTCTTCAACTCTGCTTAACGTTTTATTTTTTTTTTTTTTCTTAAATAATTCATAAATTTGTACAATTTTATCATTAATATGTTTAAAATAATCTTTTGATAACTTTATAAAGTATTTTTATCTATTTTTAATACTTAAAAGAAATATAAATTTGTTTGTTGGGGTTTTTTCTTAATAATCTGTCATCTTAATCATCTCAAATGTAATAACATTTTGCTTAAACACGTTTACACAGAAAAAATTATTTTTCCAATTCAAACAAAAAATTTGTAGAATCAAAAAATTTTTTGTCTAAAAGCGGTCCTACAAACAAATTCGCATATTCAAACAATTTATTTGCATTTTGTTTATTGAAAAAAACGCCGATTTTTCAAACAAATAATTTTACAGAATCAAACAAAAAGTTTACTGAAATTCATATAAATTTCAAACAAATAATTTTGCTGAATCAAACAAAAAAGTTTTGGCACAAGCAATGACGCACACACAAGCAAGCACTGTTGGCGAAGATGAAGCAGAGCAGAGCGGCTGGCTTTGAGACATTTTATTTTTGTTGGAATAATTTTTGAACGAAGTCATATTTATACTCACAGTGTTTTTCTTCATCACTTACTTTTGCTTTATCCTTTCCCTTGCTAATGAGTCGGCAGACCGAATCGATATGTTTTCCGCCATCATTCTATTTTTGTATTTGATGTATTTAAACAAACTGTTTGAAAAAATTGAATACGGGTTTTTGTTTTTTTTACCAACTTTGAAACCAACAAAAAATTTATTTTGTTTCTGATAATGTGTTTTTTCTGTTGTTTAAAAAAATTAAACGTTTTTTTTTTTACCTGCTATTGTTTTTGTTGTTTTTTTTTTACTACAAACCTCGTCACGCTATTTTATCATTTTTCTTATTGCTGTACTTTTTTAAAGCGTTCGAAAATAGACTGCATGTGTTTTTTGTTGTAGTTCTTACCCAACAAACACGAAGTCAAACCTTTAATATGAAATGACTTTGTCATTTGACATCAAACACAATTCTCAAACGTTTTTCAATTGTTTGATTTAACATTTAAATTCAAATTGATAATGATTTGAAAATAAACATTTGATATCAAATGTTTTATCAATTTGATGTCAAATGTTAAATCAAATCAAAAATAAACTTGGCAATACTAAAGCGAAAAATAAATGTAATCATTAAAAATGGCGATTAAAGTTAAATTTTTTACTTTGCGGTTACATGTGTTTTACTATTAAAAATAAATTTTAATATAAAGTGAACAGCTTATATCTTGTGAAAAATAAAAATTATTTGTGAGTAATTTCAATGATTAAAAATACGAAAAAAAGGAAAATAAAACGGGAAAGTGAAGAAAGTTTGTTGAACGATCGCGGTGCTACAATCCTCAAAATAAAAGGGAGCCAAGTAGTTTGTCTTTCCAAGAATTAGAGGACATTATTTAATCTTTAAGCTATGGTGCCGAATGTTTATCTCACAGTTTATTTAAATAAATAATAAATTTATATTAAAAAAAATAAAATATTTTTTAATACAATGTGGAATGTATTATAATCCACATTTGAAAAACATTTGAGAATTACGTTTGAAAGCAAGTTGAAAATAAAGGCATTTTTCAATTTGAAAATAATTTCCCCTTTTTGTTGAGAACGCTATGATTTTCAAATCATTATCAAACGTTTGTCGTTTGAGAAAACATGTATTAATAATAAACTTTGTATTCCCGAAAATAACTTTGATAATATAATTACATGTGCCCGTGCATAAAACTGAATTGGCAAATTGGTTTGGTTCGTTGTTTTCTTACGAAGACAATATAATGAAGCGGTTTGTTTTTTAATTTTGTTTTTTTCTTTTAACCCAAAAATTGTAGTTGTACAATTCGAGTCGGAAAGAACCCAACCAATAGTAGGGGGATGTAAGAAAAGATAAACTCACTGTTTATTGTTGGTGTTTTGTTTAAGCTTTGATATTGTTACAGGTAAGACTTAGAGTGTTTATAACTCTTATTCGCTTAAGGTTTTATTTGTTTAATATTTTTGGCTTTTCTAAAATCTTTGGAAAAGGTTTCCTGATGAGCTGGTGTAAGCAACCGGCGAAATGCGCATAGAGGCTTGCTTTTCCTCAACAATAAATTTCAGTGTATTTATCAAATATGAGAAACTGGGAATTTAGCACGTCATACGAAGATCGTAATAATAATAAACTTTGTATTCCCGAAAATAACTTTGATAATATAATTGCATGTGCCCGTGCATAAAACTGAATTGGCAAATTGGTTTGGTTCGTTGTTTTCTTACGAAGACAATAGAATGAAGCGGTTTGTTTTTTAATTTTGTTTTTTCTTTTAACCCACTTACAACTACAATTCGAGTCGGAAAGAACCCAACCAATTGTAGGGGGATGTAAGAAAAGATAAACTCACTGTTTATTGTTGGTGTTTTGTTTAAGCTTTGATATTGTTACAGGTAAGACTTAGAGTGTTTATAACTCTTATTCGCTTAAGGTTTTATTTGTTTAATATTTTTGGCTTTTCTAAAATCTTTGGAAAAGGTTTCCTGATGAGCTGGTGTAAGCAACCGGCGAAATGCGCATAGAGGCTTGCTTTCCCTCAACAATAAATTTCAGTGTATTTATCAAATATGAGAAACTGGGAATTTATCACGTCATACGAAGATCGTATTAATAATAAACTTTGTATTCCCGAAAATAACTTTGATAATATAATTGCATGTGCCCGTGCATAAAACTGAATTGGCAAATTGGTTTGGTTCGTTGTTTTCTTACGAAGACAATAGAATGAAGCGGTTTGTTTTTTCTTTTAACCCACTTACAACTACAATTCGAGTCGGAAAGAACCCAACCAATTGTAGGGGGATGTAAGAAAAGATAAAATCACTGTTTATTGTTGGTGTTTTGTTTAAGCTTTGATATTGTTACAGGTAAGACTTAGAGTGTTTATAACTCTTATTCGCTTAAGGTTTTATTTGTTTAATATTTTTGGCTTTTCCAAAAATCTTTGGAAAAGGTTTCCTGATGATCTGGTGTAAGCAACCGGCGAAATGCGCATAGAGGCTTGCTTTCCCTCAACAATAAATTTCAGTGTATTTATCAAATATGAGAAACTGGGAATTTAGCACGTCATACGAAGATCGTATTAATAATAAACTTTGTATTCCCGAAAATAACTTTGATAATTTTTTTCAAATCCTTTTCAATTTGAAATCAAACCTTCGTGTTTGTTGGGTATATTTATGTTGCTTACAATCAATAAAAAAATGCAAAAAGACGACAACATTAAAGAGCGTTAAATATTTCATACAAAATTATGAAAACTTCAAACCAATAGCGCGTTTATTAAATTTTTGAAGAGTTGTCCACATTTTTGTTGGTTAAATAAAAATCAAACAAAAATATTGATTGAATCAGTAAAAAAATTTGTAGAAATCAAAAAAATTTTCAAACAAGCGTTTGTTTGAAAATAATTCGGCAATAATTTTGTCTGTGTAAAAACCCAAGTGTAAACATAGCATTATCAACCAACAAAATGATCTGGCCTAAGCAACCAGTGAAATGCGCATAGAGGCTAGCTTTCCCTCAACAATATATTTCAGTGTATTTATCAAATATGAAAAAATTGGGAATTTAGCACGTCATACGAAAATCTTAAAATCGCCATATATTTTAAAATCCACCAAAAATAAATCGCCATGAAGCCAAATTGAAAATTAATTCGCCAAGAAACTTGACAACCCTGATCGTATTATGAAAATGTGTAAAGCAATGAGTAAATGAAATAAGTATATTATATGGCATCACATAAACACCACAATAGTATTGTTGTTTCTTTTCAACCAGTTGTTTAGTAAACAAGTGACCGACTGACTAAAAAGACCCAAGTCAAGGCCTATCCAATAGGTCTGCTTACTACTACAACAATACAACAATACAAAAAACAACAGGCATTTTGTTTGTGTAAAATTCCTCGCCGTTGTCAAAATCTTACTACTACATAGGCAAAACAAAAGGAAAAATGTGTTTTGTGTGCATTGATGTGTGGCAAAAAACCAAAAAAGTAAACAAAAATATACACATATAAGGAAAATGTAAACAACTCTTGATATCGTTGAGGAAAAAACCAAATAAACATCTGGCTTCTTAAGCAGACCTATTGGATAGACCTTGACCCAAGTGAACCATGCAAGTGACCGATTGAATGGAATTGAACGATGAAACTGAACGGCCGTTCATCGTTCATCTGACTGACCCATTCAATTGAACTAGTTCGGTTATGACCGACACAACTCTTCTAATAACCTATCTGCAAAAATTTCAAAATTGAGTTTTTTATGAATTTGTATTCCCTATATCATAACGCATATGTGTGCAAAATTTTGAACAAGTAATATTACAAATGACAAACGGCCATGTTCTGACAATAGCACGATTTGAAATCGCAAAAGGCCAGATTTATTTTATGGTGTTCTTCAACTCGTGCGTTTAGCTTGCGATCTGCCATAGTTTTTTTTACAAATATTCAGGCATGTTCTGAAATCACGGTGATTTCAAATCACGAACGATTTTGAAATCACCCGAGAAATATTTTAGTGTTCTGAAAATCACGAGATTTTTAGTCGTGATTTTCATTGTTCTAAACCAAGAGAAAACAACTGTGCGCTTCTTTTTAAAATGTTGCCATTCATTTAGTACGTTTGGATGCCATTTCTCGCTTAAAGCTTGCAAAACTGCCTCCTTCATGCTTCTCATTTCCTTTAAAATATCTCTTTCTTCTTCAGCAGCAAAATTAAGTTTTCGCACCATAAACGTTTGCGGCCTTGAAATTATCCTTGCGGTTTCTTGTGCTAGGGCAAATGATACCGTTTCTGCAAATGATGGCTTCTGTGATGCACATACCGCTAGTTTCACATCAGCATCCCGTATACCGTTTACAAACGCCTCGGTCTTAAAATGATCTAGCAATGGATGACTTTCACCTGGATAAGTAAGCTGCATTAAGCGCTCAATCTCTAGTGCAAAATCCTGTAGTGTTTCGTTTGCCTTTTGTACTCTGAATATTTCCTTTCTGTGTTCACCACCATACTTGCGCTGCAATGCTACCATAATGTCATCATAATTGTTTCTGCAACTTTCTGGTACACTTTCTAGAATTTCAGCTGCAGTTCCTTTTAAAGCCAGAATCAGCTCTATGGCTTTTTCTTCATTGTTCCATGCATTTTTGTTGGCAACTGTGTCAAACTGGAACTTAAACACATTCAATGTTGAGCTACCGTCAAAACTTGGAGCTCTTATTCTATTCGAGACTTCTGGAAAAACTCGCACGGCTCCCTCTTGGCACTGAAGACTATTAACTTTAACTTCCAGATGGTGTAGTTTTTCATCGAACACCGTGACTTGTGTTTTTACATCAGACAATTCTATTTCCATATCGTCCACTCTTTCGTTTATAACAGTAGAAATCTCTTGAAGCTTCTCAAGTTTTTCATTAGTAGCCTGAAGTTTCTCGTTTGTAACTCTAGAATTTTCTTGAATTTCGGCTAAGATGGTGCTTGAATTTTCCTTTACCATTTTCTCCATATTTTTTGAATTTTCTTCCATTTTTCTTGAGGTTTCAGCCGAGTTTTCTTTTACCATTCTCTCCATATTTTCCTCCATTTTTCTAGAATTTTCTTCCATTTTTCTAGAATTTTCTGCTAGGATAGCGTTTGAATTTATTTTACCATCTTCTCCATATTCTGCATCATAGCAGCAAACATTGTGCTAAGATTCATGTTGCTTGTTACTGCACGGGTAGCAAATTCTATTTCTTCTTTTTCATCAAACTCATAAGCTGCGATTAATCTCTTCTGCAGCTCAGCTTTATTTCCTGCAGTAGGCAGCTCCAACTTGCTCAACTCCTTCTTGAGCTGTTCAACTTTTAGCTCATCGAATTTCATTGTTGTTTGTATAGTTTTTTTTTTTATCGCAATTTCACTTCTGACACCAATTGTTACGTTTTTCCTTTAATAAACGCGTTCGGTTTACTCCCTTTTTAATAAACCATTGAGTTCTTTTAATTGCAAATAAAAAATAAATACACACACTTATTCAACTTTACAAACTTTATTATTTTGTTCACAATTGTTAGTTACGAACAGAACCGTTTCTCAAAACAAACTAAACTAATTTTACATGAGTCGCCCCTTTTTATATTTCATAATTATTTATAGATTTTTCCTGAACCTTCCCGTAAAATCTATTTATTATGTTCTTAACATAGCGTCTTCACCTGACAATTTTTTGTCATACCAAATGTCAAAGTCTATATAAAAAAAACTCGAAAATTTTTGTCAGCGTTTTTTTAATATGAAGTTTGACGTTTGGTATGACAAAAAATTGTCAGGTGAAGACGCTATGTAAGGGCACTGCTACACGTTCAATAAATATCGTGATATTTGGATCACGATCCATTTTAAAATATTGATGGATCACGAGCATATGCTACATGTTCAATATTTATCGCGTCAGTATTTATGTTATTTTTGTGCTGTGCGGGTCGTTTATCAATGTCGCGAGAAAACCAAAAGAAAGCCTGTTTAGCTATTTTGCTCGATTTCACTGTCTTCTGCCATTACCCTTTATTTCAATAAACTTTTCACAAATTTTGTCAATTGTTTTACTTTTTATTTGATTAATTTTTTCAACTGCGTATTTTATTTCTTTTATTTTGACACTTTTTACTGACGTATCATGTCAATTATTTTACTTTTTATTTGTTTAATTTTTCCACTGCGTATTTTATTTCTTTTATTTTGACACTTTTTACTGACGTATTAATTTTTATTAATATTATTTAATATCATGAAAATGCTACACGTTCAATATTTATCACGCGATCCGCGATCTGGATTTCTGGATTTCATATTTTAAGCCATTCTGCGATATGGATCGCGATCCATCAATATTGCATGCTACACGTTCAATAAATATCGTGATACTAGAAATATCACGATATTTATTGAACGTGTAGCACTGCCCTAACCATTTCTAGAAATGACCTGGAAATTTATATAGGAATTATTTTAAAATAACAGTTGTGTTGAAAATTATACATGACAATTTTAAGTAGCATAAAACTATAACTTACAAGATAACTTATAACTATAACTATAAATAATTCTTAACTTTCGTAACAATATTTATTAGGTTACACGAACCCTTACAAAGTGATACATTTTTCTAAATTACAATGGAACAAAATAATAGCTACGTTTTACACTCAACACTAATGTGTATTTAGCGTTTTAAATATTGAATGCAAAGTTTGAACTAAAAGCGATATTCACCACGCTTGTAGCGATTTTCAACATTAAATTTTCTTACAATTCCAATAAGCGTTAACAGAACTGATTTTCAATAATTAATGTCAGCTGTTGTTAAACATTTTGCGACAAAAAAAAAATATAATAAAAGTAAATCAAACGAAAAACAAAAAGTTTTTTTATTCATCCCAATATAACTAAAAATCACAATATAACGCAAATTGTCCGTAAACAACGCGTGTGAACAAATCAGTATTTGAAATTAGCCGCAAAAACAATATTTTTTTGTGTTGAACACGTGCTATTGTTATTGTTTTGAAAACAACAACACGTGCGTGACAAACAGTAACAATACAACCAAAAATGTATCAGGAAACATTACGAGTGCTATATTAACCATAAAAAGTCAAGAAATTAATAAAAATATGAAACAAATCTTAAAATTTTGCGGCTTAAAATGTTTGAAAAATGTTCCAAAAAGTTGTTATGTGAATAAAATCCGTAAATTTGAGTATTTCTAAAATCTGATAAGTGAATTCGAAAGCCCTCAAAGTTTAGGGGGCGTTCTGTATTAAAGTCAAAAAATTCAAAAATGTTCCAAAAAGTTGTTAGTTACATAAAATCTGTAAATTTTTTGAATTTTTTTACTTTAATACAGAACGCCCCCTTAACTTTTAATTTCCCGAAAGTGACATCTGGTGGCTTTTATAGCCCTGGTTGAGGGCTATCGAATTCACTTATCAGATTTTAGAAACACACAAACTTACAGATTTTATTCAGCTAACAACTTTTTGGAAATTTTTTGAATTTTTTGACTTTAATACAGAACGCCCCCAAAACTTTTAATTTCCTGAAAGTGACAGCTGGTGGCTTTTATAGCCTTGGTTGAGGCTATAATTCACTTATCAGATTTTAGAAACACACAAATTTAAGGATTTTATTCACATAACAACTTTTTGGAAAATGTTTCAAACATTTTAAGCCGCAAAGTTTTAAAATTTGTTTCATATTTTTATTAATTTCTTTACTTTTTATGGTTAATATAGCACTCGTAATGTTTCCTGATATATTTTTGGTTGTATTGTTATTGTTTGTCACGCACGTGTTGTTGTTTTCAAAACAACAAACAAGATATTGTTTTTGCGGCTGATTTCAAATATTGATTTGTTCACACGCGTATGGTGAAGTTTATTTTTTTAGGAATGACGTTTTATTAAGTGCTGGTTCACACAGGTCAAGTTTGACTCTTCAAGTCTTGAGCTTTTAGGAGAGAGGGGTAAAGAGAATGGAAAGGGGTACATACTTGACCGTACCAGTCAGTTTTGTATATTTCTTTTCTTTTTTCATCCGTAATATAATAAAAAGCTACAAAGTTGAAGGAAAAGAAAACAAAAATTAATTTTGTGCATGAACGTGAACGCAAGTTCAAAAGAAAATTTAAATAAAACTGTTCAAGTAAACTTGACCTGTGTGAACCAGCACTAACAATAATATTTCGGTTTGGTGAAAATCCATATTTTTGACATAATGAACTATTTTACACAAACAAATTTGCATGTTTGTGCTGGTTCACACAGGTCAAGTTTGACTCTTCAAGTCTTGAGCTTTTAGGAGAGAGGGGTAAAGAGAATGGAAAGGGGTACATACTTGACCGTACCAGTCAGTTTTGTATTTTTCTTCTCTTTTTTCATCCGTAATATTTATTATAGATAAAGCTACAAAGTTGAAGGAAAAGAAAACAAAAATTAATTTTGTGCATGAACGTGAACGCAAGTTCAAAAGAAAATTTAAATAAAACTGTTCAAGTAAACTTGACCTGTATGAACCAGCACTTTCTGTTGTATTGTTGTACAACAAATCCTAGTGCTGCCACCTTCTAGTAATTTCACCATGAATTTGCCATTTATTGTTGCAACATGTCTAGTCCCAATTTACACTAGGACATTTCTTGTCGGACAGACGAAATTTGCGGCGAGGGGTCGAAAAGGTAGAGTGTGTAGTACATGACTACCTGTACTGGACATTTTTTCATTTTCATAGGCATCAGAGCCAGCGTTGCCGTTTTGGTAACTTTTAGCCAAAATTGGTTACTTTTTTCCAATGTGTACTTGTGTACTTTTAATTAATTTTGGTTCCTTTTTAATGCTTCATAAGTTCATCTGAAACACTTCTAGATAAACGTTAAGGTCAAAGGCCCTTCCGATCCCATCCCGTTTAATATGATTATATTTGCATCACGCAAAAAGCATATACATATATATATATATAAAAGATCTACCGCATAATTTAGATCAATTTTGCATTTTGAAACCATAACGCACTAGAGTTTAACTTGTATAAAAAGGTTGAAAGCTCTAGCTCATAAAGTTTTTAAAATTGACGAAAATAAGTGTTTACTTTGTTTAGGAGATACAAACAAATACTATTTCTTCTTTAAACACACAAATTTTAAGCTGATGTGCAAATAAAATAGTACTTTTACAAAATAATAATTTTGGTTACTTTTTTTCGCTTTTGGATACTTAATTTTTACATTTTGGTTACAAATTTTTTTTGGTCGTGGCATCGCTGATCAGAGCCATGATTTTCGTTTTTTTTTCTTTGTATGTTTTTTACCAAAGTTAAACGAGTCTAAGTAAAATGAAAAAATAACTGAGCTGAAACTTTTTCAGATAATCAAAAATCTACAGTACATTCAGTCAAAAAAAGGTTTATGGCCAATTTTACTAATTCTATTTATATATGTATAAATTCATACTTAATTATACATATGTACGTATGTATGTAGTTTTTCAAATAATTTTGTTTAATATGACATGAAAAACCAATTTTTAACATAATTTGTTATTTAAATATATTGGTGTAATTGGCCATTAATGTTTTAAAGTTTAAAATCTAATGTGGACAAACGTTTTTAAAGAAATTTTAAGAAAGTCGCAAGTTTGTTCAAACAATAATCTTACAAAAGTTTTATCATATAATAACTAGCACATTTTTTTAATGCTTTGCAAAAATTATTTTATACATTTTTTTCACTAGAAAAACAAAAACACTAATTTTCGACAAAAATTATTTAATATTTTTATTTATTTTAATAAATTTGGTTGAAACAATTGTTGTTGTTTTTATTTCTGTGTATGTATCAGATTTTTCTGATCGGTAATGTTTTAATTTTTAGTCGAACACGAATTTAAAATATAGATACAATCGAACCTGTCTATTGCACATGTACATTTTTTTGCCGTACACAAAGTTAAAGTATAGCTATAATCGAATCTGTCTGTCGTTCATGTGCTTAATTTTTTCCGCACTCGAACTTAAAGTATAGCTACATTCGAACCTGCAATCGAACATGTATATCTTTCATGTTCTTATTTTTTAAACATATCCGACCTTAAAGTATCGAACCACTCTATAGCACATCAGTGTTTTCACCAGCAAAATTCAAAATTGCACTTGAGATGAACCAGAATTACCCGATTTAAATGAAATTACACCTGATATAAAACTGAAGTTTTTTTATTAAAAAGACATATACAAAGAAGCAAAAACACAAAAACACTCATTGAAAGAAAATCAATATGATTTTAACTGTTAAGATTCTTATTGTAATTTTAAATAAATTAACAAAAAAACATTAAAGACAATTAATTAAATATAAAATAAAACTCCTAAACTAATAAGTTTTACTTCCACATTTGGTTGCATATATTAAGGGAAGGTTCAAAATGCTTATTGCCATTCTTTTATAGTAAGTGTTTTTTTAGCCCCTTAGAGATTGCGAAAGGTTAGCTGTCAAACGAACTGTCATATTGCTTTCACTTTTTGCTGAGGCACATCATCATGAATAGATTCATGCTTGAACAACGCCACCAAATTCTCCAAATTTACTTTGAAAATCAACTATCGATTTTCGCCACTTATAGGCAACTTTATGAGTAAACGGACGCAACTTATTTATCACAAATGTTTTGATTTAGAGAAAATAAACTGTCAATTAGACTTGAAGTCCGTGCGATATGACACCTCTGGATTATTTTTAATAGGGTTGTGAAGTCACTGGTTTATGCTTATAAACTAGCAACAATTGACTTCTTGGAGGTCAACATTGTTCATTTTATTCGTGACATGCAGCCAGCAATGCACGAAAAAGAGGAACAAAATTGGACGTCTGCAATGCGTTTCGTCAAGGACAGGCCTTTACACCTCATATAGTAAACAAAATGCTTGCAGGGTTTTATACAACTGTCCCTTTCGTAATTCAGTTTTAAAACTGTAAAGGGCGTTAAATATTCTTCAAACTAAAGCTTTAACAGGTTGCAAGATTAATATAATATGGATTATATGTTTCAATATATTTTTTAAAAAACTTCAGGTTCTAAATCACTATGATAGGCATCTTTATCCAGTCTTAAGCTAAGATCCCACTATCGGCGCAATGCACCAATTTTTGGCGTATTTCATGTGCCGATAGTGTGAACGTTCAAAATGTTTTAATATGCGACAATCTGTGCCGAAATTGTGCTGACTGTGGACAATCAAAATAAACCTAGATGCGCCGATAATGTGAACACTATTTTGCACAATGTGGAGCAATCAAATTGTTTAATATGTACCGATTTTTATCGGCCACTTGTGTGCCGATCACAGTCGCCAATCAGCGCCGATACAAGGGATGGCAAAACGAAATTTTTAAATTGCACAAACTGGTTACTAAAATTTTACTTTTTTGAGCTTAATTGTACCAAAATTACATTTGTTTTATCTATTATTTATGTATTGAAACGTTAAATAGTACGTTTGTACTACTTAATGAAAAAAAAACAACTCGCTTTAACCAAAACATTGCAGTTGTATCGATGTTGCCATCCCTGGTTTGTAAACATTTGTTTACAAAACAACAATTACAAAAAAAAAGAACAAGTGCAGTAAGTTTGAACGAAATTGAATATATTTTTTATTATACATATATTAACATATTATTTAAAATTGTTAGGAAACATAATATAATATTCGGACGGAGAATTTTGCGAATTTCTAAAGTAAAATTATGTCTGCCAACAAGTAAATAAACAAAAACATTTGATTTAATTTGCCCAAATAGCACGATAGTGTGACCGCATTGTACCGATCAGAGCTGCCGTTTTTGGTTATTTCTAACCAAAATTGGTTATATTTTTTTTCAATGTGGAGATGTGAATATTTTTTTCGTTTTGGTTACTTTTTTTCTAAAATGATAATACGTACAAATATGATTTTCTTGATACAAAATATGTATTGTGTACATACTATGATTTCTTCATTATTTGTTACCAATGAACGGAAGTTTTTGTACTTTATCGAAAACAAAAAATCCCTTTCAAAACTGCAACCAATTAATTTTTTTAAGGTATTTGCTAAGAAAAATATTGCCATTTGTGATTTTTATATTAAAAACGGCCATTTTCGAAAACATATGAAGTTTTAATCGATGAAGATTTCAATTATTTTTTTTAAATGACTATAGCTTTTTTTGATTTTAAGAATACTTAAGGTTAGTAGTACTTAAAGTAGAAAGTGCATTAAATCATGCGGAATCAATTTGAGAAAATGACTGAAAAATTACACAAAAGTCGTTTTATTGTTTCTTAAAACTTGAATATAAATTAAATGTTCTAAATTTAGGTTATTTCCAAAAGTAGATATATTTAAATACATATTTGAAAATAAAAATAGGAATTTTAAAGATTTTTCCAAAATACATTGATTTAACAAAATAATTTTAAAATTTATGGAATTTTACATGAAACGTTAGAACTGAAATCACAGCGCATAAAATAGGAACTCTTAAATTATTTGAAAAATACAAAATGTAATTGAAGCAGAGCCGCGAATAACGTTGTAAACGCCACTTTTTGCAAAAACTGTTTTTTTCGGATAACCGTTAACATTACTCTCGTACACTGTTTAAACCTCAAATCACCCAAAATTATGCACCATAAAGCCCTTAAAAATTACATACAAAGAGTCAGCTAGTGGAAGAACGTTGTAAGTTACTTAAAAATGATACAAAGTAAATGGTTTTAAACGTGTCAGTCATGATGCTTTGTGTAGTGGAAGAACGTTTTAAATGACATCGTGAGTGTGGATATGAAACGTTTTTCCACTAAAAAAAGTTATAAACTGTAAATTTGCATGTAATTTAAGTTTTAAATTTGTTGATATTTTGCATAAATATTTTTATTATCATTATTTTTAATTATCTAAAAAAAAATAAAAAATTAATAATCTTGCCTGTTAAAAACGTTCTTTTGCTCTCCTGAAAAAAAATTATTTTGTAACTTAAAACGTTATTCGTGGCTGTGGTTCAATTAATGATCTCGTTAAAATGCTATTTTTGAATATAAACACCATCAAGTTAGAAACCAACTTTGAAACTAAAATAATTTAAATAAACTCTTTTTAGAAATAAGAAATATAAATGTTTTAAAAACTTGAAAAACTTATTTTTTCATCACAAAAAATTTTTAATTTTTGTCAAACATTCAACACAAAACCCTGAAGAAGGCACACAACGGAGTGCCGAAATATTGGATTAAATAAATTTAATATTTTTCATAAAGAAGAGACCTCAAGCTTAATTTAATAATAATATTATTACATCTTTAAAAAAAATAATAATAATAAAAATCAAAAAATTTCCAGTAAAAACTTCGCTATATTTGCAGATGAATAGCTTCTTTTATTCATTTTTCAGAAACTTTCATCTATAACTACATTTATAACAACTTCTGTAACAACTTTTTTCTGGATATATACAGTGAAAAAATAAAGACTTACTTTTGAATGCGTTCATTTTGGAACATCCCTTGTAAAATTCATTGGTTCTTTCAGTAGAAGTGTAAGTAGTGCCTTTATGTTTTTCAGATTACTCAACACATTATTTTGTAGGCGAAGTTTTTACTGGGTTGTTGCCACTATAAAAACTTAAAAGAAACATAATGTTGCCACCATACTTAAGAATTTTTACTACCAAAATCAGGTATTAATTTTTTCCATTTATAGTAGACTTATGCGTGGAATTGCCGGCATACTGAAAAAAAAAATCTCGAATAAATAAAAACTTTTACCCCCAATTTCACCAAGTTCAGTAATAATTTACTATCAGTTATACATAGATGTCAAAACACATTGTTAACTGGAATTTAAAGTAATAGTTGGTTCCGTTAAACTTGGTGGAATTGGGGGGTAATTAAGTTTCTCGTTATTTTTTTAATATGTAAAAGAATTTAATTATTTGTTTTGTTTTCCTGACTTATAATTATTTATTTATTAGTATTATTTTACTATAAAGTGCACATATCTAACTAACCTTTGTATTACAATGCAACTTAAAATAAATTTTAATGATTTTCTCAATTTATAAAAGGCATTTTAAATTTGGTTATATTTTTCCACATTTGGTAACATTTTCAAAAATTTTGGTTGTAAAAATTGTATTAGTTGTGGCAGCACTGGTACCGATTATTGTCGCAATTGAGTTTTGGCCGATATGAACCGAAAAAAATTGTCACAATGTGCGACGATAATGGGACCACCTAAGAAAAAATTGTGCAATGTTTTTAAATGTGTGCCGATATAGCACGATAAAAATCGTCACAGATTGTGCTATTTGAGCCGATAGTGGGACCTTAGCTTTAGGATCCATCTTGCGACATTCATTATCATACTTTTAAAAATATATATTTACTGATTAAGAAGGCTGTGCGTTTTTTTTATCAACAATAGTTAAAAAGAAATAATTGTGATCACTGAAATTGAATCTGGTTTTTATTTGGGTATCTGAAGTAAGAGTTTCAAATAACACCTAAGAGAAAATACCCTCGCTCTACCCACGACAGTAAAAATTATACCAAATTCGGGTAATTACCAATAAAGTGGCAACGCTGTAGAACATGTACTTTTTTTGTCACACATGGACACGACCAAGGCGAATTGACTAGAAGATGAGGTCAACTCTACAACCACAATGCTTCTGTGGTCGGGTTGTCAAAAATATTGCTAGTAAAAAAAACAAGTTTGTTTACATAAAAAACCAGTTTGTATACAAACTTTGACAAGTCGACCACCGAAAAAAAACACCACATGTTGACTTGACCCCACCTTCTAGTCAAATCGCCTTGGACACGACCTTAGCTTCAATCGTTGGTGTATGGCAAGGCGAATTAACTCCAGGTAAGCTCAACTCGTCAGCCGTTCATCAGCTATATCCACGGCGAATTAAAAAAATGGTGAAACGTCAAAATATTGTTTTGTTTCTATACTGAAATTTGACAACAAGTCAGAAAATTGCAAAAACAAAATACATGGGAAATACATGGGGCTTTTTGTAGTTGTAGAGTTGCACTCACCTGTTATAAATTCGCCTTGGTGTATGGTTAAAGTGTGCTTCGATCATAAAATACGAGAACTACACATGTCCGTGTACGCAACCAAATATTCAAACCAAGCACAATCGTGGCTGTGTTCGGCAATGTTGAAAATTTAGAAACACACCAAGGTATATTTATAGCAGGTAGTCTCGGAAAGCCAGCTGGTTATTTTTTATTTGCTTGTTTTGCGATACAAACTGTCAAATGTTGTATAGTAAACAAGTAAACAAGTTTTTTTGATCTCCGTGAACATAACAAAGTAGTTAACAAAGTAAATCTTGTTTCACTCAAAAAAAAAGAGAGGAACAAAATATGTCTCTCTTCTCCTCATTAAAATTGTGTATTTCTGGCAGAGCAGTACTAAACTTAGGTGCGGCCAAGTTAAAATAGCGAAATATTGTGAATAGATATGGCAACTTTGGCCATTTCATTGAGAATAATATCTTCTTCTTGTTTTCGGTTTATGGGAGAGTTTTCGGCTTTTAACAAAATAACAAAGTAAAACCGGAAATGTTATTTCAATATTAAATAATAAAAATATTGCGACAAACAATTAGAGAAACTAATATATTTAAATTAGTTTACAAATAATTGTGTTAAATGGATTCCTTAAAAGTATTATTTTACTCTATAATTTCCTTTCGTTTGTTGTTAAACAAAGTTTATGAAATAACTTTTTTGGCTAAAGGGCCAAAATTAGGACTTCCTCCGAAGGTTGGCTATATGTGGCTTATAGCAGAGTACTTAAGCTTCATTTTGGTATATCATTTATATTTCCCTAAAGTTTTTTGTTGAACAAAGTTATAAAAAATAACTTTCTACTAAACTTCACTCATTTTTTCTTTTGGCTAAGGGGCCAAAATTAGGACTTCCTCCGAAGGTTGGCTATATGTGGCTTATAGCAGAGTACTTAAGCTTCATTTTGGTATATCATTTATATTTCCCTAAAGTTTTTTGTTGAACAAAGTTATAAAAAATAACTTTCTACTAAACTTCACTCATTTTTTCTTTTGGCTAAGGGGCCAAAATTAGGACTTCCTCCGAAGGTTGGCTATTTGTGGCTTATAGCAGAGTACTTAAGCTTCATTTTGGTATATCATTTATATTTCCCTAAAGTTTTTTGTTGAACAAAGTTATAAAAAATAACTTTCTACTAAACGTCACTCATTTTTTTCTTTTGGCTAAGGGGCCAAAATTAGGACTTCCTCCGAAGGTTGGCTATATGTGGCTTATAGCAGAGTACTTAAGCTTCATTTTGGTATATCATTTATATTTCCCTAAAGTTTTTTGTTGAACAAAGTTATAAAAAATAACTTTCTACTAAACTTCACTCATTTTTTCTTTTGGCTAAGGGGCCAAAGTTAGGACTTCCTCCGAAGGTTGGCTATATGTGGCTTATAGCAGAGTACTTAAGCTTCATTTTGGTATATCATTTATATTTCCCTAAAGTTTTTTGTTGAAAAAAGTTATAAAAAATAACTTTCTACTAAACTTCACTCATTTTTTCTTTTGGCTAAGGGGCCAAAATTAGGACTTCCTCCGAAGGTTGGCTATATGTGGCTTATAGCAGAGTACTTAAGCTTCATTTTGGTATATCATTTATATTTCCCTAAAGTTTTTTGTTGAACAAAGTTATAAAAAATAACTTTCTACTAAACTTCACTCATTTTTTCTTTTGGCTAAGGGGCCAAAATTAGGACTTCCTCCGAAGGTTGGCTATATGTGGCTTATAGCAGAGTACTTAAGCTTCATTTTGGTATATCATTTATATTTCCCTAAAGTTTTTTGTTGAACAAAGTTATAAAAAATAACTTTCTACTAAACGTCACTCATTTTTTTCTTTTGGCTAAGGGGCCAAAATTAGGACTTCCTCCGAAGGTTGGCTATATGTGGCTTATAGCAGAGTACTTAAGCTTCATTTTGGTATATCATTTATATTTCCCTAAAGTTTTTTGTTGAACAAAGTTATAAAAAATAACTTTCTACTAAACTTCACTCATTTTTTCTTTTGGCTAAGGGGCCAAAGTTAGGACTTCCTCCGAAGGTTGGCTATATGTGGCTTATAGCAGAGTACTTAAGCTTCATTTTGGTATATCATTTATATTTCCCTAAAGTTTTTTGTTGAACAAAGTTATAAAAAATAACTTTCTACTAAACTTCACTCATTTTTTCTTTTGGCTAAGGGGCCAAAATTAGGACTTCCTCCGAAGGTTGTCTATATGTGGCTTATAGCAGAGTACTTAAGCTTCATTTTGGTATATCATTTATATTTCCCTAAAGTTTTTTGTTGAACAAAGTTATAAAAAATAACTTTCTACTAAACTTCACTCATTTTTTCTTTTGGCTAAGGGGCCAAAATTAGGACTTCCTCCGAAGGTTGGCTATATGTGGCTTATAGCAGAGTACTTAAGCTTCATTTTGGTATATCATTTATATTTCCCTAAAGTTTTTTGTTGAACAAAGTTATAAAAAATAACTTTCTACTAAACTTCACTCATTTTTTCTTTTGGCTAAGGGGCCAAAATTAGGACTTCCTCCGAAGGTTGGCTATATGTGGCTTATAGCAGAGTACTTAAGCTTCATTTTGGTATATCATTTATATTTCCCTAAAGTTTTTTGTTGAACAAAGTTATAAAAAATAACTTTCTACTAAACTTCACTCATTTTTTCTTTTGGCTAAGGGGCCAAAATTAGGACTTCCTCCGAAGGTTGTCTATATGTGGCTTATAGCAGAGTACTTAAGCTTCATTTTGGTATATCATTTATATTTCCCTAAAGTTTTTTGTTGAACAAAGTTATACAAAATAACTTTCTACTAAACTTCACTCATTTTTTCTTTTGGCTAAGGGGCCAAAATTAGGACTTCCTCCGAAGGTTGGCTATATGTGGCTTATAGCAGAGTACTTAAGCTTCATTTTGTTATATCATTTATATTTCCCTAAAGTTTTTTGTTGAACAAAGTTATAAAAAATAACTTTCTACTAAACTTCACTCATTTTTTCTTTTAGCTAAGGGGCCAAAATTAGGACTTCCTCCGAAGGTTGTCTATATGTGGCTTATAGCAGAGTACTTAAGCTTCATTTTGGTATATCATTTATATTTCCCTAAAGTTTTTTGTTGAACAAAGTTATAAAAAATAACTTTCTACTAAACTTCACTCATTTTTTCTTTTGGCTAAGGGGCCAAAATTAGGATTTCCTCCGAAGGTTGGCTATATGTGGCTTATAGCAGAGTACTTAAGCTTCATTTTGGTATATCATTTATATTTCCCTAAAGTTTTTTGTTGAACAAAGTTATAAAAAATAACTTTCTACTAAACTTCACTCATTTTTTCTTTTGGCTAAGGGGCCAAAATTAGGACTTCCTCCGAAGGTTGGCTATATGTGGCTTATAGCAGAGTACTTAAGCTTCATTTTGGTATATCATTTATATTTCCCTAAAGTTTTTTGTTGAACAAAGTTATAAAAAATAACTTTCTACTAAACTTCACTCATTTTTTCTTTTGGCTAAGGGGCCAAAATTAGGACTTCCTCCGAAGGTTGGCTATATGTGGCTTATAGCAGAGTACTTAAGCTTCATTTTGGTATATCATTTATATTTCCCTAAAGTTTTTTGTTAAACAAAGTTATAAAAAATAACTTTCTACTAAACTTCACTCATTTTTTCTTTTGGCTAAGGGGCCAAAATTAGGACTTCCTCCGAAGGTTGGCTATATGTGGCTTATAGCAGAGTACTTAAGCTTCATTTTGGTATATCATTTATATTTCCCTAAAGGTTTTTGTTGAACAAAGTTATAAAAAATAACTTTCTACTAAACTTCACTCATTTTTTCTTTTGGCTAAGGGGCCAAAATTAGGACTTCCTCCGAAGGTTGGCTATATGTGGCTTATAGCAGAGTACTTAAGCTTCATTTTGGTATATCATTTATATTTCCCTAAAGTTTTTTGTTGAACAAAGTTATAAAAGAAAAAAAATTAAACAGAGTTGCAAATTATGAACAGGTTTCGGAAAAAGTCTAGTTAACCGACGGAGCTCCAAATTAAAATTAAATTACATAGGGTGATGGAAAATTGGAAAATAAAAAGAAAATATGAAGTGAAAAAAGTTGCGCAAACGCATCGTTTTCGAGTTATAGGCCTTGTAATTTTTCATATATGCAAACGATTTTACACTACATATCACAAGTATGTGGCCATTATTTATATAATTTTAAAGCTTTATATATCCTTATATATATAGATTTAGCTACATAAGTATATATTTATGAACTAAAGCTTCGTATAGATCGAGGTCAGATCTTACAATGTGGTCATTTTCCTAACAATGATACCATTGTCAGATTCATTAATTTTACATATCTGCCAAATGAGCTTACAATGCTCACACAGTTCCAAGACATTTTTAGGCAATTTTAATGACAACATTATAAGATCTGACCATCGACTGTACGAAGCTTAAAACTTTATGTAAATTTGTCGCTTTATTACAAGAAAAAATAACTGTCGCAAATTATGGACAGGGTTTGGAAAAACTCTTTTTTACAATGCTTTATGCTATAGTTGTTTTTACATAATATTCGCTTCACAAATTCCTAGTTAACATAGTTATTTAAGTTTATCATTATTTTTGCATAGATTTCCGCACAACCCTTGAGGTACTATGCTATCTGCGTTGCCAATTATTTTTCATGGCTGGCTTCCCCAATAGGCCTACATGCCATTATATTCTTATATTAACTTAAATTTACTTTGGTATATATCACAGAATTTACCTAAAATCTGATCCAACGTTAAGTAATAACATTTTTACAATGATAATTTATTTTGTTCAATTATTTTACAAACGTTAGAGTTTTTTCTACAATGTTTATGTGTACAATTTCTACATACGTAAAAACCACAATCTTTACATACATAAACATATTCTTTATTACTCTTAAGGCAACCACATTGGCAACAAAATCTTGTTCTATCGCCCTGATATTTTAGTAACAATATCTTCATTTTCTTTCTAAACTCTTCTGGCTCACACAAATTTTTTAATGACAGATTTTTAAGTATTTTTAATGCATACATTAAAACGAAAATTCCACAATTTGAGCCATCTTGTTGTGTGTTCCTTTCTGTAATTTCTTGATACTTCCACAAATGTGTACTAGTTCCGAATTCAGTTTTGAAGGTATTATATATTTCTTTACCTACATTTTGAGATAAAAATGAATTAACATGCATAAATTCATGTGTAGAAAACTTAAGTACACAAAGTGTAAAGTGACTAGATTTCAAAATTGGAACAAATAACAAATTTGGTTTATTTTGTATGAATATATTTATGTTGTCAACGTTTATTTTATCAAATTGACAAGGCATACAATAACAATTACTAGTTTTATTTTCTTTTATAATTCCTAAAAGACAAGCATCTAGCACAAAGTTTGTCAACCAATTTCCATTGTTTAATGAATTCCAATCGGAATCTTCCAAATAATCATAAAATCCAATTTCTATTGGATTATATATATTATTAACTTCGCAAAATAATAAATCTAGTTTAAAGAGAAAAAATGTGTCTTTTGATTCTTCCATCAGTAATGATTTAGCAACTGGTGTTACTGATTTCGATTTATTTTTTTGTATAGCAGTAAGTTTTTTTAATGCCTTAGACTCCAGCATAATTTTTGGCTTAATTAATTTTTGTTTTTTAACATTTTTATACCCTCCACCACAATTAGTTGTGAAGAGGGTATATTAAGTTTGTCATTCCGTGTGAAACTTTTTTATTATTCATCTCAGACCCTATAAAGTATATATATTATGGGTCCTTGAGTAATTTTAAGTCGATTTAGCCATGTCCGTCTGTCCGTCTGTTGAAAACACGCTCACTTTCGAAAAACTCAAAAGAAATAAACAAACTTGGTGTCAAATTGCTTGTAGTTATCCTAAGCAGTTTGGAATTGAAATCCAGCAAAATCGGTTCAATAGGATCTGAGCTATGAATCAAAATGTGGAACCACCACCTAAAAAAAATTGATAATTTTGTTACAAAAACTAGCATAAATGGTGGAAAAATGCACATAATGATATAAGATTTCGCAACAGTTCGTTTTATTTAACTGGAAATCACGCTGTAAAATTTCTTGAAGATCCGTCCATGATTTACTCTAGGCCCCATATAAGCCCTACTCCTGGAAAACAGTATAGTAAGCCTAAAACCCTAACTAACAATGCTATCATAACAAATTTTGGCACGTCACAGTTAAATAGGACTAGAAATGAAACTATTAAGTTTCGTGAAGATCGGTCCATAATTTATCATAGGCCCCATATAAAACCTACTTCCAGAAAACAGTTTAGTACGCCTAAATCCGTAAAAAATAATGCTATCATAACAAAATTTGGTACATCATAATTCTTTAGAACTAAAAATAAGACTGTGAAATTTCGTGAAGATCGGTCCATAATTTACCATAGGCCCCATATAAACCTTACTCCCGGAAAAAAGCTTAGTACGCCTATAAACGTAAAAAAGAATGCTATCATAACAAAATTTGGAACATTTAAGTTTTACAGGACTAGAAATAAGACTGTGAAATTTCGTGAAGATCGGTCCATAATTTACCATAGGCCCCATATAAACCTTACTCCCGGAAAACAGCTTAGTACGCCTAAAAACGTAAAAAAGAATGCTATCAGAACAAAATTTGGTACATCACAGTTTTATTGAACGATAAATAAGACTTTAAAATTTTGTGAAGCGTGGTCCATCATTTACCATAGGCCCCATATAAACCTTACTCCCGGAAAACAGCTTAGTAAACCTAAATACGTAAAAAATAATGCTATCATAACAAAATTTGGAACATTTAAGTTTTACAGGACTAGAAATAAGACTGTGAAATTTCGTGAAGATCGGTCCATAATTTACCATAGGCCCCATATAAACCTTACTCCCGGAAAACAGCTTAGTACGCCTAAAAACGTAAAAAATAACGCTATCATAACAAAATTTGATACATCACAGTTTTATAGAACTAGAAATGACACTGTGAAATTTGGTGAAGATCGGTGCATAACTTACCATAGGTCTCATATAAAGCCCACTCTGGTAAAATAATTAAATACGCGGTAAACTTTCTTCCAGTTTAGCTTCATATGGCCAGAAAAAATGTTATGCAATTTTGTGATATACGGTCCATAATTTTCCTTAGATTCCATTTTAGCAACCTTCTGAAATTTACTGCAAACGCTTAAACTAATTGCACCGCTGTATTGAAATTTATGTTTTTTAATACCAGAAATCGTTCTGCAGAATTTGGGATGATTGGTTCATAGCTTACCATGGCTTTTATATAATTTGTTCTCTTGAAGATCATTTAAGTTCATCCTAAACTGATATTCTACTCAAACTTTTTAAATTGATTCTGATTGTCGATCAATAATTTTATATAGGTCTAAACCGCAACAAATTTTAATGCAGATGTCTGTTTTTACAAAGATTATAATAATAAATAGACATCATACAGATATTACTCCTAAAACATTCGAAGTGTCGGTGGAGGGTATCAAAGATTCGGCACAGCCGAATATAGCACTCTAACTTGTTTTTGTTCCATTCTTCAACTGGCTCAATATGTAAAGGTGATATTGAATAACAGTGTTCTTTGTTTATAATTTCAACACTTAAATCCTTTTTATTGGTGGGTGTAAAACTAGTATAGGAATGATGTTTTTTTATATTTTCAACACTCAAATCTTTTTTATCGATGGGTGTTAAATTAGTATAAGAACGTTTTTTTATAAATTCAACACTTAAATCTTTTTTGTCGATAGGTGTTGAAGTAGTATAGGAATGTTCTTTTTTCAACCTTTTATTATTTACTTCTTCATTCAAATGATTAACGTTTGAAGTTAGTATAGCTTCGATTTCTTTGGAAACTGATCCAAACATATTATAGTTGTATCGCAATTCTTTTAATGAACTAAGGTAGTCAATTCTCATTATTTTTACAAAAACATCTGCTCTAACAGATTTTTCTTGCAATATAATATGCTTTTGTAAAAAGTAGGAAAATTCAACGGGAGCATTACTTATATGTTCTCCTGTTGGATCAACGTGAATACCCATAATGTTCGTCCACATAACAATAAAAGAACAATATTTGTTTAATATAAAGATGCACATGTCATCATTTCGATATTCATTTAAAACATTTCCTTTATTAATAACTTTTACATCATTTTCAATTTCACAGTAAATGGAAAAGAACATTTTTCGAAAAGGGCTATTTGATGAAATAGATTCTAATGGATCTATTTGCTCATCATCGGGAAGGTGGTATTCCTTGCCTATGTTTTCATCAACAAATTCTGTTAAAAAATCATGCAATATTTTAAAACTCCTTTCAAAATTAGGAGACTTGTATGGCGTGAGTAAAACTATAAAAATATGTTTAAACCATTGTTGACATTCTTCAATAGTCGTTATGCTAAAAGCAGCTATTAATGAATTCTTTAACAAGGGCCTTAAGATATGATTTTTACCCAATTTAGCGTTTAAGTCTTTACACATTATATGAATATAGTGGCATTTACACCACTGCAATATAACAAATTTAGGTTTGGAATTTGGATTAACTTTTAGGCTATTTAAGAATGAGGCGCAAGCATTTAGGTAATCTAGCAAAGTTTGATTATTAAAACTTTTTAATACCGCTCCATATAATGCGGCACTAACATCAGTGCAAACTCTTTTACAAAAAGACCATTTAAACTGATATTTTACTTTGTTTTCTTTTAGAAATAGTTTTAATGCATCAAAAAAACCGGAAATTGCATCACGTGTGTGCCGGGATAAAATTGCCTCCGCAATAGGGATGATTTTTTTTAATCTGCAATTTCGCAGAACTAATTTATAAGTCAAAATTCTTTTTTCGGCACATTCTAAATGCCTAACACTTTCACCTGAAGCATCTAAATGTAATGTAAACTTACAATCTTCGAGGATTTTTTTATTATTTGATATGGTCTCAAATGTAAATTTTTCCCATGTATAAACTGCAAAAGGTGCAGCAACCATATGTATATAACTCTTATATGGACCTCTTTTCATTAAAATAAGAGAAAAAAAGGGATCTGGATGATAATAGAAATTAAAATTTCCTTCCGATTTTACTTTTCTTAATGCTTCTAACTTATGAATACCTTGAAAATTGCCCTTTTCAGCAATATCATCAGCAGCATTTAATATTTGCTGCTTTCTAAATAAGTACGCATTTTTATTCTTTAGTTTACTTTTCATAACAGATCTTTTCACCCCACGAATCTGACCTACATGCACTTCATTATCTGCATGTTTTAAATCTTTCGTTCTATAAACAACAACAGTTCCATTAGGACTTATTTCAAAACGAAATGTGGTACAATCGTTAAATCTACAATATGCATATAAAGACGTATTATCTTTAATGCGCGAAACACAATAAAAACATAAAATGCAAACATTATTATGCACTAAATATTCTTCTCTTACTAAATCTTCAAGAAGTTTCTTTTTAGTGATTTTATCATCATTAAACTTTTTTATAATATCTAAATTAATAGAAAATGAACAATCAAAAATATTTTTTTTTAAGTTTCTTTTAGGTTTTAAATTATTTGCTTCCCCACGCAATACGTTTCTGTTACACTTTTCATCGGGGTTGGCTTCCTTTCTGTATTTTAGAAAGTTTGAAACATTAATCGAATCATTTGTAATTTCAAATGGGCTCAAAGTGTGATCGCGATTTTTATTCTGCACTTTCAATTTATTAGCAGAATCAGGTATATTTAAACAATTTTTCTTCTTGCAATTTTCTATTTTATTGCTTTCAATTAATGCACAGTCATTACTATGTCTTAATTTGTCATTTATTTTAAATAATTCATCTTTAATCATTTTAAAGTCACATTTATGGTGTTTTCTTTTCTACAAAAAATGTGACATTTTATTTAAAAAAAATGCAATTTGGGGTGTGTTTCTTAAAAATTTTGCTCCCGAAAAGGGTGGCTTGTTTTATTCTAAAAAACTCACCCTTTTTTGGAAGCAAAATGTTTATGAAACAGACACCAAATTGCATTTTTTTAAATAAAATGTCACACTTTTTTGTAGAAAAGAAAACACCATTAAATTCGTCGACAAATTTCATTTTTTCGCAAAAATCTTTACACAAGTTTTCATAATTATTCGAAATCATTTTGGTTTGATCTTTCAAGTTTTTTGTTGCTACATCATCTATATTAATTTCAGTTTCCGATTTATTCTCTTCATTACAATTCATATCATTATATAAATTTTTCAAAGATTTTTGTTCCAAAACTGTTTCAGAATTTAATAAAATATCATTTTTTTCTTTACAATTTCCATTCACGCCATTTTTAGACATGCCTTAGCTTTTAACCTTGCTATTTTTTAACAAGTATTTTGCCATACTACAGATGTTTCTTCTATTTTTAATATTATTTTGAATTTTATTGTATTTACTATTTTTATTTATAGCATTTAAAGAATTTATAATAATTTCAAATAATTCAAAATTTTTTATAGAAGAACTTATCTGCAATTCCTCTAAAAAAGGACATTTTATCAGTATGGACTTTAAATCACTAATACTATAATTATGCTTACGCTTTTTCATTGCTTTGCCTAAATAATAAAGTAAGAAAACAAAAAATTATTAAGTTTTTTTTTTATTTTTTATTTTGTATAATCAGTATTGTGGTTATTTTGTTGAACTATTTATGGTTTTTATTTTGTATTTTAAAAGTTAAATGTTTTTTTTTTTAAATTAACTAGAACATACCTTAAAAATTGTCCTTCGTACGAATTCGTCCCAACCTTAAAACGAATAAGATACTGTTTAATAATTATTCTCTAAAGATATTTCAATTCTAAAAATAAAAAAAAAAAACAAATTTTGATATCTACTTACGTCGTCGTCTTCCTTCTTAAAAAACCAACTCCAGAAAATAATATGCTAAAAATTTAAAAAAAAGTGTATTTATTTAGTAATATCAAAAGCCCGTATTAAAGTATATAACGCCTTTTATAAAAATATAAAAATTATTGTATTTTCAATAATTGCAAGTGCATTAATGTTGTTCAATTCTTTTAAAAAGAATGCAATGATAGCTTTTACACCTACAGTATAAGTACACAGAAAAAAATTAAAAGAATTACTATAATATATTAATGGAAATTCAAAAAAAAAATTCCAAAAAAAATCCCTTTTACAGATTCTCAGTCACTCAGAACATTGTATGTTAAGTTTTATGTTTCTAGCTTCAATATTAATGAAAATTCAAAAAGTACCAGTTAACGAAAAAAAGTACCAGTTTAAGAAAAAAAAGTACCAAAAAATACCTCTTACAGATTCTCTGTCACTTAGAACATTGTATGTTAAGTTTTATGTTTTTAGCTCCAATATTAATGGAAATTCAAAAAGTACCAGTTGAAGAACAAAAAAGTACCAAAATTTTTCACCTTATAGTTTCCCGGCTTAGCTTACTAAAACCTTTCTCAATAGTAATTGTTTTGCTTACTAAAAAAAAATCTTGTGTTTTCGCAAACTCATCCTTGTTTCTTATGGTTTAAGAATTTTGAATATATTTTTTATATAAAGTAATATCTATTCAATAGCTTTAAAATGATACCAAAATTGGTCATATAAGTTGAAAAATGTAGTAGAAAATCGCATTGATGTACTTTTTTCACTTTATAATTTTTTCTTATTTTTCAATTCTCTATCACCCTAGGTACTTTTTATTTTATTTGGTGCTGCGTCGGTAAACTAGATATAAGCCGCTTACTAAAGGCCTAACCATAATGTGCTTAAGTTGGCTTAAGCAAATATGCGAATACATGTTAATTGTATGAGGCAAACCATATTGAACATAAGGAAACTTTTTGCTAAATTTAATAAAACTGTCATTTGCTTAAGCAAGGTGCGAATATAATTGCACATTCCGTACGGAATCAAATGTTTTTTTAAATATGACTTTTTGCTAATTTTTGACAGTAGGTTATGCAAGGCTATGCATATTATGGTTAGGCCTTAAAGCTTCTAGACGACGGTTGCGTTCCTAAATGCGTCACTGCGCTGCATCAGTGATTTCAAATGGTTATATATTTATCAGTGGAGTAAATATGGACCAAAAAATACTCCACAAAAATCATAGTCACAATAAAAAAAATTATAATAATTCTTTTGTCACCATTAAAAAAAGTTTGCTTTTCTGATGCAGCGCAGTGATACATTTACGAACGCACCCGACCTTCGGCCAAATAAAGTTTTTCCTCTATGGTATAAAAACACCGGCTTCGCTAAATAAAGCTTTCCGGAAAGTCGGAAAGTTTTATCCTATATACAAACACTGGCTTCGCTGGAACAAGTCTAGTTTACCAACGCAGCTCTTAATAAAAAAAAAGTACATAGGGTGATAGAAATTGAAAAATAAAAAGAAAAAATTAAAATGGAAAAATTCTCGGAAACGCATAGTTTCCGAGTTATGGACCTCTGAAGTTTTCATATAAACTTGCGATTTCTCTCTACATTTCTGAACGTATATGACCAATATTGGTATTATTTGAAAGCATTTGAACAGATCTTTCTGGAAATGCAAAATTTATTTAAAACTTTTTAAATCTTTAGCTCCTAATACTGTTTTTACAAAATTTATATCAAAATGTTACGGAAGTGCACTAGGTAATAAAAATGTAATCAAATAAACCACAGCTTCTCTAAATAAAGCTGCTCTGCATAGCCGGCCCTATGTTATAACAAACACCGGCTTCGCTAAATTAAGCTTCTCTGCATAGCCGGCCTTCGGCCGGGCGCAAGGATTTTCTCCTCTATGGTATAACAAACACCGGCTTCGCTAACTAAAGCTTCTCTGCATAGCCGGCCTTTGGCCGGGCGCAAGGATTTTCTCCTCTATGGTATAACAAACACCGGCTTCGCTAACTAAAGCTTCTCTGCATAGCCAGCCTTCGGCCGGGCGCAAGGATTTTCTCCTTTATGGTATAACAAACACCGGCTTCGCTAAATAAAGCTTCTCTGCATAGCCGGCCCTCGGCCGGGCGCAAGGTTTTTCTCCTTTATGGTATAACAAACACCGGCTTCGCTAAATAAAGCTTCTCCGCATAGCCGGCTCCTTAATCCTTAATGGAATAATAATATTTAAATAAAATGTTTATATCTAGAAAAATGTATTCAAAAGCTTTTAAATGATACCAATATTAGTTATATACGTGCAAAAATGTAGTGGGAAATCGCAAACTTATATGAAAACTTCAAAGGTCCATAACTCTGAAACTATGCGTTTCCGAGAATTTTGTCGTTTAACTTTTTCTTCTTATTTTTCAATTTTCTCTAATCCTATGTACTTTTTTTTATTTGGAGCTGCGTTGGTAAACTAGACTTAAGCCGCTTCGCTAACTAAAGCTTCTCTGCATAGCCGGCCTTCGGCCGGGCACAAAGATTTTCTCCTCTATGGTATAACAAACAACAGCTTTGCCATCTAAATCTTTATCTAATTATTACAAAAAATAAGTGATTCAAAATACATACCTTAATTTTATTTGTCCAAGATTTATAAGATTCAGCTCCAATCCTGTAATTTAAGGGCCTCCACTAAAAATAAAAATTTTAATAAATAAAATTAGAATTTTTTCTTTTTTTATAATTTTTAAAAAAATCAAAATACATACCTTTATTTCCCATAAATTATCTTATATTCCTGTTTTTAAGGCCTCCGCTGAAAATAAATAATAAATATAAAATAATTAAATAAAATTACCAAATTTTTGTTCTTCTTCTTTTTTTTTATAATTTTTTAATAAAATATTGCCATATTTATATAATGATTTTGTACTAAAAAGTGCTACCACAATTCTAAAAAACAATTTTTTCCTAAAAACAAGCATTTGCGGTCTGGCAACACTTAAAATAACACTCATTACTCTGTACAATTGAGTAACACTTCCTCTCTCTTTGACGAATGAAAAAATTATATTACTCTCTTCAAATTGAGTACTTTGTTATCTACTTTGTTATCTTCTCGTCCACGTTTTTTTGTCTCTTTTCAACCCCTTTGCTGTTTGACAGTTCGTATCGCAAAACAACAATAAAAAGCCCTGTTGTTTGTTTTATTGTACAATTGTTGTAATCTCGCGGCTACCTGCTATAAATATACCTTGAAACACACATAATTGTTATGCAAATAAAACTATGTGCTGTTGGCTTTTGAACAGTACATTGTGTGTATGATGTGTGTATTTTCTGAACTCTGCTTAATTCCCAGTTTTTATTCATGATAGAAACACTTGAAATTTATTGTTGATGGGATTAGCTATTCCTATGCGCATTTCACTGGTTGCTTAGGCCAGATCATCAGGAAACTTTATCCATAAAGATTTTAGAAAAACTTAAGATATTAAACCAAATAAAACTGTTAAACGTATAAGAATTATAACAACAGTTCTACTTGTAAATATCAACAATAATCAGTGAGTTTATCTCATCTTACATTCCCCACTACAATTGAATGGAATTCTCCCAACATTAATTGAAGCACAGCCGCGAATAACGTTTTAAGTTACAAAATAATAATTTTTCAGGAGAGCAAAAAAACGTTTTTTGACAGGCATCATTATTTGTTTTAAACATTTTTTTTTTTTATTATTAAAAATAATGATAATAAAAACTTTAATGCAAAAGGATTTTAAAACATTATTCCGCACTGCAAAACCATTTCGGTTTCATCATTTTGTTAGTAACTTGTAATGTTCTTCCACTGACTGACACTTTGTACGCCATTTTGAAGGCGTTAAGGTGCATAGTTTTGGTTGATTTGATGTTTAAACTGTGTAAGAGAGTAAGGTCAACGGTTATATGCAAAAAACACTTATTGCAAAATGTGGCGTTTACAACGTTATTCGCGGCTGTGCTTCAATTGTAGTTGTAAGGAGGCTAAAGGCTCAGTTAGGCGAACGTTGCTGTACCGTATCTGTACTGTATCAATCAGTTGTTCGCTTTTTGTTATATGAAAACCAATAAAAAAGCTTACCGAAATGCAATGTACCGTAGTTGCAACGTACCAATCTGTATAAAATAGAATTTCATGCCGTTGTTACCATGGTGGAATAAGCAGGTGGCATCGTTACGGCAACAAATACAACATTACAACAAAAATGGAAATTATATCACCGTTTACGTCAAAAAATTGTTTAAACAAAAATCAAAGCGTGCCGCAAAACGTGATGAAATAAATAAATTTTTAGCAAATTTTTATTTAATTATGGTCCATATCTTATTTATTTTAATTTAAAATTATCAAAAACTTTAATAAAATACAATAATCCCAGCACAAAACGTGGACTTTTTGTAAACATAAACAAAACTTTGACATAAACCTAGACAAACAATGCAAGAGCAAAAAATCGTCATCTGGCGTAGTGCTGCCACCTGTTTATTCCACCATGGTTGTTACGTGACATTTGAAAGACAGTGATGGCCGGCTTGTATGTTACATTGAATGTGGGTAATTTTGCACTTTTTTTGGTACTTTTTTCAGTATATCTATGGAATTGCGACAAAACAGCTTACAATACAACATATTTACAAATATACATATGTTTAGATGTTTGAAGTAAACAAATGCATATACACATACAATGGAAATGTGAAACATATAAGACTTTAAATGTATCAAAACCTTGGTTGGTGTATACACATTTACAATATATGTATGCTAAAAATTTATGTATGCTAAAAAACAAATTTATTTATTGTCAATCTATAATATAAATATTAACATTTTTAACATACACAAAATACAGTTAAATACCATTTAAATCACGTGGTACCTTTTCTGCACAACGGTCACCAATTGAACATTTTTGATTCCAACACTGTGTGTTTTGTTTTATGTATATTATTGCTTTTTGTTTATGTGTGGGAAAACATATGACACGTTTTTAAACGTTCTATAAGTGCACCAACGTGCTTACAGTACAGTGCGGTACATTACGGGTACATCAACGTTCGCCTAAAGGCCATGTCAGATAAAACTTTTGCTTTGCTTTGCGTTAGAGATTCGCTTTGACATCTAAGATAAAATGTACATACTTATACGAAAGATGTCACATAAAGTACTTTTAACGCAGAGCGAAGCGAAAAGTTAGGCAACTCTCATCTTTTTGCGTGCTTTGACAATCTACTAGTATAAATTTTATTGTTTATTTTTTTTTAACACACAATGCGTGAGTGTTGTCAAAGTGTTTATTGTGACATACACCTTTTGCGCTACGCTTTTCAGTCAAAGTTAGAAACGTCACGCAAAGCGATGAAGTTTTATCTGGCATGGCCTTAACTGAGCCTTAAGAAAAACAAAATGAAAACAAAAACAAATTACAAATGTATGTTGCCAATAAATTTTTTTCGGCCGTGCACTGCCAGTTTATTATCAAAATAATTTTTGGGAATACAAAATTTTAATTTCAAAAGATTTTGTTATTCGTGCTTAATTACCAGTTTTTATTCTTGATAAAAACACTTGAAATTTATTGTTGATGGGATAACATAAGCTGTGTTAAGAAAAACAAAATTTTCTCAACCGATATATATTTCTGGTTTAATTTTAATCAAAATGTGTAATTTTCATTTCAATATTGCAAATAGTTTCAATTTTATAACGTTTTTCCCTCTCCTGTAAACTTTTGAAAACTGCAGATAGGTTATTTCGTCCTTAAGGTGACGAAATGTGGCTTTACAAATAGTTATCAGCCATATTCTGCAAATCGAATTCGAGTGTAATCAAAATCAAACAAACTTTGAAAACGATCCAGTGTTTAAAGTTCATTTAATAATTTTGTTTCATATACTTCATACTATGATAGGGCTGCCAGATGTTTGAACCTATCGACCAGGACACATGGAAAAAATGGATAAAAAATTACACCAACAGAAAAGTTTTTTTTTAATACATATGGGCATTTCCTGGGGTCACGAACGTACGTTCGTACGATTTTGATGTACAAATAATATAGAAAACAAAACTTTTCCTAGCATTTTTTTCGATTCGATAGCATTTGGGTAGCTCTATGTTTAGTGCAAAAGATGGATTTCATCGAGTTTAAGTTTTCATAATAAGAGTTATAAACGTGTGGTCACGGACGTACGCAAAATAGAAGTCAACTTTGGCTGACAGTAGTGAAATGTAAAAATCTGCGCAATGGAACGGAATATACAAAAGTGATTAATTTATTTTAAAAGTGTATTAATGTAGGTCTCCATCCAGTATTTACAAAATAAAATATCTCTCTTGGTTTTTGTTTAATTGGCTCGCGAACGTACGGATCGCGAACGTGCGATTTTTCCATATGTTTTTTTAATATTATCACCACGCATTTTCGCATAAATGTCTTCAAATTTCCTTAACAAAAAAACTTAATACTCCTTTTACAATTGACTGTAATGGAGAGATTATGAAGAAAGAGTGTAAACATAACATATTTCTTGCATGTAAAATAAGTATATAAAAAGGTCTTTATAAGTAGAAAATACAGGAAATTATAAAATTTTCCAGTTATCAGCCCAATTTCCTCAAGTAAAACAGCTGAGATATGCTATGAAACCATTCTTTTATAAGAACAAAGACTTTTTTTATAATAAAAAGCAATAAAAGACGATGATAATCATCATTTTATTTTCGCATCCTGGTAGACCATTCTGGGGAAATGCCCATATGTGTGTAGTATATCGCACAGTAAATAAATAACTTCTCAAAAGGCATAGCAAAACTTTCTTCAAATTGGACTTTTTTAATAAGGGAACTATTTTTTTTTTAAATATTATCACCATTTTTACATAAACTGTTTTTTTGCTCTCCTGAAAATTTGAGAATTTTGAGTTGTTACAGCTTAGTATTTAGGGTGCGATATGTAAAAACCATCCAGTTTTTATTTTTAAGTCCAACAATATATAGAAAAAAAAAAAAATTAACGTACCAGTAAAAACTTCGCTTACTTTTTCAAAATGAATAGCTTCTTTAACTCATTATTTTGTAGCGTTCTTCTATAACTACATCTATAACAACTTCTTATATATATATATATATATATATATATATATATATATATATATATATATATATATATTGTAAAATTGAAAAGTTTCTGACTCATTGAAAAATTAAAATTTGTATATTTTCATATTATATTTTTTTTTAATTCAATAATTATATATTCAATTAATTTAATTATAAACAATGTGGAGAATTAATTTGAAGTCGGATACTGAAAATGTAGCACGAAATTATGGTGGCATGTCATAATGTCCAGTGTCCATGGACACTATGACACTTTTCAAATGGACATTATGACACTTTCAAAAGTGTCATTAGGTCCATAATTACTAAAGAAGTTAAATACAAAAAATGATCTGCATACACGCAGAGAAAAACATGTTTCATTATGGTCCCAACCAACAAAACTATTTTTAAAGAAAATACTTTAACCATAATATGGTTGTCGGTGACAATGATTTGGTTAAATAAAACATAATACGGTAAAAAAAATTTTTAAAAATGGTTTTGCTGCTTTTTCTCTAGGTGTATATATTAAAAATATAACGAAAACACTTTTGGGCGCAAGGATTTTCTCCTCTATGGTATAACAAATACCGGCTTCGCTAACTTAAGCTTCTCTGCACAGCCGGCCTCCGGCCGGGCGCAAGGTTTTTATCCTCTATGGTATAACAAATACCGGCTTCGCTAACTAAAGCTTATACCATAGAGGAGAAAATCCTTGAGCCCGGACGACGGCCGGCTGTGCAGAGAATCTTGAGTTAGCGAAGCCGGTGTTTGTTATACCATAGAGGAGAAAATCCTTGCGCCCGGCCGAAGGCCGGCTGTGCGGAGGAGAAAATCCTTGCGCCCCGCCGACGGCCGGCTGTGCAGAGAAGCTTTAGTTAGCGAAGCCGGTATTTGTTATACCATAGAGAAGAAAATCCTTGCGCCCGGCCGAAGGCCGGCTATGATCCCAACTTTGAAATTTTAAAGGTATTTCAAAACAAATTTTACACATTTTAATATTTTAAATTATAAGTTAAGTTGTGGACATTATGACACTTTCAAAAGTGTAATAATGTCCATGGACACTATGACACTGGACGTTATGACATGCCACCGAAATTATAGACATTTAATTTATAAAAATAGAAACGGAAGTTAAAAATTTATGTAAATAGATCTAGTTTGTATTGAACATTATTTTAATATTCAATTACAAAAAATTTTTTAGTTTTGTCATTTTATTGTTAAATTTGTTTTTAAAAAATTGTTAATTTTGTTAAAAAGAAAAAAACCCTGAAGAAATTTAAAAAAAAAGTTGTTTTATATAAAGCAATAAGACCTTAAGCTCGAATATTTAATTTATATATTCAAATAATTAAGGTCGAATAAAATACATATTATATATGCATATAAACATTTAAAATAAGTAGAAATGCATATCGCACATAAATGGCTAAAAAATCACTGGTAGTTTATACGCTGGTTTAGTTGAACTAATCTTGAATTTATACGTAGTTTAAACTCAACAACTATAAATCAGTGTCCCATGTATTATATGTTGTTAATAACATACAATGTGACAGCACTACGATAACTGTTGTCAAATTCGTATGGTCTGTATCAAGGAGAATTTACTTCAGGTGGCGGCGAGCAAGGCGAATTTAAATCACCCATTATAAGAAAAATTCTGCTGCTTACACATTTTAAATAAAAAAACTAATATAGCGTTCAGTAAATACGATTTATTAGCCGTACGGTATTGAAATTGCTCTATAATTTGTTTAGTATACATAAATTGTATTAATATGAGTTTTGTGCATGAAAACACTTATAGATCTTAAATATGTTGGCCTGTAAAAGAAACAAAACGATCAATAATTTTCCCAAAAAGAAAAATTGTTTTTTTTTTACATTCTCAATTTAAATTTACAAAACTGTTGTTTTTTTACAAAACAAAATTTTTAGAATTTGTTTTCGTTTAAAGTGTAATTGTTCGAAAGAATGAATTCTTTCGCAAATCGGAAATAGGCTATAAGAATTGCAGCAAATATTTTTTTAAACTAATATTAAGAAAAAATAAACGGCGCTTTTTTAATGTACATTTCTAGGTGTGTCTAGGTGAAGAATCTTGAAAAATTCTTTAATTTGATTTTGGTATAACAATAGTTGGTTTGTAAAAAGAATTTTGTCTTTCTAGTGGAATTAAAAAAAAATCAAATAAAGAAGCTCCTTCCTGCAATTTAAATAAATATTTTAGAAAGTAAATCAGATCCTGTAAAGTTTTAGCTGAATTGCCGACATTTTACGACTATTCTATCTAAAACTAATTTGAAATATTTGATCTGCCATCCATCCTCAGTATCATAGTACATGTAGATTTAGCAGGGCCGGATGAAAGAAGATTGATGTCCATATCGGATTCGTATGTATGTTGGTACTTTCATGACTTATGTCGGCCATACGCTATACAACGTGCAGTGAACTTGTGTAATAATGTTAAAAACGTTCAGTTTTTTCTCGTTTTTTTAAGAGATGACAACAAAATAATAAGCTCGAAAAAATATTCCGGAATCTCGTTTCATTTATACAAGTGTTGCAGTTACAGTCAAAAGATCATTGTATAATTTCTGGATACATTCAGTTTTTCTCCACTTCCTTTAAAAACTTGTAATTCCTTTTCTAAAGAAAATTAATTAATTTTTTTTTTTTTTTTTTTGAATCGAATAAGCGTTTTCTTTACTAATTACTGCATTCAAAGTTTTTAATAAATTTAATAATAAAAAATATTTTATGCAGCTGCTCTAAATATATTTTTTGGAGCAAAGGGCTACAATATATCATTATATATACAAAGGTATATTAAGTTTTTAAATTTGATAACAAATAGGTTCGATATATCGATATTTTTTAAGAGTATAGATATTTATTAATTTAAAATATCGATATATCGAACCTTTTTGTTACCAAATTTAAAAACTTAATATACCTTCGTATATATGTATATCGGTATATTTTATCACTTTGCCCATTCCAAACACACTTGACAAAATTCATACACGAACACATCAATTAAACAATGAACGGCTGGCTTACCGAGGCCACCTTTTAGTAATTTCACCATGGAAATAGTGATAAAGGTTAAAATTAGTTTTAGTAATCTAAAAACGATTTGTACTTAATTTGTATACATAGTTTCATTAATCATCTCTTTGTTGTTTTATTTTTTCATTAATAAAATTTTAAACAAAATGTTTATTAAAAAACACAATTTTAAAAAGCACATTTAAACAAAACTTTTGACATTTCTGGCATGACAAAAAAAATAACCGGCTGTCTTTTCGCCGCCACCTGTAGTTAATTCGCTTTGTTCTGTATACTTAACTCCGGGTCTCCACGTAGCAAAATTAATTGCGGCAAACGCCAAATTTTATTGCTCAATTAAATTTGCGACGTATAGACCGCATATGGGGTGAAATGGGGTAGTGATGCGTAGAGACTATAGCCTCTCCTACTCAACTGTCAACCTCACCTGCACGTGGTGCACCCTGCCTATAACTGACGAGGAAATGACGACCGGTCATGGGCGGTATAACCCTAACAACGCGCGCAGACTAAATCCTGCCCAACCACATTGGCCAGCCTGATGGCGTAAAGGTGGCTGCCCCATCATCAGGATAGGATGCAATGGGCTGATAACTCGTTGTATCTGAATTTTTTTATCTATCCCCAGAACGTCTAATAAGAAAATTGAAAATCGGATCCAAAATTCGTTGACGACCCTATGCTTTGAAAAAGGACTATATTTGGTACATGGAATGTGCAAAGATTATATCAGACTGGAAAATTGGCACAGGTGGCAAAAATTCAAGAAAACTATAAGCAAGCTTTTATTGGCATGAGTGAAGTTAGATGGAATCAGAGCGGACAATTTGCCACTACAAATGGACATGTTATGCATTGGTCCGGGATGCCTAACGAAGCCGATACACACCAACGGGGTGTTGGAGTTTTAGTAGACAGAAGGCTTCGTAATGCTGTGATTGATTATAAGTTTGTTAATGAAAGGATAATGACTATCAGGTTTAAAGGTCTTCACAAGAACCTTACAGTAATACAATGTTACGCTCCAACAGAAGATACAACGGACAATATGAAGAACGCCTTTTACGATATTCTTAACAACACATTTGCAACAACGGTGAAAAACGATTTAAAGATAATAATGGGAGACTTTAATGCCAAAGTGGGCCCTGATAATGCAGAACTTCAGCATGTAATGGGAGTGCATGGAATTGGTGTGATGAACGACAATGGTGAACGTCTTGTGAAAAGAAAAGAAGCTCAAAGGAAATACAGTCAACTGGATAAGCAAGTAAAACGCGCCATAAGGGGAAAAAGAATAAAAAAAGGAATATATGATCAGTGTGGCGAAAGAAGCTGAATATGCAGCTACAGCTTTCAATATGAAAGATCTATTTAACATCACCAGAAAAATTGCAGGATCTGCAAGAACGAGAACCGTTGCTGTCAAAAGTCTAGATGGACAATTACTAACCAACGTCGAAGATCAACTCAAACGATGGAGAGAACACTTAATGAGTGTATTAAACGTTCAACGAGATGGAATCAGCGTAACATATAATAAGGTTGACGTACTACCCATAAGAATTGAACACCCATCAAAACGGGAAATAGGGGATGCCATCTTGACTCTCAAGCGTGGGAAAGCAGCAGGTGTTGACAACATAACGCCAGAGGTACTCAAGACAGATCCAAAGCTATTTGCCAGCATACTGTACCCCCTGTTTCTCTTAATATGGAACACAGAGATTTTTCTAACTGACTGGCTGCAAGGGATAATCGTAAAATTGTCCAAGAAAGGTGACGAAACCGATTGTAACAATTGGCGGGGTATCACTATTCTCTGTGCAGTTATGAAAGTATTTATGAAGATCATCCTGGAAAGACTCATAAAGCATGTTGATAAAAAGCTACGCCCAGAACAAGCTGGTTTCAGATGTGGTAGATCATGTGTCGATCAAATTAACATCCTCAGGATAATAATTGAGCAAGCCGTAGAAATGCGATCTCCATTATATATGCTGTTCATCGATTACGAAAAAGCATTCGACTCTATCCATAGAGAATGTATTTGGGCCGAACTGAAGAATATGGGGGTTCCACACAAGATTATTTCTATAATACGCAGCAGCTATGCAAGTTTCCAAAGCACAGTTCTTCACGAAGGTAAAATGTCTGAACCCTTTAACACCATATCAGGCGTAAGACAGGGCTGCTTGCTATCACCCTTGCTCTTTCTTATTGAAATGGATGCAGTCTCCCGCCGCGCGAACCAGGAGAAGCCAAGAGAAATTGTATGAAATCCGCTCCGACCAGAAATCCGATTGGAATCACTTGATTATGCGGAGGATAAATGCGAACTATTCCACAGACTCGGTGACATGCATGGAAAGCTAAATGACCTATCTTTAGAATCCAATAAAGTAGGACTCAGAAAAAATATAGACAAAACAAAGGAGATGCGAATAAACACCATAATAACTGACACATTAAATCTTCTACACACACAGGTTCAACGGGTAGAAAGGTTTCAGTACCTGGGTAGCATTATCACAGAGAGTGAAGGAACTGTCGAAGACGTGGAAAGACGCATCAAAAAAGCAATCGGTGTATTTACACAACTTCACAGAGTATGGAACTCAAGCACGTACAGCGTCAAAACCAAAATACATATATTCAAAGCATGTGTTCTCTCCGTGCTTCTGTACGGATGCGAAACTTGGTTTGTAACGGAAAACATACAAAACAAACTTAGGGTCTTCGTTAATCGTAGCCTCCTAAGAATTCTTAAAATAGTTTGGCCTCGCACAATAAGCAACGAACAGCTATTGTACAGATCTGAGATGGTTGATATTAACGTAGAAATTCGAAAGAGAAAATTTGGTTGGAAAGGGCATACACTTCAAAAACCACCTGAAGAAATTGCCCACCACGCTCTTGTTTGCAACCCCCAAGGTAGTAGAAAAAGAGGGCGGCCCAAAACCACCTGGCGACGATCAACCTTACAGGAAATTAATTCCATATCCCATATTCTGGGAAGAACCTTCAACACCATCGAGGAGCTCAGAGATATATGTAGCTGCACGTCGACAAAGATGGAGACAACTTATAGACGGCCTATGCCCAGTATAGAGGCAGCTCGTGATCATATGACGACGAGCAAGCCAAATATATATAAACCGCATATTGCTATGAGTGGCAAGCTATTGCGCAATTATTGCTCTTCTTATTGCTTGAGCAATTATTGCTTAGCAGTCTGCTGTAAAATGAGTTGTCATTTATCTGACATTTCATTTCTCTGTACGTTTGTTTAGGGCAAAGCAATTTCACGTGTTCTCCATTAATATAATCAGCAGTTATTGCGCCCTTGTTCTGCCGACGTTTTTGCTTATGCTTAGCAAAAAAGTTGCTACGTGGAGACCCAGCGTAAGAAATTACCTTGCTACTTTTTGGGGCTGGATATTACCTTAAAAACGGTAACATACAGTCTACAACTGACATGAAATGCTTAACACTAACACTAAAATTATGTAAGTGTTAAGTATAGATTCATCTTGTAAGAGGTTTTCTCATATTATAACACGGTTGCTAATGCAAATGTTTTAACAACGTTTTTATAACATCATGTCATAGCAGCAAATCATGTCAGTTGTAGACGGGGAGTAATTACCTTACGGCTAACAGCATGTTTAGCCCATGTGTAATCTGTGTGAAATAACTTTTATTGTGTTAAGGTAGAAGTACATAATACGCGTTAGTGCGCGCGTGCTCTGTCGTCTTCTGTCAAAAAAAAGTTAAACTAGTGTATTTTCATAGAACAAGCTACATGCAAAATATTTTGACGCATTTGCGCCAGAAAGTTGGTTAACTTTGAACTTTTTAACGCGTTGTGTATTTTTGACAAGTAAAAAGAATAATATAACAAATTTGTGAATCATGAAAGAAAAACTTATTGAAGAGCTTAAAAAACATACAATATTTATAAAAAAAAGAATAAATTCAATTAAATAACAAAATCTTGATAAACTTTCGAACCCGTTTTTAATGCACAAATAAGTAAAACAAATAAAAACAGCTGAGAGGAATGGCTTTTGTAACGCGTGTTGTGTAACTTGCAATTTTTTACGCGCTAAAGTTTTTAAACGCACGATACTCGTCGACGAACTAACGCGTGTTATGTACTTCCACCTTTATTACAATGGATGTGTGTGAAACGGAAGCAAAGTTCTATGGTGAAATGAAATTTGTTTGTGGTAGAAAATTTTCATATTTGTGCTGTGTGAAATTGTAACATTTTTGATAACGTAAAATTTTGACATAAAGGGTGTGTGTGAAACGGTAGCAAAGTACTCATGGAAGTAAAATTTTGACACTATTGAGGTGAATAAAATTTCACTAGCCCTAGGGGCTAGCAAGGTATATTTACACAAGGTAAACTCGTTGGCCCATATGTTGTCAGCTGTTTACCCCATTTGGAACCCTAGTGTCAAAAGTTATTTATGTTGGTTCCGTTAGTTCCTTGTGTTTGTTTACATACTTATGGTTAGTGCGCGCCATTTTGAATTAAAAAAGTGTAAAATTGTGAAAAACATTTTATTTTTGTGAAATTTTAATTCTTGTGATTACTAAAGGCCAGTTTACACGGTAATACAATGTATTACGACTTTATAGAATCAAAATATTATGAAATTCTCTCCGTGTTTAAAAGAAAAAAATAAAAGTCTGTTGAGAGTATACTTTATGTTTACACGGATGGTATAAGTAAAATCAAAAATAATAACAAAAAAGCAGATGGTTGCAGTTTTACAATTTTTACAAAAACAACATGAAAATTTCCTGAGTTGATTATAGTTGTTTTTATCACAAAGGGACCAATAAAGGACCCAAGTGAGCTGTCTGTTGATAGCCCTGCAGATAACGAGACTAGTCCATACATGCATGTAAAGAGTAGTCCATAAAGGAGTAGGAGTACTCCAAAACTACTCCAAATATATGGGTAGAAGGTGGTCCATTTAACATTACGATGTCCTAGGAGGGGACCATATAACCCACCGAAGTAGTCCCTAAACTACTCCAAGGAGTACTAAAGTGGGTTAGTTTTAAAAGTACTCCATGTTACTACAGTATGGAGTACACTTAAGGGGTAGTTTAAGCATTTTTCTTTTTCATTTTTTACTAAGTGCCTGTTCACACACGTCAAGTTTGACTCGTCAAGTCTTGAGTTTTTAGGAGAGAAGGGAAAAGAGAATGCCACTTCATTCCCGCTCTCTCCCAAAAACTCAAGACTTGACGAGTCAAACTTGACCTGTGTGAACCGGCACTAATCGCCTTTTATGGTGTGTCTGTAGTCTATTATTGCTATTATTAAATATATTTACTTGGTATTTTTAATTTGTTTACCTTTTTTCCACAAATTTCACAAACTTTCACTTATAAATGAACAATTAATAATGGACAACATCAGGGCTACCAATGTGTAATACTGTAAACTATAGAAAATTATACATCATGCAGTTGTTGGCAGCACTATGTGTTTATTTCTTATAACATGGTCCATACTACAGTACATTGGACCATGTTGTAAGTAGTCCATTTGAGCCACAATGGACCACGTAGTCCAATATTATCTGTAGGGAGCTGCCCATGGAACCTTATAGTTGTTTTTGTAATTGTATAAAAATACTACCACCTTCAATATACTCCGTTAAAATGCACCTCTGGTGTGATGAAAATACATAAGTTTCTAAAATGGTTTAGAAAAAAACCATTTACCGACCGCTTGTCAGATTTTGTATTCGTATTTTCTCTTACTCAATGCATTTTGCTTTTACATGATATGATTTCTCTTATTCTACATTATGTCGTAATACAATGTATTACCGTGTAAACTGGCCTTAAGCAAACAAAATACATTTAAATGCATTATTTTTTGCAATAATACTTTATTTTTATGCTTGAGAATGCACAATATATTAAAAATTGTTTCAGCTTATTATTCTGAACTGCACGTGTTTTTTTTTCAATTTGTGTTTTTATTTTAAAGGCACATTGTTGCGGGTTTTTTGACAATTTGGCGTGTTGTTTTTGTCTTGTTGTACTTGTTGTAGCAACGAGTTTACCTTGTGTAAATATACCTTGCCTGGGGGCTAGTATAAATTTTGACATTAGTGTAGAAATTTTTGACAACCACAAAATTATTTTTTTTCATCAAATTTGTTTAAACAAAACAAAAAATAATATGGAAGCAGGACCAGTGGCAAAAATATTAAAAAGAAGTATACATGATTTAAATATGTATAAGCTTTTTTGCCCAAACTTTTTGTAAAAATTGTTAAAATATCAGAACGAATTCATCAAATAGTTGGGACGATCTCATTTATATATACAATATATATATATTTACACAAGGTAAACTCGTTGCTACAACAAGCACAACAAAACAAAAACAACACGCCAAATTGTTTTTGTATTTGGAACCATGGTGTCAACAAACACGCAACAATGTGCCTTTAAAATAAAAACACAAATTAAAAAAAAAAACAACATGTGCAGTTCAGAATAATAAGCTGAAACAATTTTTAATATATTGTGCATTCTCAAGCATAAAAATGAAGTATTATTGCAAAAAATAATGCATTTAAATGTATTTTGTTTGCTTAGTAATCACAAGAATTAAAATTTCACAAAAATAAAATGTTTTTCACAATTTTACACTTTTTTAATTCAAAATGGCGCGCACTAACCATAAGTATGTAAACAAACACAAGGAACCAACGGAACCAACATAAATAACTTTTGACACTAGGGTTCCAAATGGGGTAAACAGCTGACAAACATATGGGCCAACGAGTTTACCTTGTGTAAATATACCTTGCTAGCCCCTAGGGCTAGTGAAATTTTATTCACCTCAATAGTGTCAAAATTTTACTTCCATGAGTACTTTGCTACCGTTTCACACACACCCTTTAAGCAGCGATGCCAACTTACTGCTTTTGGCACTATTTATGGTGCTTTTTCAATTTTTCGTTAGTGCCTTTAGTGCTTTTTACAATTTTTATTTTTTTTTTCTACCATTTTTTTAAAACTACGATTAAAAAGAGGATGATTTAGTTGACTTTGCTATTTGGAGAACAATTTTGAGAAGTCTTATACAGATTTTAAGATTTCAAATGATAAAAAAAGGGATAAAAGAAGCTTACATTCGTTTTACCAAAAACTTTATTTACGAGGTTAGAGCTAGGCTTCCTAGCAATTTGGAAATTTTACGAAACGTTGCACTTTTAAAGGCTCAGTTAGTCGAACGTTGCTGTACCCGTAATGTAACGCACCGTACTGTAAGCACGTTGGTGCACTTATAGAACGTTTAAAAACGTGTCATATGTTTTCCCATACATAAACAAAAAGCACGAGTATACATAAAACAAAACACATAGTGATGAGAATCAAAAATGTTCAAATGGTGACCGTTGTGCAGAAAAGGTATTACGTGATTTAAATGGTATTAAAACAGTATTTTGTGTATTTTTAAAAAATGTTAGTAATTTAATATTTATATTATAGATTTACAATAAATAAATTTGTACTTTAGCATATATAAATTTTTAGCATACAGATATTGTAAATGTGCATACACCAAACAAGGTTTTTATACCATTTAAAGTATTTTATATGTTTCACATTTCCATTGTATGTGTATATGCATTTGTTTATTTTAAACATCTAAACATATGTATATTTGTATATTTGGAAATATGTTGTATTGTAAGTTGTTTTGTCGCAATTCCATAGATATACTAAAAAAAGTACCAAAAAAAAGAGCAAAATTACCCGCATTCAATGTAAAATACAAGCCGCCCATCACTGTCTTACAAATGTCACGTAACAACGGCATGAAATTCTATTTTATACAGATTGGTACGTTGCAACTACGGTACATTGCATTTCGGTAAGCTTCTGTATTGGTTTTCATATAACAAAAAGCGAACAGCTGATTGATACAGTACAGATACGGTACAGCAACGTTCGCCTAACTGAGCCTTACATGCAGTCTACAACTGACATGAAATGCTTAACATGCAGTCTACAACTGACATGAAATGCTTAACTTTAACACTAATATGATGTTAGTGTTACGTATAGACTCATCATGTTAGAAGTTTTCTCATGTTATAACACGGTTGTTAATGCAAATGTTTTAACAACGCTTTTATAACTTCAAGTTATAACAGCAAATCATGTCAGTTGTAGACGGGCAGTAACTTTAACACTAATATGATGTTAGTGTTAGGTATAGACTCATCATGTTAGAAGTTTTCTCATGTTATAACACGGTTGTTAATGCAAATGTTTTAACAACGCTGTTATAACTTCAAGTTATAACAGCAAATCATGTCAGTTGTAGACGGGCAGTTAAGCGTTGAAAACATTTTTAGTAATCGTAATATAAACGATGTATTTCGGTAATCATATTTTTAAAGATGTAGACACTGTTACAAAAATAGAATATGGATTGAAAAATATTAGGAATTGTTAAAAAACATGCAGTCGGAAACCGTACAAAAAAACGCAAAGACTTTAAAAACAAAAAAGAGCCGTAGCTTGGTACATGCAAAGTGTTAATTAAATTAAACATTAAAACAGCTGACAGAAAATACTTTTATAACGAGCGTTGTGTAACCTGCCATTTTTCATGCGCTTAAGTTTTCCACGTTTTGTGCACTTCTACCTCTAGTGCTATTGAAAACATACATGTTTTTTCTATTTTACACCTTATGTGTGTTCTTAACTCAGAAGAGTACATATGTTAAAATAATTGGATAATATCATAAGCCAATTGTTTTGTTAAACTTTGCACGCTTTTAATTAAGATTTATTTAAACGATAAAATATAAGGATGTTTATTTAAATATATGCTGTTATTTAGTTTTATAAACAATGGTCGGTCAATGAAAATTTTTGGCAACTACCTGTTTTATGGCCAATTTAAACTCCAAATGATTTGGATGATATTATTTTTATTGAAGATAATAATAATTCATTTAAAAATGTTTATATACAAATGTAAATATATTTATTATTTTATCTTTAATGAAAATGGTCCCCATCTAAATTTTGGAGGTTTATAATATTCGGCGCAGCTGATTACAACTTGGGTGCGTTCGTAAATGCATCACTGCGCTGCATCAGTGATAAATGTGGACCGACAAATTGTGAAATACTCCACAAAAATAATAGTCACAAAATAATATAAGTTATTATTATTCTTTTATCGCCATTAAAAAAAGGTTGCTTTTCTGATGCAGCGCAGAGATGCATTTACGAACGTATCCCTTGTTTTGTGTTTAATTAAATTGTAAAAATGGCTTAGTGCTTTTTTACGCTTTTTTTTTTGCTCGAAATAGTGCTTTTTAGTGCTTTTTTGAAATTTAAAGTGCTCACTGCCTTTATGTGCTTTATTTAATTAATTTTTGACAGTCAAGATTTGCTTTTCGAACATTATGTCTTGGTAATTTTTTCACTTCCCATAGCATGTTCTCTTTCTCTCTCAACAATAAACATTAACTATCTCCAAGAAGATTGCATAGTGTGAAACCAGTCTAACACCATATGGCCATGTGTTGATCGCAAAAACCATGGTGGAATAAACAGGTGGCAGCACTACGCCAGATGACGATTTTTTGCTCTTGCATTGTTTGTCTAGGTTTATGTCAAAGTTTTGTTTATGTTTACAAAAAGTCCACGTTTTGTGCTGTGATTATTGTATTTTATTAAAGTTTTTGATAATTTTAAATTAAAATAAATTAGATATTGACCATAATTAAATAAAAGTTAGCTAAAAATATATTTATTTCATCACGTTTTGCGGCACGCTTTGATTTTTGTTTAAACTATTTTTTGACGTAAACGGTGATATAATTTCCATTTTTGTTGTAATGTTGTATTTGTTGCCGTAACGATGCCACCTGCTTATTCCACCATGGCAAAAACCATACATATAAAGCACATATATTCATATATCGCGAAATAATTGTTTAAAAATTTTTTGAAGAAATACCCCAGTATTTATAAACGATTATTAAATTTAACAAACGTTTATTAAGGCAAATTTTCACACAAAATTTGTTTTGTAAACCTTTATTAAATGTTCAAAATTTCTATAAATAAATTTGATTTTAATCTTTTAACCCTTTTGTTTTTGTGCTATTAAATAAAAAGTGCGTAAATTCTAGAGATTTTAGAACTTTAATTTTTTTTTTTTTTATTACGCAACTTATTGAATAGTGATCGACAATGAAAGAAAGTACTCAATAATATTGTGTAGTAGATGGGTAAAAGCAAAAACAATTTTGTGCTGTTTTTTTTACCGACGTAACCGCTTGTGTTCGGAAATAAATATGGAATATTTATAAGATTTTGCAAATTGAATTCATTCTATCAAAGCTACTTTTACGATTTGTATGTGTAATTTTGCTTCAAATGTGTATTTTGGTTCTGTCATGTGTAATTTCCGAATTTGGCTTTGGCAACACTGTCCAATACGATAATGTCCAAATCCCAGACAATACGTTTATTTGGTTACTTTTCGTTAATAAATAAAAAGTAGTCACTTATTTATCAGCACTTTAATATTATTTTTCTGACATTTGCACATATTAGTTTGACAAACAAAATGACATAATTCCATTAGTATCCTCTAAAATTGAAGAATAAATTTTTCAACACAGCATACGTGAGAAAAAATTAAAAAATAGTTGACAAAATCAATTTAAACTTCATTATAAATATGGTCAAAGAAAAGAACAAATAAAATTTTATTAATTTCATTACATTGCATTTATAAAATGATAAAATTTAAGGAAAAAATAATTTAAAAGTTTTTTTCTGCAGGCGTCGGAAAAAGATGGTGGTGTCACCAACAAAAAAAACGAACAACAAGCTAAAAGAGAAAAACGACAAACGAACTTGATACGAAAAAAAGCAGATGCAAAAATTAAAATAAAAAAAGCGATAAAACGAAAATAGTGAGATATCAAACAAAAACTTAAAGAAAATTTGGAAATAAGCAACTAAAAGTGTGTAGTGTAACACCTCTTGTGAAGAATTTTCACAAAATAAATTAATTTTTTAAACGAATATTGTGAGTATACGCTAAAAGTTGTATGTTTTTTATTTCATCTCTATGTGAACAGCGAATTTAATAAAATGTAAAATTTGATAAACGAGTTATGAAAACAAGTGCTTTTTTTTTTCAGGAAAATATCAATGTAATTTCTACTAAAGTTAAATTATTAATTGACTGATCAGCTAGAGAGCCGGTTAACCTGCCTGTGTCGCCAAAAAAATTTGTATTGTGAACTTAGTCAAACGATAGCAAACAAAACGTTTCAAACTTAAGTTGCAGTTCGCTCAGAAAGAAAGAAAAGTATTCGCTTGCTGCCGTTGCCACCCAACAACACCTTAAAGCAGATCGTAGAACTTATTAATCCTTTCTTACATCTACCGTTGATGCTTGTTTTTATTTAATCAATGAAAATTTGAAAATTGTTTTCAATCAGCAATATAAGAAAACCATAAGAATTTTTTTATATAAATTTAAAGGTAAGCTACATGATTAAATTAAACTATTCTGTACTTATTTTTCAGTAGCCACATACATTTTTTAAGTATTGGGAAATATCAATAGCTTTACAAATCATCGAGGAAAGTATTTTACATTATTCCCTTATTGATAAATAAGAGGCACATTATTTGCAAATAAAAACTTTTACCGGTCTCTATTACATGAAATGGTCAACGTGCCAATTGTTCGTTGTACTTTCTATAGTGTTTATTTATTTATTTCGGCTTGCATTTAATTTTGTGCTGTCTTGTTGAGATAAACAGAAAATAAATGTATTTTTTTTTTTTTAATTTGTGTTTGTTTTCATTGACTTTTCTTTGCCAAATGTCAAATTCTTTTCGCCAATACCGATGCACTTATAAGCAAGCACAGACCAGGGCTGCCAGTTTTGAGGGTTTGACCCAAAATTATGCGATTTATTGTTGCTAAAAGGCACAAAAAATATATTTGGGGTTTGCATTGGGGGTATTTAAAAAAAATTCTATAAAAACATTGGCTGAAGTACAGTTTACGGGGCGTACGAAATAAAAATAAAAATATATGCCACCCGATTCAGAATAAAAAATGAAAAATACCAAAATTAAAATTTAAGGGGGCTGAGGCCCGTGGGGCCTCGTGGAACCGAACCAAATAAAAGGTTAAGGTAATTATTTTCCTCTCTAGGTAAATTTAAGTATATTTTAGTGAAGGCCGGTATTTGTTGTACCATAAAGGAAAAAAATATTTGCACCCGGCCGAAGGCCGGCTATGCAGAGAAGCTGTAGTTAGCGAAGACGGTTTTTGCATAGAGGAGAAAATCTTTGCGCCCGGCCGAAGCCCTGCTACGCAGAGAAGAATTCTTTACCAAATAGGCTATAAGTTACAAACAAAATAAAAAAAATATTTAGAAAAAAAATCGAGCTTAAACATTAAAAAATACAAAGTAATACAAATTCTTTAAAAATCGTTAGCAAATTACCATTAATTTGAGTACCCACACATAGATATAAGTGAATGGGGGCACTTTTTTTTTGACCGAGAGGGCCCCGGAAGTACCGCCCGCCCTAAATTTTATTGTTTTCGTTTTTGTTAAACAATTACATACCTTTAATTTGAGTACCCACACATTCCACTAAGTGGGCGGGCGGTATTTTGGATCCAGGGGGCCAACGGTCCTCGGCCGCCTTAAATTTTAATTTTGGTTTTTTTTTTTTTTTTTTTTAATTCCAGAGGAAGTTAAATTTTTTTTCAATAGTTATTCAAGTTGGCAAACTAACGTTGAAATTACCAAACTAATGTTACAGAATAGGTATGTAAAGATAACTGTTAGGTACAATCACACCCAGGTATGTATCAGTTTGTAGAAATTACGGTTATAAGTTAACTTAATATCAATGAGCACAAGGCAAAAAAGTTTCTTTTTTATATAAAAAAAATATCAAAAAATTACGGTAAAAGTGCAGCTAACGAAAAAAAAAAAATAAAAAAAATTTGAACCCCTCTGGAATTAAAAACAAAAAACAAAATTAAAATTTAAGGGGCCTGAGGCCCGTAAGACTCCCTGAATACAAAAACACCCGCGCCCACTGGGTGAAATGTACCCACACATTTAAATTAAAGGTAATTGTACAAGAAAAACAAAAATAATAAAATTTTGAACGGGCGGGACTTCTGAGGCCCTCTGAGTCAAAAAAAAAAGTGCCCCTATGCCTTTTTCCGATGTGCTAAATAATTCTACCCTGCGTGTGCAAGAATTTTCTCCTCTATGGTATAACAAAAACCATTTTCGCTAACTAAAGCTTCTCTGCATAGTCGGCCTTCGGCCGGGTGCAATGTTTTTCTTCTCTATGGATTAACAAATACCGGCTTCGCTAACTATAGCTTTTCTGCATAGCCGGGCTTCGGCCGGGCACAAGAATTTTTTCCTCTATGGTATAACAAAACCGGATTGGCTAACTAAAGCTTTTCTGCACCTAAAAATTAAACTAGAGAGGAAAATAATATGCGAATACAAAAACAAAATACATATTTGTAATCGTGAGCAATTTACCTTTAATTTCAGTACCCACACATATCACGAAGTTGGCGGGGCAGTTTTTTAGTTCCAGGGGGCCCCACCGGCCTCAACCCCCTTAAATTTTAATTTGGGTTGTTTATTCTTAATCGGGTGGCATATTTTTTTATTTTTTTTTTTTTTTTTTGTACTGAACTGAACTTCAGCCAAAGTTTTTGTCAAATTTGTTAAATGTCGTAAAAGTTTTTATTCTAGGTGATAAATTAATTAAAATGTAGATACAATTATGTTTTCAAAAAACCCAAAATCGCTTTAGAACTAGTCCAGTTATGAATAATGCCCCAGACTACTAATGTGCTAATTATTACTTGACCGATAAATTCGAGCACACATTTCTGAAATTGATTTGTGCAATGTAATTTTTTATTCTGAAGACTTAAGGTAGAATTACATAGCACACGTTAAAAACTTTAGCGCATGGAAAATTGCAAGTTACACAACGCGCGTTACAAAAGCCATTTCTGTCAGCTGTTTTTTATTTGTTTACTTATTTGTGCATTGAAAACGTATGTATGTTTTGAAGCTCTCCAATAAGTTTTTCTTTCATGATTCACAAATTTGTTAAATTCTTCTTTTTATTGTCATCTGATTACCTGTCAAAAATACACAACGCGTTAAAAAGTTCAAAGTTCACCAACTTTCTGGCGCAAACGCGTCAAAATATTTTGCATATAGCTTTTTCCATGAAAATAACTTTTTTTTACAGAAGACGACAGAGCGCGCACGCACTAACGCTTGTTATGTACTTCTACCTTTAAAATTGTGAGATACATATTAATAACACTTTGCAAGTTGAAAAAACAGTGGTGCTAACCGTTTTTTTATGTTAGCTGTTGTATTCGAGATATACCGTTATTTTAAAAATTAAAGAGTTTGCACAACATATGTATATTCGCGTAACTCAGAAACGGCTTAGTATATTGAATAAATTTTACATGCGAACGCGACTAGTCGTTGTATGTTTAAATATGTATTGTAACTCGTCAATTATTATTCCTGGAGATGTCATTCAAAGAATGGGGAAATATTGAAAAAATAAAAACAAAAAAGAATAAAATTTATTAAAAAATCAATTGTGGCCTCGAGCTTGTTTATTAACATATGATTGGAAATTTAAAGGCCGAATAAAGATAACAATATATAATAAAATAAATATAAATTTATTATACATATATAAAACATATTTATTTAAAATACAACTACGAATTTCCTTGCGATAAAAATGATCTATTGTAGAACATCGTACAAGTAAAAGTAAAATAAATATTTAAATTATCCGTTAAAAATATTTTTTACAGGGGTTTTTTTTTGGGATTTTTTTCTTTAATCGGGGGATTTTCGGGGACACATTTTTTTAAGTTTGAGGATGACGAAAACAGTACCTGGCAGCTCTGGCACAGAAACACATTTCTATAAATTGAACCTACTAAACACTATCGCCTATGTCGGCGAATGAATTCAAATTTTAAAGCGCTTACAACGTCATGTTGACTCTTGTTTTTGGTAGGTATTAATCTTTTTCTTGTTTATTAAAAAAAAAATGTATTATGGGAGGTAGAACATTTAATTTTAAACAAAAAAAAAGAAAATAAAGCAAACTGGGGGCGAAGCATATTTTTCAGATTATCCGTATTCGAAATTTCGAAAAATATTTGCTCATCTCAATTTATTTATGTTTTAATGGTATAATAAAAAAGCTAAATCAAAATCCAAAAAGTTGCGATCGAAACATGTTGAACACCGGTTTCGCTTACTAATTTTTCATTAAATACATATCAATACCTTCCCATAAGAATGTATTAAGCGACACTTTTTTCGAAAATGACTTTTTGATGTGGAACTATACTAGAAGTTAAGCGGCACATTTTGGCCTGGGTTTCGTTGCCCTATCATGGATGCAAACGAAACTAGAGAGAAAATAAAATTGTATCAACCGTCAAGTTTTCTCACTGGAATAATGTTGCACCCTGTAATTTGTACTATCCGCCAAAGAAATTATGCTAAGCCACATTTTTAAATATGTTTTGTATTCTGAAAATCGCTTTCCAAGTATGTTCCCTTCAATAAAATACACAAATAAATAACTAAATGAGACGTTTTTTTCGTTTCCTACACAATTTTAGAAATGTCGCTTAATACATTCTTATGGGAAGGTATCGATATGCTTAATTAAATAAATTAAGCGTTAATGGGCTACATTTTTCTAATATAGGGTAAGTGCACCTAATGTCGGTCTGAAGCAGTTGTCGGCATTTTTTGCATTTAAACGTTAATAAATAGGAAATGCGGTTTTTACATTCATTAATATCATCAAGTTTGTTAAAAAAATTTACTCATCTTTCTATTAGTAATAATTGAGTTTGAGTAAGATGAGTATTTTTGCCAAATTTTGTGGTCTTGAGTGACAAATTCTTGAACTTGTGCGGTGATCATTGTTTTTCAAAAAAAAAAAAAAAAAAAAATAAGTGTTAGAGCTAACTTCAATAAGTAAATAAGCATATTATTTATGGAAATTATATTACCAACAACGTTTGAAAAGGTAAAAAAAGTCTATTAATTTTGTTGGGTGCCGACATTAGAAACAAAAATTTACAAAATTTGGCAAATCAGTATTTTTCTCTGATTACACTCAAATTTTAGTAAATTTTTCATCAATAGTGCCTCTATGATAACAGGAAATGAGTTTAAAACGAGTTTACCCAGTATTCGGCATAATTTTTTTTTGTGTATCATGACCTGCCGACAGAGCTGTAAATAAATCATTAATTTTTGAATTAGTTCGCGAATCATTCATGCACAGAATTAACAAATTTTGAATTAATTATTTTCACACAAAACAATGAATTGAATGAAATTTGAGTCAATTCAAATTAATTTGTAGAATGAATTATTGCAATTCGTTTCCAATCTCTTTTTTTTTTTTTTTTTCATTATTTATTTATTGAATCTTCATATATTAAATATGAACTAACAATAATTAATCAAATCTTAACCTAATACGTTATTTTATGTCCTGCCAGTGCCAGACAAAAATTTTCTTCATCACGGGTTCTGTTCACTTTTATAGATGTTTATCGCTCATCTAATTGGATAAGTGCTGCAGTTAGGGTTCCTAACTTTTTTTATTGCAATTAAAGTATGTGCATTGATTATTAAAGGTTAAGAAAAAAAAGTACACAGTATAAATATAAAGTACAATTAATTTTTATTGTTATATTTAAAAACTTTTTTTTTATTGCTTTTCGTAAATTTTATCAAACAATTACACTGTGCTAGAATTCGACACTTTTTTTAAACAAGCCGGACAACTGGCGCTTTAACCTAATTCGCGTACGCTGAATCCAATACCGGTTCAAAAACGGTTCAGTTTATTGAAATTACTAAAATAAAAAACGAAAATCCGCAACAAAATTTCCTTTAAACGTTAAATTTTATTCTAACATGCGCAGTCGTTTTAGAAACATAACTTTTTTGGCAACAAATATGTATAATTTTTTAGCAACATTTCGAAATTTTTGTTTCTATCTATAAATCTATAAAAAATTACAGCTATGCTTCTTATTTTTTTCAGACATATGAAAAACAAAAAAAAAACAATCTATAAATGATTAAAATCTGTTAACAACTTTTGATTTTATTCACAAAAGTCGAAAAATTTTAATTAATTTCAAAATTTCAAAAACACAATATTTGCATGGGAGCCGCCTTAAGAAGTGGTGATAAGGGACAAGTATGTCTCGAGAAATTGTTAAGGCGACTCCTTGGCTGTTATGGTACGTTTTCTTCAATATATTTCTAGTCTGTATTATCCTTTTTGTATGGGAGCCCCCTTAAGGAATGGAAATCTTGAAATTTTGTTTTAAATGGTAGTTAAACGAGTCACTTTTGTGCTCGCGATCTAAAAGCAGGCAGTTATTTGAAAGAGTTTTGCACTTGTGTTTTAAAAACGCCGTTATTGTACTCAAACAAAACAAACAAGTAAAAAGTGCTGTCTGATTATTTTTTTTTTTTTTTTTTTTCGAAAAATCGTCCTGCCAATATAAAAATTAGTTGTTCTTTAGTTTTTCTAAAAAAAAACTTGTACAATAAGTATTATAATTTTATGACTAATAAAACCCTGACTAATATAACCTGAATCTATTTTGAATTCTAGATAAATCTAATCATGCGAAATAAAGTATTTCCGCGTACTTTATTATTCTCATAAAGTATAGAGTACAATTTCTCGAAATAACGTACAATACTTTATTATAAAGTACGGTTGGCAAGCCTAGCTGCAGTGTCTCTTCTTAAGCGAGTGTGGCCGCTATCATTTAAAATATTTCGTGCTAGTGGGTTCGGGTGCAATTCGATCCTTTTTAAGTACTTTACTGAATATTTCGTAATCATAGTTTTAACTAATGGAACATTGAGATCCTTGTGAATATTTGAGTTTTTAACATACCAAAGGGCAGCTGTGATTATTCGAAGTAGTTTATTTTGGCGCCTTTGAATTTTTTAGATATTAGAAGCCGAGGCAGTGCCCCATAACTGAATACCATAGCACCAGATTGGCTTTAAGATGTTGTAAAGAAGTTTGCTGTCGAGACTAAGGACAGAGTTTCTTCCAATAAGCCAATGAATTTGGATGGCTTTTAGTTTCATTTGAGTTAATTTTGCCTCTATATGGCTTTTCCACGTTAAACGGCGATCTAGATGAATACCAAGGTATTTTACATGCGAATTTTGAGGTATTATTTGATTATTGATTTTAATAGGGGGCATGATTCCCGACGCAAGGTGAATGTTATATGTACGCATTTTTGCTCATTGACCTTTATCCTCCATTGCTTTAACCATAGTTCGAGTTGAAATATATGATCATGTTGGTATCGAGATGCTTCTTGACGGTTTTCGTGCACGCTCAGAAAAGCTGTTTCATCAGCAAACGTTTAAGTTTGGGTGTAGTTGTTTGTTGGCATATCCGAGGTATATATTAAGTATAAAAGTGGGCCCAGGATGCTTCCCTAAGGGACTCCAGCGTCAATGAGGAGAGCTTAAATAATCACCTTCTTTAACAATAAACTTTCGACCGACTAAGTAGCTTTCTAACAGCTTGTGTGTGTTTACTGGTAAGTTTAGCTTCAATTTATGTAATAAGCTTTCATGCCAGACTTTATCAAAAGCTTGAGAAACATCGATGAAGAAAGCGGAACAATATTTTTTTTCTTCAAAGGCTTTTCTTATTGCGTTTACTATACGATGGGTTTGCTCAATTGTGCTGTGTTCTCTTCTAAAGCCGAATTGGTGGTTAGGAATACATCTATTTTCATTTAAAATTGGGGTTAATTTTGACCTTAACAGCTTCTCAAACAGCTTTGATATATTAGAAAGTAAGCTTATAGGCCTATATGACTCAACTTTTGGAGATCCTTTCCCGGTTTAGGTATCATGGTGACTAAGGAAACCTTCCACTTTTGAGATTAGTATTCAAGGCGTAAAATGGCATTAAAAATTAAAAGAATAATTTTCTTTGCTATGCTGGGTAGCTCCAAAAGCATTTTGTTGCTGATCTTATCAAAACCAGGAGCCTTCTTGGGGTTTAAATCACAAATAGCCTTCTCGATTTCTCTCAACTCAAATCTTAGGGCTACAGCTGTTCTAGCTGCAACAGGTGGTAACTCGACCGCAATATCGTGAGATATATTTGGGGTAAATACGTTTTTTAAATGATTGACAAACAGATTTCCTTTTTCAACATCATTTCTTGCCCAACTTCCATTCAAGTTTCTTAATGGTGGTTTAGAGACAACTGGCCTTTTGAGATTTCTAGCTGCATGCCATAATGAGTAGTCTGATTGTGGGGTTGCATCAAGTTCCTTGAGATATTTTTCCAGAGAAGCCGTTTTCTGAGTCTGCAATAACTTTCTTAGTCTTTTTGTACACACTTTAATTAAGTTCTTAAGTTGAGGGGATCTGTGCAATTGCCACTCTCTTCGAGCCCTCCTTTTTTCAGACAAAAGATGCTCGACATCTGTGGAGTATATTTTAATAGTTTTTGTTTTTGTGGGGGCAATATTGGAATGTTAGACAGCTAGTTTCAGAAAACTGTCAAACTTGTCAATAGAGCGATCTACATACTCCGGTGTACTGAGCGGAATATTTTCTGTGCAATGGCTACTGAGATATTTTTTATATTTTAACCAATTAATTTGCGTAGCTGTCGTCGCTTAGTAACCAGTCGGAGGTACAATTCTATTTGGGGTTAATTATAGTAACAATTGTAGGCGTTTGGTCGGAAGATAATTCTAGGGAAGCTTCAACATGAATCGTTTCTATGGGGATGTTTTTAACCACGCCGAAATCCATGACATCTGGAATTTTTTGATGATCAGTAGGCCAATATGTTGGTTGTCCGCTCGCTACCACGTTTAAATACCATTTTAGAAATTGTGTTAAATAAAACACGACCCTTTGGTGTTATAAGTCGTGACCCCCAGAAGGTATGTTTAGCGTTATAATCGCCAGCGGCTAGGAAACACGGTCCTAATGATTTAAAATATAATATTGGCTTTCTGATTTTGAAAATCTAGGCGGGGAGTATAACGATGAAATTACTAAGTTTCTATTTAATTCCTCAACGCAAATGTTCGTTGCTTGGAGATAATCTTCACAATTGTCATATTCACACATAGAATGAAATAATTTGCAGATGTAAAATGTATTAGTATTAGTGTAGTATGTAAATAGAAAATGAAATGAAAGTAATAAAAGTCAGTCGTATTAAAGCAACAGACAAATGAACGTCTAGTTATTACAGATTTTGGCGACGAGTAAAAAAAAAAAGGAACACGTGTGTGTAATTTTGTATGTTTTTTTTTTGGCAGAAAAGTGGTAACTTTTTACAGTACAAGAATTACCGTCTGTAAAGAAAAATAAATATAAAAATGGTTAATAACGAGGGAGTTTCTCCAAAGCAAGTTTCCTTTTTCAATTTTGAACCTTTTGATGCAACAAGTACAACATGGTCGCGTTGGGTAAAACGGTTCAAAACAGCATTGGACCTGTATGAATGTGAGGCTGCTAAGCATCAACGTTTGCTTCTTCATTTTGTGGGAACACAAACATATAACATGTTAAGTGACAAAATACTTCCAAAAGTGCCTGAAGATTTGACTTTCAATGAAATTGTCAATACATTGGAAGAACACTACGATCCAAAACCTAATGAGTTAATGGAAAATTTTCGATTCAATTTGCGTAAGCAAAAACCAGAGGAATCAGTTGCGGATTTTGTTGTGGCATTGCGTAAGTTGGCTGTTGGTTGTAATTTTGGTGGGTACTTAGATGTGGCGGTGAGGAATCAATTGGTGTTTGGTCTGCTGGAAAAAAAAATTCAGCATAGGCTGTTAGAAAAAAAAACGTTAACGTTAGATGAAGCAACTAAAATGGCGACCGCATATGAATTAGCTGAAAAAGGAGGGGAGGAGCTACATCAAAGTAACTCAGAAAGAGTAAATGTTAATAAAATGTTCGAGAAGAACAAGAGGAATACTAAGAAAACTAAAACTCATGCTGGTGGGAATAGCAATAACAAAAACAAATCAAAATGTTTTCGATGTGGCAATACTGCTCATTTGGCAGATCAATGTCAATATAAAGGGTCTAAATGTCATTTTTGCAAAAAGGTTGGACACCTTCGTAGTATGTGTTTTAAAGAAAAAAAACAATTACACCAAATTGAAGAGAATTCTTGTGGTACCGTAGAAGATCTGCTTAAAATAGAAGAGCGTGGTGTATTAAATATACGATCAAAGTGGTTGCACGAATTTTTGGTAAATGGGAAAAGTATAGAGTTTGAAATAGACACGGGATCACCGGTTTCAATAATAAATGTGTCGGATGCTAAAAAGTACGTGCCTAAGTTAAAAGTTTACAAACCTGAAATGGAATTGGTAAGCTATTGTGGAACTGCAATCGAATGCGTGGGGTACGTGTGTGTGAACGTAAATATAAAAGACACAAGTGCAAATTTAAAGCTTTATGTGGTAAAATCTGACCGTAGACCACTCTGTGGCAGGGAGTGGCTACAGCAAATACGAATCGATTGGAACACCATTTTTAATAAAGCAAATCAAAATTGCTGTGTAAATAAAATTGAACCATTTCGTGTGGAAGATTTAAAAGAAAAATATCCCGTAGTATTTTCATTATCCGTGGGAAAGATTAAAGATTTACAAGCTCGAATATATGTGAAACAAAATGCTACACCAAAATTTTTTAAAGCACGGAGAGTGCCATTTCCTTTGATGGAGGCGGTTGAAAAGCAGCTTGAGAAGCAGGTAGCGGAAGGGTTGCTCGTAAAGGTGGACACAAGCGAATGGGCGACGCCAATTGTGGTCGTGCCAAAAAAGTGTGGTGATGTTCGTATCTGTGGAGACTACAAGGTCACGTTAAATCCAGCACTACTTGTAGACGAACACCCGTTGCCAACCATCGATGAATTGTTCAGCAAAATGGCTGGTGGTACAAAATTTTCTAAAATCGATCTCTCAAAGGCCTATTTGCAATTAGAAGTGCATCCAAGTGATAGGCACCTGTTAACATTAAGTACCCATAAGGGACTTTACCAACCGACTCGTTTAATGTTCGGGGTAGCCAGTGCACCAGCGAAGTGGCAGCGGTTGATGGAACAGTTATTGAGTGATATACCAGGAGTTTCGGTTTTTTTAGACGACATAAAAATCACAGCACCTGATGATGAAAGCCATTTACGTAGAATCGATGAAGTGTTAAAAAGATTAGAAAAATACAACATGAGGGTGAACCTGGAGAAATCCGAATTTTTAAAAGAGTGCATTACTTACTGTGGGTATGTAATTAACAAGGATGGCATTCAACGTATGCAAAGCAAAATCGATGCAATTCAGAAGATGAAAACACCTGCCAGCAAGGAGGACATTCGTGCATTCATGGGGCTGGTCAATTATTATGGCCGATTTGTTAAAAACCTAAGTGATATAGCTTATCCTTTAAACCGTTTGCTACAAAACGATGTGCCGTTTGAATTCGACGTAAAGTGTAATACAGCTTTTAATGAAATTAAAAACCAAATGCAGTCGGAAACCATCCTTGTTCATTACGATCCGAAACGACCTGTGGTATTAGCTGTAGATGCGAGCCCTATTGGGGTGGGTGCCGTTTTGAGCCATGTTTTTGATGATGGTTCTGAAAAGCCGATACAGTTTGCATCACAGACGCTTAATAGGGTACAACAACGTTATTCGCAAATTGATAAAGAGGCGTATGCAGTCATTTTTGGTATACGTAAGTTTTATCAATATTTATATGGGAGGAGATTTATTCTCGTTACAGATAATCGTGCGATTTCTCAAATATTTTCTCCAAGTAAGGGGTTGTCAACTCTTTCGTCTACGCGCATGCAGCATTACGCTCTGTTTTTGGAACAATTTGATTATGAAATCCAATGTAAGAAATCAAAAGAAAATGGTAACGCTGATGCTATGTCCCGTTTACCAATTGTTGAAACGTACAAATTTACCGAAGAAGTTTATGTCGTAGAAGAGGAGGCTATAAATAATTTACCTGTTACAGCAAATGAACTGAAATTGGGTACCAAATCTGATGTGGACGTACAAAAGTTATTAGAATGCTTAAAGTATGGTCGTGAATGTGATGGTAAAGATCGTTTCGGTATTCCACAAACGGAATTCAGTCTACATGATGGTTGTCTACTACGAGGGTTACGTGTGTACATACCGAAGGCCTTACGAGGAAAAGTATTAGATGAGTTACATACTGCTCATTTTGGTATATCTAGAATGAAGAGCCTAGCTAGAGCCTATGTATGGTGGAACCATATTGATAAAGATATCGAAAAATTGGTGTCAAATTGTTTTGCTTGTCAATCAACTCGACCTGATCCTAAAAAAGTGATGCCAATACGTGAATGGGGGAGGCCAAGTAAACCTTTTGAAAGAGTACATGCGGATTATGCCGGTCCTGTCATGGGTAAATATTTATTTGTGCTTGTCGACGCCTACACTAAATGGCCGGAAGTACATGTAGTATCAAATATGACAACTGAAACGACTATTCAAAAATGCAGGGAAATATTTTCCACATTTGGCATCCCGAACGTTTTTGTGAGTGATCACGGCCGACAATTCGACTCAGCTGATTTTAAACAATTTCTTAGAATAAATGGTATCATACACAAGCAGGGTGCACCGTATCACCCCGCTACCAACGGCCAAGCAGAACGTTACGTACAAACAATTAAAAATAAATTGTTAGCCGCAAAATGCAATTCAAATACTGTAAATTCTGAATTATCAAAAATACTGTTAGCCTACAGGCGCTCAATACATCCAGCTACAGGGAAATCCCCTTCAATGGCGATGTTTGGTCGTCAAATAAATTCTCGGTTAGATCTTCTTTTACCGCAAAATAATAACTACAATTATGTTCCATCAAAAATAAAAACATTTTCGGTGGGTGAAAGGGTTGCTGTGCGTGATTATATGCATAAAATCAAATGGCGTTTTGGCGTAATAGATGAAAAGTTAGGAGAACTACATTACAACATAAAGCTAGATGACGGAAGAATATGGAGGAGGCATATAGATCAAATGCGTAAAGTTGGAGAATTGCTGGAAGATTTGCAAGTTCCGGGAAACACAAATCTGCCCAATACTGCAAGCGATACACCACAAAGAGATATGCCTGGTCCGAATATTTCAAGTAATAATGATACTCATCGATCGACCGTAATGCAAGAACCAGTACAACAACCAACGGTGGTAATCAACGATCCACCATCCGAAAACACGGGAAGTGTACCTGATGAATCATCGACTATACCAGAAGCCAAGAATGTGCCAGTGTCTCCTGCTACTATTCAAAATGAAGTTGTAGGTGAATCTTTACGTCGATCCAATAGAAATAGAAAGAAACCAGCGAAGCTATTGGATTAAAATATTCTATAATAGTATTTTTATTCTTTTGAATTTAACGTTAATTTCAAACTTTGGTTTTTAAAGTAATTATCATGATATAAATGAAATGAAATGTGCATTAATAATTATAAATACTTTTAGAATCAAATACCCTTTATTTTTATAAAATGAATAACTTGAATTAAACTTATATTTAGGGGGGAGAGAAGTGTCATATTCACACATAGAATGAAATAATTTGCAGATGTAAAATGTATTAGTATTAGTGTAGTATGTAAATAGAAAATGAAATGAAAGTAATAAAAGTCAGTCGTATTAAAGCAACAGACAAATGAACGTCTAGTTATTACAACAATGATCACACATTAGGCCATATTTGACTCGGGTTTTTATTAAAATGGCAGAACCTCCACAAGCTCTATCTCGATGGTCCTTGGTATCATATAGTATATAACCATTGATTTTAAACGTATTTCTTGAGGTCAAATGAGTTTCAGAAACCATCATGACATCAATTTGCTTATTTTTAAGAAAGTATTCTAAGGGCCATTATTATAACTTGGCGTTAGCTGTTATCCGACAGTTAACAGACGCTTTTTAACAGATAACACATTATTATCTGTCAATTTAATCTTAACTTTAGCTAACTTCAAGTTGTAATAATGGCCCTAATTCGTTTTTATGTTGGCGGATGCCGTTTGCGTTCCAAAAACAAATTTTTAAACAGTTCATGGCTTGTTAAGTACAGCTTGCAATAACATCGATTGCATTCTATGAATTTCCTGCATCATATTACCCATTGTGTTCGTAAAATTAGTTACTGTTTGCACTAATGTTTCCATGGTTTTTTCTAGACGACTTAAATTAGAAACTGGAGTTTCATCATTACTTGGCGAAGCACCTTGCATTGGCACATGGTTTGATTTTAGGACGTTAGTGTAAGAGGTTCTGTTGTTACTAGGCTGAGGAGCATGAATGTCATTACTGTTTACCTGATTTGTTACCTGCATTTGAGGGGGATTAGTTTTCGGTCCGACCGACTGCTTGACGATAGTATATACAGGGCATCCTCTATAATTGGCAGTGTGATTACCGCCACAGTTGGTAAATTTTTTTACGTTAGGGTCGGTTTTAGACTTGTCGCAAAGAACTGTTCCATGTAATTCACCACATACTACGCAAACAGGAGGTAAGTAGCAGTATGCCTTAGTATGGCCAAATTCCTGGCAGTTTAGACATTGAACAGGACCATTTCTTTTGTGCGGCTCCTCAATAGTTACCCTTCTGTACAGAATATATTTTAAATTATAAATTGGATGCGTTTCATTTTTTTTGAGCTTAACGTCGCCGGGTTCTAGCTCCACTCGAAATAGTGGTTGGGGATTTTTTTCCCTATTGTTTTATATTTGTTATGTTTTTTATTTCAAAGCCCTTCTCTTCCAAAAAAGCTTTAATAAAAATTGAATACCTTTTCTATAAAAAATTGTTTTTAGCCGTCAAAAAATAAAACTCACTTAACGAGTACAGTATAAGCATTAATTCTGGTGATATAAACTATTACTACGTTTATACGCACCACGCAAATAAATATATTGCAAGTAGAGAATATTGCCGCATAAACAGTGATTTAAATTTTTATTTGCGAATAGCTAACTCATGTTAGTTTTTTTCACCTTTGACGTCAAAATAATAAACTTAAGTCTAGAAATTTAAAAGGTTATTTCGTAACTCTTGCGTTAAAAATGTATTCATAAACAATTTTTTGAATTTTGAAAAATTTTTCAAGGAAGTATAGTAAAGTATTTTACCATTAATTTTTTTAAGACTCTTCGTTAAGAAAAAAAAAATGACTAACCACTTCTAAGAACCCTGTCTGCAATTAATTTTTTAAACTTTAAATTATTTTAGCTGAATAAACAAGGTAACACTCTTTGAATTAATTTAATTTATATAAGGAAGGTACGATTAACATTATTTTAATATGTAAGTTAGTACATAATTCTGTGGCAATAAGGAAAAAGTGCTTAAGTCTATTTTTTAAATTTTAAAGGTGATTTTTGAAACTTTACTCCTATTCTAATATAATCATCGCTTATCTGCGGTTATATTTTTATTAAAGTTATTGTTCCTAAGCATTCTTTATGTCACAGATCGGAAGTAAACTTAAGTTTTTATTTCAAATATTATTACCATTGAAAAAAAGAGTAATTTTTCTACAACTTCCTGAAAAGTCGTATAAAATAATTGAAACTTTACCCGTGTGTAATTTTGATTGTGAAGATCTCAAGGGTGCCATTGTTTCTAGTTGTTGTTGCATGTGTACTTTTAAACAGAGTTCAGAGAAATTCAAATGTGAACGCTCATATTCAACCATTCTTGAATTTTTTCATAAATGAAAAATGTAAAATATGTAACTTTTTTTCACAGTCATGAATTTTTTTTTTTTTTTTTGTCATTATTTTTTATTGAATCTTCATATATTAAATATGAACTAATCAAATCTTGACCTAATACGTTATTTTATCTCCTGCCAGTGCCAGACAAAATTTTCTTCATCACGGGTTATGTTCACTTTTATAGGTGTTTATCGCTCATCTAATTGGGTAAGTGCTGCAGTGTCTCTTCTTCTTAAGCGAGTGTGGCCGCCATGATTTAAAATATTTCGAGCTAGTGGATTTGGGTGTTGTTCAAGCCTTTTTAAATATTTTATTGCATATTTTGTAATCATAGATTTCACTAATGGCACATTGAGATCCTTATGAATGTTTGAGTTTTTAACATACCAGGGAGCGGCTGTGATTATTCGAAGAAGTTTATTTTGGCGCCTTTGAATTTTGTCGATATTAGAGGCCGAGGCAGTGCCCCATAGTTGAATACCGTAGCCAGTGTTACCACCAGAAAAATTCAAAATTACACTTGAGATGAAGCAAAATTACCCGATTAAAATGAAACTACACCTGATATAAAATTGAAGTTTTATTTAATAAAAGGACATTTGCAAAGAATCAAAAACACAACAAACTCATTAAAAGAACATCAATATTAGTTAAACTGTTTAGATTATTATTGTAATTTTTAATAAATTAACTAAAATAACATTAAAGACATACTGCCTTATTTATAAAAAATAAAACATGTTAATAAAGGGTTTATTAAACGGATTTCGTATGAAAATCCGTTTCATAAAGCCTTTATTAACCGGTTTTATTTTTTATAAATTAGGCCGTTAAAAAACAATTAATAAAACATAAAATAAAACTCCTAAAATAATGAGTTTAACTTCCACATTTGGTTGCATATATCTAGGGAAGGTTCAAAATGCTCATTGCCATTCCTTTATAATGGGTGTTTTTTTAGCCCCATAGAGCTTACGAAAGGTAAGCTGTCAAACGAACTGTCATACTGATTTCACTTTTTGCTCAGGCACATCATCATGAATAGGTTCATGCTTGAACAACGCCACCAAATCATCTAAATTTACTTTGAAAATCAGCCATCGATTTTCGCAACTTATAGGCGACTTCATGATTCAACTGACGCAACTAATTTCTTAACAAATGAAGGCGCGGTGTTGATTAAGAGAAAATATGCTGTCAATTAGACTTCAAGGCCGTGCGATGTGACACCTCTTAATTGTTTTCCGTAGGGCTGTAAGGTAACTGGTTTATGCTGATAAACCAGCAACAATTGACGTCTTGGAGGTCAACATTGTTCATTTTATTCGTGACATGCAGCCAGCAATGCTCGAAAATTTGAACAAAATTGAACGTCTGCAATGCGTTTCGTAAGGACAGGCGGTGCCTATTTGTTTGAAATCAGTTTCAAATGGTAATGCCGTATATAAGCCCGCGATTAAAGTTAATTTTTTTTGTGTTGTCTTCCATTTTAATTTTCATGGTCTTAAAAAAAACCCTTTATGCCTTTATTAGTAAACAAAATGCCTCTAGGGATTCATACAACTGTCCCTTTCGTAATTTAGTTTTACTTATGTAAAGGGCGTTAAATATTTTTCAAACTAATGCAAGATAAATTTAAAATTAATCATATGTTGGAATATTGGAAACATATGTATCTTCCCGCAGGCTTGTTTTTAGTTTGAATAACTTTTTTGAATAAACTTCTGGTTCTATATCACTATGATAGGCATCTTTATCCAGTCTTAAGATCCATATTGCGACATTTATTAACAAACTTTTGAAAATATATTTTTAATGATTAAAGTCTTTTCTTAAAAAACACCGAGACTTTGGTTCAGAAGTCTGTGCATTTTTTAGCAACGATATTTGAAAAGAAATAAATGTCATTACTGAAATCGAATCTTGATTTTATTTGGTTATCTGAAGTAAGAATTTCAAATAACACCTGAATTACACCTAATAGAAATTACCCACGCTCTACCCACGACAGTAAAAATTATACCAAATTGGGGTAATTACCCACAAAGTGGCAACACTGACCGTAGCACCAGATAGGCTTTAAGATAGAGTTGTAAAGTAGAAGCTTGCAATCCAGACTAAGGACAGAATTTCTTCCAATAAGCCAATGAATTTGAATGGCTTTTAGTTTCATTTGAGTTAATTTTGCCTCTATATGGCATTTCCACGTTAATCGCCTATCCAGATGTATACCGAGAAATTTAACATGCGAATGTTGAGGAATTATTTGATTATTGATTGTAATAGGGGGGCATGATTCCCGGCGCAAAGTGAATGTTATATGAACACATTTTTGCTCATTGACCATTATCCTCCATTGTCTTAACCATATTTCTAGTTGAAATATATGATGCTGTAAGTAACGCGATGCTTCATAACGATTTTCGTGGACGCTTAGAAAAGCTGTATCGTCTGCAAATGTTGAAGTTTGTGTGTAGTTGCTTGTTGGCATGTCCGAAGTATAAATTAAGTATAATAGGGGGCCCAGGATGCTGCCTTGTGGTACTCCAGCGGCAATGGGCTGAGGTGAACTTAAGAAATTTCCTTCTTTAATAATAAATTGACGACCGACTAAGTAGCTTTCTAGCAGCTTGTGTGTGTTTGCTGGTAAATTTTGCTTCAATTTGTGTAATAAGCCTTCATGCCAGACTTTGTCAAAAGCTTGCGAAACATCGATGAAGAGTGCGAGCAATATTTCTTTTCTTCAAATGCTTTTCTTATGACATTTACTATTCGATGAGTCTGCTCGATTGTGCTGTGTTTTCTTCTAAATCCGAACTGATGGTTTGGAATACATCTATTTTCACTTAAAATTGGTGTTAATTTTGAAACTAATAATTTCTCAAACAGCTTTGACATATTTGATAATAAGCTAATAGGTCTATAAGACTCAACTTTTGTATGATCTTTACCTGGCTTTGGTATCATGGTAACTAAGGAAACCTTCCATTTTTCAGGATAGTATTCAAGGCGTAAAATAGCATTAAAAATAAAAAGAATAATTTTCTTTGCTATGCGAGGTAGCTCCAAAAGCATTTTATTACTGATTTTATCAATACCAGGTGCCTTCTTAGTGTTTAAGTCACAAATAGCCTTTTTGATTTCTCTTATCTCGAATCTGAGGGGAATAGCTGCTCTAGCATCAACAGGTGGTAACTCGACCGCAATATTGTGAGATATATTTGGTGTAAATACGTTTTTCAAATGATTTACAAACAGGTTTCCGTTTTCATTATCATTTCTTGCCCAGCTACCATTCAAGTTTCTTAATGGTGGCTTAGATATAACTGGCCTTTTTAGATTTCTAGCTGCACGCCATAATGAGTAGTCAGATTGTGGAGTTGCATCAAGTTCCTTAAGATATTTTTCTAGAGAAGCCGTTTTCTGATTCTGTAGCAACTTTCTTAGCCTTTTTGTGCATTCTTTTAATAAAATCTTAAGTTGCGGGGATCTGTAAAGTTGCCACTCTCTTCGAACTCTCCTTTTTTCAGTCAAGAGCCGCTCGACATCTGAAGAACATATTTTATTATTTTTAATTTTTTTGGGGGTAACGCTGGAGTGTTGAACAGCTAGTTTAAGATAACTGTCAAAGTTAACAAGAGAGAGATCCACATTCTCCGGTGTACTAAGCGGAATATTTTCTGTGCAATGGGCACTGAGAAATTTTTTATATTTTAACCAATTTATTTGTGTGGCTGGCGTCGCTAAGTAACCTGACGGAAATACAATTATATTTGGGTTCGATATAGTAACAATTGTAGGTGTGTGGTCGGATGATAATTCTAAGGAAGCTTCAACATGAATCGTTTCTGTGGGGATGTTTTTAACCACGCCAAAGTCGATAACATCTGGAATTTTTTGCTGATCAGTAGGCCAATATGTTGGTTGCCCGCTCGCGACCACATTTAAACCCATTTTAGAGATTGTATTAAACAAAACACGACCTTTTGGTGTTATAATGCCCGTAATTTCTACAAAAATAAAGCTAGTCGTGTTCGTACCTAAAAGTTAAATTTACCTTTTTCGACTAACGTCTGGCCAACGTGTGTTAACCTTCAGTTTTCTTTTAAAATATGGCAGCTTTTGCACCATCGATTTCTATACACTGCTAGATTTATTTTTGTAGAAATTACGGGCATAAGTCGTGACCCCCAGAAGGTATGTTTAGCGTTATAATCGCCAGCGGCCAGAAAACAGGGTCCTAATGATTTATAATATTTATAATATTGGCCTTCTGATATGGAAAATCTAGGTGGAGAGTATAAAGAAGAAATTACTATGTTTCGATTTAGCTCCTCAACACAAATAGTCGTTGCTTGCAGATAGTCTTCACGGTGATCACACATAATGTAGTGTTTGACTCGAGTTTTTATTAAGATGGCAGAACCTCCACAAGCTCTATCTCGAGGGTCCTTGGTATCATATAGTATATAACCATTGATTTTAAACGTATTTCTTGAGGTCAAATGAGTTTCAGAAATCATCATGACATCAATTTGTTTATTTTTAAGAAAGTATTCTAATTCATTTTTATGTTGGCGGATGCCGTTTGCGTTCCAAAAACAAATTTTTAAACAGTTCATGGTTTGTTAAGTACAGCTTGCAATAACATCGATTGCATTCTAAGCATTTCCTGCATCATATTACCCATTGTGTTCGTAAAATTATTTACTGTTTGCACTAATGTTTCCATGGTTATTTCTAAACGACTTAAATTAGAAACCGGAGTTTCATCATTACTTGGCGAGGCACCTTGCATTGGCTGATGGTTTGATTTTAGGACGTTAGCGTAAGAGGTTCTGTTATTACTAGGCTGGGGGGCTTGAATTGCATTTGTGTTTACCTGATTTGCAACCTGCATTTGAGGGGTATTTGTTTTCGGTCCAACCGTCTGCTTGACAATATTATATACTGGGCATCCTCTATAATTGGCAGTGTGATTACCGCCACAGTTGCTACATTTTTTTACGTTGGGGTCGGTTTTAGACTTATCGCAAGAAACTGTACCGTGTAGTTCACCACATACTACGCAGACAGGGGGTAAGTAGCAGTATGCCTTGGTATGGCCAAATTCTTGGCAGTTTAAGCACTGAACAGGTCCATTTTTTTTGTGTGTCTCTTCTATAGTTATTCTTCTGTAGAGAATATATTTTAAATTGTAAATAGGATGTGTTTCGTTTTTTTTAAGTTTTACGTCGCCGGGTTCAAACTCCACTCGAAAAAGTGGTTGGGGAATTTTTTCTCTATTTTTAATATTTACTACATGTTTTACCTTGAAGCCTTTTTCTTCTAGGAATGTTTTAACCTCTTCTGGGTCCACACATGAGTCAATACCCTTAATCACTACCTGTAGACCTTTACTGCTTTTCAGTTGGTAGGTATAAAAGTTTTTTTTAAGCGTTTCGAAGTTGTTTACTATTTTGCGAAAATCATTCTCATTATTGACTTGTATTTTTGTCTCGTTTATACTTCCACGCTTTATAGCCGCTACGTAAAACGAATTTTCACCTATCACCGATATCAAACTCTTTATGAGCTCATTTGAATTTTGCTCCCTTAGATATATCGGGGGAGGCTTGGATGGTTTAATGACGTTTGGTGCTTCAGAGGATTCATCCTCCAGAATTGCAAAACGATTTTGAGTATTTATTTTTATCAAAAGATGGTACTTTTGAGGCCGAAGCAACTGCTGCAGAGGTAGGGCTGCGTCCCCGTTTAAGCACTGTTATGTACCTGTCCATACCAACTTGTACTGTAGGCTTTTGACAACTTTTTACAGGGGGGTTTTCCATTGCATTTGTGTTTGAGTTCATGGTATCATTTCCCACTAAATTTGTTTTTGACGTCACGGCAATACTTGCTGGCCTGGCAACACTTGTCACCAAATCTTGTTGTAGTTTTTTTAATGAGTTACTATCCACCGTTTGTGTAAATACCGAGGGTGAGAGGGAACGTGTTCGAGTAATTGGCTTAGCCGTTAGGTAGTTAATATTGTTTTGTTTTGTTTTATTTATTTCTGCATTATTTTCATTTGCATTAACTAAAACGTAAACGTTTCTTTCATTTTGTCTTAGTGTTGTTTCACTGTTTGTACTCATGCAAAGAGTTGTTTTTGTTTTTCACCGTTTTGCTTTGCTTTAATATTTTTATTATTTATTGTATTTTACAACAACAAAAGAAAAAACCAGAATTTAAATGTTTTGTTCAGAATATGTATACACATGTATGAACATTCATACGTACATACATATATATTTTTACTGTTTAATTTTATTTAATTTTATCGTTTTAAATTGTTCACTATTATGTTAAGTAATTTAAATAACAAAATATATTATTTTTTTTTTAAGCGTCCATTCGCTGCTTATATTTATGTATTACAAAATCAAATGTGATTAATTAATAGTTCAAATCGTATGCAGGGCTAAAAATACACGTCTGTATCACAACAAAGCACAAACCGAACTGACAGTCATGAATGAATTGTTAATATTTCGCCAAATTCATTCATGTTTTTGAGGAAAAATCCAATTTTGCCTTTCTTCAGTCATTAAACATGAGGAAAAAAAAAGTTTTAGAAACGATCCTCACTAGTAATGTTGTTGTTGCTTGACAGTTTGCATGACCACAGCTCGAAATGACTGTGTGTATTTGTTTGTGTAAAATATTTTTGGTATAGGCAACCAGCCGAAGTGTCTGTTGGATTTTTTGTAAGAAAACATTATTGAAAAAAAATTAAAAGAACTGCACATATCGTCCGTCATCTTGAATGCAGAATAATGTAACATCACATTTCATAATTTTAGATGCAAAGCAGACAACTTTGTAAAATGTTTATGAGATTTATAAGCAATTTTAAATATTTCAGCTAAAAATGCGATTATTTTTATTTTTTAAGTTGTGTATGTTCCGTTATATAAATTTGTAATTTTCAGAAACAAAAAGACGTATCATCAACGAAAGTATTCATATTAGTATTAAGTAAAACAAACATTTAACATATTTAATAATTAAATATTGTGTTAAATTACCGGAAAAATAGGATATATACATACCTATGATAATTTTTTATTGATTTAATTACTAATAAGTAGTGGTTTAAATTAGAAAATGTAACTTAATTTAATTTATTCTTAAGTTCATTTAATTTAATTTTCATTAAATTATTTTTATGAAGAAAGGAATTTTACAACATGAAAATCAATTAAAATTTACTGATAATTTTTCATTCTTGACTCAATCTGGGCTCGATTGAGTGGTTGCAATCGAAACATGTCAGGGTAACCTGTCCGTAAACACCTGGGTTCGAGCCCAAATTGAGTCAAGAATGAAAAATTATCAGTAAATTTTAATTGATTTTCATGTTGTAAAATTCCTTTCTTCATAAAAATAATTTTTTTTTTTTTTTTTTTTTTGTCATTATTTTTTATTGAATCTTCATATATAAAATATGAACTAACAATAAATAATCAAATCTTAACCTAATACGTTATTTTATCTCCTGCCAGTGCCAGACAAAATTTTCTTCATCACGGGTTATGTTCACTTTTATAGGTGTTTATCGCTCATCTAATTGGGTAAGTGCTGCAGTGTCTCTTCTTCTTAAGCGAGTGTGGCCGCCATGATTTAAAATATTTCGAGCTAGTGGATTTGGGTGTTGTTCAAGCCTTTTTAAATATTTTATTGCATATTTTGTAATCATAGATTTCACTAATGGCACATTGAGATCCTTATGAATGTTTGAGTTTTTAACATACCAGGGAGCGGCTGTGATTATTCGAAGAAGTTTATTTTGGCGCCTTTGAATTTTGTCGATATTAGAGGCCGAGGCAGTGCCCCATAGTTGAATATCGTAGCACCAGATAGGCTTTAAGATAGAGTTGTAAAGTAGAAGCTTGCAATCCAGACTAAGGACAGAATTTCTTCCAATAAGCCAATGAATTTGAATGGCTTTTAGTTTCATTTGAGTTAATTTTGCCTCTATATGGCATTTCCACGTTAATCGCCTATCCAGATGTATACCGAGAAATTTAACATGCGAATGTTGAGGAATTATTTGATTATTGATTGTAATAGGGGGGCATGATTCCCGGCGCAAAGTGAATGTTATATGAACACATTTTTGCTCATTGACCATTATCCTCCATTGTCTTAACCATATTTCTAGTTGAAATATATGATGCTGTAAGTAACGCGATGCTTCATAACGATTTTCGTGGACGCTTAGAAAAGCTGTATCGTCTGCAAATGTTGAAGTTTGTGTGTAGTTGCTTGTTGGCATGTCCGAAGTATAAATTAAGTATAATAGGGGGCCCAGGATGCTGCCTTGTGGGACTCCAGCGGCAATGGGCTGAGGTGAACTTAAGAAATTTCCTTCTTTAATAATAAATTGACGACCGACTAAGTAGCTTTCTAGCAGCTTGTGTGTGTTTGCTGGTAAATTTTGCTTCAATTTGTGTAATAAGCCTTCATGCCAGACTTTGTCAAAAGCTTGCGAAACATCGATGAAGAGTGCTGAGCAATATTTCTTTTCTTCAAGTGCTTTTCTTATGACATTTACTATTCGATGAGTCTGCTCGATTGTGCTGTGTTTTCTTCTAAATCCGAACTGATGGTTTGGAATACATCTATTTTCACTTAAAATTGGTGTTAATTTTGAAACTAATAATTTCTCAAATAGCTTTGACATATTTGATAATAAGCTAATAGGTCTATAAGACTCAACTTTTGTATGATCTTTACCTGGCTTTGGTATCATGGTAACTAAGGAAACCTTCCATTTTTCAGGATAGTATTCAAGGCGTAAAATAGCATTAAAAATAAAAAGAATAATTTTCTTTGCTATGCGAGGTAGCTCCAAAAGCATTTTATTGCTGATTTTATCAATACGAGGTGCCTTCTTAGTGTTTAATTCACAAATAGCCTTTTTGATTTCTCTTATCTCAAATCTGAGGGGAATAGCTGCTCTAGCAGCAACAGGTGGTAACTCGACCGCAATATTGTGAGATATATTTGGTGTAAATACGTTTTTCAAATGATTTACAAACAGGTTTCCTTTTTCATTATTATTTCTTGCCCAACTACCATTCAAGTTTCTTAATGGTGGCTTAGATATAACTGGCCTTTTTAGATTTCTAGCTGCACGCCATAATGAGTAGTCAGATTGTGGAGTTGCATCAAGTTCCTTAAGATATTTTTCTAGAGAAGCCGTTTTCTGATTCTGTAGCAACTTTCTTAAGCGGAATATTTTCTGTGCAATGGGCACTGAGAAATTTTTTATATTTTAACCAATTTATTTGTGTGGCTGGCGTCGCTAAGTAACCTGACGGAAATACAATTCTATTTGGGTTCGATATAGTAACAATTGTAGGTGTGTGGTCGGATGATAATTCTAAGAAAGCTTCAACATGAATCGTTTCTGTGGGGATGTTTTTAACCACGCCAAAGTCGATAACATCTGGAATTTTTTGCTGATCAGTAGGCCAATATGTTGGTTGCCCGCTCGCGACCACATTTAAACCCATTTTAGAGATTGTATTAAACAAAACACGACCTTTTGGTGTTATAAGTCGTGACCCCCAGAAGGTATGTTTAGCGTTATAATCGCCAGCGGCCAGAAAACAGGGTCCTAATGATTTATAATATTTATAATATTGGCCTTCTGATATGGAAAATCTAGGTGGAGAGTATAAAGAAGAAATTACTATGTTTCGATTTAGCTCCTCAACACAAATAGTCGTTGCTTGCAGATAGTCTTCACGGTGATCACACATAATGTAGTGTTTGACTCGAGTTTTTATTAAGATGGCAGAACCTCCACAAGCTCTATCTCGAGGGTCCTTGGTATCATATAGTATATAACCATTGATTTTAAACGTATTTCTTGAGGTCAAATGAGTTTCAGAAATCATCATGACATCAATTTGTTTATTTTTAAGAAAGTATTCTAATTCATTTTTATGTTGGCGGATGCCGTTTGCGTTCCAAAAACAAATTTTTAAACAGTTCATGGTTTGTTAAGTACAGCTTGCAATAACATCGATTGCATTCTAAGCATTTCCTGCATCATATTACCCATTGTGTTCGTAAAATTATTTACTGTTTGCACTAATGTTTCCATGGTTATTTCTAAACGACTTAAATTAGAAACCGGAGTTTCATCATTACTTGGCGAGGCACCTTGCATTGGCTGATGGTTTGATTTTAGGACGTTAGCGTAAGAGGTTCTGTTATTACTAGGCTGGGGGGCTTGAATTGCATTTGTGTTTACCTGATTTGCAACCTGCATTTGAGGGGTATTTGTTTTCGGTCCAACCGTCTGCTTGACAATATTATATACTGGGCATCCTCTATAATTGGCAGTGTGATTACCGCCACAGTTGCTACATTTTTTTACGTTGGGGTCGGTTTTAGACTTATCGCAAGAAACTGTACCGTGTAGTTCACCACATACTACGCAGACAGGGGGTAAGTAGCAGTATGCCTTGGTATGGCCAAATTCTTGGCAGTTTAAGCACTGAACAGGTCCATTTTTTTTGTGTGTCTCTTCTATAGTTATTCTTCTGTAGAGAATATATTTTAAATTGTAAATAGGATGTGTTTCGTTTTTTTTAAGTTTTACGTCGCCGGGTTCAAACTCCACTCGAAAAAGTGGTTGGGGAATTTTTTCTCTATTTTTAATATTTACTACATGTTTTACCTTGAAGCCTTTTTCTTCTAGGAATGTTTTAACCTCTTCTGGGTCCACACATGAGTCAATACCCTTAATCACTACCTGTAGACCTTTACTGCTTTTCAGTTGGTAGGTATAAAAGTTTTTTTTAAGCGTTTCGAAGTTGTTTACTATTTTGCGAAAATCATTCTCATTATTGACTTGTATTTTTGTCTCGTTTATACTTCCACGCTTTATAGCCGCTACGTAAAACGAATTTTCACCTATCACCGATATCAAACTCTTTATGAGCTCATTTGAATTTTGCTCCCTTAGATATATCGGGGGAGGCTTGGATGGTTTAATGACGTTTGGTGCTTCAGAGGATTCATCCTCCAGAATTGCAAAACGATTTTGAGTATTTATTTTATCAAAAGATGGTACTTTTGAGGCCGAAGCAACTGCTGCAGAGGTAGGGCTGCGTCCCCGTTTAAGCACTGTTATGTACCTGTCCATACCAACTTGTACTGTAGGCTTTTGACAACTTTTTACAGGGGGGTTTTCCATTGCATTTGTGTTTGAGTTCATGGTATCATTTCCCACTAAATTTGTTTTTGACGTCACGGCAATACTTGCTGGCCTGGCAACACTTGTCACCAAATCTTGTTGTAGTTTTTTTAATGAGTTACTATCCACCGTTTGTGTAAATACCGAGGGTGAGAGGGAACGTGTTCGAGTAATTGGCTTAGCCGTTAGGTAGTTAATATTGTTTTGTTTTGTTTTATTATTTCTGCATTATTTTCATTTGCATTAACTAAAACGTAAACGTTTCTTTCATTTTGTCTTAGTGTTGTTTCACTGTTTGTACTCATGCAAAGAGTTGTTTTTGTTTTTCACCGTTTTGCTTTGCTTTAATATTTTTATTATTTATTGTATTTTACAACAACAAAAGAAAAAACCAGAATTTAAATGTTTTGTTCAGAATATGTATACACATGTATGAACATTCATACGTACATACATATATATTTTTACTGTTTAATTTTATTTAATTTTATCGTTTTAAATTGTTCACTATTATGTTAAGTAATTTAAATAACAAAATATATTATTTTTTTTTTAAGCGTCCATTCGCTGCTTATATTTATGTATTACAAAATCAAATGTGATTAATTAATAGTTCAAATCGTATGCGGGGCTAAAAATACACGTCTGTATCACAACAAAGCACAAACTTGAACTGAAAATAATTTAGTGAAAATTAAATTTAATGAACTTAAGCCTAATTAAAAATATTAAAAATTTGGATTAAAAACCATAAATAGTTCAATAAAATAATTATGTGATGTGAACCGTAATTAACAAAAAAATTCAATTTAAAATTTTCTAATAATTTTTAAGCTAACGATATGTTTTTTGTTTGTGTAAACAATTCTTTGGTGCCTTTAAAAAGGGTCACTTTTTCTTTCGTTAAAAAGACGTACCTTTATGCAGAAATTATTGAGAAAAAAATAGACACAAGAAGTTGTTGGTATTTTGTGTTTGTAAAAATATTTTGGTTTCTGTTCCAATCGCGACGATGGGTTTTTATTGCTGAAAACACTTTTCTTACGTAGGTAAAGTTATTGGGAAAACACTAACAAGGTCTTGTTTCGTCATAAGCAAAGCGACAGTAAGAATGGTTGATGAGTAAGAAAATTTGTTTTATTGTTGCAGTAATGCAATTTTATTGTTTCGCGACAAATTATGCCAGTTATTGTAAATTCAATGTAGTGTTTTCAATACCGTTGCGCTTGGACCACAAACAAATTTTTTTCACGAGACCAAATACATGTCTTCAGTTCTTTCAGGTAGTAATTTTGTTTCAATATTTTTTTGCCTTTACCCTGCAAATAATAGGACCAGTCCAAACACGCGTGTAAAGAGTAGTCCACAAGGGACCAGGACTAGTCCAAAAGTAACCCAAACGTATGGAAAAAACCTGGTCTATTTAACATTACGATGTCCTAGGAGAGGACCATATAACCCGCCTTTGGACCACTAAGGAGTAGTTTTAAAACTACTCCATGGTATACTCAAGAGGATTTGTTTTGAAGTCGTTTAAAAACGAAAGCATGTCGTTAAAAAACGAAGACATGTCGTCTTACTACAAACACTTTTTAACAATGACATGGCACATGCTTGCATTACATCGGACTAGTCCATGGAGTAGTCCATTTTATCAAAATGGGTCAGTTGGTCCAATTTTATTTGCAGGGTATGTCTTTTAAACGAAAAAAAAACAGACCCTTTTAGAGGCATCACAAAATATTTTACAAAATAAAAAAAAAACACATTTTAGCTTACCAGCCAACAAATAATTTTACAAGACACAAACAGGCTATCGTGCTGCCTAGCGGGAAAAATTGCGAGGGCTTTGGCTTTTCAGGCCTTAAAGAAGGTTTACAACTAGATTTTCAATAAACTTTTACTTATTCCGCTCTGCCTTCTTCGAAAAGGGGTTTTAGAATGGGTTTTATGAAATATTTTACAAATTCAAATTAACTTTTCTGAGATAAGGCCTGTCGAAATAGTTTTATTAGCAGTAATGTTGGAATGTGTAGCAAGTTTAGTTATTAATTTTCTAACTTCGCGTTATTAGCAACAACAATTTGCGACCTTAGGACAACAACGATCTATATGCACCTAAACAACATGTAAGATAGAACCTTGTTGTTCTAAAACAGTTGGAATGCGACTGGAAAACTTAATATCGGTAAAAAAGGCCTTCTTTAAGGCCTCTTTACAACTTCATTTTCCCGCTGTTAATGGTCAGGCAAATCGCGTTTTTTTCATTATGAGGAATTTGAATGTGAATTTTTTTAAATTTTTCATATCTGACAAATTCATATATGAATTTTTTTGTTTGCTCATTTTTCATGAATGAGGAAATTAAAAATATTTTTTTTCCTTACCCTCATGAATGTGAAGAAGCAGTTCAATTTAAAATTTTTCACGCTCGCTCATGACTGAAAAATGAGCGAGCGTTTCGGTACTCTGCTTTTAAATATAAAAATCTAAAAAAACTCAAATTTAGGTTAAGTTAACTTGAGTACTTTTCTTTTTTCCTTTTTACCAAAGAACTAAAAAAGTTTATGCACTGCTTAAAACTTGCATTTTTTATGAATTTTTAAAAAACTTAAAAAATGTAGCATCATTTTGGAGTGACCTTTTAATTAAAGAGTCTTCATGTTGTGAAGTTTCACGTGGCCTTCCTCCAGAATGAGTAGGAAATGTGCGACCAATCTTCAAAAACTTTTAAATTAGCCAAGAAATAATTGATCTGTTGTTCGAATATTTTGCACACAATTGATGTCTTGATAAATTCACTTGATCTTAACACAACCGAGAACTTGTGGGAGATCGTTAACTTAAAAATCAACCGAGAAAATTGCAAAACCAAAGAAAATTGATTTGAAGCCGCAAACATAGTCTGGGAAGCAAAATCACCTGAAATAATTAAAATTTTAATATTCTCTATGCCTAAAAGATGTGCGTGTGTCATCCAGAATAAAGGATACGCAGCGAAATATTGATTTCAATAGTTTTTTTTTTGTACCTTAAATTGGGGGTGCTTTAGTTTGCGACTTAAAATATTTTTTGAATTTTAACTTTTGTTTTGTTAAATTCTGAATTCCTTAAGTTTGTGTTTTTCAATAATAAAGATATAAATAAACAAGTAAGAAAGTATAGTCGGTCAAGCCCGACCATATGATACCCTACACCACAGTATTAAAAAACACATCATGCTTATATGTCCATATAAATATGGATTTATCTATGTTTATAAAAGTCATTAAAATCGGTTTACTGATTGTGAGAGGCAGAAATTGCCCCCTACCTCCCCTTGTGGTCCTATTTTTTAAAAACTGTATAGCTTATGTGTCCATACAGATATGAATCTATCTATATTTTGAATTTCATTAAAATCTTTTTAGCCCATTTTTGGAGTATTTTGCTCATAAATTACCCATTGACTAACCAATTTAATATTTTTATATACCGACGTGTTAAGGAAGAATTTTACCATTTACTTAAGTTATATCTATATATAAACATTTATATAAACTTGTTAATATATATTTTAACAAAGTTAATTATAAAAAGAGTAATTTTTGGGGATTCAGTATTTCGGTTATAACTCTGCCATTTTTTAACCGATTTGGCAGATTTATATACCGACGTGTTGAAGAAGAAATTTACCATTTACTTTAGTTATAAAGCTTGGACTCGGGGAGATCTATGGTTCCCGAAAGTGGGTATTTAAAAAAAAAAATTAATTTTGGTCATAACTTTTTTGTATCTGAACCGATTTTCCCGAGTTTTTTATAAAATATGTTCTACTAGAAACTTCCGATATTTTGATATATTTATTTATTTATTTTATTTATTTATTTATTTAATAAAAAGTCATATCCATAAGACATATGGCAGCTCTAAAATTTTGGTTTTTATAAAATTTTTAATTTTTTTTGTGCGGGAGGTACAACGCCCACTTCTCCAATCCCACCCACATTTTGTAAGGTGGTGTGTATTGACAACCTAGATGTGTGTAGCTAATTTGGAAACTTTGGCTCTTGCCGTTCTCCAGATATACAGAAAAAAGCAATAAAAATACAACAACAACAAGGGATTTTTGGAAAAAATTAGAGGCAGTCGTGGTTTTTTGATCATATCTCAGCCATTTGTGGACCGATCTTGCTGAATTTCAATAGCAAGAAATGGTGGACTATATGTGACATAAATGTAAAACAACCTAGCCGCTATCATGTCTGGATTATCCGGAAAACACATATCAAACGTAAGACGGACAGACGGACATCGTTAAATCAACTTCTCTTCTCACATGGACCCAGAATATATATACTTTATGGGGTCTAAAATCAATATTGTGGAAATTACAAACGTTATGACAAACTTATATATACCCTTTTACACCTGTGGTGAAGGGTATAAATATCAATATACTACATACAAATATTCTTATATCTTAATTCTCTTTAAACACGTTTTTTTATTTTATTTTTAGGAAATCGAAGAAAATAAATTATTGTTGTAGTTGGCTGAACTTAAGCATTATACAACAAATATAATAAAATGGCGTACAGAAAGCCAAACGACTTGGATGGTTTTATACAATTGATGCCAAAGGCAGATATGCGAGTTAAGGCTCAGCTGGCAGAAGATCTAGTTACATTCCTAAGCGATGATACCAACTCGATTGTGTGCATGGACATGGGCATGTTAGTTGACGGCTTAATGCCATGGCTAACTGGAAGCCATTTTAAAATTGCACAGAAATCGTTAGAAGCATTTACGGAAATTATTAAACGACTGGGTCCCGACTTCAATGCTTACACTGCTACAGTTTTACCGCATGTGATAGATCGCCTAGGTGATAGCAAGGATACAGTACGCGAAAAGGCTCAATTACTACTGCAGACATTAATGGAACATAAAGTTCTAGCACCACAAGTTTTACTTGACAAATTGGCGGCGAGTTGCTTTAAACATAAAAATGCAAAAGTTCGTGAGGAGTTTTTACAGACAATTGTAAATACGCTAAATGAGTACGGAACTTCGCAGCTGAGTGTTCGAAATTACATTCAGTCAATATGTATACTACTAGGAGATCCCACAGTCTCCGTTCGAGACACTGCGATACAATCACTTGTAGAAATATATAAACATGTTGGCGATCGTTTACGACCAGATTTACGTCGAATAGACGACATGCCAGCTTCAAAGTTGGCTATACTTGAACAGAAATTTGATCAAATCAAAAGCGAAGGGTTGCTGCTTAAATCAGCGATGCTTCTAACTCAAACACAAAATTACAACAATAATGGTCACGATGAGGCCGACAATATAGGAGCCCGGGAAAGGCCTACAAAAATAGTAAAGCGCACCGTTTCGGCTACTGTGCGCAGTAAAAATAATATAGCTGCTGAGAGTGCATCCGATGCTGGAGCTGTTACAATGGACCTTTTTGAGACTTCCTTCGAGGCCGTTCCACAGTTGAATATCTTTCATCCCAAAGACATGGACGACATTTATAGAAATATATTGTCAATAATTAGTGACAAAAACTTTGATTGGGAGAAGCGTATTGATGCTTTAAAAAAAATACGTTCACTTCTTATGCTTAATATACAATCACAGCCTCAGTTTATTACGGTTCAGTTAAAAGAGCTTTCAATATCATTTTTAGATATTCTGAAGGAGGAACTTCGTTCACAAGTTATTCGGGAGGCGTGTATAACAATTGCATTCCTTTCAAAAACCCTTCATCAGAAATTGGATAAGTTCTGCGAATACATTTTAGAACAATTGATACAGTTGATACAGAATTCAGCGAAAGTCATTGCATCTTCTTCGTTAATTGCATTAAAATACATAATTAAATATACGCATGCCCCTAAGCTGGTCAAGATTATAACAGAAACTTTGCAGAACTCTAAATCGAAGGATATTCGTGCTGCACTGTGTGAGATATTGTGTTTACTTTTTGAAGAGTGGCCTACCAAAGCAATGGAAAGGAGTGCTCCTCTTCTGCGTGACGTAATTAAGAAGTCTATGAGCGATGCCGACAGCGATGCGCGCCGTCATTCTCGGCGTGCCTATTGGGTTTTTCGTCGACACTTTCCAGATTTGGCTGACCAAATTTATGGAACGTTAGACATTGCTGCTCAAAGAGCTCTAGAAAGAGAAAGAGATGGTGGCGGAGGTACAGAAGAAAGACGAGCCACTGTAGCTACGGCCTCACGTATTCAACGTTCGCCTGGTGCACTCCAGAAACCTGCTCCTGGTATGCGAAGTGTATCAGCAGTAGATACAGCAGCAGCACAACGGGCCAAAGCGCGTGCTCAGTACGCATTCCTAGCACGTAAAAAAGCCGCAAACACGGGCACGCCTACTACAAACAATTCCGCAACAGGGTCCTTGCCTCGTCCCCGAACTGGCGCTGTTCAACAGCAACATACAACACAATCAAGTGTAAATAGTGGAGTTTCACCTAGAGCTCGTGGCAGAGCAGGTGTTTCTCAATCGCAGCCTGGATCTAGGTCTACTTCTCCAAGCTCGAAGTTGCGCGAACAACATGTTATTAATTCATATTATAGGCCAACTGGAACAATTCCAAAAAAAGCTTCGGGCATTCCAAGATCTTTGGCTAGTTCCAGAGAGACGAGTCCTACAAGAACTGGAGGTGGTGGAGTGATTATGAAGAGAAGCCTGTATACAACAGGAAATTCTCGTCGGACTCCCGAGCGCAATCAACCTACTAGGCAGCTGGCAGCTGCTAGGCTCTTGCAACAAAGTAGAGATGCTGAAAATGCTCTTGCAGATGCTTTATCTCCTGATGGCAGTGGTGGAGATTACGCTTCGATGGGTGATTACGGCCGTGACCGAGGTGGCTTTTCCACTGCTACTCGAATTGGAAGAAAGCTTATGTCCCGTGAAGAATCGGACGACTCTGAAGCTTCGTCTGTGTGTTCCGAACGATCATTTGACTCCTCATACACTCGAGGCAACAATTCAAATTATTCCCTCTCCGGCTCCAGAAATCGACTAGACTGGAGTTGGGTTAGGCCACCATTTGATGATATAGATACAATTATACAGTACTGTGCCTCCACGCATTGGTCTGAGCGTAAAGATGGCCTCATTAGTCTTACTCATTACCTCGCTGACGGCAAGGAGTTAACACCTCAGCAATTGCAGTTGGTTCTTGACACGTTTCGTAAAATGTTTATGGACACGCACACCAAAGTGTATTCGCTTTTCCTTGAAACGGTAACAGAACTTATTTTGGCTTATGCAAACGATCTTCACGACTGGCTGTTTATATTGTTGACACGATTATTTAACAAGCTGGGAACTGAACTTTTGAATTCAATGCATGGTAAAATTTGGAAGACTTTGCAAGTAGTCCATGAATACTTTCCAACCGATCTCCAAATGAAAGACGTCTTCCGTATATTGTCTGACTCCGCGCAGACGCCATGTACAAAGACACGCATAGCGATACTGAAATTTCTCACTAGTTTGGCCAATACGTATTGTAAAAATACAGATTTTCCTGGTGCTGAAGAAGGCGTTGTTCTCCCCATTGTGGAGAAGGCCCTATCAAAAATTGTTCAGATGGCCAGCGACCAGAAAAGCCTTGAACTACGAAATCAGGCACGTCATTGTCTTATTGCACTATACAATCTCAACACACCTCAAATGACTAAGGTCTTGTCGATCCTCCCCAAAGGTTACCAGGACTCTGCTAAAGTTTGTATCCAGTCACATTTGCGACGTAGCAGCACATCGGGCACAAATTCACCCTCCTCATCTCCACTCTCAAGTTCCAGTCCCAAACCATTACAAAGCCCCAACATAGTTGGACCATTTTCGTCGCTGCAACCCCAGTTTACTAGTCCACGCTCACGCCAATCTTCTGTCACAGATAACGATTCAATGCTCGGCTACTCTGAGGTAGATGTTCAACAGAATATTCAAAAGACAACCGAAGAGATACGCAATTGCTTTGGAGGCATTGAAAACCAGTATAACTCGTTGGCCAGCAACTCAAATGAAGGTGGCTACAATGGCCACTTAAGCGAAGCTCTAGATTCATGTGCATCTTCTAATTCAAAGACACAGTCTGCTACAACAACAGAATCTAATACACCAGAGAGCACAACAATGCGCTTAGATGGTAATTTATTGGAACAACACCACAAAATGACAGCCAGTACCCTTGGTTCCGGTATGGGACAAACTAATTCGTCTTCATCGTCTGGAGTTAACCTTAAATTCGCCGAGAGCGGGGAAATAATTCTCGAAAACGGCACGCAGGAAAGTGAAATCATTAAGGTGGCACTTAACCTAACACCTGATATGCCCGTACCTCACGTTCAGGGTACTCTCCTTAATCTTGGCATATGTATTAAAGGTGGTAACTGTGAATTGCCCAATAAACATTTTCGCGTTATTATGAAAATGCTGTTGAACATGCTAGATGCCAGTTCAAATGAGGTAGTAATAGAGGCACTCCATGTGCTCTCCAAAATCCTTCGTAGAGCGCAAATGAAACCCAATTGGATAAACTTTATCGAACTGATATTGCTAAAGATTATAAACTGCTATCCAAAGAGTAAGGAGATATTTCGCGAACTAGATATGCTAATACCTCGAATTGTACCAGCTCTGCCCCTTAATTTGACTATCAATATAGTAAATCCTGTGATTGCAACCGGCTCCTATCCAATGAACTTGTGTGCCTTGAAATTGCTTACCGAACTGGCCGATCGTCATGGCTCTGAGTTGACCGAAACTCAGTTAGATATAGTCTTTCCTCATTTAGCACGGCTCACAGACGACTTTCAATCAATGGTACGAAAAGCAGCGGTTTTTTGCATTGTCAAACTATACATAGTCATGGGCGAAGAGAAGGTTAAGCCTAAGTTGACCATGTTGAATCCCAGCAAAGTTCGTCTTTTAAATGTATACATTGAGAAGCAGCGCGGGGTCTCCAGTGGAGGCGGAAGTTCAACAAAAAATTCATCTGCTTCATCTTCATGATTGCCGCTAGCTCTTATAAAGCATCAGCATAATGATTTTAGCGATGTTAAATATTAAGTTGTAGTTCGTTGCTCTAGGTGGTAGATTGAGTATTTTTTAAGTCTGGCATTTGGTTGTGTAAAAAAATTGTGTGCGTATTATTTTTACAGTTGCGAATAAAAGTTAGAAATAACTTAAACAAAATGTATGCACTACATACCACGTCATTAACTTAATCCAATGTTCTTAAATTTGAAAAGCTGTTAAGTATTTAACAAAGTTTCGTGTAAAAACCACCTTCTGCAGACTTAAGTCATTGATATTTGCTTTAGCCTTAAACTATATTATCCTTTAAACAAGTCTAAAAATATCACTGGCCTGTGTTAGGCCACCAAGATAATTTACCACTTATGATAAAGTGCATTTGTGTTGATTTCCTAATTCTCCTTATTTTATTTCATTATTTTATTCTCCTTTTTTACATCATAACCATATTTATACGACATTTAAATAATATATGTACTACATTTTAAGTCAAAACGTTTTTTATGTTTACTCACTCATCTTTTGTGTCCTCTTTCTTTTGCTTTAACCTTGGACATCGATCTACTCGAAATGTATCCTTAAGGTTACAAACAACAAATAAAACAAAAATTTAATAATTAATTATAATAAGAAAACTTGAAACTAATAGAAAACTCAAACTTTTGTAATTAATTACCAATATTATTTTTATTATTCAAAAATTTTGTATTTTTATTTTATTTTTTCTTATTTTTTGTTTTGTTTAATCTTAAGTTATACAAATAATTACATATTTTTAATGGTAAATAATAACAAAACTAAATTTAACAATAATATTTATAAAAAAAAACAAAACCAATAACTAATATTTATCATTAAAATAAAATAGAAATTCTTTCAAAGAAAAAAAAAAAACACAATTTTGATTAGTTGAAATTTTTTAAATCTTTAACAGCCGTACCTATACAAGAGCGGAACATTTTCTTTCGCTTAAGTTAGAAGTACATAACACGCGTTATTGCGCAAGCGCTCTGTAGACGTGTGTCCCTGAAAATTCAACTACACCATTTTTCATTGCAATTGAGAAAATTCCAATTGATATTGAGAATATCAATTTAAAATTGAGAAAAATTCACTTGAAATTGAGAATATTAATTTGAAATTGAATTGAGAATTTCAATTTGAAATTGAGAATATTCCAAATGAAATTGAGAATTTCAAATTAAAATTGAGAAAATTCCAAATGATAGTGAGAATTTCAATTTAAAATTAAGGAAACTCCAAATAAAATTGGAACATTTTAATTTGAAATTGAAATTGAGAAAATTCCAAATGAAATTTAGAAAACTCAAAATGAAATGGAGAAAATTCAAAATTAAATCGTGAAATTAAAATTTGAAATTAAGAAAGTTCCAAATAAAATTGAAAAATTGAGTTGTTTAAAGAACACGAGCGCAAAACTCCTCGGTTCAATTTACATTTAAAACAAAATTTCCAAATTTGTTTTTGTTTTAAATGTAAGTTAAACGTACGAGTTTTGCGCTCGTGTTCTATAACTACACAATATAATATTTATTCAGCCTTATTTCGATTCTCGTATTCGAGATCTAATTTGCTCGTTTTACACTATGGTACTTCGTTTCTCTAAAGCTATAAAAATACAACTCTGTTAACAATTCTTTTACAATTATTGAACTACGATTCTCGAAATCAAATGTCAAAAGTTGAAAAAATAGTCGTTAATTTTATTACAATTTTAATTTATTTCATTCTACAATAAAGAAAATAAAATTTAAAAATTATGAAAGCATCAAAAGAGTTAGTATTTTTGTTTATAATCTTTATGTTTATGCAATTGAAATAATTTTATATTGAAAATAACCACACGGAACCAGTTTGAAAAAATGGTAGTTGCTCGAAAAAAAAACCTGAATTAGCGCTATCGTACCATGGCTTACACAAAGTGGACAGCTCTGCCACCGTATCATCCTCATCATCAGAGTATGAAAATAAGGCACAACTCGACATTTTGAAATCACAACGATGGAAAATATCACATAAAATCAAGGACCGGAAATTACTACCAGAAAACACAAAATTAAATTTTATTTTTGAAATAAAAAATGAAGTACCCCGGGTCTCCACGTAGCAATATTTATTGCGGCAAACGTCAAATTTGATTGCTCCATTAAATTTGCGACGTATAGACCGCAAATTGCCATGAGTGGCAATCCATTGCGCAATGATTGCTCTTCTTATTGCTTGAGCAATTATTGCTTAGCAATCTGCTGTCAAATCAGTTTGTTATTTATCTGACATTTCATTTCTCTGTACGGTTGTTTATTTATAAGTGTGTTTATTTATTAAAAAAACAATCAAGAAAAAATACTTCAACAAAATACAGAAAAAGTTTTTATATATTATATTTTTAAATAAACGTCAATATCAACAAAAGCAAACGCAAATAAACAAAAAAGTAATACAAAACACAGCTACGACAATTACAATTAATTATTTTATTAATATTATTTATTAATCTAAAAAAAAAATTAACAACCACTTCAAACACAACATAAAACATTTGTCATACATAAATACAGCCACAAAACTTCATACAACTACTCGGGGTGAAAATTGCAAATTTATGGCAAAGCAATTTCAAGTGTTCTCCAGCAATATAATTAGCAATTATTGCTCCATTGTTCTGTCATTGTTCTGCCGACGTTATTGCTTGTGCTAAGCAATAAAATTGCTACGTGGAGAAAGGCTCAGTTAGTGCTGGTTCACACAGGTCAAGTTTACTTGAACAGTTTTATTTAAATTTTCTTTTGAACTTGCGTTCACGTTCATGCACAAAATTAATTTTTTTTTTCTTTTCCTTCAACTTTGTAGCTTTTTAATATATTACGGATGAAAAAAGAAAAGAAAAATACAAAACTGACTGGTACGGTCAAGTATGTACCCCTTTCCATTCTCTTTACCCCTCTCTCCTAAAAGCTCAAGTCTTGAAGAGTCAAACTTGACCTGTGTGAACCAGCACTTAGTCTTTACTTTCTATTTCAGTTCTGTTAGTGCTGGTTCACACACGTCAAGTTTGACACGTCAAGTCTTGAGTTTTTGGGAGAGAGGGGAAGAGAAATGGCATCCTCTTCGCCCTTCTCTCCTTAAAGCTCAAGACTTGACGATTCAAACTTGACGTGTGTGAACCAGCACTTACGAAATTGTAAGTGCTGGTTCACACAGGTCAAGTTTACTTGAACAGTTTTATTTAAATTTTCTTTTGAACTTGCGTTCACGTTCATGCACAAAATTAATTTTTGTTTTCTTTTCCTTCAACTTTGTAGCTTTTTATTATATTACGGATGAAAAAAGAAAAGAAAAATACAAAACTGACTGGTACGGTCAAGTATGTACCCCTTTCCATTCTCTTTACCCCTCTCTCCTAAAAGCTCAAGACTTGAAGAGTCAAACTTGACCTGTGTGAACCAGCACTAATAGTTTCTTTTTCTGTAGTAACTTATCTGCCATTTATGACAAATTTATTAGTTTTGCACCGTCCATTGTTTTATTTTAATAACTTTAATGCACATAAATTTGAAGAAATTAAATTTTATGAATTCTTAAATTTATTTATAATTTATTTTGCTGTTTTACGAGCTGACACTCGTAAAACTGCTCTGAGTGGAGAAGCAGCTCGCGCTTTTTGTCATTATTTCTTAAGGGCAAACAGGTCGATTTTGTTTGTCTGCTTTTGTTGCGTTTTGCGTTGTCACCCCGCATTGGTTAGTGTTTCGGCGTCGTATAACTGTACCGAGTTACAATTTTTGCGGTATCTGCATTAACTATATGCAATCGTTTTTAACCTCAATTTGAGGTTTTGTCTGGTGGAGAACCATTAATAACTCATGTGACTGGTGGAGAACCAATATAACTCAGACGTTTTACTGGTGGAGTACCAAGGAAATAACTCAGACGTTTTACTGTGGAGACAAGATACACTCTGGAGCTTATTCTGGAAGCTCTTCGCCTTCCTATACGAAGGTCTAGGTCGATCGAGGACTTGTGGATGAGGCTCCAACAAACCGTGTGATACCCTGGCAATATAACTCTAGATAGTTAGCCAAAAACTTTTAGTTTTTAAGCAAAGTCAAAAAAAAAAATAAGCTGAACCGCAACCAAGGCGAATTCATAAAGGTGACATTTTCGAGTCATCTGTTTATTGTTTATTTTTTTGTGTGTATACTAGTCTTGGGCTTAATCGTTCATTTAGGTGACTTTTCATTAGAGTTCATTTAAAAAAAGTGAACTACATAGTTCGTTCTTTTAGTTCAGTAGTTCACTTTTAGTCAGTCAGTCTTTTGAGCCAGCTGTATATTTCGTCAGTCAGTTCATTTAAGTCAGTTCATGTATGTAGTTTAAAGGTTCATTTACTTCAGTTGCTTGTTTTGATTTCTTATTATGTTGTTGTTTATTTTTGTGTGTGTCAAGCTTTGAAAAAATTAATAAAAATTTAAATACTTAAAAAAACTTATTTAAATTTTTAATAAATATTTAAATATAATGTAATAAATATAAATTTTTAATAAAGTTCAAAAACACAATTGTGAATTTTTTAAAAAATTTCCTTTTCTTTGTTTTTCAACAAATAAATTTGACATTCCTCATTTTACAAAAACAAAATGCATAGTATTTTTCATGTTCTTTACCGAATTGATAGAAAAGAGACAACAATATTATTAGTTTCTATATGTTATAATATACTTGTTTCTTTTACTCATTGCCAGACTACTAAAATATGTTCATAATATAATCAGGGCTGCCATATTAAGAGATGTCTCGCCACATGTGGCAATTTTCAAACATTTTGACTACACTGCGATTTATAAAATATATGGCGATTTTTTTATTATTAAAAAGATTTCCGTATGACGTGCTAAATTTCCAATTATTATTTTTGATAAATACACTGAAATTAGATAAGCTATTAATTTATTTTAAGACTCTAATACTATGTTTCCACTATCAGCTTGTTGTCAACTTGTTTTGAGCAAAACGTGTCAGAGTGCTTCCATTATGTAAAACTAGTATTGGTTTTCGAAATCAATTTGGCATTAATGTTGTTTACAAACATGAAAGCAAAAAATATTTTTGTAAAATAATAAATATTTTCTTATTTGTTTTTTAATACACATTATACATATAATTTAATAAGTCTTGTTATTTTGGTAAATCTGTAATTTTTTTCGAAATTGTTAATCACCAATAATGGAAAACTCTGAGTTTTTTCATGGTTTTCGACATTTTTTGGAGCAAAACTAGTATTTATTTGAGTTTTTCGAACATGAAAACTGTATGGGAAAACAAGTAGCAGAACACTTGTTTTGCTGCAAATGTAGTTTTGTGGCCCAAAACATGTAAAGCGGCCCATACACTTGCAATATTATTGTATATGATATTCGCCATATCATTTCCATTTTGTCCTATATTTTACAATAAGTCGCACAATAGTTTCATTCATTCAATAAAAAGGCGAATATAACCTATAGGAATAATATAAACAGCATTGTATAATGTTGCCAACACACTTCTCTTTCTTTTCGTTGTGCAATAAAAATCAAGTCTTTTGATTGTTGCCAATATATTGTTCCACCTTCGAATATCACATACACATTGGCGATATAATTGTACTATACGTAAAATTTAACAATTTTATTCTAAGTGTATGAGCCGCTTAAGTGAAATACTATTACATAATGGAAACACTCTGACACGTTTTGCTCAAAATAAGCACCCCTACCTCAAACAACTACTCCCATGAAAATATTCCTACATTTTTTTTATTTCGTATTGTGAATGATTCCTATAACAAATTTTATGGGAACGAATTCCCAAACTAAAAACATGTAGGGAACATGTAAGTTTTAATTTGTATTTTAAGGTAGGGCTCAATTAAATTACTTTTTTCTTTTATTGAAGGAGTATTAATAAGAAAAATTAAGATAAACATTATTCATTATTTATTTTATCATATAATTATTAGTGTTTTATTTTGTATATTTTTCTTTCAGAATACAAGCTCTGACAATTTATTCACAATAGAGACATTTGTTTATAAAGCACTGACAAATAATGCACAATATAAATTTTTACTCCCAAAATATTTGCGATGACAAAAAATTGTCAGGTGAAAACGCTATGTTAATGCCGACAAAATCACCTCAACAATAAATTTCAGCATGTCCTACCGAAATCTTAAGAGGCCCATAGACACATACTGCTGACACCTACTGCCGATGAATCCTTCGTATACGTGTGTGATTGATATTTTACTACACACCTATCAATCATCATTTTAAAATAAATGTCATTTCGTGCAATTCAAGAGAACCCCTACTCTCTTCACACGTTTTTTTCTCAGAAACTATTTTAAATTTGTTTTAATTTAAATTGAAAGAAAAATATATCATAAAATTAATAATTTTTTTTATTGTTCATTGAACAACTGTCAGCAGTATGAGTTCATTTTGAAATCAAACCTATTTTGGTTTTTCATACTGCATTGTCTGTGTGACGCATACATAAATAAAAATTTTAAATTTACAAACAAATGCTGATTGCATGAGCATGAGAAGTATGTGTCTATGTGACCCTTTATTACACAGGGTCTCCACCTGAGATAAGATATAAGATTTTTATATCAGCAAACGTCAAATTCAATCGCAGAGAGTATTATCTTACGTGTGGACTCTCAAATAGTGTTAGTATTAATATTATAATAAATGCTATGAGACAGTTGTTATAAGAAATCTTAAAACAACTATCTTATAAGATGAGCTGTCAAAAATACACATACATACACACATATAAAACAATAAAAAGACGCATTCATTAAAATGTTTAATTTTTTTGTGCAAATAGTGAAAATCTTGTGATAAGTGTTTAAAAAAACAATATTTTTAACTAAAAAACAAGAAAAAACTAAAAAAAGAGTAAAAACGACACAAGTTTACTGCACGAGAATCATTCGATTATGAAATCTTATAAGATACGTGTTCCCCTTGTTTAAGATTAAGATAAACATGAAGAAATTTGTTCTCTCATTCTGCCGACGTTCTCTCACATATTATATCAGATATTATCTTAGGTGAAGACCCCATGTTAATAATACAAAATATTTTATAAATTGCCGAAAAAATCGCAGCTAGACATCTCTAAGTATGGCAGCCTTGATTTTATTATGAAAATGTTTAAAGCAAGGCGAATTCATAAAGGTGACATTTTCACGTCATCTGTTTTTTGTTTATTTTTTTGTGTGTATACTGAATGTCAAGTTTTGTTTACATTTTGTGAAAAAATTATTTCAAATTTTAAATTCAACAAAAATTTAAATTCTTGAAAAAAAACTTATTTAAATTTTATAAAATAAAAAAGTGAATCTAAAAGATAAACACAAGGAAATAAAAAGGCGTAAGGAATAAGTGGAGTCACCATTACTTTACAATAGAGGAAAAAGATTTACTTTCTAAAGCAATTGTGTATCCAATTTTATAAACAAAAAATTTCCTTTTTATATTTTCAACAAATAATTTTGACAGTCACTCTAACTTTTTACAAAAACAAAATACATAGTATTTTTCAAAAAAAAGGGATAGCTAGCATAACTCCATCTCATGATGCGGTCACCTTTATGAATTCGCCTTGGTTTAAAGTTATCTGGCAATGAGTAAAAGAAACAATATAATGTTAAACAAAGAGACACTAATACTATTGTTGTTTCTTTTCAATCAGTGCGGTAAATAATAAAATCAAGTGGACAAGCAACTGAAGTAAATGAACCTGTGAACTAAATGAATTGAACTAAATGAATTGAACTAAATGAATTGAACTAAATGAATTGAACTAAATGAACCCTCTCAAAAGACTGCTGACGCAAAAGACAAAGTGACGAAAAGTGAACTGTTGAACTAAAAGGAACTGTCAGACTGAATGACAGTTCAACGTTCATCTGACTGACTAGTTCAATTGAACTAGTTCGTTCATGAACTACCCAACTCTAAAATTATACATTCATCATTTAAATTCCTTCTATTTGTTATTTATTTAAAAAAAGTAGAATATAAACATATTTTAAATTCAAAATATCTACATTTTGTTTTTTTTTCGCCACCAATTTCAAATGTGACTTATTTTGACAGTTCTTGAAAGAAACTTTTCGCAAAATATTGTTATAGAAACACTTTTTCTCGCATCCTTCCAATAATTGCTGGAAAATTATTTAAATGACAGATAATTCTCGCAAAAATAAGATACAGAAACACTTGTGTGAGAAAAACCATTTTTTCGGGATCTAAGAAAGTTCGAAGGTCACCGGAGGCTGAAAAGATCCGACACTTTGAGCCTAGCAGGCTTTTTTGACACTTGAATGCAATTAATTTGCGGTTACATTGGTAAAGGCTAACAAATACAAATAAGAATTAGGATTAAGCTTTGAATACATATTGTTATTTTCGACAAGAAAGATTAACTGCCTATTTCACGATGTCACTCGAACGTTTTCGTTCGCACAAATAACATGTAAACCAAAAACTAATTTTTTAATTTTGTTTTTGTTTTATATGTTATTTGTGCGAACGTAAACGTTCGAGTGACATCGTGAAATAGGCAGTAAATAAAACAAGTTAGAGTGCTATATTCGGGTGTGCCGAATCTTTGATACCCTCCACCGACAGTTCGAATGTTTAAGGAGTAATATCTGTATGATGTCTATTTGTTATTATTATCTTATACTGTGACGAGTTGTTATTAATTATGGTTTTAGGTGTACTAAACTGTTTTCCGATAGTTGGGTTTCTATGGGGCCTAGTGTAAATTATGTACCGATCTTCACGAAATTTCACAGTGTTATTTCTAGTCCTTTAAAACTGTGACGTACCAATTTCTGTTATGAAAGTATTATTAATTATGGTTTTAGGCGTACTAAACTGTTTTCCTGTAATAGGGTTTATATGGGGCCTAAGGTAAATTATGAACCGATCATCATGAAATTTCACAGTGTTATTTATAGTCCTTTAAAACTGTGACGTACCAATTTCTGTTATGATAGCATTATTAATTATGGTTTTAGGTGCACTAAACCGGTTTCCGGGAGTAGGGTTTCTATGGGGCCTAGGGTAAATTATGTACCGATCTTCACGAAATTTCACAGTATCATTTATAGTCTTTTTAAACTGTGACGAGCCAAAATTTGTTATAATTGCATTATTTTTTACGGTTTTAGGCGTACTAAACTGTTTTCCGGTAGAAGAGTTTATATGGGCCCTAAGGTAAATTATGGACCGATCGTCACGAAATTTCACAGTGTTATTTCTAGTCCTAAAAAAATGTGACGTACCAAATTTTGTTACGCTAGCGTTACTTTTTACGTTTTTAGGCGTACTAAGTTGTTTTCCGGGAGTAAAGTTTATATGGGGCCTATGGTAAATTATGAACCGATCTTCACGAAATTTCAAAGATTTATTTTTAGTTCTATAAAACTTTGATGTACACAATTTTGTTATGATAGCATTATTTTTTACGTTTTTAGGCGTACTAAGTTGTTTTCCGGAAGTAGGTTTTATATGAGGCCTATGGTAAATTATGAACCGATCTTCACGAAACTTAACAGTTTAATTTCTAGTCCTATGTAACTGTGACTTGCCAAAATTTGTAATGATGGCATTGTAAGTTAGGGGTTTAGGCTTAATATACTGTTTTCCGGGAGTAGGGCTTATATGGGGCCTAGGGTAAATTATTGACGGATCTTCACGAAATTTCACAGCGTGATTTCCAGTTGAATAAAACGAATTGTTGCGAAATCTTATATCATTCTGTGCATTTTTCCACCATTTATGTTAGTTTTTGTAACAAAATTATCAATTTTTTTTAGGTGGTGGTTCCACATTTTGATTCATAGCTCAGATCCTATTGAACCGATTTTGCTGAATTTCAATCCCAAACTGCTTAGGATAACTACAAGCAATTTGACACCAAGTTTGTTGATTTCTTTTGAGTTTTTCGAAAGTGAGCGTGTTTTCAACAGACGGACAGACAGACGGACATGGTTAAATCGACTTAAAATTACTCAAGGACCCAGAATATATATACTTTATAGGGTCTGAGATGAATAGTAAAAAAGTTTCACACGGAATGACAAACTGAATATACCCTCTTCACAACTAATTGTGGTGGAGGGTATAAAAAAAGTTAGAAGCTTATTGTATTTTATTGAAAGTGAAGACTATCGTACTAACGAACTTTTAAAATCGCACTTTTTCGACCCCAAAAGTACAAAATCATATTTTTTAGACCTAAAGCCGTTGGCGTATATCGATGGTTTTCTTCCGCAACCTCGTAACTCAAAAACAACTTCTTTTCAGAAGAGACAAAATACTCTTTTTTTACCAAATATTTAAAATTCCCTGAAATAGAAGTGCAAAATAATATAAATTTTTTAAAGTGAGAACATCAAAAAGAAAAAAATTTATTGCAGAGCTTGGTGGTAAACGACATTTTTAGAATTGCCATTTTCACAAAAAATGAATAAAGACGACGACTTCCCAACACGTGAACATGCAACATACAGTTGAAAATACGATTGGCCTTGAGCTTTGTTAATAGTCATAGCAAAAGCCAAACGAACGGGAAACTGTTATCGTTGAAATGGCATCTCAGTGGGAATCATTGGGATGCGTGGTATTGAAACATCTTCGCCTTTGAGCTTGCCATTAAAAATTGTTGCTTCAATTATATAATTCATTAATTTTGTTGACCGCGAGTCTTGTTCCGTTGCATAATTTTGGTCGATTTATATTACGAAGCACAATGATTGTAGATCCGATTTTTAATTGTAAATTATGCGGTGGCAGTCCAGGCAAATCAAGAGAATTCAGTTGGGTAATGTACTATGTCTTCGTGATTCTTCACAGTGTCAACCAGATTTATATGTGATCAATTCACCATCTTTTTGAGATTGAATGATGAAATTCAAATCATTGTCATTCTTTTTTTTTCCTGCCAATATAGCTCTTTCACTCATGATTTTGTATTGATGTTGTATATTTGGGAAGACTTTTCCAATTAGTTCTTCTTTTGATTGTGTGAATATGCAAAAGTCTCTCGTAATTGTAATAAAACCATCATTATCAATTTGCATTTTACCATCACCCATTAAAAGCAATTGCTTTGAAAATTTTACAGCTGATTGATCATTTTGAAACTGCACACGAACATTGGTGGTGAGTCTTAACGTTTTAACGTATATCCATAGATTTGATAGCTTCAAGCACGCATTTATTTCATCAGCTGGTGTTGATTTTTAGATAACAGGTAGTGTTTGTCTAAAGTCTGCTGCTAACAATATTAAAGCACCACCAAATAAATTTTTATTTTCACGGAAATCTCTCATTGTTCGATCCAAAGCTTCAATTGGTTTCTTGGGCGCCATTGTACATTCATCCTACAACAAAATATCAAACTGTTTTAAAACTAGTCATGCCAGGGGTTTTTGATAAATTGTATGATAGTGCTTCATTTATCGTCATATTCAAAGACAATTTTAGCGCTGAATGCGCTGTCCTACTACCATCCAATAAAGTGTCTGCAATTCCAGAAGATGCCAGTGCCAAAGCAATTCTACCACGTGCTCGTTCAGTTGCTAAAATTTAAGTTATCAAATAAGTTTTGCCAGTACCACCAGGTGCATCCAAAAAGGACATCCCCATTACCATAATCAATTTCTTGCATAATTTTTTCATAAGCTAATTTTTGCTGTTGATTTAATTTAGGAATATTTTCTTGAACATTATTTGTCAGCACATTTGGATGGCATACCTAACTGAGCCAAAGCTTTACTCTTCATTCCTAAACACATGTCCTCAATCAATGTCAATGCCTCATTATAAATTTTCTATGTATAATTCAATTGAGGACTAATATTTAAGGTGCATCCAAAAAGGACATCCCCATTACCATAATCAATTTCTTGCATAATTTTTTCATAAGCTAATTTTTGCTGTTGATTTAATTTAGGAATATTTTCTTGAACATTATTTGTCAGCACATTTGGATGGCATACCTAACTGAGCCAAAGCTTTACTCTTCATTCCTAAACACATATCCTCAATCAATGTCAAAGCCTCATTATAAATTTTCTATGTATAATTCAATTGAGGACTAATATTTAAGGTGAGTATTCGATGTAAAATATCTTCCGTCATGTAATAACGAAATTTCATCCATAAAGCAGTTGAATTAGCCGGATTGCACGTTGAGATAATGACAGAAAATAAAATTCTAATTCGTTGTGAATATGCTGATACCGATGCATCAGTTAATGTATTTTACTAATATGTATGTATCGTGCTGAAGCAATCCTAGTTTTTGATATGCTTCACGGTAAGTGGCGCATAATTAAATGATGTTGGACCATAAACAATTATCAAAAGCAAATGATAATAAAAACACTAATCGTTATTTATGTGAACTGTGTAAATTCGACCTAAAGCATCAGTTTGAAACACATTTGGATGACCTTGAAAAGGTTTGCCTTGCTTTCGACGTTGAAATTCCTTTTTTGTTACATTCCAAGTATAATATGATGGAACCTGAGCATAAAGCAATGTTCTTGCAAATGAATCTTCTAGGCACAATTTAAAAAATGTGGTTAAAGTTGTATTTGGTGGCGCAATTGCTCTTTGAACTGGATTTTGTTCATTAAAACAAATACGCTGACCATTTTCCAAATGAACAGCTTAATGTTGAACGGTCGGGTATCTTTCAGGTTTTGGAAAAGAGAGTATAAACCATACTGCTGATGTATCGACCAGTTCCGTAATGGTTTATTTTATCATATCCAACAACACCGAAAGCAGCCATTTCACTACCTTTCGTGATAAATTTATAAATATATTTGATCGCTTAAACTGAATTGCAGTATTCAAAGTTTTTGATAAAACTGGTGAATATGGGACAATCCAACGATTGTCGACCTCGATTTCTTGTGTTCTCACTTTGACAGTTGTTGATCTACCATTATCTTGTGTTGATCATCAAAGATATTTTGGATACCCATCATTTCCAGTAATGGTTTTAGGAAATAATGCTTGTGGATAATTTTTTGTACACTTTCCATCTTGCATACATACTGAATTCATATTCAAACTACCGCATGGTCCATGAATCATGTTTTAGGTAACAATTTCATGAAATAACGCTATCAATTTGGTCTGGTGGTTTTTTGTCAACCCTTCAAATTAAAATGTGAGCGTGTGTGTTGTGTTTGCTACTATTAATAAAACGACTCTATAATGTACTATTATTAAAATCCAATGTGTTTTATTAATAATAACTATAAATTTAATATGGTATAAAAATGTTGTGTAATTTACAAAAAGATCGGGTTAAAGCACGCGTGTTGAAATATGATATATGAATACTAGAATACATACAATTTAGGATGAATATATAAAAGGACTGTCAAATAATGAAAAGGGTTGCCAACTTTAAATAAACGACATTACAATCTCCCACGCTGGGTTCTGGAACTGGTTGATTGATTGTGGTGGCAACTCTACGCTCTATTTGCACTTCTTCAATTTTTTATTTTTCTTTTATTGCTGGTGAGTCAGAAAACGTAACAGTTTTTGCTGGCTTGGCTACGCCTGATTTGTACAGCTGGTTTATGTACCGTTTCAGCTCGTATCCATTGTCAAGCTTAACCTGATAATGAAGTTTACCAAGCTTTGCCTTCACTATTCCAAATTGCCAAATTGCTTTATTTTTATCGTACCATCGCAACTGCACCCTATCTCCCACGTTAATTTGACACTACGGGCGTGACTAATATTGATTTTGATTGCTTTAACGGACTTATGGCATCCAATTGGATCCTAAGATCCCGACCAAGATAACCTTGTGATGGACTTTGCCCATTTGCTAATGGGGATGCTCTATATCGAAAAAGAATTTCCTGCACTTTTATGTTTAACAGTAATTTATCGTCTTCCATAGCCTTCACTTTTGATTTTAATATTTGGACGTACCTCTCTGCAAAACCATTTGTTGCTGGGTGCCCTGGAGCAATAAATTTTTGCATGATTCCGTTGCTAGCACAATAATTTTTGAATGTGGAAGAAATGGTAACATTTTCAGATACAATAATTTGAGGTAGACCAAGTGTTGTAAAAATATCTTGTAATAATGAAATAGTTTTTTCCGAAGTTGGGGCTTCTTTTATTATACGAATTTCAGGCCATTTTGATTTGGCATCTACTAGCACGAGAAAATGTTCTTCTTTTGATTGTGTGAATATGCAAAAGTCTCTCGTAATTGTAATAAAACCATCATTATCAATTGGCATTTTACCATCACCCATTAAAAGCAATTGCTTTGAAAATTTTACAGCTGATTGATCATTTTGAAACTGCACACGAACATTGGTGGTGAGTCTTAACGTTTTAACGTATATCCATAGATTTGATAGCTTCAAGCACGCATTTATTTCATCAGCTGGTGTTGATTTTTAGATAACAGGTAGTGTTTGTCTAAAGTCTGCTGCTAACAATATTAAAGCACCACCAAATAAATTTTTATTTTCACGGAAATATCTCATTGTTCGATCCAAAGCTTCAATTGATTTCTTGGGCGCCATTGTACATTCATCCTACAACAAAATATCAAATTGTTTTAAAACTAGTCATGCCAGGGGTTTTTGATAAATTGTATGATAGTGCTTCATTTATCGTCATATTCAAAGACAATTTTAGCGCTGAATGCGCTGTCCTACTACCATCCAATAAAGTGTCTGCAATTCCAGAAGATGCCAGTGCCAAAGCAATTCTACCACGTGCTCGTTCAGTTGCTAAAATTTAAGTTATCAAAAAAGTTTTGCCAGTACCACCAGGTGCATCCAAAAAGGACATCCCCATTACCATAATCAATTTCTTGCATAATTTTTTCATAAGCTAATTTTTGCTGTTGATTTAATTTAGGAATATTTTCTTGAACATTATTCGTCAGCACATTTGGATGGCATACCTAACTGAGCCAAAGCTTTACTCTTCATTCCTAAACACATATCCTCAATCAATGTCAATGCCTCATTATAAATTTTCTATGTATAATTCAATTGAGGACTAATATTTAAGGTGAGTATTCGATGTAAAATATCTTCCGTCATGTAATAACGAAATTTCATCCATAAAGCAGTTGAATTAGCCGGATTGCACGTTGAGATAATGACAGAAAATAAAATTCTAATTCGTTGTGAATATGCTGATACCGATGCATCAGTTAATGTATTTTACTAATATGTATGTATCGTGCTGAAGCAATCCTAGTTTTTGACATGCTTCACGGTAAGTGGCGCATAATTAAATGATGTTGGACCATAAACATTTATCAAAAGCAAATGATAATAAAAACACTCATCGTTATTTATGTGAACTGTGTAAATTCGACCTAAAGCATCAGTTTGAAACACATTTGAATGACCTTGAAAAGGTTTGCCTTGCTTTCGACGTTGAAATTCCTTTTTTGTTACATTCCAAGTATAATATGATGGAACCTGAGCATAAAGCAATGTTCTTGCAAATGAATCTTCTAGGCACAATTTAAAAAATGTGGTTAAAGTTGTATTTGGTGGCGCAATTGCTCTTTGAACTGCATTTTGTTCATTAAAACAAATACGCTGACCATTTTCCAAATGAACAGCTTAATGTTGAACAGTCGGGTATCTTTCAGGTTTTGGAAAAGAGAGTATAAACCATACTGCTGATGTATCGACCAGTTCCGTAATGGTTTATTTTATCATATCCAACAACACCGAAAGCAGCCATTTCACTACCTTTCGTGAAAAATTTATAAATATATTTGATCGCTTTAACTGAATTGCAGTATTCAAAGTTTTTGATAAAATTGGTGAATATGGGACAATCCAACGATTGGCGACCTCGATTTCTTGTGTTCTCACTTTGACAGTTGTTGATCTACCATTATCTTGTGTTGATCATCAAAGATATTTTGGATACCCATCATTTCCAGTAATGGTTTTAGGAAATAATGCTTGTGGATAATTTTTTGTACACTTTCCGTCTTGCATACATACTGAATTCATATTCAAACTACCGTATGGTCCATGAATCATGTTTTAGGTAACAATTTCATGAAATAACGCTATCGATTTGGTCTGGTGGTTTTTTGTCAACCCTCCAAAATAAAATGTGAGCGTGTGTGTTGTGTTTGCTACTATTAATAAAACGACTCTATAATGTACTATTATTAAAATCCAAGGTGTTTTATTAATAATAACTATAAATTTAATATGGTATAAAAATGTTGTGTAATTTACAAAAAGATCGGGTTAAAGCACGCGTGTTGAAATATGATATATGAATACTAGAATACATACAATTTAGGATGAATATATAAAGGACTGTCAAATAATGAAAAGGGTTGCCAACTTTAAATAAACGACATTACAATCTTAATGAGGAACATGGTCCGCAAAATGGGCTGGAGGTCTTTTAGCCCGGTTGGACCTCCTTACACTGCCTGCTGTTCCAAAGGACTGAGGTTGTACATGTGGTTCTGGAACTGGTTGATTGATTGTGGTGGCAACTCTACGCTCTATTTGCACTTCTTCAATTTTTTATTTTTCTTTTATTGCTGGTGAGTCAGAAAACGTAACAGTTTTTGCTGGCTTGGCTACGCCTGATTTGTACAGCTGGTTTATGTGCCGTTTCAGCTCGTATCCATTGTCAAGCTTAACCTGATAATGAAGTTTACCAAGCTTTGCCTTCACTATTCCAAATTGCCAAATTGCTTTATTTTTATCGTACCATCGCAACTGCACCCTATCTCCCACGTTAATTTGACACTACGGGCGTGACTAATATTGATTTTGATTGCTTTAACGGACTTATGGCATCCAATTGGATCCTAAGATCCCGACCAAGATAACCTTGTGATGGACTTTGCCCATTTGCTAATGGGGTTGCTCTATATCGAAGAACTCATTGAAAGTTTTCAACGGGCTCCTCCCAATGATGTGTAACTAATTTTGGTGGATTTTTCCTTACCTTTGCACAGCTGGAACATGATCTTACTGCGCGTTCGATGTCAGAGTCGATCCCCTCCCAAAAACAATACTTTCTGGCTAATTGTTTCATCTTTACGATACCAACGTGAGTGTGGTGCAGCTCTTTCAAAATTTCTTCACGTAAGTTGACTGATATCACAACTCGATTACCTTTGAAAATAACGCCATCTTGAATTGAGTAGTCAGCTTCAAAATTTTCGCCGTTTACCAGATTTTGTTTTAATTTCGACAGCTCTGAGTAACGTTCTGTTTCATCGGCTATTTTTGTAGCAGTAATTGTAAATGTTGAAATTTCATTGATTATTTGATCCTGAATGATACGTAATTCCTCATCCAGAAAATGTTTAAATGTTGCTGATCGTTTGATTGGTGCTCGAGATAAACAATCAGCGTTGATGTTGTCTTCAGCTTTACGATGTTGAATTTTGTAGTTGAACCCTTGAAGAAACGATGCATATCGAAGAAGTCTTGCTGACGTCATTGCTGGTGTTTTTGTATTTTGGTGAAAAATTTGTGAAAGTGGACGATTATCAGTTAAAAGAGTGAACTCTCTACCATGTAGGTACATAAAAAATTTGTCAACCCCAAAAATAATTGCCAAAGCTTCTCTGTCAAGTTGACTATAATTGTGCTCGACTTTTGTTAACGATCGAGAAATAAATGCCACAGGACGTTCTCCTCCATTTATTTAATGAGACAAAACTGCTGCTATGCCAGTTGGTATTAGCACTCTATCAGCAAGTATTTCTTGCTTTAATCTTTTGAACGATTCTTCGCACTTAGCTGTCCATACAAACTTTTTATTTTTTTCCAGTAGCTGACGTAAAGGAAATGTTATTGTTGAAACGTGTGGTATAAATTTAGCACAATACTTAATCATGCCAAGGAATCTTCGTGTTTCTTCTACGTTTTGTGGTTGTGGCAGATCTACGATTGCCTGAACCTTTTCCGGACATATTGAAATTTTATTGTGACTTACCACATATCCAAGGTATTTGATTTGATTTTTGAAATATTCGCACTTTTTTTTGTTTACGTGTAGCTGGAACTTGTTCAATCTTTCCAAGCATTTGATGAGTCTATCTTCGCACTTATTTAGCGTTTCGCCATGGATTATGATGTCGTCAAAATATGAAACAGTACCTTCTAAATTTTGTAAAATTTGATCAAGGATTCGATTAAATTCACTTGGAGCGGTTTTTATTCCGAATGATAACCGGTTCATTTGATACGTACCACGGTGGGTTGAAATGGTTTGGATTTGTTTACTCTCATCGTCTACCGATACATGAAGATATGCTTTGAACAAATCTAACTAACAAAAGTATTTTGAATTTTTAAAGCTATTGAAAATTTCATCTATCCTTTTTATTGGATAGTGAGCTGACTCTAACTGTGGGTTTACCGCGACCTTATAGTCGACGCACAGCCGTACGTTATCATCTGGCTTTGGTATCACAACTAATGGTGACCCCCAATTGCTGGTATTAACCTTCGTTATTATGCCATCTTTTTCTAAACTGTTAAGCTCACGTTCTACTTTTTCGCGGAGTGCAAAAGGAACTTGTCTTTCTTTGATAAATACAGGTTTAGCACATTTGTGTAGCTTTAGACTACAAACCAAATCAGGAATGCACCCCACCTTCTCCTGAAAAATTTCTGAGAACTGCTGCTCAATTTTTGTTATTGAATTAACTTGTTCATTTCCTTCTTCTTCTTTACGTTCGCATTGGTCAATGTCTGTAAGGTTGATTTTTAAATGACGTATAAAGACACGACCCAATAATGCTGCATGTTTTGATGATACAATGTACATGTCTTCTTTTGATGATTTGTTTTTATATTTTACGTTGACATTAACAACACCCAGAGGTACAAACACATCCCCGGTGAATGCTCGAAAAGTAATGTTAGTTTTGTTGATTGCTGCCTTGATATTTAATTTTTTTAAATCTGTCTCAGGTATAAGGGTATACCCTGCACCTGAATCCACTTCAAATTTTTGTGTTTTGCCTTCTATTGCCACATCTATAAAAAAATTTTGTGAATCTATTGATGAAATTACGTTTTTATTGTAAATGTCGATAACTTGTGTACGTTTCAATTGAATTTGACGTGTTGTTGTTGTTGCTGCTAATTTTCTTTGATCTGCTTTGTTTCAATTTGCTCTGTATACACACTTGCTTGACGTGCCCTGCTTTACCACATGCTCGACATTTTAAGTTCTTTTGTTTATGCACTCTGTTGATAAATGATTGTAACGACCGCATCTAAGACACAACCCTTCGATACCTAATTCGCTGTAATTTACTCTTGTTGTTAATTTTGATGGCTGTTTTCTAGAGATGCTACGATTACGATTTCGCCCTCTATGATTGTGTGTGTATTGGTGTTGCGTTTGATGAATGTCACTTGTTGCACACGATGAACTATTACCAAATACCTTGTTGTCTATTTTTGCCGCTTCTAATGTTGTTGCTTTTTCTACAATTTCTGCAAATGTTGACTTTGGGTTTTGTAGCAATTGTTCGCGAATGTATCCATCACGTACCCCTCGGATGAACTGAGTTCTAAGGAAAATGTTTGCCACAGACTTTTTACAGTCGCATACAAACTCACATTCAGTTCCCCTTTTCTGCAAAACCGCAACAAAATCTGTAATAGACTGGTTCTCGTTCTGAACTTCACAAAGAAAACGGTGTTGCTCTACCAAAACATTTTTCTTAGGGCAGAAATGTGTTTCTAAAAGTGCCACAATATCATCGTACTCTAGTTTTTTTTTTTTTTTTTCATTATTTATTTATTGAATCTTCATATATTAAATATGAGCTAACAATAATTAATCAAATCTTAACCTAATATTATTTTTTGTCCTGCCAGTGCCAGACAAAAATTTTCTTCATCGCGGGTTCTGTTCACTTTTATAGGTGTTTATCGCTCATCTAATTGGATAAGTGCTGCAGTGTCTCTTCTTCTTAAGCGAGTGTGGCCGCTATCATTTCAAATATTTCGTGCTAGTGGGTTCGGGTGCAATTCGAGCCTTTTTAAGTATTTTACTGCATATTTCGTAATCATAGTTTTAACTAATGGAACATTGAGATCCTTGTGAATATTTGAGTTTTTAACATACCAAGGGGCAGCTGTGATTATTCGAAGTAGTTTATTTTGGCGCCTTTGAATTTTTTCGATATTAGAGGCCGAGGCAGTGCCCCATAACTGAATACCATAGCACCAGATTAGCTTTAAGATGGAGTTGTAAAGAAGAAGTTTGCAGTCGAGACTAAGGACAGAGTTTCTTCCAATAAGCCAATGAATTTGGATGGCTTTTAGTTTCATTTGAGTTAATTTTGCCTCTATGTGGCTTTTCCACGTTAAACGGCGATCTAGATGAATACCGAGGTATTTTACATGCGAATTTTGAGGTATTATTTGATTATTGATTTTAATAGGGGGGGCATGATTCCCGACGCAAGGTGAATGTTATATGTACACATTTTTGCTCATTGACCTCTATCCTCCATTGCTTTAACCATAGTTCGAGTTGATATATATGATCCTGTAGGTATCGAGATGCTTCTTGACGGTTTTCGTGCACGCTCAAAAAAGCTGTATCATCAGCAAATGTTGAAGTTTGTGTGTAGTTGTTTGTTGGCATATCCGAGGTATATATTAAGTATAAAAGTGGGCCCAGGATGCTTCCCTGAGGGACTCCAGCGTCAATTTGCTGAGGAGAGCTTAAATAATCACCTTTAATAATAAACTTTCGACCGACTAAGTAGCTTTCTAACAGCTTGTGTGTGTTTACTGGTAAGTTTAGCTTCAATTTATGTAATAAGCCTTCATGCCAGACTTTATCGAAAGCTTGAGAAACATCGATGAAGAGAGCGGAACAATATTTTTTTTCTTCAAAGGCTTTTCTTATTGCGTTTACTATACGATGAGTTTGCTCAATTGTGCTGTGTTCTCTTCTAAAGCCGAATTGGTGGTTAGGGCTACATCTATTTTCATTTATAATTGGGGTTAATTTTGACGCTAACAGCTTCTCAAACAGCTTTGATTTATTAGAAAGTAAGCTTATAGGCCTATATGACTCAACTTTTGTGTGATCCCTTCCAGGTTTAGGTATCATGGTGACTAAGGAGACCTTCCACTTTTGAGGATAGTATTCAAGGCGTAAAATAGCATTAAAAATTAAAACAATAATTTCCTTTGCTATGCTGGGTAGCTCCAAAAGCATTTTGTTGCTGATCTTGTCAAAACCAGGAGCCTTCTTGGGGTTTAAATCACAAATAGCCTTTTCGATGACATCTGGAATTTTTTGATGATCAGTGGGCCAATATGTTGGTTGTCCGCTCGCTACCACATTTAAATCCATTTTAGAAATTATGTTAAATAAAACACGACCCTTTGGTGTTATAAGTCGCGACCCCCAGAGGGTATGTTTAGCGTTATAATCGCCAGCGGCTAGGAAACACGGTCCTAATGATTTAAAATATTTACAATATTGGTCCTCCGATATTGAAAATCTAGGCGGGGAGTATAACGATGAAATTATTAGGTTTCTATTTAATTCCTCAACGCAAATGTTCGTTGCCTGGAGATAATCTTCACGATGATCACACATTAGGTAGTGTTTGACTCGGGCCTTTATTAAAATGGCAGAACCTCCACAAGCTCCATCTCGAGGGTCCTTGGTATCATATAGTATATAACCATTTATTTTAAACGTATTTCTTGAGGTTAAATGAGTTTCAGAAATCATCATGACATCAATTTGTTTATTTTTAAGAAAGTATTCTAATTCATTTTTTTGTTGGCGGAAGCCGTTTGCGTTCCAAAAACAAATTTTTAAACAGTTCATGGTTTGTTAAGTACAGCTTGCAATAACATCGATTGCATTCTTAGCATTTCCTGCATCATATTACCCATTGTGTTCGTAAAATTATTTACCGTTTGCACTAATGTTTCCATGGTTTTTTCTAAACGACTTAAATTAGAAAATTGAGTTTCATCATTACTTGGTGAGGCACCTTGCATTGGCTCATGGTTTGATTTTAGGACGTTAGCGTAAGAGGTTCTGTTATTACTAGGCTGGGGGGCTTGAATTGCATTTGTGTTAACCTGATTTATTACCTGCATTTGAGGGGGATTAGTTTTCGGTCCGACCGACTGCTTGACGATAGTATATACAGGGCATCCTCTATAATTGGCAGTGTGATTACCGCCACAGTTGCTACATTTTTTTACGTTGGGGTCGGTTTTAGACTTGTCGCAAAGATTTGATTAATGTTTTTAGGTGCCGCCAACGTAGACAAAAGCGTTTAAGTTGATGAACCAATGTACTGCAGCAGCAATTTAGCACACATTTCGTTGTCTTCAAAAATCTTCTTTATTTGTATATGAATTTCCAGGCGTTCCCTGTAGGTTTTAAATAATTCGGTTTTCGGGTCAAACGCATCAAAGTTTGAGATGATGTTTACGTTAATGTACTATTATTAAAATCCAATGTGTTTTATTAATAATAACTATAAATTTAATATGGTATAAAAATGTTGTGTAATTTACAAAAAGATCGGGTTAAAGCACGCGTGTTGAAATATGATATATGAATACTAGAATACATACAATTAACCCTTTCGCTACATTGTATCCATATGAATACACTCAACTGTGGAGGCATCAGACAATCTCCAGGTCAAAGAATTGGCTTAGATTGCGGCACGTTATTGTTTTTTAAGATCTTATTAATTATTTTTAATGAAAAACTCTTGGATTTTTGCAAAATTTAGAAAAATATAGCATTTTTAAAAAAACTTTTTTTATATAAAATTTTTTTTTATTTCAAATAACATATATATATATGACCATGTTTAAAAAAAAAACACATCCAACATAAAGAAAAAGGTTTATTTTAACTTTTTGCATCAATAGTTCTTTGTTTTAAGCCGGAAAAAAGCTGTGCAGATTTTTTAAACATAGTATGTATCCATATGGATACAAACGCAAGTTATGGTGTTGAATTATATACACACAACGGATATAAAATAATTTTAAGTTTGATGCTGCTGAGTGGTTTTTATATGGGGCCTTTTGCAAATTATGGACCGATCATCACGAAATTTATTAGTGTGGTTTCTAGTCTTATAAAACTGTGAAGTAATAAATTTTATTCTGATAGCATTATTTATTAATGTTTTATGCGTTATATACTGTTTTCAGGGATTATGGCTTATATGGGTCTAAAAGTAAATTATGGTCCGATCTTCGCGAAATTTTACAGCATGGTTTCCGCTCGAATAAAACGAATTTTTGCAAAAGCTTTTAGAATTCCGTGCATTATTCCGTTATTTATGTTAGTTTTTTTAACAAAATTTCTTTACCATAACCGAAAGATGTATCCATATGGATACAGTCCAAAAAACACATTTAGGGTGCATTTTTTTCAAAAGTGAGTATTGATTGTTGTTATTAGGGCCAATTATAATACAAATCCAAAAAATTGGATTTTTTTAGTAACCCAGTAAAAACTTGTAGCGAAAGGGTTAAGGATGAATATATAAAAGGACTGTCAAATAATGAAAAGGGTTGCCATCTTTAAATAAATGACATTACAGTGTGGTAGTCCTCTCTTTTGCCATTCAATGGAATAAATCCAGCAGCGTACTTCAGCAAATATTTTTAATTTTATTAACATGTCCATTAATGATTTCATCTTTTGCTTAAATACACGTGCAGTTACCTATATCATGTCGGTCTGTTGGCCCTTGACCTTCAAATAAATGTTCTTTACTTTCTGTCCATTGTGGATTGCACGTGAAAGTTATAAATAAATCAGGTCTTCCATAATGACGCACATAACACGATACATCTTGCGCGTATTCATGCATATGTCGTGGTCCACCAACATATGACGATGCTAGAATCACCATATTGCCAGTATCATTGGGATCTAAATCATTGTTAATAGCATCACGCAAATGAATGTATTCTTCTTAACGTAGTTTTGCTTGGTTATATTTGATGTAATTTAAACGTTCAGTTTCAATTTTTGCTACATATGTACATATCAACAATATACTGATGGAAAAGCTTAAGCCCTTTTTTAAAAATTCTCAATCCCTGAAACAAAACCATAACAAGAGAGAAAAAAAACTAAAACACTTTGTTTACATTTTTTATAGTTTGCTCTTTCTTTCTATCAATTCTATATCAATTAATGAATAAAAAATGTAGTGTCATAACCCTGTAGTAAATAAAATAGTAAGTTGCAAAAAACACTAACTATAAATTAACTTTTTTTTAAATGACTACTAATTGGTTTAAATCTCATGCAGATATCAACCAAAAAGGCGCACGTAAAACACAAATAAAAGCAAAATAAGTAAAACAAGCATGCCATGAAGTCAAATGAAAAAAATAAATACAAACATTTTAAAATAATTAAAAATTAAATCAATACAAATCTGTTTATGTACATATGTACTAGCAATTATGTGGCGTATTTATTTCAGGACTTTTATACATCATCATTTAGGGCAGTTTAATGCAAAATTTTCATAAATAATTATTTCTATATCAAAATATATAAAGATATACATATGTATGCATGTTCATATGTACATATGTATATTTTTTTGACAAAAATTATTTAAAATTTAAATAATTTATTATTAACTGACAATACTTTTAATTAATTACAAATACGTTGAAAAATAAGTAGTTAGTAGTCAGTTAAAAAGTCATGCAAAGATGGCCAATTGACTACTGCCTATGACATGCCTATGTTAAAATAGTGAGTCGTCGACAAGAAAAAAAGTCACTTAATCAACTAGTTGTGGTTATAAAAAAACAAGTTTGAAGTTAGTTATAAATGTGTTTGACTTCCTACAGGGAAAGGCTTTACGGCAATGTAAAATGTGATTGTATTCATTTTGTCGAACCATTAATTGATAAGAGTAATAATTCAAAGCTCTCACCTTTTTATCAGTTACCGCACCTGCCATTCTTAGATTAAAGTGGTACCCATCTTCACCTTAGCAAAAAATTAGCGGATATTGCAATGAATCCTAAGAACTGTGTGTTTCACTAACATTTTCCAACTGGGCATTTCTACGTTGCAAAATAACAACACGCCTATTGAATTGTTCTTCAACCATGACAATCGCTACTTCATCTTTAAAGCTTGGTGCATTAAATCTTCCTACATGTTGGCCAGCTGGCGTTTTATCCGCATTTATTCCTACTAGTATTCGCCTAATGGTCAAAATTTGACCATAAATTTTTATGTACATATGAAGAAAACATAGCACATCTAAGTATATATGAATTAACATGTTACGAGCATTTATTTTTTCTGTCTTAGTGGATCGATATGGCGAGGGAACAACCTCCGGTTAATATTTTATCTTCTACGTGAGTTAATTTAATTTTGTGTGTTCAATATAAAAAATATCAATTGAAAAACAAAAAAGTTTCCTTTATAGATTGTCATCCACTCAGGACATTGCATGTTGAATTTTATGTTTCCATGTCGAATATTAATGAAAATTAATCAAAGTACCAGATGTTGAACGAAAAAGTACCAAAAAGCTCCACTTACATGTTCTTTTTCACCCAGTTTAATGTATAATTTTATCTTTATAGGTCGAATATTAACGATAATTCTAAAAGTTCCAGATGAAAAACATTTTTCATCTTATAGGTTTCACTCAGGACACTGCAGCTATAATATTATGTTGATAATTTCAATTTTAAAGAAAATTTAAAATTATCACATGCAGCACGGAAAAGTAAAAGAAAGAAATTTAATTTTCCGTATTTCCCCTTTTGATACTTTTTTCTCCCCATAGAGGTTCGGTTGACAAACAAAGGAAGAAGCGTTCTTAATTGTTCCGATTTATATGTACAAAAGATTTATATAGTCGAAATATTTCAAAACCGGTTTTTGAAAAATTTGAATAATCGACCACCCTGTTTTTTATTATTTGATAATTGAAAAAAACAAAATTTTGATTTATGAGTTCTGCATATGTGTTAGTAGCAAATTTAGACGCTTATAACTCTAAAATTATTGAACAGATTATTAAATATGTATTGTGCAATTCTGTGAGTAAATACAGATGAGGAAAGTGTTCTTAACAGTTTTGCCTTAGCCGATTTATATACAGATTCCATTATTGTCAATTTGTGATTTAAACATTCTAACCGATCATTATGTTCATGTAATAATATTTGTAATTCACGAATAATTGCTTTGCTTAATTTTGGATTTATTGAATAACGCTGATCAACTTCTTCATCTCCATTTCCCATGAAATAAATTTGTAGAAAGCGATACTCTTGGTTGTCGAATGGCAATAACGTAACGCATGAATCTTTAATTAATATTCAACCAATTGGTTAGAATTTTCGTATAAATGAAAACATATACTAATATCTGGAGGCTTATTCTGAATTGCGATGCGAAAATCAATGCGATGCGAACATGCATAAATGCGAGCAACTGCTATTCTGTATTGCGATATTCGCAAAGTTTTTTCTTAATCGCATTTCAAATGCGAAAAGGTGACAAGTCGGTATTCTACATTGCGAAAACAAATGTCAAATTCGCAAAATTTATTCGACAACAAAATAGCATTCGCAAAGTACAAACATGTTAGTGAAAGATATTTTATTTATTTATTCATCATATATTTATTATTTAATTCAGGGAAGCAAGCAATAAGACCACCAAACCGCGCCAATTTGAAATAATGATAGAATATACTTATGAATAAGCACAGCCAATTGACAAGAGGCCATTTGAAAACACCAAATGCACATAAGTCGGCAAATACTTTGTGGCAAACGTTAACTGAAGAACTAAATATCAATGGACCACCTATTAGAGAAGATGCAGGATGGAAAAAGTATGAAATATATAAACCAGTTAAAAAATATTTGACTTCAACTTTAATTTTAATAGGTTTGGGCCGATTTTAAAGTACACACAAAACATTTTCATTTTCTTCGTCGTCGAACCACAGTGCCATAAAATCCATTTTTATTATTTTTCTTTATTACAGAATGTCCTAAATAAATTATTTAAACCATTTTCACAGCCAAACACAAACTATTTATTTATTTTTAATTTGACGTTTATTGAAACTGAAGTATATTTGAGCAGCGTTGCCACGATTTGAAATAAATTGCGAATGCGATTGCGAAAGTCTAACAGAATACCAATTTTCTTTCGCATCGCATTTCATTTGCGCATCGCATTGATTTTCGCATCGCAATTCAGAATAAGCCTCCTGAATTTAAAACCACATTATTTACCTTAAAAGTTGGCATAAATCTATTACGAACAATTTGTTGTGCTCCAAATTATGTCATTTGAAAGCAGAAATTGTACGACTGAATGAATTTCAAGAAATGTTTTGACTGATTTGTTCTGCCACCAACTAAAGAGAATAATGGCTCAGTTGGTGGGCTTATTGGTGTTAATTTAACTTTTCCGCCAGCGCAACACATTCCATCGGTTTTATTTTTAAATTTAAATGCATTGCATTTATTCCAAACTATATCCAATTTGCCAATTTGAATATATGGATGCGAAGCGTAATCAATATTATGATCATAATTAAAATCTGCACGATCCAAATTTCCAATTGAATAGCTACGTCTCCGTTGTTGCCTGTTTTGATTGTCAAGTTCACTGTTACGTTCACGATCTCTTAACATATTTCTAAATCTCACATTTTCAATACGTTCTTCTCTTTGTTCTTGATTTTGATTTGATCTTGATCGTGCCATTCGTTGACTTGCTAATTTATTACTTTTTAATAGCTCTTCTTCATCCTGATTAGACGTATTTTTTTAATTTTTTTTTTTTTTTTTGATGCAAAAGATTTAAATTTTAACTGAAGGATTGCAATTCAATAAATAAAAAATTTCAATGTTCGCACTGTAAACTTAAATGTCAATCAATAAACACACAGAAATTAAACAAGTCAAATAACGCGAGCAAGCAGAGCCTTATACCGACAAAATGTAATTCTCATAAGGAAAAAAATATATTTTATATAAAGAAAACACACCATCATAAAATTTCGCGTATAAGGCATATTTGTGGAAATTTTTCGATGTTTTTATAAACCATCAGTGAACGTAGACCCTTCCGACGCATGTACTCGTTTGAAAATCGGTTGAGTGGTTCTCGAGTTATAAAATGACGAACATAGGACAACTTATTTTTATATATATAGATATATATACGTCAGCCTCAAAAGAAAGTGTACACCGAACAGTTCAACATTTATAAGTCCGTACACAGAGCGAAAAAAAACGTTAAAAAACTGTCAACCAGTGGTAATAAATTGATAACAAACTGTTGTCAATATTTCGACAACATTTGTTGTTAAATTTTAAACAAAATGTTGTCAAATTGGGCCGTTAGATAAAAAACGTACCATTGTTGTCAAATTGATAACACCCTGTTGTCAAATAGGTATCGCCCTGTTGTCATTATTAACAGCGTATACAAGTTATCCCACAATCAACTTTGGTATTCGAAAGTAAAAAGTGAAAAGTTTCAGTGCTGTGATTAAATTAATAAATAAAAATTTAATAAATAAAATAAAAAAAATTTCTAATATTTGTTTTTGTTTTCAATTTAATTTTCTATGCGAACGTTAACGTGTGACATCGTGGGCCTGGCTGTAAAAGTGTGAATTGTTTATGTATTTTTTTATAAGTATATTATTTAATGTGAAATAAATTAATAAATTTACGTTATTCCATTTTTTTACTTGGGTTCAGAATGGGTTATTAAGTACATACTACAATCAGAACAATGTGTTATCGAAAGGACAACCGAATGTTGTCAATATATTAACGGTGTGTTGTCAAAAATGACAACAGCATGTTGTCGGTATGGTACCATTATGGTGATAATATATAACCAATTTGATGTCATATTGAGAACAAATGGTGACAAACTGACAACGAGGTGGTTAAAAAACATTGATACCATCCGTTATCAAATTGAACACAAACGTAGTTGGCTCACTTTTGACAACGGATGGTGTCAATTTTGGTATTTTTATACCGGATTTTTCCCTCTGTGTAGATGTTAAAAGCGGGAGAGTACAAAAAATCTGTTTTTATTTTTTTTGAAGTGTATTCAGTACTTGTTTATTTTAATAAAACAAAATTGTCATTTATTTCTTCTTCATTTTCAAATTAACATTAATCTCAGAAAACGCCTTATTTTACGCGCCAAAAAAGGTGTACAATCTCATATTATTTCCATGTTCCTGCGTCATAAAGGTAATTTGACCCCTAGTTTTTTGGTTTTTTCTTCTTACAATCGTATAACGGATGTTTAATTATATATTCTATCTATACTGATCAATTAAAAGTCAAGTTAACCTTAGTTTGTAAATAATAGTCAACATGGGTAAGCAGACTACAGTAGAAACTCGTAATTTAGTGGTAAAATTGGCATCTAAAGTAGGCCTGCCATACGTCCTGGTTTTCTAGGATTGTCCTGGTTTTAGACGACTTGTTCTGGTGTCCTGGTCCACTATTAAATTGTCCTGGTTTTTTATACAGGCCAAGACAAACAAATTAGTTTTTTGCTGGAGGCTTATTCTGAATTGCGATGCGAAAATCAATGCGATGCGAACATGCATAAATGCGAGCAACTGCTATTCTGTATTGCGATATTCGCAAAGTTTTTTCTTAATCGCATTTCAAATGCGAAAAGGTGACAAGTCGGTATTCTACATTGCGAAAACAAATGTCAAATTCGCAAAATTTATTCGACAACAAAATAGCATTCGCAAAGTACAAACATGTTAGTGAAAGATATTTTATTTATTTATTCATCATATATTTATTATTTAATTCAGGGAAGCAAGCAATAAGACCACCAAACCGCGCCAATTTGAAATAATGATAGAATATACTTATGAATAAGCACAGCCAATTGACAAGAGGCCATTTGAAAACACCAAATGCACATAAGTCGGCAAATACTTTGTGGCAAACGTTAACTGAAGAACTAAATATCAATGGACCACCTATTAGAGAAGATGCAGGATGGAAAAAGTATGAAATATATAAACCAGTTAAAAAATATTTGACTTCAACTTTAATTTTAATAGGTTTGGGCTGATTTTAAAGTACACACAAAACATTTTCATTTTCTTCGTCGTCGAACCACAGTGCCATAAAATCCATTTTTATTATTTTTTTTTATTACAGAATGTCCTAAATAAATCATTTAAACAATTTTCACAGCCAAACACAAACTATTTATTTATTTTTAATTTGACGTTTATTGAAACTGAAGTATATTTGAGCAGCGTTGCCACGATTTGAAATAAATTGCGAATGCGATTGCGAAAGTCTAACAGAATACCAATTTTCTTTCGCATCGTATTTCATTTGCGCATCGCATTGATTTTCGCATCGCAATTCAGAATAAGCCTCCTGGTTTTAGTTGTGAACAAAGCTTAAGATTTCTGTTAACACTGCTAAATAAGGCAATTGTATAAACAATTTTAATTAAATTCAACTGTTATCTGTAGTGCGATTCTGTAATTAATTTTAGCAATAGTTGTCATTGTTAAAAAAATTAACAAGCAAATTAACGATTTTGCTATTCTGTAACATTTTAAACAGCACTTGTTATCGACAACTTTTTTAGTGTTGTTTATTTATTGTTAAATGTCGAAAAAATAAAAAAATATTTAGTTAAAAGAAATAATATAACTTGAAAATGGCAATTAAATAATTTGCATTTAATTTAATAGTAAAATGTTTGGCTTATCTTCTTAAAAAAACAAAAAACTAAAAAAAATCTGTTTAGTTTTAATAATTATATATGTTTTTTTTATTCCTCTTTGTGTTTTTCGTTTTTTTGCCATTTTTTTGACAGTGATGGCAAAAATTCGGTAAAATTTGCTAAATTAGCGGGAATTCGCAAAAATTTGCTAACATCGGCATAATAGCAAAGTCTACTATTTATTATAAATCGTTAAAGATGTAAAGAATCACAACAGATAAAAATCGCTTATATCGCGAACATGGCTAAAATTCGCAAAAATTGCTAGTTAAAAAAGATGAAAATGTTTATATAATCTAGCGTCTAAGGTATTTATTTTTATAAATTAAAAAAATTCAAGTCACATTAATGCCTGGAATAACGTTCACGTTCGATATCGTTGAACAGGCTGTTATTGTGTCTCATTTGACGAATTTTCGCAACGAATTCTTGCGGACGTAAACTATGCGAAGTTCGTCGTTCGTCCCAGTTGTGTTTATACCATAAATTATTTTACTGAAGGAAGGAATTTAGAACATGAAATTAATTAAAATTTATTGATAATATTAAATTAAATTTTTTTTTTTTTTTTATTTCTTCGACCTTTTTTTTATATTAAAAATAAAAAGTTTTTTCGAGCTCGAGGCCAATTATTTGTAAACAATAAATATTATTTATTAAGGAACAAATTAATTAATAAATAATATTTATTGTTTACAAATAATTGGCCTCGAGCTCGAAAAAACTTTTTATTTTTAATTTATTGATAATTATTAATTTATTTTATCGAGCCTAACAAAAACTTCAAGTATTAACGTTTTAAATAATAAATCGATTTTAATATAAATATGTTTTATGTATACATGTTTAACTTGAAAAAATAAGTTACCTATAATTTAATTTTTTAATTATTCTGTTTTCTGTTACATTCATTACAAACTGAATTTTTGTGATGTTTTTTTTTATCTTAATAAAAATTATTTTGTTTTAATAAAAAAAAGTATTTGTTGTTTATTTTCGGAAAGTAAAATAATAAGTATACATATTTAATTTGGAAAAACAGGTAAGAAAGCATAGTCGGTCAAGCCCGACCAAATAATATCCTACACCACAGTATTAAAAAATGCAAGTTTAAGATTGTTCTCAAAACGATCCATTCCATTGCTGAAGTAGTCTTGATTTTTTGTTCAAAATACAGTTCAATTAACATTCATACATATGTATATAATATAATATTCCAAAGAATATAGACAGGAAAAGAGAGAGATCTAGCGAATTATAATCAATTATTATCACAGTGTTTTTTTTTATTTCTGCTGTTTTAGAACTTTTTGTTTACAATGTTGTGAAAGGGGAAAGGCGAATGGAAACGTGACTGATCTTCACGAAATTTGACAGTCTTGACGAATTTGGCAGTTTAGTCAAAAGTGTACGTAAACAAAAGGCAGTTAAGTCAAAACTACTGTATTGTTAAACAAATAATATGAAAAAATATTAAGGGAAAAAGGAATAACTGTTTTACTCTATTGTAACCGTTACAGTATTAGCAGTTTGCTTTTTGACTTTTTGCCATTGAAATTAACATCTCCTTTGGAAATCACGTATTGTTTGACATTGTCTCGATTTTCATTGGCGAATCTGACAGTTGTGTGAGTCTGCATGGGTAAATTTGAAAATGTTTCAGGAAGCGATTGTGGTAATAGGTCCTCTTCTAGCAAGCGCCCAGAAACTGAATACGGCTTGGTAAGAAAGTTGTGCAAAATGCAACAAGCTTTTACTACCAAGTCGCATGTATTCAGTTCAACCTCCAAAGGCCTATGAAATATTCGGAACCTATTCGCCATTCTTCCAAATGCCATTTCAACGGTCATTCTTGCCCGGCTAAGGCGGTAATTAAAAACTTCATCTGCCGTTGTTAAATTTGAGTTCCTATTATATGCTTTCATCATGCGCTTATCTAATCCAAAAATATCATCTCCGATAAAAAAATATGACGTTTTTAATATTTGGCCTGGGAGAGGGGCATAAGATGGAATATTGAACAAGTCATTTTTAAGGAGCTCATGCAGACTACAGTTTTTCCAAACAACGACGTCGGATGCTCTTCCATTACCACCTATGTCAACATAAATGAATCTGTTGTTACAATCAACCACCGCCAACAGAACAATGCTGAAAAAGCCCTTATAGTTAAAAAAATTGCTTCCAAAATGGGGAGGAGCTTTTATACGAATGTGTTTCCCACCAATCGCACCTAATGTGTGGGGAAGGTTAGGTTAGGTTCCATTGGCAGCCGTGATCAAGCACAGCTCACCTGGGTCCATGAATTAGTTCCCGTTGTGTTACCATGTCACACCGTCTCCCATGGGTCCTATGTTGTCTGGCAGCTAGTGTTCCCACGCAGCCATCCGGTCGATTCAGTAAAGGAGTGGATCCTGTTTACATCAACATCAGAGAGACAAGTATTGTCCCCAAGGGCTCTTCGACCAAACATTTTGAGTCTTAGATCTCCGAATGCCGGGCAATTACAGAGAAGATGTTCCGTTGACTCTTCCTCCTCCTCCTCGCCGCAACTTCTACATAAGTCATTGTAAGGGAGCCCCAGCCTCTGGGCGTGCCTCCCAATGGGCCAATGGCTGGTTATAACGGCAGTCAGGTTTCTAAGATGATGTCTGGACAGCTGTAATGCCCGCCGTGTCCTTTTTTCATCTATGATGGGCCAGATTTTCCTGGTTTCCCCACAGGTAGTTTTAACGAGCCACCTCTGACTGGCGATGATATGAAACTTGTGCGCAATGAGTTGCTTACTCCTTGGGAGTGAAACACCTTAATTATATGTCGAACCGTCTCGATTCAAGGTGGTGCCTGCATGCGCCAACGAATCCGCCATGCAGTTCCCCGGTGTGTCCCTGTGTCTGGGGACCCAATTAAGGGTGACCAGTGAATGTCTCGCTATCTCCTCCAGAGACATCCGGCATTCTCGGACAATTCTCGATGTGATGAACACATTCTCCAGGGATCTTATGGCCGCCTTGCTATCGGTAATAAAGTGAATATCCCTTCCAGATATATCACCGTACCGGATGCGTCTCGCGGCTGTGTGGATGGCCATTATCTCGGCCTGGATGACACTGCAGTGGTCCGGCAGCCTTATAGGAATGCTCCAGTTTAGCTGCTCGGAGTATATGCCAGAACCGACACCACACAGTGTTTTAGACCCGTCCGTGACAATTTGAATCGCGTTCGCTGGAATTTGTAGGTCATGATAATGAACCACATTATCCAAAATGCTTACCGTGAAGCCAGGATCAAAGATTGGCTCGGGTGTGACATAATCAACATCCATGTTCCAATTAATTTCGTTCAGAATATTAGCATGTCCGATATTGTAATCCCTCCATGCTCCGGTGGCCCTTAGTCTTACCGCCGCGTTCGCAGCTTAACTTTTCGCCAAAATGTCTGGTGGTAACCAGTTTAAAATCGTAAACAGTGCCTTAGAGGGGGTTGTTCTAATGGCACCTGTTACAGCTATCGCCACCATTCTCATTGTACATTCAAACCTAATTTGATGACTCTTCACCTCGAGCGCCGGCCACCAAACAGCTGCCCCGTAGAATAGAATGGGTTTAATGACACATTCGTATAGCCAATATACATTTCTCGGGTTAATTTCCCAGTTTAGGCCAATGGCCTTATTAGTCCTGGAAATGGTGTTCATCCTCCAATTCAGTTTGCTGTCTAATATTAGCCCAAGATACTTGGCGCTGTCAGACAGTTCCAGCGAGATCCCCTTTATCCTCGGGGTATCAAAGTCGGGAATTTTGTATCTCCTTGTAAAAAGTACCAGTTCCGTTTTGGCAGGATTTACATCCAGTCCACATCCCTGGCACCATTTTGTTAGGACGTCCAATGCGGACTCCATTAGTTCAGACAATAGTCTGGGATCTTTACCCAGAGCCACAACTGCAACGTCATCCGCATATGCAACCGTTCTGCAGCACGTCCTTTCCATGGCCCTGAGTAGGGTATTCATATTCAGATTCCAAAGTAATGGTGAGAGTACACCGCCTTGCGGGGTGCCCCTATTCACAACCTTGAAGATGTTCGAGGCGCCCAAGTTGGATTCAATACGCCTGAAGTGCAGGATACTGCTGACAAATTGAATAATCGCCGGGTCGATTTCCAAATGTCTCATTGCGTTAATAACCGATTCAGGTCCAACGTTGTTGAAAGCGCCCTCAATATCTAGGAATGCAACTAAGGCAAATTCCTTGTAGTGCAGGGATCTCTCTATGTGGCCCACCAATGAGTGAAGCGCAGTTTCCGTGGACCTTCCCTTCGTGTAGGCGTGTTGAGCCAGTGACAAGGAATTGTGTCCTAACGATGATCTAATATGAATATCCAAAATCCTGTCCAGTGTTTTTAGTAGAAAGGAGGATAGACTAATTGGTCTAAAGTCTTTAGCCATAGTGTGAGATGTCTTCCCACTCTTGGGGATGAAGACGATCTTATATGTTGTCCAAGTTAATGGGACATATGAGAGACTCAGGCAGGCTCTAAATATCGCCAAGAGCCATGGCATCAATATTCCCAGGTTCTTTTGTAGGTCCGCTGGAATAATGCCATCCGGGCCTGGAGATTTAAATGATGGAAGCTTTAGACCGCCCATTCCACACGATGGCGAGTTATCGGAATATTAGAGATATCCCGAGTGCCAGTAAATGTTACCTCCCTAGGCACATCATCAGTGCAACCTGGGAAGTGTGTATTCATCAGGACCTCAAGGGAGTCCCGACTGTTTGTGGTCCAGGATCCGTCCATCTTCCGTATATACGATGGAATAGCTGGTTTAGAGGATAAAATCTTACGTAGCCGACTTGTCTCCGAGGAGTTTTCCACGTCGCTGCAGAAATTCCTCCATGACTGTCTCTTGGCCTTCCTTTAAAGATTTTTGAATCCATTTACTGAGGACTTGTCATTGTTCCAAATACCATTACGTTTTGCCTCATTAAAGAGTTTTCTGCTTTCTTTGCGTTTTTCAGCTATCTCCGCATTCCACCATATGGGCTTAGCTTTGCCCTTCCTGTCGATTCTTTTACAGGATTCGTTTGTTGCCTCAGTTAAGACACCAGTCAAAGACTCCACTGCGGAGTCGAGCATGGATACACTGTCTATGAGAACCGGGCTCATAGGCAGCTTGTCCTCGAGTACACTCGCATAGATAGACCAGTTGGTCCTTCTTCTATTCGTGTAGGGTTTAGCTGAATCAACTCTAAAGGAGAAATTGAAATCAATATACATGTGATCAGAGAAGGAACAGTCCTTTGACACGTTCCAATCGCTAATCATATCCGCGAACTTATCACTTATAAGCGTAATATCAAGAACCTCCCTTCTGTTAGTCACAATAAAGGTGGGCTCACTACCCTTTTTAACCACTGTTAGTTCATTTTCTACTATGAAGTCCAAAAGCGACTCACCTCGTGGATTGACATCCGAGCTTCCCCAGACGGTATGATGTGGATTAGCATCAGCACATATTATTAGGGGGATGTTGCGCCTGTTGGCATACGACATCGCCTTCCCGGTTGTGGAGTTTGGTGGACTAGCACCCTGGTCATGTGCCATGTAGCAGCTCATAAACCAAACTGTTCTGGTTCTGCATTCTACTGCGACAGTGCAGGTGTCCTTATCGCTAAAATCAGAAAGAATGAAAGCTTTAAGGATGTTTTTGACCATAACGCAAGCCCTGGTCTTACCTTGATCGGCTGCGTACAGAGTACTATAGCCGTCTAAACTGAGTCCGCAAACCATGTCTCTATACAACAATGGTTCTTGGATACATATAAGCTCCTCCGTGCCTGAAGCTAATCGGAGGAGAAGGGCAGCTGACGCCGCTTTAGAGTGATGAAGGTTGATTTGTGTAACCTTCATCATAGTTCATCGCTATGGACGACTGTGACGTTGGCATCCTCTGGGTCGTCGTCCGATTCCAGAAGGATGTCCTCATCGTCCGCCACTTCCATCTTGCCAAAGAAGTCACCCACAAGTCCACTGACCGATTGAGTGTCTTAATTAAAATAAAATATCTGGATTTGTTTCCGAAATATTATTAAGCATATTAAAGGGCTTTTTAGAAGGTATCTTTATATGAGCCCTATGGAATTATGGACTGGTTTCGAATCGTAGAAATTTATGACAGACCAAATTTAATTTTATAGCATTATTCGTTACAGTTTTTCGCTTACTGAAGTGTTGCCGAGAATAGGCTTTATATTGGGTCTGTTGTAAATTTGGCGGCGTAGTTTCTGAGTTGCGCGAACATATGTTAATCTATCTATACAATATATAATTTCTTAGTATGTCAGGATGTTTGCATGTATGTCCTATTCTTTCCGCAACTTTCTGAAGCCATCTGATGACATAGGAAGCTAAAATTTGGCACACTTGAAGTACTTTCTCTGTGGAAGATCGTAACGAAGCCATATTTTTGATTTTCGGCTTTTCAATTAGTATAACTATAAAGATCTGATAGAAAAGATGTTTTTTTATAATATGGGGAACTTTGGGCCCCACCCGGCACGGCTCGGATCGGATTGACCTGAAAAATTAGATCATGATTTCTTACACCAAACATCATATTTTAAGCAGCGAAAACAAATACATAAATTTAAAAAAAAAAAATCCCATACAAGATGCGACCAGTCTAATGTACACCCTTTTCAAAACTTAGTAAATAGTTGCGATGTATGCCATAAACGTTTGTTGAAAACCTAATATATTCCTACTTACCAAAGCCCGGACTTTTTCAAAGTCATTTATGTTCATCCGACAAAAATTGTTATACTTCGAGTCCTCCCACAATAAATCTTTTAATAAAAATGTTTCTAGGCTGTGTTCCTCTCTTTTCGCCAAAAAATTGTTGACCCAAAATCTCCGCTCTACCTGCTCAATATCATCAGATATTTTTAGATCTCTCAAAGATTCTAAAATGTTTGCGGCTTTTAGTGACATTTCTGCAAATCTTTTTTTAAATTAAATTGAAATAAAAATTTTCTCAAAAAATAAAAGAGAACTTGACGCTACGGTAGCAAAAAAAAATATAACAAGCACGTTAATATTTAATATTGTTATTTTTAGCGATGTATACTATGTTTAAGCGCTAAACTTTTTCTTCGCTATGAATATAACACACAACCTGTCTTTAGCTTGTTTTTAAACTTATGTTGTAAGATATTTACATGTTCTCCACCTAAAACACATTGGCAATTTGACGAAGTTATTCTGCCGGCGTTATTGCTTGTGTTAAGACATCACAAATTGCACGTGTGGCCGTAGAGTAAAGAAGTTGTCGTTTACTTACATGCAGTCTACAACTGACATGAAATGCTTAACTTTAACACTAATATGATGTTAGTGTTAGGTATAGACTCATCATGTTAGAAGTTTTCTCATGTTATAACACGGTTGTTAATGCAAATGTTTTAACAACGCTTTTATAACTTCAAGTTATAACAGCAAATCATGTCAGTTGTAGACGGGCAGTTAACACAAACAGCTGACTTAACGATAACAAGTGCTGTTTAAAATGTTACAGAATAACAAAATCGTTAATTTGCTTGTTAATTTTTTTAACAATGACAACTATTGTTAAAATTAATTACAGAATCGCACTACTGGTGTAAAACTGGTAAAAGCTTTCAAAAATATTAGATGAGAGTCAATCCTCTTTCAAATTTTGTTTCAGCTAGTTGCTGTAAAAAGTTATACCGTGTAAACAACTTTTATAAGTAATCGAAAACCGATAACAAATTGATTTCTCTTAAGCAGCCCATACACGTTTCAGTTAATTGTCAACTAAGTCGGTTGTTGTCCAAATCAAAGCGTGTATGGCTTTGTCAATTGATTAGTTTGACAGTTGTCGATTTGGTTGAAGAAAAATCAAAAGATTTATATTTTTTTCAAGTTGAGTATTTAGTCTGCTCAATGGGCTAAAGAAAGAAACTCGTTTAAGACTGAAACACTGGAGAGTATTATTCAATGTAAGTTTGATTTTTATATGGCATGCTGCTTGCTTTATAACTATGTATATCAAAGATCGAAATGAAGTTCTAGAAAATCATTTTTGTTTAGAACATTTTAAGCTCAACTTTTTATTATTTTTCATTGTTTTTATGTACATGAAGTACACGTTAATTTTTTTGTATATATTGTTAGATTTAAAAATAACAAGTAAGAGTGCTATATTCAGCTATGCCGAATCTTAAATACCCTTCACCATGGTGCGATAAGAACAGAAAGTTACATAAATAGCGTTCTTTGGATGTAAATAAATATATTTTGAGCTATCCCCACATTTAATTTCGTCGTGCCGTAGTTTTTCACAGTTTCAAAAAATTGAGATATGTCTGTTTCCAGTTTTGCCAAAGTTTAAGTCTTCAAATCGTCTTCCCTTGCAGAAGTTTTATTGAAATAAGCGGTATTCAGTATTGGTAGTAAAATACCCTTGCAGACTTTGTTAATCTTATTTTTTCTATCTCTCTCTCTCTCTTTTTATCAAATTCATTACTTTACAATAAATACCAAAAAGACACTCACTTTGTAGTATAAAATCGAATTAAGTAAAACGGACATTTACACTTAACACAAGGGTAAAAATCGCTATTGTAAATAGGTACATAGGTATTCAATTTCCCAAAATATTTTTCTTATGATAAACATACGTCAAGATCATTTTGGCACGACGATTTGCCTTTATAAAATGTTTTCGTGATGACATCTTTTGAATAAAAAAGAAGAAACCAAAAGCAAACGATGAAAACATCTTTTATATAAATTGTTACATATGCAATGGTCTTGTAGCATTGGCGTGCTAAATAAGTAAAAAAAAATTCAAAATTCAAAAATTCAATTCTTAAAATAGGTAATTGAATATTTAAATAAGAATTTAAGAAAATTTGTTCCGATCTTTAAGATATGAAACGGAATTATTTAATCAAAATTAATTACCTATAAAAAGAGAAAAATACCTATAAACAAAATTAATTAAAAAAGGGTAGGTATAAAAATGAAATAAAAAAGAGGGTAAATTAAAAGGCGTAAATATGTATAAAATATATGTAGGTATATAAAATTTATAAATATATTTAACAAATTTTAAAAAGTCAAAAACCGTTCAATTTCTTTTTAGTTTAAAAACAATTTTAAAAACCAAAAAATTGTAATGAGTGGGACTCGAACCCTCAAAGCTAACAGAAAGTTGTTAAATCCAGACTGGCGGCTATACCATTCGGCCGTCGAGCCACATAAACAGCTGTTGTTGATATGAGGACTTGATATCAATTAAATTAATGGTAATGCTGCGTACACACAGTGCAATCCACATGCAATCTGTTTCAATGCAACTTAAAAATATCAAAGCGTTTTGATGTTGATGCAATCTGGAATGAATGAAAATGAATTAAATTCACTAGATTGCTTAAATGTGTTGCATAGTGTGTACCCAGCATAAAATGAAGTATGTGTTTGTTGTTTTTGTATAATACAGGAGGTATGTAATGCTGGGTACATACATTGCAACCTACATGCAATCTGTTTCAATGCAACCTCAAAATATCAAAGCGTTTTGATGTTGATGCGATCTGGAATGAATGAAAATGAATTTAATTCACTAGATTGCGTAAATGTGTTGCATAGTGTGTACCCAGCATAATGTTAAGGAAAATAAATTCACCACGAATATTTTCAATGAAAAAAAAAAACCACTAATGCTGGGTTAACACTATGCAACGCGTTTACGCAATCTAGTGATTTAAATTCATTTTCATTCATTCCAGATTGCATCAACATCAAAACGCTTTGATATTTTGAGGTTGCATTGAAACAGATTGGATGTAGGTTGCACTGTGTGTACCCAGCATAACAAACAAATAAAACACACAACTATTTCACAAACGTAAAGGCACAAAAACGGTCGTTTGGGTTAATAAAAGTCGCAAACATATTTTAATGATTTTTATTTATCAATAATGCAACATAAACAAAACAAACAATTGCTTAAATTGTGTATGCTTAGAAATCACTTTTTTGCAAAAAATATTATATGTATTTGAATTTATTTTTGTATAAATTGCCTAAAAAGCTGACTAATATGTTATCCATGTCAACAATAAAAATTAGACGATTGCTTTTAATATTATGACGACAGACTAGATCGCTGTTCGTTATATCACCCTCTTTGTAAAAAATAGTCGTAAAATTAGAAGATGAGGGCATTTCTTATATTCCCTGAATATTCTATTTTTTTTTTTTTAATGGTGATAGCCCTGCATGTTTATGCGATTTTTAAGCAGTGTGATCATTTTGGCAATTTTGCAGCGCTTGGCATTTTTTTTAAAGATTTTTATAAAATGTTTCTGGCTTTCTTTAGAATTATTTTAAAAATTGAAAAATAGTTTTATTGATGTAAGTAACTTAAGTTTTTTTTATATTGCAAAAAATTTTGACTAAAAATAGTTGTACTCAAAATGGAGTTTCGAATGAAAATGGATAACTCCCCTACAAGAATAGTGACGGTCATTTGACCTATCATATGACCGACATTGCTGATACAGATGTCGGTCATCGCGTAGAACAAAGTTTCTATCATTTTCTTAAGGCCAACGTGAAAAAAATGACCTGAACTTTTGTGTACGTGTGATTTTGCATCCTTCTTTAACCTATGAATTTTGTGGTAGATAAAACATATATCTGATCTGTTTACTCTTATACTCTTTACATATCAGTACTGATGTATGAACCGGACACAGCTGACTAGTCAGTACTGATGCATATACCGGTCCCAGCTGACTAGTCAGTACTGATGCATATATTCGTCACTACTGACGTATTTTTAGCTTAAATAAAACACGATTAATTTTATTAAATTCTCACACATATTTTTGTTTTTATTTTAAATAAAATTCAATATTTGTTCGTTTTACAAAATAAATTAAATAAATAAATAATTATTTTTTGTCCTATGTGGTAATTTAAATTTTATAAAGCTTTTTTGCAATGGTCCCAACTTCAATATTTCACTTGGGTTTTGCTTAAGTCAACCTTTGGTTAGCATTGATGCTATAGATAAGTACATATACTAAGGAATGATCCTACACTACCAGAATATCTCATAGTTTCATTAGAATCATTCCTAAGTATATGTTTACATCTATAGCATCAATGTTAACCAAAGGTTGGCTTTAGCAAAAACCAAGTGAAATATTTAAAGAATGGGAATATTGCAAAAAGGCTTAATAAAACAGGGACCGATACAGTTATTCCTCCTTTCATAAACGTCAGATGATAACAGTTTTTTTTATTAAATATTAGACGTTGCTCGTAACCAATAGTTTTATTAAAAAGTTATTGGTTTTTGCAAAACGTTTGGCTAGATCAAGCACCATTTAACTGCTTTTAAATATCATTGTACAATTCTGCTACATATTGTATCCATTCGAAACGTTTGCTTTGTTTAGTTTTTACTAAAAACTTTTTAGACCATAAAGAGTGTCTGATTCCTCACAATTGTAAAGAGCACACACTAAAGAGGTTACTGTGCGATCAAGAAGTGCTAGATTTGTGTTTTTCGCTACAATTTGCAAAATACTGTAAAATACAAAAAAAGACGACTTAATTTTGTTTAAAAACAAATTTTCATGATAACATACCTCTGAATATCGTATAACCAACTCTGGCTCCTTATAATGCAACCAAATCAAGTTGACTGCTGTACGTATGCGTTTACACCATTCACTGCAGGTGGAAGAATTAACACGGAAAAATGTTTTCGCCTCTAATCATAATATGACGATTATCCAACTGAACATCGGGATGAGCCTCTTCATTGAGAATACTTTCAGCACCGCCAGCAGGAGCCAAATCAATTAATTCCCAGTAATCTACATGCAATTCGTGTCCACCTGGTGCATAAAACAAATAAATGAGTTTCTACAATATTGTTCACGAAACGAAACTTACCGATTTGCCTTCTGGCACAGGTTTTAGTGTACCAAACATTGTAAAAATCCGTAATGTAAATAAAAAATTAAACCTTTGCCTTGACGTCTTAAACGATGTGTCCATCCATAGATTTTAACGTTTCTGTTAATTTTCGACACATTCAAATATGCACCTGGCCAACTGGGATCTTCGGATATGAGTATTTTTGGCTTCATCCAAATTTTGTTTAGGCTTTTCCGCATCTTCAGCTTCGCGTTTTTCTTTTTCGCATTTTTTTAACTTACTTACCCAAATCCTTTGGATTTTCTTTATTTATTTTAATAATTTAATAATTATTAAAATATTTTGCAGTATTTAATTTAAACAATTCACAAATTTTCACAAATATTAGCCAGTATGTATAACAAAAATTAAAAAAAAATTGACATTTTTGTGGTGTTTTCAGTTGTTCTACTCTAACATATATGTTAGAGTGGTACAACTAATGTAAAATTGTTGCAAGTGTGTTAGTAAAAAATTTTTTTTTTTTTTTAGTTTAGGTCATCCATTTCTTGTAGGGTCTTATTTTAAGATATATCTTACCAGTCTAGTAAAAAAATTTAATATTAAGGGAATATGTATTAAAAATTACCTTATCGTGTTGATTGTAAAAATTAGTTGGTATATGATATAACGGTATAAAAGTTCAAATAAATTTCATTATATTTTTTACAAGACGATGTTTGTGCGATTTTTAATGAATACTCTTAAGTAGTGTGACCATTTTGCCATTTTTGAAGGTAAATTCAGCACCAAAAACTTAGATTTGGCTGCAAATTTTTTATTTGGCATTTTATTTAGCTTTTTAAGAAATGTTTTTAGCATCTTTTGATTAATTTTAAAAGTTGGAAAGAATAGTCTAAGCGATTAAATCTAATATTTTCTTATAAATTGTTATAAACTAGCTTTTACGCAATCAATGACGACTTTTTTTAATATATAAAAAAGTAATCTGGTCTAAATATCTTTTTATAAATTCTTTTAAATCGAAATGGAAATAAAATCGTTTGTATTTTGTTTTTATCAGAGGGCCTTCCAATTTCAAACTTAACCAACTCTGTATATCTGATGCTATATCAAATCTTCCTAAATACTTGTTTAGATATTACTATTTTAAATTTGTTTAAAATAAGTCACTAAGGGCCATTATTATAACTTGGCGTTAGCTGTTATCCGACAGTTAACAGACGCTTTTTGACAGATAACACATTATTATCTGTCAATTTAATCTTAACTTTAGCTAGCTTCAAGTTGTAATAATAGCCCTAAAATTTATAAAGACTTAAAAAAAAATAATGACCTTTAAGAATTATTTCTAGCATTTTAAAAATCATTTTAGAATTTTTTGGCCTTGTCAAATGCCAGAGTGAACAAATTTTAAGATCTGGGGGCAAATTATGGCAGTCGTGATCGAATACTCTTTCGATTCGAAAGCATTTTTAGCTCTAATTCTTTCTGTTCATACTGAACGGATCGAAATTATTTCTTAAGTGTTGTAAAACATTTATTTGAATGTTCATAACACAAAAAAAATAATTACGATACGTTCAGTATCGACTGAAATAATATTGCTTTCGAATCGAAAAAGTATTCGATCACGACTGCCATAATTTGCCCCCTGTTTCTATGTCATTGTTTTCGTCAATAAAATTATACAAACGTACATGTTTCTTGCTTTTTGAATATATTTAACATTTACGTACGCAAATACATACATATTGTTGAATGTTTTGTGTTGTTTTGAAATAACAAATGCAATTTTTTTTAGAAATAATAAGATTTCTTTTAAATAATATGGCAGCACTTGTGTAAGAATATAAATGTAGGAAGAGATGCTGTACACCAGAGGTCTGCAAAACACCGCACATGTGCGAATGCTCTCGAACTAATAAAGAGAGCATGAGAAAATAATTTGTATTTTTACTAGAAAACACTGAACAAACAAAAACAATTACGCTCAAAAATAAACAACCAAGAGAAACAAGAAATGTGAAGGTATGTGTTTGGCGGACCCCTGCAAATAATAGGACCAGTCCAAACACGCGTGTAAAGAGTAGTCCACAAGGGACCAGGACTAGTCCAAAAGTAACCCAAACGTATGGAAAAAACCTGGTCTATTTAACATTACGATGTCCTAGGAGAGGACCATATAACCCACCTTTGGACCACTAAGGAGTAGTTTTAAAACTACTCCATGTTATACTCAAGAGGATTAGTTCTGAAGTCGTTTAAAAACGAAAGCACGTCGTTAAAAAACGAAGACATGTCGTCTCACTACAAACACTTTTTAACAATGGCATGGTCCATGCTTGCATTACATCGGGCCAGTCCATGGAGTAGTCCAATTTATCAAAATGGATCAGGTGGTCCAATTTTATTTGCAGGGACTCTGCTGTACACATAGCAACAATCCGTTTCTAAAACAGTGATGCGCAAAACTAAATTCTCTCACCAATACACTGACAAAACCACAGGTGCACTGGGAGAAAAGTTGTGAAATTTAAAAGAACTGTTGTTATTTTTTACGGTGTGAAAAATGTTGTAATTTTTTGTTTGTTTTGAAAATAAATTAAATATTAAAGCAAAAGTAAACTTTTAAATAAATTATTTTTGATAAATACTTTATAAGTGCATATAAGTGCTATAAAAGATATAAAAATGCCTTTTAAAAATGAGTTTTGTTCATTGTTTTAAATGTTTAATGACAAAAGAGGCATTACATGTTTCCAAAAGCATTTTTAATCATAAAATAGGATATAAGAAACTAAGACAAATGGTATCTAGTCTTTAAAATTTAGCTATTATTAAGCAAGGTAGACCTTTTTCTGACGAAATATTTATTAAGAATATATTCCTCCAAATAAAGCAAAATCTTAATTGTAGTTTTAATTTTATAGAATCCTCTGTCCCGTGATACTTTTGCTCACCGTACTCTTTAGTTAGGAGTATACGCAGAGTTTGCCATTAAAGAAAATATAAAAAATTTTGATTTCTTTTCTTTTGCTTTTGATGAAAGCACTGACTTGCTAGCTTGTTACGCAGATAAAGAGTATTAAATCTTTGAAACAATAATTTCTCTCAAAACTGTTTACACAAAAGTAGCAGCAAAGGTTTTTGTTCAATGTTATTAATGAAAAACTTTTATCAATTGCGGACTCCAGAAAATTTATTGACCTCTGTGCAGATGAGAGAAATATCGTGTGAAAAAAATATGGAAGTTAAATGTGCCAACTAAAACGACATGAGTATATATTCAATAATTTTAATCGCATTGTGCACCTGGTAGTGCTGGCATCAAAAGTGAATAATTTTTACTTCCGGCTGAAAAAACATGAGCGTATATTAAATTTTGTTTTTTGTAATATGCAATAGCGGTTTAAAGATTTAAAAAACGTACAACATTGCTGAATATTTTCCAAAACCATTTTAAAGTGAAATATTTCGAAATTTCAATATTAAAAAAATTCTTACAAATGCTTATTTTTGCTTCCTTAACACGTCTTTGAGTAATCAAATTTCATTCTAATCTGAAGTTCTTTTTCAGAACAACGAAACATTATAAATTTGGCTCACTTAAAAAATGTTATTAATTATAGTGTAAATAAAACAAATTGTTTTTCTTTGATTTATTATTTCTTTGCAAGAGCTGCTTGAAAGCTCTCTAGGGTGTTAAGCAAAGAATTGCTTTATTAATTAAAATCGAACTTTATTTATAGTACTTAATTGCTGATTAAACAAATTTATATACAGTGGAAGACATAGCAAGGGACAGAGTACTTTTGGTTAGATTTGCAATGTGCGACACAACGATCAGTATACAACAACAAGTGTGTTGACTGTTTAATAATGCTTACAGTGGGTGTTATGTCAGACTGAACATTCTCAGCTTTGCTTACTGTAATCAGCATAGTCGCTGTACAATGCATATACTTAGTACTGATCGTTGTGTAATATGATCTTCTTTTACATTTAAATAACCAAAAATATTCTTGTCGGCAATAACGCAAGCAATGAATGCTACGCATGCTACAATAGCTCATCGATCGAATTTTCTACGTTAATGCTTTTGTTGCAGTTACGTATGAGCATAATATTTTTTAAGTGAGATGAATTTATTTTGTTTCGTTGCTTTGAGCAAAGAAATTTAAGATCAGAAAAAATTTGTTCACATAGATAAGTGGAAGGAAAAAACGACAAACATTTGTAAGATATCTTTTTTAATTGAGGATATTCTGAATAATCTAAGTTCTTCCAAAACTTTAAAGCATCCCTTTCGTTTGGGCTTTCAACTTCACTTCGAAGTATTATTAATTCTGTTTGAACTACAAACTCGTATTTCGAAATATCGCATTTAAAAGGATTGTTGAAAATATCCAGCAATGGCATGCATATTAAAAAAAATTTCTTCAAGTATTGAAATAAACTCATGTTTTTTGACGTTATTTCCTTTGTTATAAACTATTGAAGTTTTTGGAAAGTTTGAAAAATCTTCCATTTGAATTTCAGGCCCGAGTAAAAATAATTTAGTTTTAAAGTTGAGAAGATTTTTGTACATATCATTTAAGCTTTGTTCTTTTCCTTGAAGTTCTAAGTTGAATTTATTTAAAAGGGCGGCAGTATCTGCTAAAAATGCGAGATATAAAATAAATTTCCTATCTTTAAGAAACACACATTCTTCCATATTTTATATTTCTAAAAACTCCATTACTTCATTCCTTAGGTTAAATAGCCTGTTTAAACACTCACCGCGACTTAGCCATCTAACTTCTGTAAACATTTTTAGATCATTATGTGCAGCGCCTTTAGTCTTTACAAAACTAACAAATTTTCTATGTGTGAGTGATGCCCGCCACGAATTTTATTAACTACCCGCTCAGCAGTTTTCATTGCAGGGTGATATGTTAAAAATTTAGATGCTTGCGCTACCTGATGAATAATACAATGAAAACTATTAAATTGCAATCCATGTCTTTTTAGCTGACCTATCAGACCTTCATATTTTCCACACATGACGTTTGCGCCATCAGTACAAACGCCAGCTATAAAAATGGATGGTTTTGACATATATCGGGTGATTTTTTAAGAGCTATAGGAAAGTTTAAAAAAAAACACATAAAATTCAGAAAAATTCATGAAATCTTTATTTGAATCGATAGTACGGTACATATAATTTAATGTTTGAAGATTATTTCATGCAAATATTGACCGTGACTGCGCCTCAAATGGTCCATCCGCTTAGTCCAATTTTGGCATACTCTTTCCAACATTTCGGCCGGGATCTCATGAATAAATGCTTCAATGTTGCCTTCCAATGCGTCAATTGAAGCGGGCATATGTGTATAGACATGAGCTTTAACATTGCCCCACAAAAAATAGTCTAGAGGCGTTAAATCGCACGATCTAGGCAGCCAATTGACCGGTCCCGAACGTGAAATAAAATGTTCACCGAACTCCCCTCTCAATATGTCCATTGTTAAGCGTGCTGTGTGGCATGTGGCACCGTCTTGTTGAAACCACATGTCATGCAAGTCAAGCTCTTGCATTCTGGGCAAAAAAGTTGGATATCATCTCACGGCAGCGCTCACCATTCACAGTTACGTTACGATTCGCATCATCTTTGAAGAAGTAGCTCTTGCAATACTTCTGGCTGATCTTCACTCCAAAATCGACAATTCTGCTTGTTAACGTACCAGAGAACGGCTTTGTGCAATTGTAAAAAAATCGCATTAAATCAACAGCAACAAATACACTCACTTGCGGTCATACAATCAAACTTGCGCAACCGCAAATATTCGCTGCTGGTTTGCAGTTATTCAAATAATGCACATCGTGCTTTGTTATTGGCTTCGTTTTTCAATAAAGATGTTTGTGTGTTCGGTGCGGCAATGATTGTTTTGGTGAAGAAAAAAAAAGCCAGAAATCAAGCAATCCTTACTCATGTACTCATTCAGCATTAACTATGTAGTACAAGAAAAAAAAATTGAAATGAAACTAAACGCACATATGTAGGTACATACAAACAATTTCCACAGAAACAGAATTTTTTTTTACTTTTAAAAGGTACAGTAGTTCTGTATGTAGGTACAATGTATTCATGTTATTGTTGTTTTTATTGTTGTTAATTTTAACAAAGTGTCTCTTCGAGCGGTTTATTGTTGTTAATGGTAGCAAAGCGTCTCATCGAGTGGACAATGACTACTTAAATGCAAAAGTATTAGAATTTGTTCCTTTTGAATTTACACAGTTGTGTTATATTGCGTGCGCAACAAAAATGCAAAAAAAGCACTTTCAATAAAAAACGAATAAATGCAAAAATCAAATGTGAACGAAACGATGTAAAAATTACCAACGTTGAACTTTGTTTTGCAAGCAAAGATTGAATGTAAATTTTAGCGTATGAATAAATCAAGATAAATAGTGAATTTGCAGTTCTCTGTAACGTACCCATTAAGCCAAAAATGAGCTTCGTCGCTGAACACAAGAAGCGCGCAATGAACTTTCTTAACAGAGCACGCATTTTGATAATAAAATTCAATAATTTCCAAGCGTTGTTCGTTTGTAAGACGATTCATGGTTAAATTATAGACCAAACTGAAGATGTTTGACAGTGAAAAAAAAACACGAAACGTGCGTCAGCTGTTTAAACCATTGTTGCCATAAAGATAATAGCTAAAAAAATCACCCGATACTACACTAAAAAGTGTTCAAAAAAACTTTTTGTTGGTGTAATTTTTTATCAATTTTTTCTGTGTCCTGTACCTCGTTTCTGTATTTCTCGCATCGTAAAATTTCTTACATGAAGTGTGAAACAAAAAATTCCATCGTTTCTCGATTTATGAGATAAAAGTGTTTCTGTATTTGAATGCGAAAACAGACACAACAAATTCTGTTTATACTGGAATATTTCCAGTTATTAAGTGTCAAATAAAAGCGAAACGTCAACAAAAGAAATAAATATAATAAAAACGGGGCTGCCAGATTTGACGAGTTATTGTCATTTTGACAACTTTTTGTTCCGAAATTAGCAAAGTGACGATTTAATGATTTTTCTAAAAAAGTGACGAAAGCCAAAACAAAATCAAAAATATTTTATAATTTTGTTGTTACTTTCTATAGAAATTCATATTGAATTTTTAAATTTCAAACACTTCATATTTCGTGGCGTTGAAAATTGAAAAAACAAAATGAATTTCTGTAGAAAGTAACAACAAATTTATAAAATACTTTTGATTTTTTTTTTGCTTTCAATGAAATTGTTGGCGTTACCCCTTAGTCTTCGAAATAAGATAGTTTTAAATATTTTAATATGTTTGTTTATTAGTAAAAAAAATATCTTTAAAAACAAGACAGCTTAAATTTTTTTATTTATCCCTTTTATAAAAATTGTCCTCGAAGTTGTTTGCCTCTTCCCTGAATAATGTATCGGCAAAAGCAAAATTTCGAGGGAAAGAAATGGACCGATTTGGCTTATTTTGAACATTTAATACTTCTTATATACATTAACAAAATATGATTGATATTTGGGTGTATCCAAAGTAACGGCCGTTACTTTATAAATGTGCTGTTTTTAAATGTCTGAAACAAACATCATGTTTTGTAAAATTTTGCACAGGATATGTCAAGTTAAATATCTGATTTAATTCTTTGAAATGTTTTGTTTAAATAATACATTATAAAAATTACAAGTTTTTTGCGTGTGAATTCATTTATTATCGGTGACAAAAAAAAAATATTTTTGTTAGTATAAATAAAATTAAAATTAATCTTTAGGAATATGACACGATACATTTATTTTGTATAATAGCTAAAAAATTAATTCAAAATAAAAATTTAATTTTTGAGCTATAAGGGGTCAATTTCTGTGGAAACACCCTTTTGATATTCTTATCTTATATGGACATTTTTGGGCCAAAACCATTATTTCTTCAAGAACCCGTTCATTTATGAACCGATTTTTTTAACTAAAACTACCAGCTGATCTACTAAGTCTATTTCAGGTAAAAAAAGAAAAAAAAATTTATAAGAATAGGTAAATTACAGATTTATATCTCAGCCATTTGTATACTATTTCGGACTACATACGATATAAATATAAAACAACGTTGTCACTATGAATTCTAGGTTTTTCACAAAGCTGATTTAATTAAAAAATTTTACATTTTGATCTCAGTATTTGTAAATATATATCTATTTTAAATAAGGATGTAGGTATGTTTATTTTATTAAGCTTGGCTTCTTTTTGCTTTTGTAAAAATATTGGCCCATAATCATAGGCAAACGCTAAAGTCGGTTCTATTTAAAAACAACTTTAAAATAAAAACATTATTTTAAATATTTTGCTACTATAGTCGAAACTAAAGTATGTTTTAAATTGAACCGACTTTAACTGGGTGCCACCTCAAATGTAGCAAATTTTTCATACAACATACAACAAAATATAAGCAAGTGGCAACTTTAAGCAGCCGACATTGAAAATTAAAATATAAATAAAACACTGCATATCTTGTACGGTTGAAACACGCAATATGATTTTATGTAGAAAGCAACAACAAAATTACAAAACTGTGTAAAACGCTGTGTTTCTTTCCATAAAAGTTTTCCTGCAAATCATTATTCACCCCTATCGCGAATGTAATGGGAATAAGATATATGGGATCAAACCTTAATTCCCTTCCCCAAAAAATCGGTATCGCAAATATTTTGGGAGTAAAAATTTCTATTGTGAATTATTTGTCAGTGGTTTGTAAACAAAAGTCTCTATTGTGAGTAACTTGTCAGTGCTTGTATTGTGAGAGAAAAATATACAAAATAAAATACTAATAAAAATATAATTAAATAAATAATGAATAGTGTTTATCTTAATTTTGTTTATGTACACTCCCTCAATAAAAGGAAAAAGTAATTAAATTTAGTCCTACTTTAGAATACAAATTAAAATTTACATGTTCCCTTCTCGTTCACATCAACACTTGTTGGGAATTTATTTAGTAAAAAAATTCGCGGGAGTAAACATTGGCGATGCCAAATTTTTTAAGTTTGGGAATTCATTCCCAAAAAATTTGTTATGGGAATCATTCACAATACGAAATAAAAAAATATGGGAATATTTTCATGGGAGTAGTTGTTTGCGATAGGGGTGAATAATTGCAAAATATCAGCCAACATCTTATAACATAAACATTTTTAACTTTTTGCAAGTACGTTTTTATTTGGCGAAAAACAGCTGATGCTGTTGTTAAATGAGTTAAACACAACTTCAGCTGGTTTTAAAATTAACATCGGGTTTAACGTGTAAAGTATGCTTTTGCTTGTCTATAGTAGATCAAAAGCATATTTTTAATAAAAGTTTACTTTAGAACTCTTAAAGTATGCTTTGTTTATGACTATAGTTATGGGCCATTTATTTTATTTTTTGTTTAATATGATATTTTCTCATGCCTTTGTGTGACTTCTTCAGGGAAAAACAATTTTTAATTGTTATCGGATTAAAGAAAATAAATAGTTTTATAAAAAATTATCCTTCAGCTTAACAAAAGAAATATAAATTTAAAGAAATTATTAAATACCCATAAACTTTAACTTTGTTTTTGTTTGATTATGTTTTAATAAAAGTCGAAACAAATTTGTTTAAAATTTATTTTAAATTACACGATTTTTAAAACAAAAAAGGAGGATCTTTTATATTTTTTTCTCAGAAAATTGACGATTTTGACACAAATTTATCTGGCAGCGCTGATTAAAACCAAAACAAGAAAAGGCTAAAAAAATGTAAAATAACAAAATATAACAATGGTTTTTTGTTTATTTTCATCATATAAATTATGCATTCATCATTTATATTCCTTATATTTTTTTATTTATTTAAAAAAAATAGTATATAAACATATTTTAAATTCAAAATATCTACATTTTGTTTTTCTCGCCACCAATTTCAAATGCGACTTATTTTGACAGTTCTTGAAAGAAACTTTTCGCAAAACATTGTTATAGAAACACTTTTTTTCGCATCCTTCCAATAATTGCTGGAAAATTATTAAAATGACAGATAATTCTCGCCAAGAAAAGATACAGAAACACTTGCGGGAGAAAAACCATTTTTTGTTTCATTTCACACTATTTTTGTTGCAATTCACACGTTTCATGCAGAAAATTTTACGAAGCGAGAAATACAGAAACGAGGTACTGGTTGATAGGTTCAAACTTCTGGCAGCCCTAATCTAAAGGTAAATCTTTGAGAGAAATTGGCAGTACTATTGGCAGACGTCATAATAATATGAAAAAAAAAAAAATATATAAGGTAAGTACAAAAATGTGAAAAATGTTAAAGACCTTCCACCCTCTAGCAGACCTAAAACTTTGTCCGACGTGGAGAAGAGGACAATAGTGCGAAGAGTAAAGGCTAATCCCTGGTGCAGTACAGTAAAAATAGCAGAGGAACGAGCAATAACATTAGGAGCAAGTATTAGCGACAGTACTGTTCGCCAAGCACTACATGAACATGGGATATATCGTAGTGTTCCCAGAAAAAAGCCACTTGCATCTGTAAAAATCAAAAAAATCGTCTGGAATATGCGAAAAAGCATCAAAACAAAGATAAATAAATATTTTTTGTCCCATAAAGAAAAAATATATAAAGCTATAAATTACGGTTGTTAAAGTTACTAAGTACTAAATAAAGTTGTGTAAATCATAAAGTGTTTAAAGTGTTGTGATTATTTAGTTTTATTTAAAGTGCAATAAAGAACTCGAAACGGTTTATTATAAAAGAACCCTGCAGATAACGATACTAGTCCATACAAGCATGTAAAGAGTAGTCCATAAAGGAGTAGGAGTACTCCAAAACTACTCCAAATATATGGGTAAAAGGTGGTCGACTTAACATTACGATGTCCTAGGAGGGGACCATATAACCCACCGAAGTAGTCACTAAACTACTCCATGGAGTACTACAGCAGGTTAGTTTTAAAAGTACCTCATGTTACCACAGTATGGAGTACACTTAAGGGGTAGTTTAAACATTTTTCATTTTTTACTAATCGCTTTTTATGGTGTATATTATAGTCTATTATTGCTATTATTAACTATTATTTTTCCACAAATTTAGCTTTTAAATAAACAATTAATAATGGACACCATCAGGGCTACCAATGTGTAATACTGTAAACTATAGAAAAGTATACATCATACAGTTGTTGCAGCACGTAATCCAATATTCTTTTTAGGGAAATAAACCAAAACGTTATTGAAAGGCAGTAACGTAACAATATAAATAATTAGCAAAGTAATTTTTCAAAATTAAATAAAGTTTTTTAGCTGGACAAATTGCATTTTAGCTGGAACCTGGACAAAACAGGCCATATGACAACTCTAGAGTCACCACAATTGTGGTTTAAACCATACATACGTGAGGTAGCTAGAATATGATTTTGTATGTATCGAGCGATACGATATCCCAGCTAGCATTTGGAAGATTATTTGACGAGCGCGATCATTTCGGGACTCTTATTTTAATCGTGCAGACGATTGTTGGAGCAAAATAAATTTTACTCGTCCAAATTATGCTTTTGCGATTCATTTTGACAATTGTTAAACGAGTTAATCGTCGTTAACAAATTTTGGCAACGTTTGAACGATTGTTATTTGACCGAAATCGTATATTACTCTTGTAAATTATGTTTTTGAAATCATTATGACGATTGTTGGATTGCTGTTTTTTTATGTTATTCCACAATCGTTGGTTAAGTATTCTGACGATCATTGAACGATTTTTGTTTTACCGTAATCACATATTACTCTTGTAAATGATTTTTTTGCAAAGCTTTTTGTTTTTTATGTTTCTTTAAATCGTCTTATATGCATTCTGACGATATTTAGGCGAATTTAACCGTTATGTTTTTTAAATTTTGTCAAAAATAAGTTATTTACTCATTTGAAATAAGTTTTTGATAAAAGCAGACGTGAAGAGTGAGAAAAAAGTGTTTTTTAATTAAAGTGTTTTGTTGTAAATAAAAGTGTAAACTAAAGTGAATTTTATATTAATATACAATAACTTAATAATTAAAATATATTTTTAATGCTATCGACTAGTGCTGGGAAACTATCGATAGGCTTAAAATATCGAAAATATCGATAGGAAAAATAAAAATATCGATATTTTTATTATTTAAAACAGTGTTCGAAAATAAACAGTACATTATTTAGCGTTCGTCTCACATACCGAAAAACGATATCTATTTTTTTAGTGTTTGTGTTAACATACACAAACCTTAATACCGTTCGTAACTATTTTCAAGAATGAACCGAACATTATATAATGTTCGGTTCTTCGTTAAAAAACAGAACAATTGTAGTGATACTGTAGAAAAACATTATATTTTAATGTTCTATAATGTTTTTTTTCGTGTGTGTATTTTGTTTTTGTAAAAAATGTTTGGTTTTTTTTTATCAGCAAAAAGCGACGAACATTAACGAGCCGAACCGAAAACATTGAAGTTCGTGGATTTTCAAAAAAACCGAACGGAATTTAATGTTCTCATAATTTGTTGAGTATGATGAAAACAGCATTATTTTTGTGTTCGAAAGATGACAAACAGGGAAACGTTATTTTTTTTAATGAATTTCTACACAAACACTATTAGCGTTTGTGTTTTCCACAAATCTACCGAACCGAACATTAAAGAACGATATTTAGTGTTTATTTTCGAACACTGATTTAAAATACATCTATGAAGACATCTAACAGCAGCTATTCACACACAGTTTTTTGCCGCAAATTATTACTTGCTATTATTAGTTCGCGCTGAATTACAGCAATGAATACAAACAACAAGAATGGCAAGTGGTATGGATTGCTTAGCAGTGCTTTTTACTGCTTATTAAAGGCCTTTAGATCGAAATTTGTACATGTTTATATAGGGACTGAAATGTCAAATATTTTTTTTCCACTGACTACCTCAATTTTAACGCTACCGACATTAACTTTTGTAATGTTGTAAAAAAATGCAAATCCAATTGCAAGCATAGGACAAAACAATGAACGACCATTAGAGGATAAGTCCTTTAGATTGATTACCTTTTGGGTTTAGAATTTAGAAAATTTTTTAAAGTTGCAATGGAATATCTTATAGTCCCTGTTACTTCGGTTCCTTCAGAACGGTACTTATCAATTTTTAAAAAACTGCCATCTAAATTAGCGTTCGTATGTACATACGTACGTCTCATACATTCAATAAAGTGATAAAAACAACGGACTGTAGCCTTATAAAAAAATAATTAAAGTTTTCCTTCACAAGTAGAAACATTCAGTCGATAGTAATATCGATATATCGATAGTAAAATTTTAACTATCGATAAATATCGATAGTATCCCAGCACTACTATCGACTAATAGCCTTTTTACACTGATCAACATCTAACATCTACCATCAATTTGCCACCTTTTGCGAAGATGTTAACATCTTTCCATAAGAAATACATAGGGCTAAAAACCAACAAATTTGAAAGATGTTACTATCTCATTTTATTCCATTCTACATTTTTCGATTATTTTAGTGGCATCACTAGAAAAGTGGCAATAAGTCATATTATTCTTGTGGCATCACTGACAAAAAGAAGTTTGTTTTGAAAGCAGCGTTACCATTTGTCATGTTTTATCTTTTATTGCAACGTTTTTTTGTTAAGTATTTTTTATATTTTTAAACAAATTGAACTTCAAATACATTCTTGAGTTTTCTATTTAAATTTTGGCACTTTTGTGAGAAAAAAACATTTTAAATTAAAAATTTTTTTTTTTTTTTTTAAGAATGGTGACATTTTTGCTTGATGGTAGATGTTAGATTGAGCAATGTAAACAAGTGTTTCACATTGTCTACATCTTTGATGGTAGATGTTAGATGTTGATCAGTGTAAAAAGCCTATAAAGCAATACGATTCAGAAACAAGCGAGAAGAAAAAATCCTATGCGATGATGTGGCTGCAAAGTTAAGCTGGCGGGGAACCGAGAATTCAACAATTTTGTATAAAACAAATTATAACAAGTAAGTGCTTTTTATGGCATGCTCTTACAGCATTCAAATTTTTTTTTCTTTTCAAAGATGTCTGTCATTCGAAATTCCCCAAAGCTGACGATGCAAGGATGAATAAAGTGTTACAGCAACAATTTGTACATGCTGCTGACCGACTACGGAAGGGTAACCGAACCAAAAAGGGTGACGAAATTTAATATATGATATTAAAATTAATTTAATTTTTACAAATATGTTTGATCTCAACATGGATTTTTTTGAATTAAAGAATATAAAACTTAAAAAATGCTTTTTATTTTATATCTCACTGTTATGCATTTAAGAATCAATTAAAGGTATTTTTGGCGATTGTTTCAAGATTCTTTTAAAGTAGGGCTAATAGAATCTTACACGATTGTTTTTGGCGCATCGTAGAAGACACATTACGGCGATTTATTCAAGGCTCGTTTAAAGTAGGAATGAAAGAATCTTACACGATTATTTAGGCGTGAACTGAACTTGCGCGATCAGAGTACGATATCGCGGATGATTAATTTAATCGCCTGCTCCGGTCGCGAAAGATTCTTCTACGATCGAAAATGCAGCTGGCATCCAATAGATCTGCTTACTTCTACAACAAGACAAATAACTACAGGCATTTTGTTTGTGTAAAATTCCTCGCCGTTGCAATGTATCTAAAATTTTATAAAAACGGGTATAAATGTTTTCTTTTGTTTGTAAATTTTATTTTAAATTTATAATTGTTTGTATTTCTAAACCCTCGCAAATGGGTAGCCATCTTGTCGCGATGCTAGAGTCTAATTACAAGGATGTTTACAGTCATGCTGATGGTAGTGACGTTGGTCAATATTCATTTCGACTAATCCTTCAGGCGATCGCAAACCAAGCTTTGTACTGGGTTCTTCGAAACCAGGTACCTCAAAGGCTTCCCAGGTCCGGACGGGAGAAAATCTGTAAAACCTGTAACGCCAGTGACGGCACCATTTCCTCAAAGAACTGGAAACTGGTCGTTGCCGCACTCAGTAAGGCGTTCCTTAATGTCTTAAAGGGAAAACCTGGACCACCAACCCAATGTGAAGGTGCCGGTTGGTATCAAGGTCGCATTAAATTGATAGCGTGTGCAGATGCTCATTTCATCATTCAGCGCTGCTGTACAAAAATGTCGTGGAGCCCCTGGGGGAAGTTTTGCAGGAAACAGATATATTGCCAAGATCCCCGCTGAGCCATCCGACCCCAAGGATATCGTGGAAATTATAAAGGTCAGTAACCCCCAGCTACTAACTCAGGACTGGAGAGTGGTTTTTGATGCTGTCAAAGAGTTGAGGAAGGCCAGTGTGATATGTAATAAACAGTGACTCGCTACCATCACTACGGAAGATATTTTAAAGAGAAGCCTCAAGCTCTCAGCAAACACTGAGAGTAAGATGGATGTGGTAGACGATGAGGACATCCTTCTGGAATCGGACGACGACGCAGAGGATGGCAAGGTTACACAGATTAACCTTCATCACTCAAAATCGGCGTAGGTCATCTGTATCCAAGAGCCACTGTTGTATAAGACAGGGTATAAGACAGGGTTAACGGACTCAACTTAGACGGCTATAGTACTCTGTACTCAGCCGGCCCAGGTAAGACCATAGATTGTATTATGGTCAAAAAGCGATAAGGATACTTGAACTATCGCAGTGGAAAGCAAACCCCGTATAGTATGGTTTATACACTGCTATATGGCACACGACCAGGGTATGGATCCTCCAAACTCCTCGATTGATACCAAGGGGCACAACACTCCCTTTGTTAAAAAAATTACAAATCTATTCAAATTATTGTTAATATTTCTTTCCTTTTATTTTGTTATCAAATATTCAATTTGAAATCACAAAAATAATTTCATTTTTTATATTCAATTTTTCTTTTTCTATAATAATACGGTCGCAGCCGGTGTACGATATAGAATTAGATACGGAGTTGGAGTTTCGAAAGGGATTTTTTGTTCGTAATAGAGTGTTGCCGTTACGAAAGGGACTTTTTGTTTTCGAAAAGGTATAAACAACTTCCTTTTATTCGAAACAAATAGAACGAAAACCGTAATACACAGTACAAATTGTTTGAACTCGTTAATTATTTTTCTCGAATCGAAACACGCTGTAACCCCCCTGACATGTACAATGCAAATAGGATTGTCAGATACCAAAAGTTAAATAACTGGATAATAGAAAAATTCACCTGGATTTTGAAAAAATAACTGGACAACTTGAAAATTCACTATATAACTACACATGTATAAGGAAAAGTAAAATTTTACTTCAGATTTTTTTTTGCAATAAAAAAGCAAGGAAACGTAACACTTTAAATACAGTCTTATATTACAAAATTATTTTCAGGGCGAATTCATTATAATTGGCAGCGAAAAGCTGACTTTGACAGTTCGAACTAATTTGTCTTGGTTTCATGCAAAGTATATTTATACCAAGTACATGCAAGTCTACAACAAATCAACAATAAAAAAAACAACATTCATTTTGTTTGTGTAAAAACATTTGATACTGTCAAACAGCCAAACATAAAGAAAACAAAAAAAAAAAAATCATGGCGCACTAAAATGTAAGCAAATTTTGACAATATCGAAAATAAAACAACTGAACAGCTGATCACTTGCATGTACTTGTAATAAATATACTTTGGGTTTCATGTTTTATTTAAAATAAGTGACATTTCGAGCTGTATAATAATTTAATTCAAAAAAACATCTGTTGTTTCTGTGGTTTAATAAAAAAAAGTACATAAACAGCCATGTTATGAAAATAGATATTTTTATTTAAATTTTTGTTTAAATTACCGTCGTTTTTTTTAAATAAGTTCTAAGAAGAAAGGCTGTACTCATAGTATAGGCCTGCCACACGTCCCGGTTTTCCAGGATTGTCCTGGTTTTAGACTACTTGTCCTGGTGTCCTGGTCCAGTGTTAAATTGTCCTGGTTTTTTGTACAGGTCAAGACAAACAAATTTGTTTTTTGCTTTAGTTGTTTACAAAGGTTAAGATTTCTGTTATAACACTGCTAACATAAGGTAATTTTATAAAGAACTTTAATTAAATTCAACTGTTATCTGGTGTAAAGCTGGTTTAAGCTTTCAATAATATTAGATGATAGTCAATCATCTTTCAAATTTTGTTTCAACTAGTGGCTGTAAAAAGTTATACCGTGTAAACAACTTTTATAAGTAATCGAAAACCGGTAGCAAATTACTTTCTCTAAGGCAGCCCATACACGTTTCAATTCAATTGTCAACTGAGTCGGCCGTTGTCCATATTAAAGCGTTTATGACTTACTGCCCGTCTACAACTGACATGATTTGCTGTTATAACTTGAAGTTATAAAAGCGTTGTTATAACATTTGCATTAACAACCGTGTTAAAACTTCTAACATGATGAGTCTATACCTAACACTAACATCATATTAGTGTTAAAGTTAAGCATTTCATGTCAGTTGTAGACTGCATGTTAAGGCTCAGTTAGCCGGGAGTAACAGTAACGTTGAAAATCAGCTGATTCATTTTGTTGTATGTAAAGCAATTAGAACGATTACAGTTAGCAGTAAGATGTTACCTCTCAATCTGTAAGAAATAGATTGGTCTTACATTTTTACGGTAAGGTTACTGTTACTATTACTCCCGGCTAACTGAGCCTTTAGTCAATTGATTAGTTTGACAGTTGTCGAGTTGGTTGAAGAATAATCAAAAGAGTTTGATTTTTTTCAAGTTGAGTACTAAAGAAAGACCTCGTTAAAGACTGAAACACTGAAGAGTATTATTCAATGTAAGTTTGACTTTAATATCAAACATGAATTGGCGTTCAAATGATTCATGTTATGTTGACGACATGTGCTTTTTTGATATTGCAAACAATAACAAAATTAAACAACGAATGAAAAAGCAAAACGTAAAGACAGTACATGCATCTGTGTACTCGTTTCTTTTCCCCTCGTCCCTCTCGCCTATAAATTAGTAATCTTGTCAATAAGACATGAGCCGTATGAACTCAGACATATATCAAAGACCGAAATGAAGTTCTAGAAAAAGTGCAATCTTCTGAAAATTATTTTAGTTTAGAACATTTTAAGCTCAACTTTTTATTATTTTTCACCGTTTTTATGTACATGAAGTACATATTTTGTTTCCAAAACAGCCGAGTAAAAACTTCGCCTACAAAATAATGTAGAAAAACATAAGCGCACTACTTAAGCTACGGTGACACTTTTCAAATATTTGATGAAAAAAACGGGACCAACAATCAAACTTAATAACAGTTTCGTTTAATTCCAATATTTATTTAGATTATAATACCATATCTTACAAAAAACAATTTTTTGCTATGTCTAGCAGTATAATTTATTTATTCTGTGATATTTAGATCATGGTAAATAACAATAACTATTAACAAAAGTATAGGTTACGCTTATTTGGTCAAATATTTAATAAAATAATAAAAATAAAAAAAAAAAAAAAATTTGACCGTAGCTTTACAATTCTTCTGAAAGAACCAATGAATTTTACAAGGCATGTCCCAAAATGAACGCATTCAAAAGTTTTTAGTCATTATTTTTTTTACTTAAATACATCCTAAAATCTAGCACTCAACGAACAAAATTCATGGTCGGACGTAGTAAAAGCCTGTAAAGACTCTGCAAAGTCGGTTTTGGGCCTGAAGCAAGTAAAAATTAAGCCATGGATTAGCTCTGAAACCTGGGGCGAGATAGAAAATCGGAAACATCTTCATAACCTGCGTATCCGCGCCAAAACACCAACACTAAAATTACAGACAAAATTAGAATACCGACAATCCGCTCGTAAAGTAAATTATATGGTTCGTGCTGATCGTGAAAAGTATTATAATGATATTGCAGAACAGACGGAAAAGGCCGCAAACACGGGAAACCTCCGCGGTGTATACTCCGCTATTAAACAAATGAGCGGCAACAACATCAGAAGCACCGCCACGCTGAAAGCTAATGATGGTACAGACTTAACAACAACCGACGAACAGCTCGAACGTTGGCGTGAATTTTTCTTAACGCAGTCCTTTACTGAAAACCAGGCCGAAACAGCAACAAGCTCTACAAGGCGCAACCCGAGAAGGGATATCTCAACAGATCCCCCGTCGTTTACGGAAGTTGCAACTGCATTGAATAAGATGAAAAATTCCAAATCACCCGGTCCCGACAACATCCCTGCAGAGTTGTTGAAATATGGCTCTGACACGCTAGCAGAGTTTCTTACTCCACTCGTCAGAACTGCGTGGCGTAACAACATAATTCCCGCAGATTGGAAAGAGGGGGTAGTTGTTACAATTCCCAAAAAAGGTGATTTAACGCTTTGCAAAAACTGGCGTGGCATTACTGTCCTAAACGCAATTGGTAAAGTAATTGCCACTTTAATACTACAACGTATCTCGCCAGTAGTCGAACAAATTTTGCGAAGAGAGCAAGCCGGTTTTAGGCCTGGACGATCTTGTGTCGATCACGTAAACACGTTGCGTATAGTAATAGAGCAATCAGCAGAATACAACACACATCTTTACTTGCTTTTTGTAGATTTTGAACGTGCTTTTGACACAATATCTCGAACATCTATGTGGTCTGCCCTTATAAATAAAGGTATTTCAGAGAAAATTGTCACCCTAATATGTGAACTCTACAAAGATGCATCATGTAAGGTTCGCTTTAATGGAAAAGAAAGCCTGCCTTTTTCAACTCTTACTGGTGTAAGGCAAGGTTGTGTCCTGTCCCCCACATTATTTCTTTTACTATTAGATTGTGTAATGGAAGAAACCAACAGGGAGGCCCCTATGGGCATTCAATGGAACATGACAGAGTTTTTAAACGATATAGACTATGCTGATGACATATGTTTGATGGCTCATCGCTTTGCGGATATTGAAAAAAAGATAAAAATACTCTCCGAAAACGCTAAAAAAGTCGGATTGAGAATCAACTTCAAAAAGACAAAACTTATGCGCATTGGTACTCATGTAACAACTCCATTAACAGTTGATGGCACTGTGATCGAAGATGTAGACACCTTCAACTACCTCGGTTGTAAAATAACCAAAGATGGTGGATCGGAAGCTGATATTAATGATCGTATTAATAAAGCACGTACCGCTTTTCACAAACTACACAAAGTCTGGCGCGCTAGGAACATCTCAAAAAAGACTAAATTACGTATATTCAACTGTAGCGTAAAATCAGTTTTGTTATATGGATGTACTACATGGAGCTACACGAAGCTTACTATAGGAAAGATCCAAACGTTTATAAATCGATGTTTAAGGCAAATATTAAAAATCTTTTGGCCAAATTGGATATCCAATGAAGAGCTTTGGCTGCAGGCTGGTTGTTGTCCAATCGAATTCGATATACGAAGACGAAAATGGACTTGGATTGGTCATATTCTTAGAAGACCACAAAACGATATTGCTAGAGAAGCTCTTGATTGGAACCCTCAAGGTCAACGCCGGCAAGGACGACCTCGCGATACGACACATGGATACGTTGCACAAGAAAGGAACTTGAATCAGCACAAACAACTTGGAATCAAATCAAACTACTTGCAAGAGACAGAAATAGTTGGAGAGAATTCATTAACGCCCTATGTTCCTCGTGAACATTATATTTAAGTATGTACTTGTTATATTAATGTATAAGTACTGTTCATAATTAAATAAATAAAGGACATATATATATATATATATATATATATATATATATATATTGATTCGATCCTATAAGGAGCATGTCTCGAAAGGCAGCGTTCCATATTTCGCAACCTTAAAGGAGAGTGGACTTGGCATTTGTGTTGAAAATTGTTAACTTTTAGCGCTGAGATAGTGAAGACGAATTCCAAATGGGTCTAGCGACCGAAAGTTTGTCGCGATTTCTGTATACGGTTGTCAATGTCTTCACTTGACCCGCCATTTTTCGAAATTATGCTCCCAAGATAACAAAACTGCCTGACATTCTCCACTTGATTACTGCCTATTGTAAATAATTCCAGAGACGTCCCATTAACTCGCAGTGTTTCGGGTTTAGAAGAGTTAATTTCAAGTCCAGTTGTTGTTATGTTTCGCAGATTTGATGCCAGATCTGAAAAGCTGTGAGCTAATAGGCAAATATCATCTTCGTAATCCAGATCGCTTAAGCGGCCTTGCAGTCCCCAAGTAATTCGCTTTCCGTTTTGTAGGGCACTTTTAAGAACGGTGTCTTAGACTATATTAAATAGAAGTGGTGATAAAACACAACCTTGGCGAGCACCGATTTCAACTTTTAACCTCCTGCTTAACGCATTACCATGTTTGATTCGACAGCTGGCATTGTGGTAAAGGCACCTAATAAGTGAGATAATTTTACGCGGGACGTTTTTGCATCGAAGTGCGCGCCAAATCACGATGTGATTTAATTTGTCGAATGCTTTTTCAAAGTCGATAAAGTGCATATAGAGTGATGGTCGCCATTCGAAAGATTGCTCGACGATAATACGGAGACTGTTTATGGTCGATAGCGGATTTGTTGGGTCTGAACCACGCCTGTTCCTGTCTCAATGCTGGTGACAGCCTTGCGGAGATTCGTTTGGCGATTATTTGGGCAATGGCCTTGTTGACCATACAAAGTAAAGTAACACCACGATAATTATTTGGGTTCGTAAGATCTCTCTTCTTCGAAATGTTTATTATTATGCCTTCTATCACTTCGTCGGGCAGACTTTCATTTTCCAAAAGGTGCGGATGATTGGGTGCATTATATTGGGGCTTGTATAAGAGTCTGCTTTCAATAATTCAGCGAAGATTCCGTCTATACGTGTTGATTTATTGGTTTTAAGACTATTGATCGAGATTTTGATCTGATCAACGTTGGGGCAGGCAGAGGATATATCAGCGTCGTCTGCATGTGATTCACATTCACAGCAAATCTTTGCGCTGTGCCCATCTGGGGATAATATTTCGCTGCAGAAATCTGCCCACACATTTACTTGTTCCTCGGAAGATGTTGCAAGTTCTCCATTACCTTTGGTAAGTTTTCTCAAACACCTGTACATGTCACTGGTCCGATGCGTTTCCGCAGCCACCTGAGCTTTCTTGCCGATGTCGTAAACTCATTTGCGTTTATCGCGTCGCACAGTGCTTTGTCCCCATATAACGAAGGAACATAAATAGAAGGAGTTGTCAGAAATGTTTGAAATTTGGTACACTAGCATAAAATAGCTTAGTTAAGAAAAATATGAATTTTTGGAGAAATCGGTCCAAGGACACGCCTACCTCCCATGTGTCCTTAAATGGAAAAATGTAATTTTAGCTTCAATAATGCCCACAAAACTACAAAGAATGGTCATGCTGATACACACACAACTACCAACGTGTGTGTAAATTTTCATTTAAATCTGAACAAGGACTCAAGGTCCTGCCATATATCCTTTTTCTTAAAAATGCTATAACACTTACAAAAATTGTCCAATCGTAATAAAATTTGCCGAATTTTGGTAGCATCGGATCATTAATGTGAAAAATACAAAAACATCATTTAATGAAAAATGAGTTAACAACGCTTAAAATGCTCTTGCAGAAATAACAAGTAAGAAAGTATAATCGGTAAAGCCCGACCATGTGATACCCTAAAGCATAGTATTTAAAAACAAATTTCGTAGAGTGTAATCTATTTGGGCAATCATAGACCCGCCAGAACAAAATTATGTTATGAGGTTAAGATTCGGTTAAAAGTTCTTTCTACCGAATATTATTTAGATATCTTCATCTACATATATGAGTTTTTTGGATGAGGGTTTATATGGAACCTATGCTTTATTTTAGACCTACCTGGACAACATTTTGTCTTGACATAGTAGCTAAAGTAAAAGTCGTTGTCGCCAATTTGTATGTATATATTAATATTTTTAAGGAAGCTGGCGTTAAAAGCTGTTTTCGGGAGAATGATTTGCATGGGAGCTATGTTCAAAAATAGAAATTCCAATAAAATTTGGTAAGCTGATTTTGATTGCAATAAAATTAGTTTGGTTTCGACCAAATTTAATCTTGCCGATGTAATAAGATGGTTTTTGTAAAACTATGGACCGATTCGTTCCATTTTCAATAGGCTTGGTCATTGTACCAGTCAGAGCCTCTGTGACAAATTTCATCAAATTGTCTCCGAGCTTACGATCTGTATGCACAAGGTTGCATGGACAGCCAGCCCGGACGGACATCGTTAGATCGACTCAGAAAGTGATTCTGAGCCGATGTAATGAATTATTTGGACTTATTTCTTATTATATTCCTAATTTATTTTCTTTAAACTAATTTATTTATTATTAACATGTGTTCATATTTTTTAATTACAATAAATCATCTTTAGAACTGGATTCTTCCAAAAAAATATTGCCGCTCAACGAAACATTTGTTTCGTCATCTTTAACTGGGTCATTAACATTTTCTCGCAGTATATATTTCTCAATTTCTTCAAAAAATATATTTTTTTTAGTCTTTGGATTCCTTTTTGAAGACAACAACGGATCTGAGGAAAGCATTAAATGAGTCATTAAATCTTTATGAGTGTATCTTCTTGACGTTTTTCTCGTAAGGGACAGTCTTGTTTTTCTCACGATTTTGTGGTTGGCTTCCAATGCTTCTTCGGACAAGCACCCTAAAATTTATTTTAGTTATTAGTAACGTTTCATTATAATTACATAAAGCCACTTTAATACCTTAATATTTCTTATTATGTTCCTAGTTTATTTTTTTTTAACTAATTAAATCTATGAAAATTTTAACAAAAATCACGAAAATAGCATTTTTTTTAAATACATTTTTTTTCAAGTTGTGGTAAAATTTTTTTATTTGTTTTTCTTGTAGTTTTAAGAAAACAGTCTAAGGCCCGTTTTCACAACTTGCCGATAGCTAAAGGTAGGATTTTATCGGCCGTATAAAAAGTGTTCGATTGTTACAACTTTATTTATAACTACCAGGTTGGATGAACCTTAATTTACTTTAGCTTTAGGTTAAAGCAAAGTTTTAATGGTGGAACACTTTTTATAAGGCCGTTTAAAGTCTACTTTTAGCTATCGGTAAGTTGTGAAAACGGGCCTAAATGTTCGAAAACAGAAAAAACCCCATAGACGATATTTTTCTTTTTTTTTTTATAATTCATCAAAGTTAAGAAATTTTTAGAGCTTAAGTAAATAATAAGCATTTTTCAAACCAATAAAAAAACACTTATGAGAAAATAATTCAATAGAATTTTTCTACAGTTAGCTCTAAATCATTGATGTCAAATTCATTCAATTTCATAGCACAATTGTGCTAGCTCAAAATTCACACACATTCTTACGCTCTTTCATACAGTCCACGAGAGTACACAATTCAGTCGTCGATTATCAAGCGACGAGTACACGTGTGGCGGATGCTTACGTTTTTTTTGTTATTTTTTTTAAGAAAACTTGTCTCTTTATTCACTAATACTAATATAAAGCACTACAACCACAATTTTCATTTTTGACATCACTGCTCTAAATATAGTAAACTAATACAGAAAAATTTTAATCTCGTGCTTTAAAAAACAACAGTTTTCCTGAAGCATGTAAAACTCAAGTAGTTGTTTAGCCATTTTTACCATAAATTCTCAAAAAGAGTTAAATCTTAAAAATTCTGCAAAATTCATTTGAATTATTTTGTTATCTATCGATCTATACATTTTTAAGTACAATATAAGACTTGTTTTTTTTTTTTTTTATTTATGTCTATGGGCCACAGCACTGTGCGTCGTGCACTTCGTTTTACAAGTTTGTCGAGATCATTGTGCTGTGTTTGCAGATTAAGTCTAGCACCGTGTTTTTGCTCTATTAAGGTCAGCCTTTACCAACTTGCGTTGTTCAATTATGTGCCACGTCTCATCTGATATTCACTCTTTCCTCAGGTTTTGTTTATAGCCAATATTGTCTACTGTAAATTAAAACAATTTCTTTTGTTTTCTTTCTATAGAAGGTGCAATTGAGTTGCACTCTTCACTGTGTTTATTTTTTAATTGTTCTTAAATTATAAATTATTCTAGCTTATATACAACTTATGAGAATTTAGCTTAGCCTAATAACACAGTACAACAGCCAATCTGGGGGGTGAGAAATTCCAAGTCAGGGTGATGGTACTAGGTCAGTATAGTAAAACCCTCAAAGGGTTTGGCGTTCGTATGTGTCAGTTTTTTTTATGACATTTTAAATTTTTTCCTTATCTTGATGTTTTTTTGTTTAATATAACTCGAGAACCACTTGTCCGATTTTGCTAAAACAAACTCAAAAAAATTTAGAATTACAATTTCTTTAATCCGTTCATATAACGTTTTTCTTTATAATCAACAGTTTTGCCGGTAAAAATAAATTTGTGGAGAATTATAATTGATAAGTGCAAAAAAATGTTCAAGCCTGGATGTATGCAGCAGATTTTATCACAAACCTGCACTGCAATTTTTGTGACTTTTTTTAAGCGATCGGTCAAAATCGTCGGATTTTTGTTTGTTATTTGAAAGAATACACCCACATTCAGTGATGCCAACAGTAGGGGATTTCCCCTTTTCTAGGGATTTTTTTTCGGAAAATTTCAACCGTAGGGAAAAGAGGACACAATTTTTTATTTTAGGGCATATTTATTTATTTATTTATTTAATCAATGGACTAATAACAATATTGACTTAAAATTATTGAATAACAATATGCATTTTAAAATATACTACAAATTTACAGAATATATGTAGTACATAAAAATTTACGAATAAAGAAAAACATTAAGAAAAATCAACAAATTGTGACATAGAATTAAATTATCTACATAACCTCGAAAAAGTATCAGCAATAGCATAATTTTCTCTAAAAAAATGTAACAAAAAGCAGATTATAATGACGCGTATTGCGCCAAGGTATATTAAATTTAGCAGACTCTACAGAAAATCACAACAAACATTACCATTAATAAGATTAACCATAAAAGAAACATTTAACATTGTACGACGACTTTTGAGCGATGGTAATTTTATTAATGCCAGTCTTCTAGCATAGGAAGGAAAATTTGTCGAGTAACTCCAATGAAGATTACGTAAACAGAATAATAAAAATTGTTTTTGGACCGATTCAATACGAGAATTGTTAATGTTGTAAAATGGATCCCAAATGATTGACCCATATTCTAAGATTGGTCTAACGAGTGATACGTAAAGTTGCTTCGTTATGTATGGATCGGTGAATTTTTAACCCAGCGCTTAATAAAGCCAAGAACGCCTCGAGCTTTATTAACAGTTAGTGTAATATGAGAAACAAAGTTTAATTTAGGATCCAGTAAGACTCCAATATCAAGAAACGAATCAACCAACTCCAGTTGATGACCACCAAAAGCATAATTAACAGCAATACAGTTATTTCTATAAAAACGCATGCTTTTGCATTTCACAAGATTCAGCTCCATCATATTATGATTACACCATAAAAAGAAGTTATTAAGATCCGATTGAAGATAAAAATGATCCGAAAAAAAATACCTAGAAAAGGGGAAATCCCCTACTGTTGGCATCACTGAATGTGGGTGTATTCTTTCAAATAACAAACAAAAGTCCGACGATTTTCACCGATCGCTTAAAAAAAGTCACAAAAATTGCAGTGCAGGTTTGTGATAAAATCTGCTGCATACATCCAGGCTTGAACATTTTTTTGCACTTATCAATTATAATTCTCCACAAATTTATTTTTACCGGCAAAACTGTTGATTATAAAGAAAAACGTTATATGAACGGATTAAAGAAATTGTAATTTTAAATTCTTTTGAGTTTGTTTTAGCAAAATCGGACAAGTGGTTCTCGAGTTATGTTAAACAAAAAAACATCAAGATAAGGAGAAAATTTAAAATGTCATAAAAAAAACTGACACATACGAACGCCAAACCCTTTGAGGGTTTTACTATACTGACCTAGTACCATCACCCTGACTTGGAATTTCTCACCCCCCAGACAATAATCTCAAAAATGTTCCATAGTGTAATAATACATGTTTGTGTGTATTTTACATATTTTGCCACGTTGGAAACAAATGGGTTTCAAATAACTTTTCACAATTAAGCATGAGGGCATTTAGTGTGACATACATTATCATTACTATAATAATGCAATCATGCTACACCTCCGTTTTCATAAGAATGTTCATATAACAAAATGTTGTTCTATGGACATTCTTTTACAAAAATTTGAGGTTTTTATTAGTAGTTTTTAAAAATTTATTTTAATTGTTTTATTACAATATATTATTTTATTAACATTTTATTACTTAATTTTAATTTTATTATTTATGTTATTTTAACCAGTATGATATAACCAAGGACCGGAAAATGTTTTTTTATTTTGTTTCTAAAAAAATATTTATTGTGCAAGTTTAAAAAATTCTACATTTTACAGAAAATAAAAAATTTCTAAAATAGTTTTGAAAAAAATGCCGTCGAAAAAAATAAATAAAATAAAGTTTTTGAAATAAAACGTTTTCTTAAAAACATAAAATAAAGTTTTTAAAATAAAACGTTTTCTTAAAAACATAAAAAAACAAAAACAAAATAATTATATTTAAGCATTGTCATAAAAATTTCATTCTTCAAAACAAATTCAAATCAAATTTATGAAGAGGCTTCTGAAAATACATACATACATATTTCATTTTTTAAAAATACATACATAGAAAAAAAAGTTCTAAAAAAAAACGTTTTAAAAAATATTTTTCAACAAAAAAAAAAGTTTTTTGAAAATTTTTATTTGTTTTTTTTTTACAAAAAAAGTTTTTGCTTTTTTTTGAAACTATAAATTTTGTTTTCAAAAAAAATTTTTCTTTTCTTTTTCGTTTAAATTTTAAACACAGAAAAACAATATTCTTTTTTTCACACACAAAAATTTTTTATTTAAAAAATAAAATTTAATTTTGTGTTTTCCGTTCGTAATTTCCGGTCCTTGGATATAACTTAATTCTATTTTTATGAACTATTTGTTCCTTTTTTGTTTTATTATCTACTATGGTTATATTATTTCTTATATCTATTTTCTTAATTTTATATGGTCCCTTATATTGGTTATCTAACTTATGTCCTGCTTCATTTTTTAGTAAAACTAAATCTCCTATATTAAAATTATGGTCTATTATTTTTCTAATTAAGTTTTTGCTTATTTTTATTTCCGTCTAATAATATTTGGGCCCTCTTATATGCTATTTCTAACCTAAATTTTGCTTCTTTGGCAAAGTCATCTATATTATATAGTGGAGAAATTCTATCTACTTTATCAAATTGTTGAAATTTATTTGGAAGTTTTGAAAAAACTGATTCATATGGACAGTAATTATGCACTGTTGAAGGTGTTGTGTTAAAACAGTATGTGAAGTATTTTAACCATTCATCCCAGTCTTTTTTCTCCACTGAAATATAAGAACGAACATATTCATTAAAAGTCCTATGACTTCTTTCTATTGTTCCAAATGTTTGATGATGGTAAGCTGTTGAAGTTAGTTTTTCAATTTTTAATAAAACACAAATTTCCGATAGGATAGAATTTTTATATTCTGTTCCCATGTCCGAAATGAACGTCTTCATCGGACCATAGGTAAGTATAAAATTAGCAAATATAGCCTTAGCTATTGTTTTAGCGCTTTTGTCTGGTATTGGTATAGTTACTAAGAATTTAGTTAAATCACATATTATCGTGATTGCATATTCATTTCCGTAAATTGATTTTGGAAATGGACCTATTGTGTCTACGTACACCGTGTCAAATGGTTTGTTTGGTGTTTCTGTAATGGTCATTGGACATTTCAAGTGTTTAGTTGTCTTAGTTGTTTGACATTTATGACATGATTTTACATATTTAGATATGTCCTTCGACATATTTTTCCAGTAGTAGTATCTTTTAATTTTCTGTATTGTTCTATATGTTCCACAATGTCCACCTTCTATGGGATCATCGTGATGTTTCAGCATTATATCGAGAATTGCCTTGGCATTCTTACTATCTAGTTGGGTCACCTCATTTAGTAGCGCTACTTTAATTTTATTCAAAAATTTATTGCCCATATTTTTGAATTCATTTATAGAGATAAATTCAAAAATTTTCTCACTAGGTACCACTTGTAATTAATAAACATTATGTTTACCGGCCATATTTTCGAGCGTAGAGAAAAATTGTCCTAAGTCAAAGTTCTCGTTAGTAAACAAATCTTTAAATTGTATATATGTTACTATAGATTTTCCTCGTTTGATATAACATCTCCCGGGGGAAATCTTTAGTTTATAGTATTTTCTGACGTCAGAGTTTGTTAAGGGTACATATATACTGGGCTTATCTTTATTAGAATTATTTTTATGCTGTTTATTAGAACTACTGATTTTTTTTCCTTTATTGGCCATCGATCGAGTCGTGACTCTTAATACTGAAGAAACTTTTTGATTCATGTCTTTGAAATCATTTATAGTTATACGCGATAGTGCGTCTGCAACGTAATTATCTTTTCCCCTAAGATATTCCACTGTAAAATCATACTCCTCCAAGTCGAGTCTCATCCTCGTTAATTTTGAACTTGGATTTTTCATTGAAAATAAATAAGAAAGTGGTCCGTGATCACTGCGAACCAAAAACTTTTTCCCATAAATGTATGGTTTGAAATGCGTTATGGCCCAATGTATGGCAGTTAGTTCTTGTTCAATGGTTGACTTATTGCTCTCGCCCTTGGTAAACGTTTTTGATGCATATGCAACTGGTAAATATTTTCCTTCATGTTCTTGTGTTAGAACTGCGCCGCAGGCATATTTGCTTGCATCTGTTATTATACAAAATTCCTTTGTGAAGTCTGGGTATTGTAGTAGTGTTGGGCTCATTAATGCTTTCTTTAAATGTTTAAACGCGATATCACAATCATTACTCCATTCGAAGGGTACACCTTTCTTGGACAATCTTGTTATATGCCTCGAGTGTTCTGAGAAGTGTGGAATAAACCTTCGATAATAATTGCAAAAAGCTACAAATCTTTTAGCACTATCAGCATCTTTTGGTGCTGGATAATTTTCAATTATCGAATATTTACTATCATCTGGAAGTATTCCCTTGTTAGTACACTTATGTCCAAAGAAGGGTACTTCCTTCATAAAGAATGAGCATTTTTCGGGGTGTAATTTAAGATTGTGCTTCCTGCATAATTCGAAAACATTTTTTAAATTCGAAAGCATGTGCTTTTCTGAGCAACCTAACACAACCAAGTCATCCTTATAAAGAAAAAAAAACTAAAAGCGAGTGTCATCATTCTTTGAAAAGAATTAGGGGCTATTTTTAAACCAAAGGGCAATCTAGTAAACCTATAAGATCCATTTGTTGTTGGAAATGAAGTCAGATCTCTAGAGTTTATCTCCAATCCAATTTGGTGAAATCCAGACACCAGATCCAGACATGAGAAATACTTTGCTCTGTCGAGTTGGTCTAGAATGTCATCTATTCTCGGTAATGGAAATTTGTCTGCCATTAATTTCTTATTAAGCTGTCTTCTACTTCTCCATCTTTTTGCCCCTGAACTTGGAAGTGACTTTTTTGCCCCTGAATTTGGAAGTGACTTTTTTGGTACCAACAGAATTGGGCTGTTGTACTCAGAATTAGATGGTTCAACTATTTTATCGTCTATTAGGGTTTTAACCTATCTATTTCCTCTTTGTGTGCATGTGGTATACGGTAGTTCTTGATGTACACCGGTTGTAAATCCTTTGTGATTAGGCTTGCCAACCGTACTTTATAATAAAGTATTGTACGTTAGTATTGTGGTTATTTTATTGAACTATTTATGGTTTTTAATCCAAATTTTTTAATATTTTTAATTAGGCTTAAGTTCATTAAATTTAATTTTCATTAAATTATTTTTATGAAGAAAGGAATTTTACAACATGAAAATTAATTAAAATTTATTGATAATTTTTCATTCTTGACTCAATCTGGGCTCGAACCCAGGTGTTTACGGACAGGTTACCCTGACATGTTTCGATTGCAACCACTCAATCTCCTCAGAGGGCTTGCCGTTTAACACTCGCAGCCATCGACGACTGCTGACGTCATTAGTCAAACATCAATCCTTAAACCAAATTGTATTCAACCTTTGGTAGATCGAAATTTGCTTTGAATGATTATCTATTTTAATTTATTTTAACATGTTATTCCTTTTACTTCTGTTTTTTCGTACTTTTGTCAAGAATTCTTCTTGAAGTTCAAAGTACATATTTTTTTTTTTTTTTTTGTTTTTTCATTTTTTGTCTTTCTTATTCTTGTTGACCTTTTCAGCACAACTTGAAGGACAAATGCAAACATAGAGCTCGTGCCTTAGCTTTAACAATTATTAGTATTGTGGTTATTTTATTGAACTATTTATGGTTTTTAATCCAAATTTTTTAATATTTTTAATTAGGCTTAAGTTCATTAAATTTAATTTTCATTAAATTATTTTTATGAAGAAAGGAATTTTACAACATGAAAATTAATTAAAATTTATTGATAATTTTTCATTCTTGACTCAATCTGGGCTCGAACCCAGGTGTTTACGGACAGGTTACCCTGACATGTTTCGATTGCAACCACTCAATCTCCTCAGAGGGCTTGCCGTTTAACACTCGCAGCCATCGACGACTGCTGACGTCATTAGTCAAACATCAATCCTTAAACCAAATTGTATTCAACCTTTGGTAGATCGAAATTTGCTTTGAATGATTATCTATTTTAATTTATTTTAACATGTTATTCCTTTTACTTCTGTTTTTTCGTACTTTTGTCAAGAATTCTTCTTGAAGTTCAAAGTACATATTTTTTTTGTTTTTTCATTTTTTGTCTTTCTTATTCTTGTTGACCTTTTCAGCACAACTTGAAGGACAAATGCAAACATAGAGCTCGTGCCTTAGCTTTAACAATTATTAGTATTGTGGTTATTTTATTGAACTATTTATGGTTTTTAATCCAAATTTTTTAATATTTTTAATTAGGCTTAAGTTCATTAAATTTAATTTTCATTAAATTATTTTTATGAAGAAAGGAATTTTACAACATGAAAATTAATTAAAATTTATTGATAATTTTTCATTCTTGACTCAATCTGGGCTCGAACCCAGGTGTTTACGGACAGGTTACCCTGACATGTTTCGATTGCAACCACTCAATCTCCTCAGAGGGCTTGCCGTTTAACACTCGCAGCCATCGACGACTGCTGACGTCATTAGTCAAACATCAATCCTTAAACCAAATTGTATTCAACCTTTGGTAGATCGAAATTTGCTTTGAATGATTATCTATTTTAATTTATTTTAACATGTTATTCCTTTTACTTCTGTTTTTTCGTACTTTTGTCAAGAATTCTTCTTGAAGTTCAAAGTACATATTTTTTTTGTTTTTTCATTTTTTGTCTTTCTTATTCTTGTTGACCTTTTCAGCACAACTTGAAGGACAAATGCAAACATAGAGCTCGTGCCTTAGCTTTAACAATTATTAGTATTGTGGTTATTTTATTGAACTATTTATGGTTTTTAATCCAAATTTTTTAATATTTTTAATTAGGCTTAAGTTCATTAAATTTAATTTTCATTAAATTATTTTTATGAAGAAAGGAATTTTACAACATGAAAATTAATTAAAATTTATTGATAATTTTTCATTCTTGACTCAATCTGGGCTCGAACCCAGGTGTTTACGGACAGGTTACCCTGACATGTTTCGATTGCAACCACTCAATCTCCTCAGAGGGCTTGCCGTTTAACACTCGCAGCCATCGACGACTGCTGACGTCATTAGTCAAACATCAATCCTTAAACCAAATTGTATTCAACCTTTGGTAGATCGAAATTTGCTTTGAATGATTATCTATTTTAATTTATTTTAACATGTTATTCCTTTTACTTCTGTTTTTTCGTACTTTTGTCAAGAATTCTTCTTGAAGTTCAAAGTACATATTTTTTTTGTTTTTTCATTTTTTGTCTTTCTTATTCTTGTTGACCTTTTCAGCACAACTTGAAGGACAAATGCAAACATAGAGCTCGTGCCTTAGCTTTAACAATTATTAGTATTGTGGTTATTTTATTGAACTATTTATGGTTTTTAATCCAAATTTTTTAATATTTTTAATTAGGCTTAAGTTCATTAAATTTAATTTTCATTAAATTATTTTTATGAAGAAAGGAATTTTACAACATGAAAATTAATTAAAATTTATTGATAATTTTTCATTCTTGACTCAATCTGGGCTCGAACCCAGGTGTTTACGGACAGGTTACCCTGACATGTTTCGATTGCAACCACTCAATCTCCTCAGAGGGCTTGCCGTTTAACACTCGCAGCCATCGACGACTGCTGACGTCATTAGTCAAACATCAATCCTTAAACCAAATTGTATTCAACCTTTGGTAGATCGAAATTTGCTTTGAATGATTATCTATTTTAATTTATTTTAACATGTTATTCCTTTTACTTCTGTTTTTTCGTACTTTTGTCAAGAATTCTTCTTGAAGTTCAAAGTACATATTTTTTTTTTTTTTTTTTTGTTTTTTCATTTTTTGTCTTTCTTATTCTTGTTGACCTTTTCAGCACAACTTGAAGGACAAATGCAAACATAGAGCTCGTGCCTTAGCTTTAACAATTATTAGTATTGTGGTTATTTTATTGAACTATTTATGGTTTTTAATCCAAATTTTTTAATATTTTTAATTAGGCTTAAGTTCATTAAATTTAATTTTCATTAAATTATTTTTATGAAGAAAGGAATTTTACAACATGAAAATTAATTAAAATTTATTGATAATTTTTCATTCTTGACTCAATCTGGGCTCGAACCCAGGTGTTTACGGACAGGTTACCCTGACATGTTTCGATTGCAACCACTCAATCTCCTCAGAGGGCTTGCCGTTTAACACTCGCAGCCATCGACGACTGCTGACGTCATTAGTCAAACATCAATCCTTAAACCAAATTGTATTCAACCTTTGGTAGATCGAAATTTGCTTTGAATGATTATCTATTTTAATTTATTTTAACATGTTATTCCTTTTACTTCTGTTTTTTCGTACTTTTGTCAAGAATTCTTCTTGAAGTTCAAAGTACATATTTTTTTTGTTTTTTCATTTTTTGTCTTTCTTATTCTTGTTGACCTTTTCAGCACAACTTGAAGGACAAATGCAAACATAGAGCTCGTGCCTTAGCTTTAACAATTATTAGTATTGTGGTTATTTTATTGAACTATTTATGGTTTTTAATCCAAATTTTTTAATATTTTTAATTAGGCTTAAGTTCATTAAATTTAATTTTCATTAAATTATTTTTATGAAGAAAGGAATTTTACAACATGAAAATTAATTAAAATTTATTGATAATTTTTCATTCTTGACTCAATCTGGGCTCGAACCCAGGTGTTTACGGACAGGTTACCCTGACATGTTTCGATTGCAACCACTCAATCTCCTCAGAGGGCTTGCCGTTTAACACTCGCAGCCATCGACGACTGCTGACGTCATTAGTCAAACATCAATCCTTAAACCAAATTGTATTCAACCTTTGGTAGATCGAAATTTGCTTTGAATGATTATCTATTTTAATTTATTTTAACATGTTATTCCTTTTACTTCTGTTTTTTCGTACTTTTGTCAAGAATTCTTCTTGAAGTTCAAAGTACATATTTTTTTTGTTTTTTCATTTTTTGTCTTTCTTATTCTTGTTGACCTTTTCAGCACAACTTGAAGGACAAATGCAAACATAGAGCTCGTGCCTTAGCTTTAACAATTATTAGTATTGTGGTTATTTTATTGAACTATTTATGGTTTTTAATCCAAATTTTTTAATATTTTTAATTAGGCTTAAGTTCATTAAATTTAATTTTCATTAAATTATTTTTATGAAGAAAGGAATTTTACAACATGAAAATTAATTAAAATTTATTGATAATTTTTCATTCTTGACTCAATCTGGGCTCGAACCCAGGTGTTTACGGACAGGTTACCCTGACATGTTTCGATTGCAACCACTCAATCTCCTCAGAGGGCTTGCCGTTTAACACTCGCAGCCATCGACGACTGCTGACGTCATTAGTCAAACATCAATCCTTAAACCAAATTGTATTCAACCTTTGGTAGATCGAAATTTGCTTTGAATGATTATCTATTTTAATTTATTTTAACATGTTATTCCTTTTACTTCTGTTTTTTCGTACTTTTGTCAAGAATTCTTCTTGAAGTTCAAAGTACAAGTACAAATAGTTCAATAAAATAACCACAATACTAATAATTGTTAAAGCTAAGGCACGAGCTCTATGTTTGCATTTGTCCTTCAAGTTGTGCTGAAAAGGTCAACAAGAATAAGAAAGACAAAAAATGAAAAAACAAAAAAAATATGTACTTTGAACTTCAAGAAGAATTCTTGACAAAAGTACGAAAAAACAGAAGTAAAAGGAATAACATGTTAAAATAAATTAAAATAGATAATCATTCAAAGCAAATTTCGATCTACCAAAGGTTGAATACAATTTGGTTTAAGGATTGATGTTTGACTAATGACGTCAGCAGTCGTCGATGGCTGCGAGTGTTAAACGGCAAGCCCTCTGAGGAGATTGAGTGGTTGCAATCGAAACATGTCAGGGTAACCTGTCCGTAAACACCTGGGTTCGAGCCCAGATTGAGTCAAGAATGAAAAATTATCAATAAATTTTAATTAATTTTCATGTTGTAAAATTCCTTTCTTCATAAAAATAATTTAATGAAAATTAAATTTAATGAACTTAAGCCTAATTAAAAATATTAAAAAATTTGGATTAAAAACCATAAATAGTTCAATAAAATAACCACAATACTAATAATTGTTAAAGCTAAGGCACGAGCTCTATGTTTGCATTTGTCCTTCAAGTTGTGCTGAAAAGGTCAACAAGAATAAGAAAGACAAAAAATGAAAAAACAAAAAAAATATGTACTTTGAACTTCAAGAAGAATTCTTGACAAAAGTACGAAAAAACAGAAGTAAAAGGAATAACATGTTAAAATAAATTAAAATAGATAATCATTCAAAGCAAATTTCGATCTACCAAAGGTTGAATACAATTTGGTTTAAGGATTGATGTTTGACTAATGACGTCAGCAGTCGTCGATGGCTGCGAGTGTTAAACGGCAAGCCCTCTGAGGAGATTGAGTGGTTGCAAAAGGTCAACAGAAAAGAGAAAGATAGAATGAAAAAATAAAACAAACAAAAAAAAATGTACTTGGACTTCAAGAAAAATTCTTGACAAAGTACGAAAAAACAGAAGTAAGGAAAAAACATGTAAAGTCAATTAAAATGTATAATCATTCAGTAAAAAAAGCAAATTTCGATCTACCAAAAGAAAGTGTTAAAAATACAAATTTGGTTTAAGGATTGATATTTGACTACTGACGTCAGCAGCCTTCGATAGCTGCGAGTGTAAGACGGCAAAACTATCTGAGGAGATCGAGTGGTTCCGATCGAAACATGTCATAGTAACCTGCCGGTTCAACCCCTAGTCACGTCAAGAATGAAAGATTATCAATAACAATTTTAATTAATTTTCATGTTGTAAAATTCCTTTCTTCATAAAAATAATTTAATGAAAATTAAATTTGATGAACTTAAGCCTAATTAAAAAATATTGAAAAATTTGGATTAAAAACCATAAATAGTTCAACAAAATAACCACAATACTAATTATTGTTAAAGCTAAGGCACGAGCTCTATGTTTACATTTGTCCTTCAAGTTGTGCTGAAAAAGGTCAACAGAAAAGAGAAAGATAGAATGAAAAAATAAAACAAACAAAAAAAAATGTACTTGGACTTCAAGAAAAATTCTTGACAAAGTACGAAAAAACAGAAGTAAGGAAAAAACATGTAAAGTCAATTAAAATGTATAATCATTCAGTAAAAAAAGCAAATTTCGATCTACCAAAAGAAAGTGTTAAAAATACAAATTTGGTTTAAGGATTGATATTTGACTACTGACGTCAGCAGCCTTCGATAGCTGCGAGTGTAAGACGGCAAAACTATCTGAGGAGATCGAGTGGTTCCGATCGAAACATGTCATAGTAACCTGCCGGTTCAACCCCTAGTCACGTCAAGAATGAAAGATTATCAATAACAATTTTAATTAATTTTCATGTTGTAAAATTCCTTTCTTCATAAAAATAATTTAATGAAAATTAAATTTGATGAACTTAAGCCTAATTAAAAAATATTGAAAAATTTGGATTAAAAACCATAAATAGTTCAACAAAATAACCACAATACTAATTATTGTTAAAGCTAAGGCACGAGCTCTATGTTTACATTTGTCCTTCAAGTTGTGCTGAAAAAGGTCAACAGAAAAGAGAAAGATAGAATGAAAAAATAAAACAAACAAAAAAAAATGTACTTGGACTTCAAGAAAAATTCTTGACAAAGTACGAAAAAACAGAAGTAAGGAAAAAACATGTAAAGTCAATTAAAATGTATAATCATTCAGTAAAAAAAGCAAATTTCGATCTACCAAAAGAAAGTGTTAAAAATACAAATTTGGTTTAAGGATTGATATTTGACTACTGACGTCAGCAGCCTTCGATAGCTGCGAGTGTAAGACGGCAAAACTATCTGAGGAGATCGAGTGGTTCCGATCGAAACATGTCATAGTAACCTGCCGGTTCAACCCCTAGTCACGTCAAGAATGAAAGATTATCAATAACAATTTTAATTAATTTTCATGTTGTAAAATTCCTTTCTTCATAAAAATAATTTAATGAAAATTAAATTTGATGAACTTAAGCCTAATTAAAAAATATTGAAAAATTTGGATTAAAAACCATAAATAGTTCAACAAAATAACCACAATACTAATTATTAATTTTAATTAATTTTCATGTTGTAAAATTCCTTTCTTCATAAAAATAATTTAATGAAAATTAAATTTAATGAACTTAAGCCTAATTAAAAATATTAAAAAATTTGGATTAAAAACCATAAATAGTTCAATAAAATAACCACAATACTAATAATTGTTAAAGCTAAGGCACGAGCTCTATGTTTGCATTTGTCCTTCAAGTTGTGCTGAAAAGGTCAACAAGAATAAGAAAGACAAAAAATGAAAAAACAAAAAAAAAAAAAAAAAAATATGTACTTTGAACTTCAAGAAGAATTCTTGACAAAAGTACGAAAAAACAGAAGTAAAAGGAATAACATGTTAAAATAAATTAAAATAGATAATCATTCAAAGCAAATTTCGATCTACCAAAGGTTGAATACAATTTGGTTTAAGGATTGATGTTTGACTAATGACGTCAGCAGTCGTCGATGGCTGCGAGTGTTAAACGGCAAGCCCTCTGAGGAGATTGAGTGGTTGCAATCGAAACATGTCAGGGTAACCTGTCCGTAAACACCTGGGTTCGAGCCCAGATTGAGTCAAGAATGAAAAATTATCAATAAATTTTAATTAATTTTCATGTTGTAAAATTCCTTTCTTCATAAAAATAATTTAATGAAAATTAAATTTAATGAACTTAAGCCTAATTAAAAATATTAAAAAATTTGGATTAAAAACCATAAATAGTTCAATAAAATAACCACAATACTAATAATTGTTAAAGCTAAGGCACGAGCTCTATGTTTGCATTTGTCCTTCAAGTTGTGCTGAAAAGGTCAACAAGAATAAGAAAGACAAAAAATGAAAAAACAAAAAAAATATGTACTTTGAACTTCAAGAAGAATTCTTGACAAAAGTACGAAAAAACAGAAGTAAAAGGAATAACATGTTAAAATAAATTAAAATAGATAATCATTCAAAGCAAATTTCGATCTACCAAAGGTTGAATACAATTTGGTTTAAGGATTGATGTTTGACTAATGACGTCAGCAGTCGTCGATGGCTGCGAGTGTTAAACGGCAAGCCCTCTGAGGAGATTGAGTGGTTGCAATCGAAACATGTCAGGGTAACCTGTCCGTAAACACCTGGGTTCGAGCCCAGATTGAGTCAAGAATGAAAAATTATCAATAAATTTTAATTAATTTTCATGTTGTAAAATTCCTTTCTTCATAAAAATAATTTAATGAAAATTAAATTTAATGAACTTAAGCCTAATTAAAAATATTAAAAAAGTATTGTACGTTATTTCGAATAATTGTACTCTATACTTTATGAGAAAAATAAAGTACGCAAAAATACTTTATTTTGCATGATTTGTTTTATCTAGAATTGAAATGGATTCAGGTTATATAAGTCATGGCTTTATTAGTCATAAAATTATAAAACTTCTTGTACAAGTTTTTTTTTTTAGAAAAACTAAAGAACAACTTATTAATATTAGTCAGGGCCATTTGTTGATGTTTTTTATATTGGCAGGACGATTTTTCAAAAAAAAAAAATAATAATCTGACAGCCCTATTTCACTTGTTTGTTTTCTTTGAGTACAAGACTTGCCTGTTTTTAAAACACGAGTGCAAAACTCTTTCAAATTACTGCCTGCTTTTAGATCGCGAGCACAAAAGTAACTCGTTTAACTAACATTTAAAACAAAATTTTAAAATTTCCATTCCTTAAGGGGGCTCCCATACAAAATGTTTAATACAGACTAGAAATATATTGAAGAAAACGTACCATAACAGCTAAGGAGTAGCCTTAACAATTACTCGAGACATACTTGCCCCTTATCACCACTTTTTAGCCCCGGGTCTCCACGTAGCAATATTTATTGCGGAAAACGTCAAATTTGATTGCTCCATAAAATTTGCGACGTATAGACCGCATATTGCTATGAGTGGCAATCCATTGCGCAATGATTGCTCTTCTTATTGCTTGAGCAATTATTGCTTAGCAATCTGCTGTCAAATCAGTTGTAATTTATCTGACATTTCATTTCTCTGTACAGTTGGTTATTTATTAGTGTGTTTATTTATTAAAAAAAGCAAGTGAAAAAATACTTCAACAAAATAAAGAAAAAGTGTTTATATATTATATTTTTAAATAAACGTCAATATCAACAAAAGCAAACGACGAAATTGTTTTTTTTTTTTGTATATTTTTATTTTTTCAACTAGTTTAACCCGGTGCGCTTCGCAACACTGCTTTAACCACTTTATCGATTGAGAGATATTTAATATATGCATCCTATGGAAGGTATTTCTCCCCTGCGCCTACCCGCTTAATTTTTATTTTTAAAAGTGTAGTATACCATTAGAGTGACTTCTACAAAGTCTGAACATTCTCACTTTAACAGTTTTTCGGATATCCGATATTAAGCATTGGCGTCCTATAGGGCGTAACGCTTCCCCCGCTGCTATTTTATTTCAATTTTGGGGCTCAGAGGATCCTACTACCAAAAGTTCAACAACATGCTTGCAGCGACTCTTATTAATATTTCTATCTATGAGGGGAACTGCTCCTCCACTGTCTACCCCGCCCATTACTATATTGAAATTTAAAGTTTGCCATAATAGTGTTTTGACTACGTTCGAAGACTCGCCCTTTAATAGTTCTTCAGTTGAGCGATATTTAATATATGCATCCTATGAGAGGTATTTTCCCCCTGCGCCTACCCGCTCTATTTTTATTTTCAATAGTGTAGTATACCATATGAGTGACTTTTACAAAGTTTGAACATTCTCACTATAACAGTTCTTAAGATATGCGTTATTAAACATTGGCGTCCTATGGTGGGTACCACTACCCCCGCCGCTATTTTGTTTTAATTTTGGGGCTCAGAAGATCCTACTACCAAAAGTTCAACAAAATGCGTGCAGTGGCTCTTATTAATATTTCTATATATGAGGGGTACTGCTCCTCCCCCGTCTACCCCGCCCATTTGTAAATTGAAATTTATAGTTTACTATAATAGTAGCTTTAACCACTTTTGAAGACTCTCTCTTTAATAGTTCTTCAGTTGAGCGATATTTAATATATGCATCCTATGGGAGGTATTCCCCCCCCTGCGCCTACCCGCTTTATTGTTATTTTCAAAAGTGTTGTATACCATAAGAGTGACTTCTAGAAAGTTTGAACATTCTCACTATTACAGTTCTTTAGATATGCGATGTTAAACATTGGGGTCCTATGGGGGATTCCACTTCCCCCGCTGCTATTTTATTTTAATTTTGGGGCTCAGAAGATCTTACTACCAAAAGTTCTGCATAATGCGTGCAGCGGATCTTAATATATGCGATAATTAATATTGGCATCCTATGGGGGATACCAATTCCCCTGCCCCTATCGAAAAAATAAGTAGCCTATTTTATTTTTAGGGCTCACGTGATGTTACTGTAAAAATTTCAGGAAAATCGGTTCAGTAGTTTCGGAGTCTATAAGCCAATAAACAAACAAACACACAAACATACAAACATTTTTCATTTTTATATATATAGAAGAAGAAGATAGAAGATAGACAGAACAATACAAGTTTTAGGTATTTTCCATACGAAAATAAACAAAAAAGCAATAAAAAACACAGCTACGACAATTACAATTAATTATTTTATTAATTTAATTAATTAATTTAAAAAAGAAAATTTAACAATCACTTCAAAACACAACATAAAACATTTGTTATAAATACAGCCACAAAACTTTAAACAACTACTTGAGGTGAAAATTACAAAATTTATGGCAAAGCAATACAGTATTTATCGGATATAAGAACATCTCATATAAGAACAAAACGCTTTTAAGAAACATTTTCAAAAACACCATGTCTTTTTAGTGATTTTTCTAACAAAAAAGGTTTTATATAAGAAAAACGCTTATAAGAAAAAAACTGATTAAAGAACATTTTTCTTAAACACCAAAACCACAAAATGTATAGAAAAAGAATTTATATAAGAAACTTCCAACGGTAACACAGACTTTATGTAGTTTGCTTGGACAACGCTGTTTTCTGACAGTTTTACAACAAGAACATAGTTTTTTTACTTTTAGTTTTAGATGAGCGAGCTGGTACTCATGAGAAGCTTTGTGTTTTTTGCCAATAAAAACAAAAGTAAAAATTTTTAAAGAAACACAAAACGGTATAAAAAGAAGCGAAATTGCAAAAACATCTAAAATAGTGAAAAACTCAAAAGACATAGAAAATAATTATTTAAAAGTTAGAAATGTTAACAAAAAAAGAGACAGAAAACCAAAATATGAAAGTCTTATGGCTATAGCTACTTATATAAGAAATAAGTTTCTTATAAAAAATAATTGTATATAAGAAAGAAACGCTTATAAGAAACTTTTTTCGTGGATTTTTTAAGTTTCTTATATCCGATAAATACTGTAACAAGTGTTCTCCAGCAATATAATCAGCAATTATTGCTCCAATGTTCTGTCATTGTTCTGCCGACGTTATTGCTTGTACTTAGCAATAAAAATTGCTACGTGGAGACCCAGCGTAAGGGGGCTCCCATACAAATATTGCATTTTATGATATTTTTAAATAAATTAAAATTTTTCAACTTTTGTGAATAAAATCAAAAGTTGTTAACAGATTTTAATCATTTATAGCTTGTTTTGTTTGTTGTTTATATGTCTGGAAGAAGTATAGCTGTAATTTTTTATAGAACTTTAATGCTTTAAACACATTCGAGACAGCAAGCTACCGACTTCATTATGTCAAAAATAGAATACATGTGTGTATAAAGCCTGGTACTCTGTTCAACATTTCACGTGAAATGCTGTCAAAATGCATATGAAAAAAACCTGTGCGGAATATCTATGAAATAATGTTGATAGAGTTGTACTCTGTTTATTTTGTGAAAAAGTTCCGAAATGTTTCTGGCAACATTTTTTTACAACTGCGAAATAATGTAAGTTGCCTTTATTTCACGTGGAATTTTAAGCAAAAGCAAAAAAGGATGAACTGATTATTCAATAAGAAATAAAAAATTAAAATAACACAACCGGTAACAGTTTTTTTTATCCTTATTTACTTTTTTTTATTAAATTTTTTATTAAAAAAAATAATTTTAGTAAAATACATGTGGCGTTTGTTTACATACATGAAACAATGTAGCATACTTTGAAGGAATAAAAACGTCAAATTGTACAAACTCGCAAGATTGGTAACATTGAGAAATGTCAAAATTTTCGTGTGGAATAATCAATGTTGCTCAACATTTTTCACAAATTTGAACAGAGTACTAGGCTTAAGGCAATGATTATTTTCACGACTACACGGCTACATGGCTGCAGGTTGTTGTCTGTGCTTATTTTGTCGTTGTAGCCAAATTAAACTAATTTCTATTTTTGTCCACAACAAAATAGAAAAAGTGCTGCTAATAAAAAAAAAATATTTTAAGATGAGTGCTTAAAATTTTTTTTTTTTTTTGTTTAACAGAAAAGAATCGGCTTGAAACAAGAATATTAACTCGACTCAGCACCAAATTGATATTTATATAATTTTTAAGTATTCTTGAAAGAAGTTCTATAGGAACATGTTGTTCGCGCCAACGCTCCTAGTTAAGAAGTTATAGGTCGTAAAAATTGCAAAATACTTTATCCATATCTATTTAGGTAAAAAATGAATCTATAAAATATGGGAATCATTGGAAAATGCTTCAAAATGTGTTTTACATGAAGTTTAATTCATACAGATTTACCAATTAGGAGGTAATATTATATATTCATACCACGTAGCTGCCATTTTTTTTTTACAAAATTGGCTTTATCTTGTCGATATTTATTTATTTAACCCTAGATATTTGCTTATTAAACTTTCTTTATTGCGGGTTTTTGGACTTGCGGAACACTTAAGTAATTATGTACATATTACAATAATTAAATATGTAACAAGTACATAAATTATTACTACATACATACATATTTTTACTCAAACTTACAAATAAATTGAGAAATTTTCCAAAATAAAATTTTTTAAATCTTTAAAATATAAAATTCTATATGATGGAGTTACTAAAAATATGGTTTATAAAAGCTTGAAGTTTTCTTTCCTATACATAGTCTTTTAAATTGTATTTTAAGAAAAAGTTGTATGAAAATTTTGCATCAAAACACATTTCAAACTTATTTTATTTTTTATGAATACGGCAGATTATGTTTTAATTAATATATTTACAAAATTTTAAGTTTTGTAGAAAATCTTTCAAGCAATACTTATTTTTGAAATTTGCTCTTAACGAAATTTTTAATACATCATGTGAAAGATATTTCGAAGTAGTTTATAATAATACCAGTACTTCTTTGATCCAGTTTTTACCTAAAATGCAGTTGTTGGGTATCACTTGCGCAGAAGTAAAGTTTAATGTTCGAAAAACATCACTCAAAAGTTTTTTTATGCAGCAAATTTTGGCAATTATTGCTGCAGTTAGTTTTCTGAAGCAATAGCTTTTGACATAAAAGAAATCGTTTTATTTTTTTTTTTTTTTGTAATACTTCTTCTTGTCATTTATAAGAAAACTGTCACTTGTTGGTTCAATATTTTTAGTGTGAAATAATAAATGTTGCTCAAAATTTTTCATAAATTTGAACAGAGTACTAGGCTTAACAAACAAAAATTTCGAAATGTTGCTAAAAAATTATTTTTGTTACCAAAAAAAAAAAAAAAATTATATTTCTAAAACGACCGCGCATGTTAGAAAAAAATTTAACGTTTAATAATTAGTATTGTGGTTATTTTGTTGAACTATTTATGGTTTTTAATCCAAATTTTTTTATTATTTTTAATTAGGCTTAAGTTCACGAAATTTAATTTTTCATTAAATTATTTTTATGAAGAAAGGAATTTTTACAACATGAAAATTAATCAAAATTGTTATTGATAATCTTTCATTCTTGACGTGGCTGGGGCTCGAACCCCGGCCGGCAGGTTACCATGACATGTTTCGATTGCAACCACTCAATCTCCTCAGATGGATTTGCCGTCTTACACTCGCAGCCATCGACGACTGCTGACGTCAATAGTCAAACATCAATCCTTAAACCAAATTGTATTCTAACATTTGGTAGATCGAAATTTGCTTTCCTGAATGATTATCCATTTTAATTGATTTTACATGTTTTTTCCTTACTTCTGTTTTGACTACTGACGTCAGCAGTCGTCGATGGCTGCGAGTGTAAGACGGCAAATCCATCTGAGGAGATTGAGTGGTTGCAATCGAAACATGTCATGGTAACCTGCCGGCCGGTGTTCGAGCCCCAGCCATGTCAAGAATGAAAGATTATCAATAACAATTTTAATTAATTTTCATGTTGTAAAAATTCCTTTCTTCATAAAAATAATTTAACGTTTAAAGGAAATTTTATTCCGGATTTTCGTTATTTTTAGTAACTTCAATAAACTGAACCCTTTTTGAACCTGTTTTGGATTCAGCGTACCCGAATTAAGTTAAGTCGCCAGTTGCCCGGTTTGTCTAAAAAAAAAGTGTCAAATTCTAGCACAGGGTAATTGTTTGATAAAACTTGCGAAAAGCAATTAAAAAACGTTTTTAAAATATAACAGAAAAAAGAAATTAATTGTACTTTATATTTATACTGTGTACTTTTTTTTCTTAACCTTTAATAATCAATGTACTTTAATTGCAACAAAAAAAGTTGGGAACCCTAGTTGTGATTGTTTCTGATTCTAAACCGAAAATATCGTTGTATGAGGCACAAAGCTCAGTTAATGTATTTTTAAATTGTTCGGGAAAATTTTCCTGCAAAATTTTTAATATTTCTGATTTTCTGTCTAGATTTTTAGTTGGATTTCTTTCTATTATATCATATGCGAAAAGGTTTTCTGTTTTTATTTTACTTTTATTAACTGTTGTTATAGTGTTATTTGTATTTAGAATACGAATAAATGCTTTATTAGATTTTACCAATGTGTTTGCAATGAAAACACCTGGCTCAAGCTCTTGATTTGGAATTAGTATTTCATTATCGCAGTTAATAAAATTAACTTGCCGTATTACTTCGGATCTTGGTGGTAAAATAATATCATCGCAGTTATTCGTAATCGGTATTTCCATTGATTGTGGTATATTAAAGGGGCGTAGGATAAGGTAATCATTATTTTCATTGAAATCTAATATACAATTGTATTTTTTAATGAAATCCATTCCAATGATTCCGTCACAGGGTATTGGAAAATCATTTTGTACTACTTGGAAGTTATGGGGTATCAAGAAATTCTTAAATTTTAAATCGAAAAATGTATTAATTTTACCTTGTCCTATTCCAGTCAATGTGGTTGTTTTGTTAATATTTATTTGGTTTAGTTTGAAATGTGTTTTTTTATGAGTGAAATGTCAGCTCCTGTGTCTATTAGTAGTTTTACAGTGGTGTTAGTTTTATCTATTTGAATATTAATGAAGAAACAAAAACTGAGGTTCAGATTATATACATTATTATTTACTGAGTTTCTCTTTGGGAATGATTCGAGTTTTCCGAATAATTTTCATTTGAGTCTGTTGCTCTGACGTAGTTTCTAGTTCTATGATTGTTATTGTACCTTTGTTGGCTTCTGTTGTTGAAGTTATTCCTATTAGTATTATTACTATTGTTGGTGTTATTATTGTCGTTATTATATCGTGGATAATTTTTTCTTTTATTAAATTTTACATAATTTCCTCGGAAATTGTTGTTTGGTTTCTGTCCAAAATATAATATGGCATTTTGTTGCCCATTTGCCTCTGTGCAACTATTTATAAATTTACCAACAGCTTCATTCAAACTGTTAAATTGTCCTGCCTCCATGATAAGTTTTACTTTATCAAGGGTGCAGTTTTTAGTACGTGCTTTTACAGCAACTTGCGTCGAGTATTTGGTTGCTAATTGGCATGGCAAACCATCTGAGATATATGCATTTTCTAAGGATTTCGCTAGGTTTTCTATTTCGTTACAATAAGCGTTTGGTGCTTTATTGAATTGTTTTGTACTCATTATTTTTGCAGAAAGGACTTCAACAGATTCGCTTTTCACGCTAACTTTGAGTTTGGTTATTATATCTGATATGAGTGATTCATTAGTTATTAAATTTCTAGCCGTTCCTTTTAATTTGGTTTTTATTAAGGATACTGCAGCTAACTCATGTTGACCCTTTATTGTATCAACTAAATTTAATGAATCGATAAAGGATGTCAGATTTTCAGGCTTCCCATCGAAGTCTGTAATTAGCTTGGAAGCTGTATTGAGAAATTCAACGATTGTTTGGGTCATTGTGTCTGTTGTCGATGGTATAGTGAAGTTCACTTTCGTGTATTGAATTAGGTAATTCTATTGTTATAGCCTTTTTTGCTGCTATTTTTGTAATTTTTATTTTTTAAATCTAAAAAAATGCATCTGCTGCAGCTTGATGTGATAATGTAAGTCTGTTATAATAAACGTTAAATAAAACTCGTATTTTCTCGAGATTTTTAAAAAGGTTATTAAAATGAAGTCTTATTGTTTCTTCTCTGATAGTTCTATCAACATTTGTATGTACGTCCGAATTTTTCTTTAATTAATCTGGCTTTGTTTACAATTTGGTTCCATTCCATTTAAGTGCTCTATTTATTATTTTTTATTATTATTATTTATATTTTCTTTGATTTTTTTTTTCTATACTTTATCTAAGTTATTTGCTCGACTTACATATTTTCTCTTAAGGGATTTCTTATTTTAAAAGTAAGTCTACTGTACTAATAATTATAGCTATAATCTATAATTTCTACGTTATTCACTACATTTGCGTTCGGTTTTTCTATCTTAGAGTTAGGTTTTCCCAATGTAATATTTTCTATATTTATATCTATATCTAATTTAATTTTTTGTTTTTATTTTCTACCTTTCCTCTGCTATTCTAGGTGCTGTAGCCAAATCTTCTTCTGTAGGTTCTCCTTTCATTCATATCAGTTTCCAGTATTTGATGATGAAGAATTTACAATTATGAATATATTTAAGATTATATTGTTATATTTTTATTTATTTCTAAGTTGTCAACGGCGGTTAACGCCTACCGACCTATGAGTTCACTCTAGGTGCACTTCATTTCATTTTAAGTTTAGTTATTTTTAATTTAATCAGCTGCTGCAACTCATTTATTCAGAGTTTTGTGGCGTCTTTCCAGCTGGGTGTGGGTTGTCTGTTTATTTCCATAATTGGCAAATGATTCCTTAGATGAGCTTGGATAGTCCTCAAAATGTTATCTTGAAGGGTCTTCTTGTTAATTGTTGTTTTTCTTCCATTCCAAGGTCAATGGCTGTGGACCTTCTTCGGACATCTGGCGGAGACTTGGCTGTCCGCCAGGAATTGGTTAAAATGGAATATTTTCCCTCTTTGGGTGCTTTATAATGTAGCACTCCAAAGGACTGGTAGATAAATTTAATAATTTTGCTTTGGGTGCTTTATATTTGAGCACTCCAAAAGCCTGGCAGGATCGCCATGTAAATTAACACAATTTCTTTTGTTTTCTTTCTATAGAAGGTGCAATTGAGTTGCACTCTTCACTGTGTTTATTTTTTAATTGTTCTTAAATTATAAATTATTCTAGCTTATATACTACTTATGAGAATTTAGCTTAGCCTAATAATAATACATGTTTGTGTGTATTTTACATATTTTCCCACGTTGGAAACAAATGGGTTTCAAATAACTTTTCACAATTAAGCATGAGTGCATTTAGTGCAGAGTCCGCCAAACACATACATTTACATTTCTTGTTTCTCTTGGTTGTTTATTTTTGAGCGTAATTGTTTTTGTTTGTTCAGTGTTTTCGAGTAAAAATACAAATTATTTTCTCATGCTCTCTTTATTTGTGTGAGAGCATTCGCACATGTGCGGTGTTTTGCAGATCTCTGATTTAGTGTGACAAACGATATTTGGATGTCAGTCACTTAAAGTAATGAATTCATCATTACTAAAATAATACAATCATGCTACACTACAGCAGGGTCCATAAAAACTGACTTAAATTTTTCCCAACTGCTTAAGTCGTTCTCATGTGATGCAAGAAGATTCTGGCTTAATGCTTCGGAATATGCAGAGACTACTGCTGGATTTTTTAAATTATGGACGTTGACAGGTCTCGTATTGCTGTTGTTGTTTCGTATTGCCGCTAGTTTTATTAGGTGGCGATCGATTGCCATATCGGCGCGTCTAAAAGGGACCCTCGCCACTTGCTACTTATTGTCACTTGGTCGATTTGATTCTCCGTTATTTGGTCAGGAGATACCTTGGTTACCTTGTGTATCCTTTTGTGCGAAAATAAGGACCCCCCTGCAACTAAGTTTTTTTTTTACTGTTAGGACCAGCACTCAGGGGATGACCCCTACTAATGCATTGCATTGTGTTGGAACTAGGAAAATAGGTTGTGGGAAGGGGGATAGAGGGAGTAGTGTTTGTGAACATTCGATTTGAACTTAATCATGTTGTAAGTGAGAGGGAAGACTTCTGCAGGAAGGTTATTCCACATACGAACTGTGCGGGAAAAAAACGAATTCTTTCTGTAATGCGTTGTACGATTCACCTGCCAATCGACCACATAAGAATGCGCTCTTGAGGAAAAACGTGTATTACAAACGTACGGGTTTCGAGAACCAGATCCCTAATTTCGTCAGAACACATCCCATTGTAGTAACGATAAAACAGACAAATACAACCCACATTGCGACGGTGCTCAAGGGAGTTAATAGAATTGGATACCCTACTGTCACCAATGAGAACCTTCACCCTCTCCTGCACGCGGTCGAGAAGCTCCAAAATAGACTTTGAAGCACCGGCCCACACATGAGAGTTGTATTCCATACGCGGTCGGATATAGGTGGTATAAATAGTAAGGAGATCAGATGGAGTGAAGTATATCTTACACCGTCTTAGAAAACCGAGGCACTTGAATGCTTCTTTCGACACTTTGAATATATGTTCTGTCCATCGGACATCACATTGTATCCTCATGCCCAGAACATCAAGAGATTCTGATTCCTCAATTATTATACCACCCATATATACAGATGAGGCACTTTGATTTGTCACGCATTTATGCGTCAGCACGCAACATTGGGTTTTTCGGGCATTAAAATCGACCCTATTCGCACGACCCCACTCCGAGATTATGTCAAGTTCTCGGCCAAGCGTATCATTCATATTCTGCCTCATAGCAGCGACATCGGATACGCTTGGTCTGCATTCGAATGAGAACGAGTGGCAAAGGTTGCTGTCATCTGCAAAATAGATAGGGTTGGAAGTTTGACAAAGGAGGTCGTTTAGAAAGATAAGAAATAGAGTAGGAGAAAGAACGGAGCCTTGCGGCACTCCTGAATGAATCTTGAACTCTTTTGACGAAACCCCATCTATAACAACTCGTATAGTGCGATCTCTGAGAAAACTCGATATAAATCGAGAGAAATTATCACCGACACCAAATGCAGCAAGTTTTAACAAGAGTGCACCATGCCAGACTCTGTCAAACGCCTTGGAAATATATAAAGCAATTACTTTACTTTTGCCAAAATGGTGAATGGAACGGCACCATTTTTCCGATAACAGAGCTAATAAGTCTCCAGTAGAGCGACCTCTACGAAAGCCATACTGGCGGTCGCTTAGTAGGTAGTTTGATTCTAAATATTTGACAAGATGGTAATTTACCATACTCTCCATAACTTTGGAAAGTGCCGAACAAATTGCTATTGGGCGGTAATTTTCAGGGTTATTAGCGGTACCTTTTTTAGGAATTGGCGTTACGTTAGCAACTTTCCAGCAGACTGGAAATTCCGCGGCACGGTATAAAGTGCTGAAAAGGTTTGCTAAGGGACGAGCTAGCGTCGAAGAGCACTGCTTCAAGACCAGTGCAGGTATACCATCCGGCCCAGGAGACTTGTTTATGTCGAGATCCGCAAGAACCCTTTTAACAGCTCGACCCCGAAAAAATATTCTAGGCATAGTTACGGATACTTTTTCGAGTTCGGGTAGTGGTTGATTGCTAGCTGGTAGGTAAGAATTATTAGCAAATAATTCGGCAAAACAATTAGCCTTATCAACCTGGTCCGTGAATGATCGGCCATCCTCTAAAAGAGTTGGTATTGAAGAACTAGCATTAACCCTTACTCTTTTAACGAATGACCAGAAGCTTTTACTACGCCGAGGAGCAGCAAGAACTTCAGCACGAAAACGTTGCTCGTGAAGAGTTTTTTCCCGTCTAAGTACTTTGGCACACGAAGACCTTGCCATTTTGCGTAGCAATTCAGTATCAACGTTTTTATTTTTACGCCAATTTCTGAATGCTTCCTCTCTGGATCTGACTGCTGATTTGCACGACTGATTAAACCAAGATTTGGATCGAGGTTTATTCGAAGCTTTTTTAACTGGGATGAAGATTTTCATTCCCAGCATTATTACGTTTTCAACCATTTTCGCCATGGCATTGACGTCATTGTCCAGGAAACAGAGTTTCCAATTGAAATGCCGAAAAAAGTCATTGAGCTTAGCCCAACGTGCTTTTCCATAAACAAATATTGATCGTTTCGTAGCCCGTCGTGAAACGTTCCGAAGTTCGGAGAACGGAAAAGAGACGGAAATGGTGCAATGATCCGAGTTTCCGAGAGGTGCTAGAACCTCAACTTCGTACTTTTGAGGGTGCAAAGAGAGGAAGAGGTCAAGGGTATTGTGTTGGTGCCCATCAACACACGGAATATGTGTTGGTTCATTCACCAGTTGCACGAGGTGGTTGTGCGCAGCAAAAAGCTCAACATATTGGCCTTCATAAGTTGTACGGTAAAATCACCAGCAACAACGATTTCACTGTCGGGACAATACTCAAGAATCTTCGCTATTGAGTCGGAAAGGAAGTCGAAGCCCGATAAGGTAATATCCCTTCCCGCATTAGTAGTAGGGAAATGGGGAGGCAGCAAAAATGCTGCCTCCCCATTCGTTTTTTCCCCATATACCACAGAGGGAGCATTTTGCTTTTCATTGAAAGCAGCAAAAATTCTGCTTCCCCATTCGTTTTTTCCCATATACCACAGAGGGAGCATTTTGCTTTTTTTTTCATTTAAAGCAGCAAAAATTCTGCCTGTTTTTGTTCCCTATGTATTTTCCATAAGGAGGAATTTTGAATATAAACAAAATAAAGAATTTTTTGTTTGAGTATTTTTCAATAAAAGAGAGAGTAATATTAATTCTCTTCATTGAAGAAAATATAAGGTGATCTATATTTTCTGCAATGAAGAGAAATTTAAAAAATATGTATAAATAAAAATTGTTTGAGTATTTTTTTTTTAAATAAGAGAGTAATATGTAATATAGTTTAAATATTCAACATAGAAATTACAAGTTAATAACCTTTACGTTAAAGTAAAAATAAAAGAAAAAATGCAATCGTATGCATTTTTTTTAAAGTTAAAAAATTAACCTTGAATATTTGTTTCGCATTAAATTATGAGTCAATAAACTTTTCGTTAGGGTAAAAAAAAAAAATAAAAAAAAAAAAAATGCAATTAACAATATTATTATTTAAATGGATTTATTTAATTAGTCTGTAGACTACTTTCAAAGTGCACAAACATTTATTAAAAATAAAAAGTATATTCTATAACATGGCATCGTTCAATTGCAAATTCTGTAAATCGGTATTCGAGGAAAAGGACATGCTCGACACTCATGAAGTCCTTCACTGCCGTGAATGCTTCAAATGGTTCTCAAAAGTAAATCATCTGAGGGAGCATGAAAAGTCGCATGCTACTACATCGCTTAGATGTAATAGTGGAGAACAGGTTATTGAAATGTCCAATTTAAAAAACCTTAAATGTGTGAAAAGGACATTTAAGGATAGAATCGTCACATACATTTATGAAAATCAAAAAGAAGAGATTCTACATCCACAAGAGTTTTTCAATGGAGTTTGTTTGGATCTTTTAAAAATTCTTAATGGAAGCCTAAAACAACACGTTACTATAAAGTATAATCTAGAGCTGGAATGTGAATACATACAAATAAAAAATGAGGATATATACATTCGCTCTATTACTCATAGATCTAAAATGCAATTCCTGACTTTAAGCGACAACGTGGAGGACTCCCTCAAAAACCATTTTTTTAATATATGTACAAAAATGTCCGAATTTCAGGAGAGGGACAGTGGATGGTCTCTACTAAAAATAAAAATACTGGAAATAAATATAAATAAATCATCGTTTATTAAAGGTTCCAAATATATTCCAACACCACAGTGGATAAGAAAAAAACAGGGTGTTTTTAATTTCCAAAACGATGATGACTACTGCTTTAAATGGAGTATTATTGCTTCATTTTTAGGCAATAATCAAAATTTATTGAAAGATATAAGTATATTTGAAGAAAAGTTTCAAATAGGAGATAATCTTATAAATTTTGAAAGATTGGAGTTCCCTCTTAAGTTAAAGGATATTAAGATATTCGAAGAAACGAATTCAGATATAAGTGTTAATGTATTTGGTTGTGAGGGAAGTCAAATTGTGGGACCATATTACCTTACTAGTGAAGTGAAAGACCATCATATAAATCTACTTCTTTTAACGGCTGAAGAATGGTCCCATTATGTGTTAATAACAGATATTTCAAGGTAACAAACGTAAATTACAAAATTTTAATTCCAAAATATTAATTTTGTTTTATTTTTTTTTTTTTTTTTTTTTTTTTTTTTTTTTTAGGCTAATAAGAAGTAGCTTAACTTCTCATAAGGGACGGGTATATCTTTGTAACGCATGTCTTCAATACTCTTCAAGTGCCAAAATTATGAAAGATCATGAAGAAGGTTGTAAGAAAGTCGTTTCAAAAATGCCGAAGCCGGAAGACTGTGTGTTACGCTTTAAAAACTACCAGAAACAATTAGATGTACCATTCGTCATATATGCAGATTTTGAGGCTTACTTAGAAAAAATTGATGGGAGTGATGAACATGGAAACATTCAAAAACACATAGCTTGTGCATTTAGCTATTATATTAAGTGTAGTTTTGATAATAATTTAGATAGATTTAACATTTATTTTGGTGAAGATGCTCCCTACGTATTTATTGAAAATTTAATTAAGGACACTAAAGAAATTTTTACGAACTCCTTATCTACCCATCAAACCATGACAGCACTTACTAATGTTGAGATAACTTCACATAATCTTGCAACAAATTGCCACATATGTGAAAAAATCTTAGGAAGTGACAAAGTAAAGGATCACTGTCATTTGACTGGAAAATACAGAGGAGCGGCGCATAACTCTTGTAATCTTCTGTACCAAATTCCTAAGTTTATACCGGTATTTTTTCATAATTTTTCTTCCTATGATTGCCACTTATTTGTAAAAGAATTATCAAAATTTGAGGGTGATATAAAAGTAATTCCTCTCAACAAGGAATTATATATATCATTATCAAAATTTATACCAATGCAAAATAATAAGAGCTTAGAAATTCGATTTTTAGATTCTTTTCGATTTATGGCGTCTAGTTTAGAATCTCTTGCCAACAATTTAAATGACAATGATTTTCAAACTCTCAAAAAAGTTTATCAACAGAAAAATGAATTTGATTTAATAAGAAAAAAGGGAGTATTTCCTTACTCTTACATTGATTCAATGGAACGCTTTTATGAATCAAATCTTCCCACTAAAGACAATTTTTACAATATTTTAAATAATACTAATTGCACTAATGAAGACTATGAACATGCTCAAGATGTTTGGAGAACTTTTAAATGCACTGACTTATTAGATTACGCCAAATTATATTTAAAAACAGATGTTCTTTTGTTAACAGACATTTTTCAAAATTTTCGACACATTTGTAAATCTATTTATAAACTTGACCCATGCCAATATTATACTGCCCCAGGACTATCATGGGATGCTATGCTAAGAACAACTAAAATAGAGTTAGAACTGCTAAGTGATGTCAATATGTACAATTTTATACAAGATGGAATTAGGGGAGGCTTAGTTCAATGCTCAAAGAGATATTCTAAAGCAAATAACAAATATTTGGAAGACTTTGACAGTAGTAAGCCTTCAGAGTATTTAATGTACCTCGACGCAAATAACTTGTATGGATGGGCAATGTCAGAATATCTTCCCCATGGAGAATTCGAATGGAATTATGAAGAAGGCATTTTAAATAATTTGGATGTTGCTAATATATCAGATACATCTGAAATTGGTTATTTTTTGGAGGTAGATTTAGAATACCCCGAATACTTACATGAAACGCATAATGATTTACCATTTTGTCCAGAAAATAAAATTATTGGTGAATCCAAATATAGAAAGCTAATTGCAGACTTGACATCAAAAACAAAATATAAAATTCATTATAGGGTTCTTAAACAGTGTTTGAAAAATGGACTGAAATTAAAAAAAATTCATAGAGCGTTAAAGTTTAAACAATCTCCATGGCTAAAAAAGTATATAGATTTAAACACACATCATAGAACATTAGCAAAAAATTCATTTGAAAAAGATTTCTTCAAACTTCTTAACAATGCTGTTTATGGAAAAACTATGGAAAACGTTCTTAATCGTACAGATGTTAAAATAGTAAGTGATTGGGAAACTACAAATCGTAATCATTTAGGAGCAAGAGCACTAATTTCTAAGCCAAATTTCTCGAGTATTACACAATTTTCCAATAATATGTTTGCAATTCAATTAAAACTTATGCAAATAACTTACAACAAACCAATTTATTTAGGCTTTGCTGTGCTAGAACTGTCTAAATGGAAAATGTACGATTTTCATTATCAATACATGAAGCCAAAGTTTCAATCCAATTTAGCTTTAAATTATATGGATACAGATTCATTTATCTACACAATAAAAACAGACGATTTTTATGCTGATATTCATGATGACATTGCTTCAAGGTTTGACACATCTGAATATCATCCTAATAATATTTTTAACCTGCCATTATTAAATAAAAAAGTTTTAGGTATGATGAAGGATGAAAATAGTGGAAAAATTATGAAAGAGTTTGTTGGGCTTCGATCAAAAATGTATTCATTTAAAACAGTCGGTATGAATGAAATAAAAAAGTCTAAAGGTGTCAAAAAATCGTGCATAAAAAACCTTTCAATGGCAGACTATAAAAAATCATTGTTTGAAAAAGTAATTATTTCTGATACAATGAATACATTTAGATCTAAGCTTCATCAGCTGTATACTCAAAAATTACACAAGGTTGTCTTGAGTTATGCGGATGACAAAAGAATTATCGCTTCAGACCAAATAAATACTTATGCACGAGGACATTTCAGACTTCAATCTAACTTTGACAACTTTTGTACAGAAATAGACAATTTTTTAAATGACTCATCTGACGATGAATATTTAATGAACATAGATATTTAAATTAATATTTAATAATTATGATATAATAAAAAAAAAAAATGTACAAAAATTTAAGATACATAAAAAAAAAAATAAATAAAACAATATACATATATTAATAAATACACTTTTATTAAAAAAATTTTTTTTTTTTTTGATTTTATTTCTAAAATAAGTTTTTAAATATTTTGCCATAATACATTTTCAGTATCGTAATCTAATTTTTTTCGATTTCTTGTTACACGAGGAGAGTATTGGTAAGGTAAAGTTGATTGTTTCATATTTGAGTAATTATCATTTTTTGATAATATTCTTATTTTTGGGGTTCTTTTTTCCGAAAAACTTTTAAGACGCTTAGCTACGGAAGATGCAGAAGAAGGATTAAATTTTTGTATTGTTGTATCCATATCGTTTTGATCATCATTATTTGTATAAATTTCCTCAGGCAAATTCAAATCTGTTTGCAGTGCTATACTACTCGATTCAGGTGTTATAGTTTGAGTTTCAATATGCTTCTTATACACCTTTTTAGTTTGAGTTTCATTATCGCGCAAATTATTTAATGCTGATATTTTAATCTGGTTAGATGTTCGTTGGGATCCAATTAGATATTTAGCTAGTTCTTGTTTAATATAATACCATTTGTTAATATCTTTTAGAGAATGTGAACCATATATTGGTAAGAGTTTCCGATGCAAAAAATCTGAATCAGAATATTTAACTTTAAATTTTTCGTAAGTTGATGGATGAAGAACTATAAGTTTTGATAAATTATTTGACATTTTCTAAAATTTTTCCAATGACTCCACTTAATATCGATGAAATAATAATGGGTAAAAATCCTCCCTTTTGAATAAGATGTTTCCTCTTTTGACGCATAGAGGTTTGTGATGAGCAAACTTTCCTCAAAGTATTTTTATATGGTTTTAGTTTTTTAAACACAGTTTTGTTTATTTTATGATTTCTGTTTATAATATTTAAAATAATTTCATTTAAAGTTTTTATAACAACATTGTCAACATTTTTCAAAATTGCATTTCGTAGTTTGTGATCCGCTTTTTTAAGAACATAGAGAATATGTTTGTTCTCCTTCAGTAACTTTAGATTTGAGGTCATTGCTTATATTTGCAAATATATAGTAATCTGTATTAAAAATATTAGATCTAAATCTAAAAGCGTTAGGTATATCTTGAGTAAGATCAACAATTAAATAACCATGAGCCTGTTGTGTACAATGATTATATACATCTACTAATGATTTTGAGTTTTCTGGATATACTTGACGAGCTAAATGTTGAAATTGTGTCTTATCTCTTGGGTTTTTAAACATAACTATATATTTGGAGTTTAATGAAATGTCTCTCGAATAAGCCCCTTTATGAAAAATATTTTGTGTAACTAAAATTACACTTAAATTTCTATGATGAGATCCTTTTGTAAACAGTTCACAAACTTTCTTATTTGATGTTTCAAGCATTAAATCATCCAATATTATCAAAGTAGATTCTTCGTCATTCGTATTAAAAGTCTCTGGAATTCCTCTGACAAACTCTACATTTTCTATATTGGAAAGTGAATTTTTTTCAGAATAACACCATATGATTCGGTCTATATCTTTAGATATTATATTTTGATTTTTTATAATATTTTTAATAAAAGTAGATTTCCCACAGCCTGAGGGACCACAAACCATCATTGTAAATGGATATATAAACTGATGAAACATGTTTGCACTCTTAAAAACCATTTGTTAATGAATTAAAAAGGAAGAATATTTTTATTAATATGAGTAAAAAAAATCTTATTGACGAAATTCATAGTCAAGCTAGAAAAAACTTTAAGCGACGTAAGTTTATTCAAAAGGGAATTTTAGATACTTGGCAAATAGATTTGGTAGAGATGATGCCATATGCTAAATTTAATAAAGGTTTCAAGTATATGCTTACTGTAATAGATGTTTTCTCAAAGTATGCCTACGCTTTGGCATTAAAAACTAAAACAGGATTTGAGGTTTCAAAATCATTTAAAAGAATTATAAAGTTAAACAGTAACAAAGCTCCTAAAAACGTGCATTCAGACCAAGGAAAAGAATTTTACAACACACATTTCAAAACTTTAATGAAAGAGCTAAACATTAATCATTATCATACATATTCAAATTTAAAAGCTTCAATAGTTGAACGATTTAATAGGACTTTAAAAAATAAAATGTGGAAACAATTTAGTATGCAAGGAAATTATAACTGGATAGATACATTAGATAAGCTGTTGAAAGAATATAACTCATCTTATCACAGAAGTATAAAGATGAAACCTAGTTCAGTTAATAAGCGAAATGAAAAAAAACTTCTAAGAACTGTATATAATAATTTAAAAGTTTTTAAAAATGGAAAATTCAATATTAACGATTTTGTTCGCATAAGCAAATATAAAAATGTTTTTGAAAAGGGATATACACCAAATTGGTCTACAGAAGTTTTTAAAGTAAATAAAATTAATGCAACAAACCCTGTCACATACCAGCTAAAAGATTTTAATGGAAATGTAATTAAAGGTGGATTTTATCAAGAGGAGTTATTAAAAACTAAAGTTCCTAACATCTTTTTAGTTGAAAAAGTCTTAAAACGTAGAGGCGAAAAACTATTTGTAAAATGGTTGGGTTTCGGAAAAGAATATAATTCATGGATTAATCAAACAGATTTTAGTTAATAAACTAAATTTTTCATATATGTATAACACACAACTTATAATATTTAACATTTCTAAGTAATATGGCATCAAGCACAGAGGAAAATAGTATTTATGTTACTTTATTAAGTAACGATTCAGTAAATTTATATAAAAACACTTCAAGTACTTTCACAAATTTATTAAAGCAATCTCTTAGCATGAGTGACCAGTGGGAAGTCGGATTATCAGATATATCCTTCTCGATAGAGAATAAACAACTAAATATGAATCAAAATATACTTAAACGTAAAAAACGCAACATTTCAAATTTAAATAATCAATCTGTAAAAACATTGAACATTGACTCTAATAATGAATATGATGAAATTAAAGCAAAATTTAAAGAACTAATGGAAACATCCGACGAGCTAAAACTAAAAAATATTAATAAAACTTCAAAACTTGTTAATACATTAAACATTGTTAAACCCCAATCTAATATATCTATAAGAGAAAACGATACTCGTAACGTAGATATAAAAAGTTCAAACATAGAACAAAATGTTCAAAAAACTAGTCCTGAATCTACAACAACTGATGAAAAAGATCCCATATTATCGTCATCAAATTATATATTCGAAAAATCTTTGAACAAATTCTCTGACAACATAAATAAGTTTATTAATAAATTTGAATCGTCTGATATAAGTGAAAACATATTTATTTATACTGATATAATAAAACCTCGGAATGTTGGTAGTAAAAAAATTAAATGTTTAAAAATATTTTCAGTAGCAACATTAAAGAACTATATTCATTTCAATAGAATTGAATATTTTCCTCTTGAAGCCTATAATATAAATGATATTTCCATAATGATTCGAAATGATGAAAAAGAAGAGATAAGCTTTAATAAATTAGTTCCCGTCTATTGTACTCTACACTTTAAAAAAAAGTGTATATAAAATAGGTGTGTAACCAAACAATATTAATCATTTTTATTACAACCATGGATACGATTTATACAAGTTATTATAATAATCAGTCTGGAGAAAATATACAAAATATTGGTGAAATATATCACGCACCAAGAATTTTACAATACGGTCGTGGTATTGGATCCATATTTTCGGCTGTATTTTCACATTTAAAACCCTTATTTAAAACGGGGATGAATATATTAAAGAATAAATCATTAGATATTGGAAAGGAAATTTTAGAAGAAATTGGAACAAAGCCAATAAAAGAAATCTTACTAAACAAAGGAAAAAAGGTCATACAAAATATAAAAGAAGCTACTATTGATAAAATGAAAACAATGCAGAAAGGTAAAGGTCGACGTATAAAACTTAAACGTTTAAAGCAAAAGCAACAGATTAAATCAAAACGTTGTAGAGGAAAGAACTTTAAGGATATTTTTGGAAATTGGAAATGTCAGGATTTATAGAATGTATGAAGAGTGAGTTGGATTTATTTGAATCTCCTCCAATTCAAACCAGCGTTGTTAAAACCGAAGAAATAAGCTACAATCCAATTGCCTCACTAGATAATTCGAGCACAATTGAATTTGTATCACTAGGCAATGGTGAAACATATCGAGATCTGAACAGTATTTATCTTCGACTAGTAATTGAATTAAAAGGAAACGGAGGAGTAGTTAATAACTTACTGCATTCCTTGTTTAGAAATTGTATTGTTCACCTTAACAATAAAAATGTATCACAACCTGACAATAACTATCACTATAGGGCTTATATTGAAAAATTGTTAAATTATGGAAATGATGCCAGATCTACACATCTTGAATCATGTGGCTGGGCTATTGATACAAATAAAATAAATTCATTAGTTGATAAAGAAAATCCTGGTTTAGACAAGAGAAAAAAACTATTTAAGGATGGGAAGAGAGTAGAGCTTTTTGGAAAACTTCATGTTGATGTATTTAACCAACAAAAATACTTGCTTAATAATGTTGATCTAAAGGTAACTTTAAATTTGGAAAAACCGGAATTTTACATTTTAGAAGGTGGCGATAAAAATGAATCCTATATTAAAATACATGAAGCTAATTTATATATAAACCACCTTACTATTAATCATAATATTCTAATGGCTCATCATAATGTATTACAATCAAGAAATGCTATTTATCCTTATAAAAGAGTGGAAATAAAAACGTTTACAGTACACCCTGGAAATCACTCATTAACTTTAGATAACGTTATACTTGGACAGTTACCAAATTTTTTAATTTTTGGAATGGTGTCTAATAAAGCATATACTGGAGAGAAAAAAGAAAATCCATTTAATTTTCAACATTTTAATTTACAAAGATTTAATTTGGTTGTTAATGGAGTACAATTTCCTGCACAACCAATTGAACTTAACTACAATAACGGAGGAATAATAAGTACTCGTGGTTATCAAACACTATTTAAAGGAACTGGAATTCATCATTTCGATAAAGGTCATCAAATAACTAAAGAACTTTTTGATAACGGATATTTTTTACTTGCTTTCGACTTGACACCAGATCATAATAATAATTCTAATTGTGGTAATTTAATAAACCAGGGAACTATTCGTATTGAAGGGCGTTTTGGCAAACCAATTATTGAAGCAATAACGTGCTTAGTATATTGTGAATTTGATAGTGTTATAGAAATTGACAAAACGCGTAATATTATTCAAACACTATGAATTCAATCAATATTAAAAATACTTTAAACTCCAATAATATAACCAAATATAAATTTAAAGGTGTATTTGCATGTAATAAATTACCAACACAACCAGTTTCAAAACCATCATTTTACGTTGCTAACACTGATCCATCACATATGCCTGGACAGCATTGGGTTGCTTTTTATTTTCCTACAAACAAACCTGCCGAGTACTTTTGTTCTGCTGGTCAATCTCCCAATAAGTCTTTTAGGTTATTTTTAAATAAAAATTGTAAAACTTTTACTTATAATAGTCTTCGAATTCAGAGTGAAACTTCAATTTTATGTGGTGTTTATTGTTGTGTATTTATTTATTTAAGATGTAAAAACATAAGTTTTAATAAAATTTTAAAATTGTTTAATTATTTCAATTTAAATTATAATGATATTTTAGTTTTAAGTTTATTTAAGTATATATTTAAGAATTTTTAAAAAATATAATAAAAAAATATAATAAAAATATAGTTATTGTTTTTCTTCCACGATTCTTGTCGCCTCTAAAAGGATTTCATCCATACCATCGTACAGGTGCCATATCGGTATTGATATTAAAACATCGTCCTGCCCGTCATAAAGCGCAAGGAATATTTTTAAATCTATTGGCGGTAATATAAGCACTTCTGTTATATTAATTCTGTCTGTTCTGTTTTTTTGGTTAATTTGATTTGTTTGGTTATTCATTGTGGCTTTTCTAATAGATAGTTGCCAAATAAGAGATTTGTTTCTTTTTAATCATAAGTTTTTAATTTTTTTTTACTAATAAAAGTTCATTAACTCATAATTTAAAATGAAACAAACATTCAAGGTTAATTCTTAAACATAAAAAAAAAAAATGCTACGATGGCATTTTTTCACAAATGAGAACTTTATTAGCTCATAATTTAATTTTTTACCATAACGAGAAGTTTATTGGCTTATATTTTAATGTGAAGCACACATTCAAGGTTAATTTTTAAACTTTAAAAATGCATACGATTGCACTTTTTACCCTAAAGAAAAGTTAATTTGCTCATAATTTAATGTGAAGCAAATATTCAAGGTTAATTTTTAAACTTTAATTAAAGTTTATTGACTTTTAATGTCCACAATAACAATTGTGTATTTATTTGTGCACAGAATGTTCTAAAAGTTCAATAACCATAGATCAGTTTTCAAAATATGCTTTGAAAAACATTAAATATATATACCAAAATAAAAACAAAAAAAAAAGTGCATAAGTAAATAAATATATGTTTTACGAGGTATTTTCAAAAGATTTTTAAACTGTTTTATTTAATTAAAAATGGAAAGTGTAAAATTAACTTGTGAATTTTGTGAGCACATAACTTTTGCAAACAAATTTAATAAGAAAAGGCACTTTATGCGCCTGCATAATTTCAGTGTTAAGAAGTCCAAATTTTATAAAAGTCCTTCAGCTATCAAGGAAAAAAGGCTGGAGGATGTTAGTGAAGAGACTCCTGCCTACATCAGAGAATTTATGGAGGAGGATGACTTCTTTTTATCAAAAATAAAGGAGGAGGACTTTAAATTTTAAATTTTTTAAATGTAAAGTTATTTTTTAATAAAACTAATAAAAATGAAAAAAAATTTTTGTTTTTTGTTTTATTATATTTTCTTTATTGTAAGGATTTTTTTTTTCAGAGTTTAGGTATAATTTAAATCGAATATTGCAGGTCCATTTGGTAATTGACGTCCCTTGTAAATAATTGTCCAAACTTTATCATTCATTTGAGTTAAGTATGGATCCTCCTTGTTTAAAAATTTCATCATTCTATTGGGGAGATAAAACCATTTATTGTCATCTAAATTGGCAATGACTTTTAGACCATATTGTGTTTCTTTCCATTCAAAATTCACAATTTTCAAAGATTGGTTTAAAGGTATATCATCTATTCTAATATACTCAGGCTTAATACCTTGGGCAATATTCACAATTTTTTTATACATCTGAAAACAAACAAGAACAAAAATAATAAATAATTTAATATACCTTTATTATGTACGAAATGCTTACCATTTTTATTAAGTTTCCTTTAAAGTGGCAATTAGAATAATGATGTGGAATATACTCCCTAAGCCTTTTTATATTTATGGCAAACTTTCAAATTGAGTTAAATCTTATTTTAAAATACTCAAACAATTTTATTCATGCATATTTTTTAAATTTCTCTTCATTGAAGAAAATATAAGGTGATCAACTTAATATTCTCTCTTTTTTATTGAAAAATACTCAAACAAAAAATTCTTTATTTTGTTTATATTCAAAATTCCTCCTTATGGAAAATACATCGGGAGCAAAAACAGGCAGAATTTTTGCTGCTTTGAATGAAAAAAAAGCAAAATGCTCCCTCTGTGGTATATGGGAAAAAACGAATGGGGAAGCAGAATTTTTGCTGCTTTCAATGAAAAGCAAAATGCTCCCTCTGTGGTATATGGGGAAAAAACGAATGGGGAGGCAGCATTTTTGCTGCCTCCCCATTTCCCTACTACTCGCATTTGTACTTCTGTAAAGAAATCCGAAATGCAAATAGTGTGCATCGATTTTGAATTTAACCCAAAGACAGTTAAATTCCGCATCAAGCATGCCCATTGATTGCTGGCATTGATACACAACTTCATTGCGTATGTATATAGCAAGACCCCGATGAAGATTAAAGAGGGATAGAAGGTGATACCCAGGAATCTGAAAATCAAGTGGATCGGAATTTTCAGACACCTGAGTTTCACATAAGGCGAAAACATCCGGCCGGTGGAGACAAACGTGAGCATACACAGAGAAAAAATTCGCTCTCAGCCCACGTATATTGCAAAAGTCGATTCTAAACCGACCTCTCATCACAACATAAAAAAATTCAAATCAAACGCAAAGTACCGATATTCGCTATGTTAAAAGTCGTTAAAAAACTGTTTGGTGATCAGTGTTATACCTTCATCACCAAAACAGTTCAACAACGATTAACACAAGAACAAAAAATAAAAAGGACGGTTAAAAAGGAACACAAGAGACAATGCCATAACAAGGGCCATAAAAGCCCTGATCTGGTCATCGTTGAAAAAAGGCCATCATTGACGAAATATTATTTTTATTTTTTTTATTGTTGTTTATTGTATTGCTTGCTTTTTTTTATGTTGTAATTGTTGTATTGTTTTAAAACGGTTGTTTGTTTGTTTTTTATTTATTCCAGATTTGTTGTTAATTTTGTAAATTAGTGAGTTTGTAATTTTGATTTTGTTTGTTTGTTGTTCAATTTGTTTTATTTCAGTTTTGTTTTAGTTTATTGCAGAGTTTATTAATTGTTATGTTTATTTTTATTAATTTTTTTTTTAACTGCACGGGCACTAATTTTAATTTATTTTTTTACAATTACAATTACAATTGTTAGATGCACACATTTCCAAAAAGAATTTGTCATTTTCAGTCTTACGTCCAAGTTCAGTTTAAGGCCTAATTTAGGCGTTGAAATCCCCCGTCACGACTAGTATGTTATCGCTATTGCTTTCGCTTATTGTCTTTCAAGAATATTGTAAAACTATTCCTTGCTATCGCGTTCAGCAGCATCTGTCTGGGCATAGCACTGGATGCAAGAAAGATTTCATGCGCGGGTGCGGAACCTGACAGATATTACTCTGTCAGACAACAGTTTCCAAGTAGTAAGAGCCTTTTTCGCTCTCTTTGTCAAGAGAAATCCAACACCACTTGATCTGGGAAGGTTTTTTCCCGAGTATAAAAAGGTGAGACCGTCAGAAGTTATGTGCTCGCTTACTCTAGGCCAACCAGTTTCGCATATTCTTACAAATAGGAGGTTGTAGTTATCTACTTCTTTACAGAGCTGTGCTAGGTGGGATGGTTCTAAAAGCGTTCGTACATTCCAAGATCCTAATCGTGTCCTTGTTTTCATGCTAAATGTCGCCAACGGTAGGTCGGATAGTTCTTTCATGTTATTTGAGGTTTCGTTGATCATAATATCTCGGATGAGTAAAAGATTAGTCTACTGCATCCTATTCTGACGATGGGGTTGCCAACTTAGCCGTCAGACTGGCTGTACATTAGGGTGCACCGAAATTTCAACTTTCGATTTTCGCAAATGCCCAGGCGGAATAAAACTGTTTAATATCTTTAGTTTTTCTAAAATCTTTGGATGAAGTTTCCTGACGATCTGGCCTAAGCAACCTAAGAATGCGTAGGTTTTTCGTTTATCGATGATAGAATAGATTTTAACTTAAGCCAAGTTTGTTACGAAGATGGAAGTTAATGTCTCAGAAGATAATCTGGATGAAGATGAAGAAATTCCGAAAAAACTTTTTAATTCTGGAGGAATTGTTCTCAACGAATACTAGCAAACTTTTAAAATTTCTACAGATTTTTTTAAAAATAGAGCCAAGTTAATGGAATGATTTACCCGAATACCGAAGGGCAAAATATATAATTGGGTACTTAAAAAAAAACGAAAGAGGAATTAAGCTTTGCAAGATTATCATGAAAAAATCACCAAAGATGGGGATCAGAGGAAACATCTATTCAAAGTAATACAAATTTTGTTGTATTTTTAACTAAAGTTTAAGATTTAACACAAACTTTTTTTTTTAATTTTAAGAAGCGATGATTGCTAAAGTATCCTTAAAATTATATAATTTATTAATTTAGCAAATTTCATGCTTATAATATAATAATGCTTTTAATATTTGCATTAGCAAACAATGCTTTATGAAAACATTCTTTAATTCATATTTAGTTCAATATGCAATATGTGTCATTTTGTCTTCAACAAGAGTGAAGAGTTGATGCTTTTTTTCACAAAAAGTTTATTAACATATTTCAACTTATTTAAAACAAACTGTTTGTAACACATATAAAACCGTGGTTTGTTTGATCCACAGGACATGGGAGGATTAATTTTTTCAAAAGTGTTTCTGAATATTCTTATCACTGGAAGGAATAAATTTTACAAATTACACGCCGAGCCAGGAAGAAACAGCCAAAATTCTATATATGTAAATACTTAATGAAGATATGGAATTTACTGAAATTTGACCTTTGACCTCTTTGGGGCAGCACTTAAAGTTCTCCGATTTCGCTCAAACTTTTTACATTTATTGTCTAGACCGATTAGCACAATATTCCACCTGGGCTTCTTAAAAATTCTGCAACAAAATTTCTTTCATACCCAACAAACACGGAGGTTTGATTTCAAATTGAAAATGGTTTGAAATCAAACTTTTTCTCAAACGACAAACGTTTGATAATGATTTGAAAATCATAGCGTTCTCAACAAAAAGGGGAAATTATATTCAAATTGAAAAATGCCTTTATTTTCAACTTGCTTTCAAACGTAATTCTCAAATGTTTTTTCAAATGTGGATTATAATACAATGTGGAATATAAATAAAAATATTTTAATTTTTTTAATTTAAATTTGTTATTTATTTAAATACACTGTGAGATAAACATTCGGCACCATAGCTAAAATATGAAATAATGTTCTTTTCGTCCTCTAATTCTTGCAAAGACAAACTACTTGGCTATTTTTATTTTGAGGATTGTAGCACCGCGATCGTTCAACAAACTTTCTTCACTTTCCCGTTTTATTTTCCTTTTTTCATATTTTTAATCATTGTAATTACTCACAAATAATTTTTATTTTTCACAAGAAATAAGATGATTTTTATATTAAAATTTATATTTAATAGTAAAACACATGTAACCACAAAGTAAAAAATGTAACTTAAATCGCCATTTTTAATGATTACTTTAATTTTTCGCCTTAGTATTGCCAAGTTTATTTTTGATTTGAATTTAACATTTGACATCAAATTGATAAAACATTTGATATTTTCAAATCATTATCAATTTGACTTTAAATGTTAAATCAAACAATTGAAAAACGTTTGAGAATCGTGTTTGATGCCAAATGATAAAGTCATTTCGTATCAAAGGTTTGACTTCCTGTTTGTTGGGTACACTTCAGTGCCACCCTACTGTACATTTTTCACGTTTGTATAGCAAACCGCTTAATATAAGAACATACGTCCGCTTGCAGCCGCACTAATTAGGTGGACAGACGCGGCGATGTTTGGGGAGTAAAAATTTAAAGGTGGTACTCACTCACCTTGTCGATGCCTGTTTGTAAAAAACACATATTGGTAGCTGACATTTATATCTATCCGCAACCTGTGACCCGTCCGCTTGCCTACAGCTCGGCACATGATTTGCATAAATTAACACACAAGTCATCGGAACAGTTTTATGTATATGATGATTTTACTGCCTTATTCACAAAAACTATATTATTTTTGTCAAAGTTATTTTTGGGAATACAAAATTTGTTATTAATAAGATTTCTGCATGACAAACTAAATTCCCAATTTATCATATTTTAATATACGTACACTGAAATTTATTGTTTAGGGAAAGCTAGCTTCTATGCGCATTTCACTTGTTGCTTAGGCCAGATCATCAGGAAACCTTTTCCAAAGATTTTAGAAAAGCTAAAAAATTTGTATAATAAAACCTTAAAACGAATAAGAATTATAAACACTCAAAGTCTTACTTGCAACAATATCAGAGCTTAAACAAAACATCAACAATAAACAGTGGGTTTATCTTTTCTTACATTCCCCTACAATTGGTTGGCTTTTTTCCGACTCGAATTGTAGTTGTAAGTGGGTAAAAATAAAAAGAAAAAACAAATTGCTTGATTTTATTGTTTCAAAATGTGTTTTCGTTAAGTCGTGGTGAAATTACAAGAAAAACAAAACCACTTTTTTCACCCGTATTTAATAACTTTTTTTTGTTTATGTAAATCAGCCGCAACCATCAAAATATAGCTGAGCACGTGTATTTTAACAAAGCATTATATGAAATAAAAAGAAATAGAAATATTATGATAGTGTTTCATATCTGTCGTTTTGAGATATTATACCGAATTTAAAGTGAAAAACGGTTTACTTTATAAAATTTGAAATATTTTTCAGTATAAAGAATATTTTCAAAATTATGCAAATGGTTTGGTATACGAAAAAACTATAAGCTAACCGGTTTGTGGACGAGAAGATAACAAAGTAGTTAACAAAGTAAATCTTGTTCCACTCAAAAAAAAAGAGATCAACAGAATATGTCTCTCTTCACCTGATTAAAATTGAGTATTTCCGGCTGAGCAGAACTAAACTTAGGTGCGGCCAAGTTAAAATAGCGAAATATTGTGAATAGATATGGCAACTTTAGACATTTTATAGAGAATAATATCTTCTTCTTGTTTTCGGTGTATGGGAGAGTATTTCGGCTTTTAACAAGATAACAAAGTAAACCCGGAAATGATATTTATAAAATAATAAATAATTAAAATATTGCGACAAACTATTAGAAAACTAATATATTTAAATTGACTATTGATGTTTGACTATTGACGTCAGCAGTCGTCGATGGCTGCGAGTGTAAGACGGCAAATCCATCTGAGGAGATCGAGTGGTTGCGATCGAAACATGTCATGGTAACCTGCCGGCCAGGGTTCGAGCCCGAGCCACGTCAAGAATGAAAGATTATCAATAACAATTTTAATTAATTTTCATGTTGTAAAATTCCTTTCTTCATAAGAATAATTTAATGAAAATTAAATTTCATGAACTTAAGCCTAATTAAAAATATTAAAAATTTGGATTAAAAACCATAAATAGTTCAACAAAATAACCACAATACTAATTATTTAAATTAGTTTACAAATGTTTGTGTTGGATTCCTTAAAAATATGTATTTTAAGTTTAAAAAAAAATAAATTTCTATTAAACTTCACTTATAAATTTTTATTGAACTTCACTCATTTTTTCTTTTGGCTAAGGGGCCAAAATAAGGACATCCTCCGAAGGTTGGCTATATGCGGCGTATAGCTAAGAACTTAAGCTTCATTTTGGTATACAACTTATTTCAAACTTAAGTTTTTTTTAGAACAAAGTTTGAAAAATTAAATTTCTATTGAACTTCACTCATTTTTTCTTTTGGCTAAGGGGCTAAAATAAGACCATCCTCCAAAGGTTGGCTACATGCGGCGTATAGCTAAGAACCTAAGCTTCATTTTGGTATACAACTTATTTCAAACTTAAGTTTTTTTTAGAACAAAGTTTGAAAAATTAAATTTCTATTGAACTTCACTCATTTTTTCTTTTGGCTAAGGTGCCAAAATAAGGACATCCTCCGAAGGTTGGCTATATGTGGCGTATAGCTAAGTACTTAAGCTTCATTTTGGTATACAACATATTTCAAACTTAAGTTTTTTTTAGAACAAAGTTTGAAAAATTAAATTTCTATTGAACTTCACTCATTTTTTCATTTGGCTAAGGTGCCAAAATAAGGACATCCTCCGAAGGTTGGCTATATGTGGCGTATAGCTAAGTACTTAAGCTTCATTTTGGTATACAACATATTTCAAACTTAAGTTGTTTTTAGAACAAAGTTTGAAAAATTAAATTTCTATTGAACTTCACTCATTTTTTTCTTTTGGCCAAGGGGCCAAAATAAGGACATCCTCCGAAGGTTGGTTATATGTGGCGTATAGCTAAGTACTTAAGCTTCATTTTGGTATACAACATATTTCAAACTTAAGTTTTTTTTAGAACAAAGTTTGAAAAATTAAATTTCTATTGAACTTCACTCATTTTTTTCCTTTGACCAAGGGGCCAAAATAAGAACATCCTCCGAAGGTTGGCTATATGTGGCGTATAGCTAAGTACTTAAGCTTCATTTTGGTATACAACATATTTCAAACTTAAGTTTTTTTTAGAACAAAGTTTGAAAAATTAAATTTCTATTGAACTTCACTCATTTTTTCATTTGGCTAAGGTGCCAAAATAAGGACATCCTCCGAAGGTTGGCTATATATGGCGTATAGCTAAGTACTTAAGCTTCATTTTGGTATACAACATATTTCAAACTTAAGTTTTTTTTAGAACAAAGTTTGAAAAATTAAATTTCTATTGAACTTCACTCATTTTTTTCCTTTGACCAAGGGGCCAAAATAAGAACATCCTCCGAAGGTTGGCTATATGTGGCGTATAGCTAAGTACTTAAGCTTCATTTTGGTATACAACATATTTCAAACTTAAGTTTTTTTTAGAACAAAGTTTAAAAATTAAGTTTCTAAATTTCGAAAGTGAGCGTGTTTTCAACAGACGGACATGACTAAATCGACTTAAAATTACTCAAGGACCCAGAATACTTTATAGGGTCTGAGATGAATAATAAAAAAGTTTCACACGGAATGACAAACTTAATATACCCTCTTCACAATTAATTGTGGTGGAGGGTATAAAAAGAAATAACTATTTTAAAAGTTTTTGCAACAAAATGAATAATGGAACCTTCTAACGGACGTATACTGTATGGTATCCACTTTAGTGCTTAGGTTATGGTCCAGAGGCGCTAAGCCTGCTATACTTAGAAAATATTAAAATGATCGTTTTAGAAGAGAGCTGATTTAAAGCTGAACAAAGTTTGATGAAATTGGAAATATGTAATATTTTTTTTTTTTAAATAAGGACCAAGAGGGGGACATCGGGAGAATTACTGCCACTCCGAAAATATATAAGATGGATCAGCGTAAATAAAACACACAATAAATCCCCCGTCACGACTAGTATGTTATCGCTATTGCTTTCGCTTATTGTCTTTCAAGAATATTGTAAAACTATTCCTTGCTATCGCGTTCAGCAGCATCTGTCTGGGCATAGCACTGGATGCAAGAAAGATTTCATGCGCGGGTGCGGAACCTGACAGATATTACTCTGTCAGACAACAGTTTCCAAGTAGTAAGAGCCTTTATCGCTCTCTTTGTCAAGAGAAATCCAACACCACTTGATCTGGGAAGGTTTTTTCCCGAGTATAAAAAGGTGAGACCGTCAGAAGTTATGTGCTCGCTTACTCTAGGCCAACCAGTTTCGCATATTCTTACAAATAGGAGGTTGTAGTTATCTACTTCTTTACAGAGCTGTGCTAGGTGGGATGGTTCTAAAAGCGTTCGTACATTCCAAGATCCTAATCGTGTCCTTGTTTTCATGCTAAATGTCGCCAACGGTAGGTCGGATAGTTCTTTCATGTTATTTGAGGTTTCGTTGATCATAATATCTCGGATGAGTAAAAGATTAGTCTACTGCATCCTATTCTGACGATGGGGTTGCCAACTTAGCCGTCAGACTGGCTGTACATTAGGGTGCACCGAAATTTCAACTTTCGATTTTCGCAAATGCCCAGGCGGAATAAAACTGTTTAATATCTTTAGTTTTTCTAAAATCTTTGGATGAAGTTTCCTGACGATCTGGCCTAAGCAACCTAAGAATGCGTAGGTTTTTCGTTTATCGATGATAGAATAGATTTTAACTTAAGCCAAGTTTGTTACGAAGATGGAAGTTAATGTCTCAGAAGATAATCTGGATGAAGATGAAGAAATTCCGAAAAAACTTTTTAATTCTGGAGGAATTGTTCTCAACGAATACTAGCAAACTTTTAAAATTTCTACAGATTTTTTTAAAAATAGAGCCAAGTTAATGGAATGATTTACCCGAATATCGAAGGGCAAAATATATAATTGGGTACTTAAAAAAAAATGAAAGAGGAATTAAGCTTTGCAAGATTATCATGAAAAAATCACCAAAGATGGGGATCAGAGGAAACATCTATTCAAAGTAATACAAATTTTGTTGTATTTTTAACTAAAGTTTAAGATTTAACACAAACTTTTTTTTTTAATTTTAAGAAGCGATGATTGCTAAAGTATCCTTAAAATTATATAATTTATTAATTTAGCAAATTTCATGCTTATAATATAATAATGCTTTTAATATTTGCATTAGCAAACAATGCTTTATGAAAACATTCTTTAATTCATATTTAGTTCAATATGCAATATGTGTCATTTTGTCTTCAACAAGAGTGAAGAGTTGATGCTTTTTTTCACAAAAAGTTTATTAACATATTTCAACTTATTTAAAACAAACTGTTTGTAACACATATAAAACCGTGGTTTGTTTGATCCACAGGACATGGGAGGATTAATTTTTTCAAAAGTGTTTCTGAATATTCTTATCACTCGAAGGAATAAATTTTACAAATTACACGCCGAGCCAGGAAGAAACAGCCAAAATTCTATATATGTAAATACTTAATGAAGATATGGAATTTACTGAAATTTGACCTTTGACCTCTTTGGGGCAGCACTTAAAGTTCTCCGATTTCGCTCAAACTTTTTACATTTATTGTCTAGACCGATTAGCACAATATTCCACCTGGGCTTCTTAAAAATTCTGCAACAAAATTTCTTTCATACCCAACAAACACGGAGGTTTGATTTCAAATTGAAAATGGTTTGAAATCAAACTTTTTCTCAAACGACAAACGTTTGATAATGATTTGAAAATCATAGCGTTCTCAACAAAAAGGGGAAATTATATTCAAATTGAAAAATGCCTTTATTTTCAACTTGCTTTCAAACGTAATTCTCAAATGTTTTTTCAAATGTGGATTATAATACAATGTGGAATATAAATAAAAATATTTTAATTTTTTTAATTTAAATTTGTTATTTATTTAAATACACTGTGAGATAAACATTCGGCACCATAGCTAAAATATGAAATAATGTTCTTTTCGTCCTCTAATTTTGCAAAGACAAACTACTTGGCTATTTTTATTTTGAGGATTGTAGCACCGCGATCGTTCAACAAACTTTCTTCACTTTCCCGTTTTATTTTCCTTTTTTCATATTTTTAATCATTGTAATTACTCACAAATAATTTTTATTTTTCACAAGAAATAAGATGATTTTTATATTAAAATTTATATTTAATAGTAAAACACATGTAACCACAAAGTAAAAAATGTAACTTAAATCGCCATTTTTAATGATTACCTTAATTTTTCGCCTTAGTATTGCCAAGTTTATTTTTGATTTGAATTTAACATTTGACATCAAATTGATAAAACATTTGATATTTTCAAATCATTATCAATTTGACTTTAAATGTTAAATCAAACAATTGAAAAACGTTTGAGAATCGTGTTTGATGCCAAATGATAAAGTCATTTCGTATCAAAGGTTTGACTTCCTGTTTGTTGGGTACACTTCAGTGCCACCCTACTGTACATTTTTCACGTTTGTATAGCAAACCGCTTAATATAAGAACATACGTCCGCTTGCAGCCGCACTAATTAGGTGGACAGACGCGGCGATGTTTGGGGAGTAAAAATTTAAAGGTGGTACTCACTCACCTTGTCGATGCCTGTTTGTAAAAAACACATATTGGTAGCTGACATTTATATCTATCCGCAACCTGTGACCCGTCCGCTTGCCTACAGCTCGGCACATGATTTGCATAAATTAACACACAAGTCATCGGAACAGTTTTATGTATATGATGATTTTACTGCCTTATTCACAAAAACTGGGAATACAAAATTTATTATTAATAAGATTTCTGCATGACAAACTAAATTCCCAATTTATCATATTTTAATATACGTACACTGAAATTTATTGTTTAGGGAAAGCTAGCTTCTATGCGCATTTCACTTGTTGCTTAGGCCAGATCATCAGGAAACCTTTTCCAAAGATTTTAGAAAAGCTAAAAAATTTGTATAATAAAACCTTAAAACGAATAAGAATTATAAACACTCAAAGTCTTACTTGCAACAATATCAGAGCTTAAACAAAACATCAACAATAAACAGTGGGTTTATCTTTTCTTACATTCCCCTACAATTGGTTGGCTTTTTTCCGACTCGAATTGTAGTTGTAAGTGGGTAAAAATAAAAAGAAAAAACAAATTGCTTGATTTTATTGTTTCAAAATGTGTTTTCGTTAAGTCGTGGTGAAATTACAAGAAAAACAAAACCACTTTTTTCACCCGTATTTAATAACTTTTTTTTGTTTATGTAAATCAGCCGCAACCATCAAAATATTGCTGAGCACGTGTATTTTAACAAAGCATTATATGAAATAAAAAGAAATAGAAATATTATGATAGTGTTTCATATCTGTCGTTTTGAGATATTATACCGAATTTAAAGTGAAAAACGGTTTACTTTATAAAATTTGAAATATTTTTCAGTATAAAGAATATTTTCAAAATTATGCAAATGGTTTGGTATACGAAAAAACTATAAGCTAACCGGTTTGTGGACGAGAAGATAACAAAGTAGTTAACAAAGTAAATCTTGTTCCACTCAAAAAAAAAAGAGATCAACAGAATATGTCTCTCTTCACCTGATTAAAATTGAGTATTTCCGGCTGAGCAGAACTAAACTTAGGTGCGGCCAAGTTAAAATAGCGAAATATTGTGAATAGATATGGCAACTTTAGACATTTTATAGAGAATAATATCTTCTTCTTGTTTTCGGTGTATGGGAGAGTATTTCGGCTTTTAACAAGATAACAAAGTAAACCCGGAAATGATATTTATAAAATAATAAATAATTAAAATATTGCGACAAACTATTAGAAAACTAATATATTTAAATTGACTATTGATGTTTGACTATTGACGTCAGCAGTCGTCGATGGCTGCGAGTGTAAGACGGCAAATCCATCTGAGGAGATCGAGTGGTTGCGATCGAAACATGTCATGGTAACCTGCCGGCCAGGGTTCGAGCCCGAGCCACGTCAAGAATGAAAGATTATCAATAACAATTTTAATTAATTTTCATGTTGTAAAATTCCTTTCTTCATAAGAATAATTTAATGAAAATTAAATTTCATGAACTTAAGCCTAATTAAAAATATTAAAAATTTGGATTAAAAACCATAAATAGTTCAACAAAATAACCACAATACTAATTATTTAAATTAGTTTACAAATGTTTGTGTTGGATTCCTTAAAAATATGTATTTTAAGTTTAAAAAAAAATAAATTTCTATTAAACTTCACTTATAAATTTTTATTGAACTTCACTCATTTTTTCTTTTGGCTAAGGGGCCAAAATAAGGACATCCTCCGAAGGTTGGCTATATGCGGCGTATAGCTAAGAACTTAAGCTTCATTTTGGTATACAACTTATTTCAAACTTAAGTTTTTTTTAGAACAAAGTTTGAAAAATTAAATTTCTATTGAACTTCACTCATTTTTTCTTTTGGCTAAGGGGCCAAAATAAGACCATCCTCCGAAGGTTGGCTACATGCGGCGTATAGCTAAGAGCCTAAGCTTAATTTTGGTATACAACTTATTTCAAACTTAAGTTTTTTTTAGAACAAAGTTTGAAAAATTAAATTTCTATTGAACTTCACTCATTTTTTCTTTTGGCTAAGGTGCCAAAATAAGGACATCCTCCGAAGGTTGGCTATATGTGGCGTATAGCTAAGTACTTAAGCTTCATTTTGGTATACAACATATTTCAAACTTAAGTTTTTTTTAGAACAAAGTTTGAAAAATTAAATTTCTATTGAACTTCACTCATTTTTTCATTTGGCTAAGGTGCCAAAATAAGGACATCCTCCGAAGGTTGGCTATATGTGGCGTATAGCTAAGTACTTAAGCTTCATTTTGGTATACAACATATTTCAAACTTAAGTTGTTTTTAGAACAAAGTTTGAAAAATTAAATTTCTATTGAACTTCACTCATTTTTTCTTTTGGCTAAGGGGCCAAAATAAGGACATCCTCCGAAGGTTGGCTATATGTGGCGTATAGCTAAGTACTTAAGCTTCATTTTGGTATACAACATATTTCAAACTTAAGTTGTTTTTAGAACAAAGTTTGAAAAATTAAATTTCTATTGAACTTCACTCATTTTTTTCTTTTGGCCAAGGGGCCAAAATAAGGACATCCTCCGAAGGTTGGTTATATGTGGCGTATAGCTAAGTGCTTAAGCTTCATTTTGGTATACAACATATTTCAAACTTAAGTTTTTTTTAGAACAAAGTTTGAAAAATTAAATTTCTATTGAACTTCACTCTTTTTTTCTTTTGGCTAAGGTGCCAAAATAAGGACATCCTCCGAAGGTTGGCTATATATGGCGTATAGCTAAGTACTTAAGCTTCATTTTGGTATACAACATATTTCAAACTTAAGTTTTTTTTAGAACAAAGTTTGAAAAATTAAATTTCTATTGAACTTTACTCATTTTTTTCCTTTGACCAAGGGGCCAAAATAAGAACATCCTCCGAAGGTTGGCTATATGTGGCGTATAGCTAAGTACTTAAGCTTCATTTTGGTATACAACATATTTCAAACTTAAGTTTTTTTTAGAACAAAGTTTAAAAATTAAATTTCTAAATTTCGAAAGTGAGCGTGTTTTCAACAGACGGACATGACTAAATCGACTTAAAATTACTCAAGGACCCAGAATACTTTATAGGGTCTGAGATGAATAATAAGAAAGTTTCACACGGAATGACAAACTTAATATACCCTCTTCACAATTAATTGTGGTGGAGGGTATAAAAAGAAATAACTATTTTAAAAGTTTTTGCAACAAAATGAATAATGGAACCTTCTAACGGACATATACTGTATGGTATCCACTTTAGTGCTTAGGTTATGGTCCAGAGGCGCTAAGCCTGCTATACTTAGAAAATATTAAAATGATCGTTTTAGAAGAGAGCTGATTTAAAGCTGAACAAAGTTTGATGAAATTGGAAATATGTAATATTTTTTTTCTTAAATTAGGACCAAGAGGGGGACATCGGGAGAATTACTGCCACTCCGAAAATATATAAGATGGATCAGCGTAAATAAAACACACAGGGTTTACATTTTTTTTTGAAAGCTAGGAAAATGAAGGGACCGAAACCTATCATAACATACATATGCGCATATCCCCAGGATGAAAAAATAAAACATTGATTATCATCGTCTTTTATTGTTTACTAGCTGACCCGACAGACGTTGTCCTGTCCAAATTAGGAAAAATGTTTGCGTTCGATTTTTAAAATCCGTTAAAAAGATACGAACATGAAAGAAAAATTAGTTAAATCGATTCTGATTTTGGGTAAATCGAAAATAGTGGTCGTTAAAGTGGGCGGGGCAGAATCTTCCAAATCGGTCAAGCCGTTCTCCAGTTATGCGCTTAATAGAAAAAGTGGGCGTAAAAGTAGGCGTGGTACATTTTTCTTTCGATGAAAACGTAAAATTGATTAATATGAACATTTAAAAGAAAATTTAGTCAAATAAATGGAGCCGTTTTTTGATTTTAGGTAAATCGAAAAAAGTTGGACCATGGCAAACATTTTAAAGAAAAAATCGTCCAAATCGGTCAAGCCGTTCTCAAGTTATGCGCTTAATAGGAAAAGTGGGCGTAAAAGTAGGCGTAGTAAATTTTTCTTTCGATCAAAACTTAAAATGGATTAATACGAACATTTAAGAGAAAAATTTGAATATTCTGAAGATTTCCTGAAAATTTCATCAAAATCGGCGCAGCCGTTTTAGTGTCGATACGTTACATACATACATACAGACATCATATTTTATATACCTTTGTATATAGACATATATAGATTATTATAAAAAAAGTCTTTGTTCTTATAAAAGATTGGTTTGATAGCATATCTCAGCTGTTTTACTTGAGGAAATTGGGCTGGAAACTGGAAAATTTTATATTTTTCTGTATTTTCTACTTCTAAAGAGATTTTTATATACAAACTTATTTTACATGCAAGATAGTATGTATGAAATACAGGGAAACCACAAATATGCAATTGCATGTTTTTCATTGTGCGACCAATCAAGGCATAAATAATATATCTATCCGTTTAAGAGCTTTTTATGAATTTTGGCATCGATTTGTTAGTGCATATTTTGGCATATTTTACCGTTTGGAGCATATTTTTGCATAATTTAGTTAAAAGAGCCTTTTTGCAGCACTTTTTAAGTTTTTAGCGCATATTTTGCCTTTTTAGAGCATATTTTGATACACATTCGATTTTTTTGATTGCTATTGTAAGTAGGGAATGAATGGTAAATGGACTCCAAAATCGATTTTCGATTTTTCGATCGACTTTTTTTATTTCGGTTTTTGAAATCGATTAATCGAAACTCAAAATCGATTTCAAAATCGTTTAAAATTAATTTTCAAACTTATAAATTATATCGCAAAGGCAAACTACTACTACTACTAGAGAAATTAAAATTAGATTTTTATAGTGGGTAGATATGACTACTTTTTATAATTCTGTAAAAAGTGAAAATGTGTAAATTTTGAGATGGCCTTCAGAGGAACAAGTGCATGTACATTTCACATATTAAAATTGTATTCTTGTATAGTCAATCAGGCCTGTCACATAAATTAATTCCGATCGAAAGTGGAAGTGATTTCGTATCTTGCTTGATATAAAACGAAATCACTTTTGATCGGAATTGATTTCTGTGATAAGCCTGAATGTATGGAGAGTATTTCAAAGGATTACGACAATAGTTCTTGATCGGTGGCGTCTGTTTCTTTGCTAAGTTACTATTAAGATAGTTTTAGAAAACAAACGTTTGCATGTCATTGATTTCAGAAAGATGCAGAGATATTTCGTATTTGATAGGATAAATTACATACTTTTTGTTTTTTCACTCTGCTTAAAACTACACTGGTCTGTTTAAATATTAGCGTATTTCCACAGGAATGACATGTTGTCACCTGTTGTGTTTCTATAATATGTTGATTTTCACGAAGCTGACTTTCAGTGTTTGGTTCGGTACGATATGTTAAGGACTGTTTTGTTCACTGTCCATTGATGACTTTAATTTCTGAATAACAAGAGCCCTTATATTAAAGTTGGAAGTTGGTATACTTCTAATAGATTAATACGTAAAACTACAACTTTAGAATTGGGAAACTGCATAAGCATACCTACAGACGCACAAAAAAATAAGTTTTATTGTGCATGCCCATAATTTATCGATTTAGTTAAGATTAAAATTAAAAATTGGCAAAATTTTGATAAAAATAAAAAAATCGATTTTAAAAGCCCAATAATCGATTACAGTATAAAATCGCATACGTAAATTCGATTGGAATCGAAATCGATTTACCATTCCCTAATTGTAAGTTTTCGCAGCAAATAAAAAAAAAAAAATTTTTTTTCGAAATTTTGGTTAACATCTATCTGACTGTATACCCAACGTGTTGCTTTAATTTCGCCATCCACATTTAATTTTTACTCTAAAATGAAGACAGAGCAGGTTGTTATTTAAGATAATGTTATTTTAAACTTTCAAATTTTACATAAAAGCAAAAATTAAGGAAGAAGCAATTGTGCACATACGTTTTTGGCGATGTGTGAATACGCAGAATTCTGACACCGATCGACTGAGAATCACTTTTTAAAGTGGTTTAACGACGCCCATCCGTCCGTCTGGCTGGTTGTCTGTCGATGTTTACCTTGTGCGCAAAGTACAAGTTGCAATTTTGTACATAATTTTATCGAATTTGGTAAAGGCATTTTAATTGTACCAAGGACGAATCTTCAAAACTGATCTGAAAAGAATCATTTGGGTGATTTTTGCAAAAAATAATCAGCCAAATGCTAGCTGGGTTATAACTCTTAAATTATTGAACAGATTTTAATAAAATATATGTATATTGTGCATGTCTTTGAGTAAATACCTCTCAAATGGCGTATATTTTGTTCAATTCGGTTGACATACAGAGAGGGAAAGTGTTCTTAACTGTTTTGCCTTATACATATATAATATCCTAGCTAGCATTTTTAATCGTCTAATGAAGTTTTTTTTAAAAAACACACATATATTTATAATGAAATAACAATTAATATTTTATATTATTGATAACATTGATAACTTTTCATATTCTTCTGCTCCCTCCGCTATCAAAGTGAAAAAACGATCAAAACCCACACCAGTTTTCGAAGATATACCGCATGTTTTTAAATCACTATAGAACTCATCTTACGTTAAAGACATGGTGCGTGTTAAATTGCTAATATAGTTTTGTTCATTATCCAAAGACTCCTGAAAAGATTCAAAGTCTGTCATACATTCTATGGCAAAATCATGGTCTTGGACCTATAGTAGAAAGCATTACAATTTTTTATTTTTGAAATTAAAATTTTGCTTTTACCTTGTTCATCACCACTATAAATGGCAAGCGGGCCTTGTAAAGTATAGAACATGCGTACAACATGTTTGACATAAATGTTGTGGGACTAACCGACCTTACCACATCCATTACATATACCACTATTGTGGGAAACATCGTGGCCAAAGCCTCTGTTATTATTTTTCCCGATGCTGACCAGGTAAATACCTCTATTTGTCCTGGCTTATCTACCATACACCACTTGGCCGGCTTTTTTAATTCTAAAACTTTTTCAAAATTGGTAGCAAATAAATCAAGTGATGTCACAATGCCACCATTGGGTCCCAATCAGAGAAGCAAGCCGATTAAAAATTTTCGGCGGCGGCGGCTGAGCTGCTTTGCGCCGATTTTTTTGATGACTAAATAAAATATTCGGCTGCGCCGAACTTATGTACATTAAACATATAGATAAACAAACAGTTAAACAAAACAAAAAGACAAATAATGATTTATTAGTTTAAAAAGTATAAATATTATAAAAGATTAATAAAATTTTTAGAATAAAAATACCATTTAGTTGTACTACGGTCGTACCAGATATAACATTAGGATTTTCTTAAAATTTGGAAACAATAGGCATTTTAAAATAGTAAATTAATTAATTTTTAAAATTTATATATGTATTAAGTTTGTGGCCTATTATTTTTTATAAAAATAATTGTTTTATTTTATCCTAACACACAAATTTTATAATAAAAATCAAATTCTTAACTTTGTTGGTACTTTTATTATATCATTTAACGTAGTTTTATTTTAGAAATGTTGAAAATAATAAAAGTAACAACAACGTTAAGAATTAACATTATATCAGATACAGATAATGCCTCACAAAATTATAGACACTTAGGGCCGATTTTACAATTTAAGATTCCGTACTGGCTTTTTCAGAATATAGTTGCTTGTCATTTTTCGACTCATTGATCAATTGTACAACACAATTTTTTTACCACTTGTAATGAGGAACACTTATTTAAAGTTTTCAAACGAATGAAAATCAATTTGAACAAAAAAATGGATATTAGGTAACCAATCTTTTAAATAATCTGTATTCAAAATTATATTTAAGGGTTACCAGTGTAGCTATACATTGATAATGTTGGTTAAAATATTTTTAATATATATATAATAAATAATAATCTATAAAAAGTCATAATTGTTATAGTTTCTGACAATAAAAGACGAATTTAATACAAAAAAGTTTCGGTAAAACTCTTTTCACACCAAACTTTAAATATAAGATAAATATTTGTATATGGGCATTTCCTGGGGTCACGAACGTACGTTTGTACGCTTTTGATGTAGAAATAATATAGAAAACAAAACTTTTCCTAGCATTTTTTTTTTGCGATTCGATAGCATTTGGGTAGCTCTATGTTTAGTACAAAAGATGGATTTCATTGAGTTTAAGTTTTCATAATAAGAGTTATAAACGTGTGGTCACGAACGTACGCAAAATAGAAGTCAACTTCGGCTGACAGTAGTGAACTGTAAAAATCTGCGTAATGAAACGGAATTTTCAAAAGTGATTAATTTATTTTAAAAGTGTATTAATGTAGGTCTCCATCCAGTATTTACAAAATAAAATATCTCTCTTGGCTTTTATTTAACTGGCTTATGTACCGGTCGCGAACGTACGATTTTTCCATATGTTTTTTATTATTATCACCATGCATTTTACCATAGATGTCTTCAAATTTCATTAACAAAAAAACTTAATACTCCTTTTACAATTGATTGTAATGGAGAGATTATGCAGAAAGAGTGTAAACATAACATATTTTTTGCATGTAAAATAAGTATATAAAACTGTCTTTAGAAGTAGAAAATACAGGAAATTATAAAATTTTCCAGTTTCCAGCCCAATTTCGTCAAGTTAAACACCTCAGATATGCTAGGAAACCATTATTTTATAAGAACATATACTTTTTTTCTAATAATAAACAATAAAAGAGGATGATAATCAACATTTTATTTTTTCATCCTGGTAGACCATTCTGGGGAAATTCCCATATGGTAACAGTACTACTAAATTAATTAAATACCGATTTACGCAAGTATTCAAAAACTTAAATAATATTAAAAAATACCAAAGATTAATTGAATAACCAATTCTGGCCTAATATAAAAAAAAAAAAAAAATAGAATAAAAGATAATCAGCTAGCTATTGAGCCGTCGATCAGCCGAGTATATCGGCGGCGGCGCGGCTTGTCAAAAAAAATCGGCTGTGCGGCTAGCCGTCAGCCGCGCCGTTGCGGCTTGCTTCTCTGGTCCCAATTTATAGTTTCATAACTTCTTTGTAGTTGCCGGTATCTTTAATGTCTATATTACAATGATATGGTGTTTCCCGACAAGCGGAATCCTGGTTAATAACATAAGGTTTATATTGTTTAAGTGAAGTCTGTGTTAGCTTTTACACAAATGTCGTTTTTCCAGAACCGGCCATGCCCAATACAATCATGCCAATGGGTGCGGACTGGGGGCCATTTTCCACATTGCGACATTGAAGAGGTGGCCATGTTAATTTACTAGTTTTATTATATATAATTTCAAATTATTTCTCAATATTTAAGGCTTTACGAATTTCAAAACAAAACTACGTGTTTTTATTTTTCTGCTTAAGCCTAGATTACACTATCTCACAAGTCTTACGTATTCCATAATACTTTGTGTGATAGAAATCTAATGAGTTTTGTTGCGACTGTCAAAAAATCTACTGTAACATGACAGTTTGTGTTCACACCATCACACAAAGTATAAACACTCACACATGAAAAAAAATGCAACCCTGATCCAATGAAAAGTATTATTGTTTAGAAATTTTTCAAAAAACGATGAAGTCGTATGGGATGTCAAAATTTTTTCATAATACTTGTCATTTTCGTGACACATTGCATTCACACTATCACACTTTGTCATATTACTTGAGATTTTGACATGTATTAATACAAAGTGTGGACGAGAAGATAACAAAGTAGATAACAAAGTACTCAATTTTAAGAGAGTAATATAATTTTAAGTGTTATTTTAAGTGTTGCCAGACCGCAAATGCTTGTTTTTAGGAAAAAATTGTTTTTTAGAATTGTAGTAGCACTTTTTAGTACAAAATCATTATATAAATATGGCAATATTTTATTAAAAATTATAAAAAAAAAAAGAAAAAGAACAAGAATTTGGTAATTTTATTTAATTATTTATTTTCAGCGGAGGCCTTAAAAACAGGAATAGAAGATAATTTATGGGAAATAAAGGTATGTATTTTGATTTATTTTTTAAAAAATTATAAAAAAAGAAAAAATTCTAATTTTATTTATTAAAATTTTTATTTTTAGTGGAGGCCCTTAAATTACAGGATTGGAGCTGAATCTTATAAATCTTGGACAAATAAAATTAAGGTATGTATTTTGAATTACTTATTTTTTGTAATAATTAGATAAAGATTTAGATGGCAAAGCTATGCAGAGAAGCTTTAGTTAGCGAAGCGGCTTAAGTCTAGTTTACCAACGCAGCTCCAAAAAAAAAAAGTACATAGGATTATAGAAAATTGAAAAATAAGAAGAAAAAGTTAAATGACAAAATTCTCGGAAACGCATAGTTTCAGAGTTATGGACCTTTGAAGTTTTCATATAAGTTTGCGATTTCCCACTACATTTTTGAACGTATATAGCTTGTTGTGAAACTTCCTTTTCCCTGCAAAGTGTTGCAACCCTACTAGCTCATCTTTAACGGGCGTGCATTCTCAACCACTTAACACTTATTTCGTTTCACACAATAAAAAAACAAAACTGACAAAAACAACAAATTTAAATGGACACTAAATCACACAATTTATATATATATCTAGGGAATGGTGTTTCTTCCCCCTATCGTCGCCCTGTCCCAACCTATGTCATCAAAAATAAATTTTTATAATGACCCTTTCCTTTTTACACACACCAACAACTTACCACAACCACTTAATTTTTCCTCTTCCTTTTTACCCCTCCAGAACCACTGTCCCTGAAATCCTTGTTTAACCAATTAACCACACATTGTAAATTCACACTTTACATTAAAAACAATTTATTAAAACATTTTTTTTTTTTTTTTATATAAAACTTAACTAACTTATATCCTACTGTAAAATTTAAAACCCTTTCTTTTATTCAATTTTTTTTTCTTATAATATCAAAATATAACAAATTTTTTCCTAACAAGGATCGAACAATTGACTATAAAACCTAAGGCTTCTCTAATTTGCCACCGTTATATAATTATTCTACTTTCTACCCTAAAAGAGCTCTCTGAAGGTGAGTATGTTTTTTTTCCTTTTTTTTACCCTCTATAAACTTTAATTTAACTTCTCAAAAGCTTGATCCTTTCACACAACTTGACACAAAAAACAAAAAAAAATATCTTAACCTATGTATTTATTATTATTGTATTTTCCTAATTCACTCTAATTATATTTTTACTCTTAAAATCTAATTTCCTACACTTCTGCACCAGATGACAAAAAAAATCTTTTTATTTTATTATTTAATTTTTGTAGGTATTAATTATTATTCTATTTTTCCCTTCGACTGATTAAGCACTTCTTTTTTTTCAATTCTTTCAAGTTTTAATTCTTTGTAATTTTGATCTTTATAGAAAAACTTTTCTGTTACCTCTTATTTTCTCAATTATAATTTCCTCGTTGCCTTATCCCTGTAGCCTAGTTGGAAACACTCTTCGCTACTTCCGGTGATCATCCACAAATTAAAACTTATTTTGTTTGGTAATACCACCGTGGCGAGAAAACAATTTCCTTGGCCTTTAGCCACCTTAGAGGCTACCCACAATTCGAGTCACAAAACACAAAGACTAGGTAACAGATGAACTTTCTCTAAAAAAAATATTATTAAAATTTTAATTTAATTTTTCTAACTTAAACATCACTCCTTTTTTCTTTTTACTCACATATAATCGAGATTAATGCTTTTCAGTTATTTTTTTTATTTCTTCTTAAAAGAAAACTTAAAAAAAAAATTTATACTTTCTGTTTCACAAAAATCACCAAAAAAAATTTCAAGTTTTGAATATTTAATTTTTTTACCAACTGCTTTCTTCAGTATATTTTTCTAGAGTGATTTAAAATTACCAATTCATCTGTTTCCTACATCTTTTGTTACATTTACATATAGACAGCTACTAACAATAACAAAAACCCAAATATAAAAACTATCTACCGGAACATAACATTATACATGTACCAATTAAACATAGGTCAATGTCCTCTTTCCTTTGGCCTTGAATCTTTTTACCTTTATCAAGAGAAATTGTTTCTCTTATAACAAACATAAAATTATCTCTACCCTTTCTATTTCCAATGTAACGTCCACGGCGAATTCAACTACAGAGAATTACAGCTCTGCAACTTGGTATCACTTTCCCTAATAGCATCCACATTTTGACATTTGTAAACAAAAAAAAAACTGAGCACATTATTCTTAAAACAAAACACCACAAAGTTTGTTCAACAAATCACCCTAAAATAAATTAAAAATTACACATAAACAACGTTACATTATTAAACATAAAAGAAATATATATACACGGGCCATAAAAAAACGCAGCACACACACCTGAACATACGTACATCTACAGATCCTATAAAAAGGTAAGTCCTATGTTTTCCTTACTATTAACAAAAAAATGATAAAATCTTTTCCTTTTTTTTTCTATTTCTTTTTTTTTCAGCCTTCCTATTAATCTGACCCTGAATCCCTATTGTCCTTCTTCCACCACCATTCCCGGCCACCGTCAACAAAACTCTGTTGTTACAATATATATCGCCGTAACAACAGTGTGACTGGTGCCAACCGCCCTTTGAACCTCATCCAGTATAAAGTTTCCTTTATACTTTCGAATATTTCCCCTTTTCCCAGGCGCTCAACGTAGGCCACACCCACTAGATGAAAGTTAGCCGGGCATTTAAACATTGTGATTGGGTGCACCTTCAGTAACTATGTAACGTTCCAATTGTTCTTACTCCACGTCTCCATGCGCTTTCGATTTCAACATGACATGACCATAACGCCGGCAGAGCAACGGTATTAATTTGTTCATGTTCTTGTATGTGGCGAATACGTGTTGATGTTCATGTTCTGATTGACCACAATTTTTGTCGTTGTGGCGTTTGTTTGTATACACAAAATACATTGTATGGCCAACATCATGGCGCACATGGATGCTAAGACGAATGTTTAAGCAACGATGGCAGCACATGGACGAAACATGAACATGAACAGTCTACACGAGTAGAATTCATGTGCGACATGCTGTTCTTACCAAGTTGATGGATAGTGGAGACGGCTAGTTAACAACCTTTCCTTACAATCCTTATATTTCCAGGTTCTATTTGTTCCCTGATCGTTCCATTGGAAATTGCTCAAAACCTGATGAAAGTTTAGGTATCAATATTCCCTACTCTCTTATTCGTGCGGCTAGCCAATTCTTCAGAACTCAAGTGCCCGCGCATTAAAATAAAATTACATTTTTTTCCGTGGCCAGCCAGTTCTTATTGTGTCATGTGCTCGCCCGTTCTATATATATATTTAACAATTACTTGGCCGGACAGTTCCTAATGTCTTATGTTCCCGCCAATGTAAAAATAAAATAAAAAAAAAATAAGGTTCCTAATACGTCGCCACGCAAAAATTTTTTCCGGGGCAGGGTTGCCATTGTCACAAAATTTTAGGGAAGTATTCTTTACAATTTACTATAAAATCTTTTACTTTGTGTTACTTAATCTAATTTCAGGTACATCTTAGTGGGACAATGCTGTTATTAAGCACATCTCGGACTACCTTTACGTAAGCTGCAGGTGTAAAAGGCCTCGTATACAGTCATGTCACAAAATTCAATTCCGATCAAAACTAGTTTCAATTCCGACAGTTGATTCCTTAAAAAAAATCTTTTTCTTCATGAATGAAAACACTTTAAATAAATTAAATATATTGCCATTTCCAGCGATTCTAGTTAATCTTTAAACTTAAACTCTTGACTTTCTTAAACTTAAAAAAAACACAGATGTATTTTCTAATTGAAGTATTAACCGTTTATTCGCTTACCAAGCTTTAAGGGCCAAGTATGCCCCAACTAACATATTTTATTCGAAAAGCACAGACTTTATATGCTTGTGAATAAACAAAATCGTTTAAAACTTTAAAAACGTAAAACAAAATCGATCGGAATTGCAAGTACGGAATGGAAACCATTCCGATCGGAATGTGTGACATGTCTGATAATTACACATTAATAGACGACAACAATATGTACAGTAAAATAATAGGTAGGTGTAAAAAGCCTAAAATAATCACACATTTATGGACAATTACAAAAAAAAACTAGCCTAATATTGCACCTGTATCCCTATTGCTTTATATCCTTAGAATGATATACCCCTTACGGCAATCCTGACAAAGTTTCTAACTCATACATATTGTTCCCCAGTGCAGAATTTCGCATTAATATTTCTTTCAAAATTGCTTAACACAAAGTTTCTTTTAAATACTTCCTGACCTGGTATGAACCTAACTAATCTTGCACCTCTGTTGTATCTTAAAGAACTTCTTTCGTAAGCCTTATGCATATTTTCCTTTATCTTTTCCCGGATTATTCTTATTCTATCCCTATCTTCTAATAATATAAATTCACTATCATCAAGGCTCTTTAGCCTCCTCGCCAATTTATAGTCGGATCCTGATGTAAACCTATTATATCCAAATAAGGCCATAAATGGTGTTACTCCTATTGCTGAATGGACTGAACTTCTAAGAGCCAGTTCAATTGAGGGTAGATTCAAATCCCATTCCCTGTGGTCATTCTCTAAATACAATCTGATAGCAGTCAAAACGCTTTTATTCACTCTTTCTGCCGCATTAGACTGCGGTGAGTGTACAGCAGTTCTTAGGTGATTGATTTTATAACACTCTAACATTTTTTTAAATTCTTTGGATACAAACTGCTGCCCGTTGTCGGAATGAATCACTTCTGGGACGCCAAAATTTTGGAATACATTTTCTGTCAAAAATCTCACTACATTAGTGGTAGTTGCCTCTTTCATTGCCTTAAGAAATATAAATTTTGTGAAGTGATCCAATACTATAAAGATATATGCATTTCCACTTTTTGCCCGCGGGTATTTGCCTAAAAAATCTATATATAATTTCTGAAATGGGCGATCTGTAATCACCTCACAACCTATTTCAGGCATTAACCTTCTATTTGTAGATTTGCTTTCTTTACATTTAACACAATTGTTGACACAATTTTTCACTTGTATTATCATGTTAGGCCAATAATATTTAATTCGGAGATTATATAGTGTTTTCTTTATACCTCCATGTGCTTTATCTTTGGGTTCATGAGCATCCTGAATTAATTGATGTGTTAAACTCTGAGGAATCCATAACTTTCATTTCATATCTTCTAATTCTTCTGACTCACTAGGTGTGAAGTTCAATAGAAATTTAATTTTTCAAACTTTGTTCTAAAAAAAACTTAAGTTTGAAATATGTTGTATAAAAAAATGAAGCTTAAGTACTTAGCTATACGCCACATATAGCCAACCTTCGGAGGATGTCCTTATTTTGGCCCCTTGGCCAAAAGAAAAAAATGAGTGAAGTTCAATAGAAATTTATGTGCTGTTTCCAGGTGACAAGCAATTGATTGTGTAAAAAAATTTATATGAAAATCACTCAGTTTTTTGAGTGCTTTTCATATAAATTTTTCCACACAATCAATTGCTTGTCACCTGGAAACAACACATTAATTTTTCAAACTTTGCTCTAAAAAAAAAACTTAAGTTTGAAATATGTTGTATACCAATATGAAGCTTAAGTACTTAGCTATACGCCACATATAGCCAACCTTCGGAGGATGTTCTTATTTTGGCACCTTAGCCAAAAGAAAAAATGAGTGAAGTTCAATAGAAATTTAATTTTTCAAACTTTGTTCTAAAAAAAACTTAAGTTTGAAATATGTTGTATACCAAAATGAAGCTTAAGTACTTAGCTATACGCCACATATAGCCAACCTTCGGAGGATGTCCTATTTTGGCACCTTAGCCAAAAGAAAAAATGAGTGAAGTTCAATAGAAATTTAATTTTTCAAACTTTGTTCTAAAAAAAACTTAAGTTTAAAATATGTTGTATACCAAAATGAAGCTTAAGTACTTAGCTATACGCCACATATAGCCAACCTTCGGAGGATGTCCTTATTTTGGCCCCTTAGCCAAAAGAAAATATGAGTGAAGTTCAATAGAAATTTAATTTTTCAAACTTTGTTCTAAAAAAAACTTAAGTTTGAAATAAGTTGTATACCAAAATGAAGCTTAAGTTCTTAGCTATACGCCGCATATAGCCAACCTTCGGAGGATGTCCTTATTTTGGCCCCTTAGCCAAAAGAAAAAATGAGTGAAGTTCAATAGAAATTTATGAGTGAAGTTTAATAGAAATTTATTTTTTTTTAAACTTAAAATATATATTTTTAAGGAATCCAACACAAACATTTGTAAACTAATTTAAATATATTAGTTTTCTAATAGTTTGTCGCAATATTTTAATTATTTATTATTTTATAAATATCATTTCCGGGTTTACTTTGTTATCTTGTTAAAAGCCGAAATACTCTCCCATACACCGAAAACAAGAAGAAGATATTATTCTCAATGAAATGGCCAAAGTTGCCATATCTATTCACAATATTTCGCTATTTTAACTTGGCCGCACCTAAGTTTAGTACTGCCCTGCCAGAAATACTCAATTTTAATGAGGAGGAGAGAGACATATTTTGTTGCTCTCTTTCTTTTGAGTGAAACAAGATTTACTTTGTTAACTACTTTGTTATGTTCACGGAGATTACCGGTTTATAAAATCTGATAACTGAATTCGATAGCGCACAACCAGGGCTATTAAGACCCAAATATGTCTTTAATTTGGAATACCCCCTAAGCTCTCAATTTGTTGAAAGTGACATCTGTGGGTAGGGTTGCCATACGGCCTGGATTGTCTAGTTTTTTAGGGTCTTGTCCAGGTACTAACTAAAATACAATTTATCCAGTTAAACAAATTTATTTAATTTTGAAAAATTATTTATTTCATTTATTATATTTTTTAGTGATGAAATTAATATTTTGTACAGAACAAAATCGTATACTAAGGCAAAACTTGTAAAGAAAAAATTTCAATTTGCAGAAAGACATTCCAATCAGTATATTACGGTCCTGTTTTAAAATATACGATAAAAATAACGTATAAAATCTATTGCAATTGATCTCGTTTGTTATTCATGCCAATTACCAATATTTTTTGTCAAAGTACATAAGGTACTTTTAATAATCTTTATTCACACGGATCCACTGATTTGACCAAATAAAGGCTACAATTTTAATAAGACTAAATTGTGATGAAAGTTGCAAAATGTTTCAAATATTTTTGCTTACTACTAAAGTAATAGAGTTATTTACTCTGCGAATAACAATACAAAATATGAATATCAGGCTAAACAAATAGTTATCGGCCATGTTCAAACTTTGAAAACGAATTATTTCGTTTTATATACTTTATACCAAGAGTACAGCTTATCTTCAATTGAACTTATCTTATAATCAGGGAAAACTGCTGTAATTTTCAAAAAAAATATAAGGGGAAATCTCCATGATCACGATTTCACTCAATTTCCATAACATTGCTATATATTAGGGTATTCATTTAATCGACCTTTTGCTTTAATCGGTTAATCGCTCGTATTATTAACCGAGGTTTTGGTTTAATCGGTTAGTTTTGTTTTTGATCGGTTAACCGATTAAACAAGTTTTTTTTTATAAATTAGGTAATTTCAATATAAAAAATGCATTAATTGTTTATTATTTGGAGGTAATTAGTAAAAAAAAACAATAACATACTAAACATAACAATCTTGAACTAAAACGAGCGAACAAAAAAGCAATTCATAAATATGTAATATTCATTTTTTCAATTAATGCACAAGGTGTGCTATCAAGTCATATACTTACATATGAAGGCTTGATGATTTTAACTTTTGAGAGGTGATTTTCAACCAGTTTTAGAAATAGATGAATGTTATACAAACAATTAAGAATGTTATGTTTCTGCAAATGCTTAGGTTACAGTGATAAGTGTAAAATATGAAAAATTAAATAACTCAGTGTAGTTATATTATTAATTTTATTTTAAACTTTTTGTTTGTTTCAAAATCAAAAATTTTTTAAGCATTTAAAGTAGCCGTAATGTAATGAATTTAACTATAGTAAAGCTTCGTACAGACGGTGGTCAGATCTTACAATGTTGTCCTTTTTCTGAAAATGGTGCCATTGTCAGATGCATTAATTTTACACATCTGCCAAATGAAAATGAGCTTACAATGCTAACACAGTTGCAATACTTTAAAAAAAATTTTAATGACAACATTGTAAGATCTGACCACCGTCTGTACGAAGCTTAAGTATTAAAACTTTTCGGTTGAAGCAAAACTATTATGTTTTAATTTTGTATTAAGGGCATATGAAAAAGAACTTTTAAACCAATCGTTTCATCATAAGAAGATGACAAAATAGCACTATATTTTACAGCGGCTAGATATGGATATTGCGTGTAAATTTTTTCCAAAACGTAAAAAATAACTTTTTGAGTTAATATTCTCTTGCGATATTCGAATTTTAAAAAATTCTGTCTTAGTTGAACGATACCAACTCCGGTCTAAATTTAAACTTTTTAGCTTCAGTCGTTTATAGGCTGTGCGATGATGAATCAGTCTGTCAGTAACTTTAAAATTTTAGTTATATGATGATAAAAAAAATATAATAACTTTGGTTTAAAATATGTTTTAAACAAAGATTTTCATTAAATTTTTTCATAAAACACATTTAAGGTTTAAATAAATAGTTTTTGAATACTGCTGTGAATGTTTAATTAAAAAACCTTTGCGTACGGTAATTTCTTCTCAAAAACGGTAATTTTAAAGGTGCTATCAGACGGGATGTATTTTACATATGTACTGTCACTTTTCTTACCCATATGTAATTCCGTATGTATGTCAAAATTTCCATTTTACATACGATTCATAATTTTTGGTATCACACCTGCTTATGTTTTTCCTTATGACATAACCTATAAATGTAAACAAAAGCTGACTTTTGTTTACGTTTCAAAACAAACCAGCTGTTTTGTTTATGTTTGCCACAGGAAAATAGAGCGTGTTCTAATCGAAAAAGTTACATATGTATTTCCACATGTATTTTACACATGCAAAGTTTCATATGTATCACACGATGTGTACAACTTTTACAGATGGAAAATTTGACAGTACATATGTAAAATACATCCCGTCTGATAGCACCTTTAGAGGGCCGTACGGTAATGAACAAATAAAAGTTAACATCACTGTATAGGATAAAATCTTTCCGACTTTCCGGAAAGCTTTATTTAGCGAAGCCAGTGTTTTTATACCATAGAGGAAAAACTTTATTTGGCCGAAGGTCGTCTAGAAGCTTTAAGGCCTAACCATAATATGCAAAGCATTGCATAACCTACTGTCAAAAATAAGTAAAAACTCTCTCAAATGTATTTAAAGAAACATTTGATTCCGTACGGAATGTGCGATTATATTCGCACCTTGCTTAAGCAAATGACAGTTTCATTAAAAAGTTTCCTTAAGTTCAATATGGTTTGCCTCATTCAATTAACATGTATTCGCATATTTGCTTAAGCCAACTTGAGCACATTATGGTTAGGCCTTTAGTAAGCGGCTTATATCTAGTTTACCGACGCAGCACCAAATAAAATAATAAGTACCTAGGGTGATAGAGAATTGAAAAATAAGAAAAAATTATAAAGTGAAAAAAGTACATCAATGCGATTTGTAAATGCGATTTGCTACTAAACTTTTCAACTTATATGGCCAATTTTGGTATCATTTTAAAGCTTTTGAATAGATATTACTTTATATAAAAAATTTATTCAAAATTCTAAAACCATAAGAAACATGGATGAGTTTGCGAAAACACAAGATTTTTTTTTTAGTAAGCAAAATAATTACTATTGACAAAGGTTTTAGTAAGCTAAGCCGGGAACCTATAAGATAAAAAATTTTGGTACTTTTTTGTTCTTTAACTGGTACTTTTTGAATTTCCATTAATATTGGAGCTAGAAACATAAAACTTAACATACAATGTTCTGAGTGACAGAGAATCTGTAAAAGGGATTTTATGGTACTTTTTTTCGTTAACTGGTACTTTTTGAATTTTCATTGAACAACATTAATGCATTTGCAATTATTAAAAATACAATAAATTTTATATTTTTATAAAAGGCGTTATATGCTTTAATAAGGTCTTTTGATATTACTAAATAAATACACTTTTTTTACATTTTTAGCATATTATTTTCTGGAGTTGGTTTTTTACGAAGGAATACGACGACGTAAGTAGTTATCAAAATTCGTTTTTTTTTTATTTTTAGAATTCAAATATCTTTAGAGAACAATTATTAAACAGTATCTTATTCGTTTTAAGGTTTGGACGAATTCGTACGAAGGACAATTTTTAAGGTATGTTCTAGTTAATTAAAAAAAAAAAACAATTTAACTTTTAAAATACAAAATAAAAACCATAAATAGTTCAACCAAATTAACCACAATACTGATTATACAAAATAAAAAATAAAAAAAACTTAATAATTTTTTGTTTTCTTACTTTATTATTTAGGCAAAGCAATGAAAAAGCGTAGGTATAATTATAGTATAAGTGATTTAAAGTCCATACTGATAAAATGTCCTTTTTTAGAGGAATTGCAGATAAGTTCTTCTATAAAAAATTTTGAATTATTTGAAATTATTATTAATTCTTTAAATGCTTTGAGCAAAAAAAGTAAATACAATAAAATTCAAAATAATATAGAAAATAGAAGAAACATCTGTTGTATGGCAAAACACTTGCTAAAAAGTGGCAAGGTTCAAAAATCTGAATTAGGCATGTCTAATAATGCCGTGAAGGTCAATTATAAAGAAAAAAATGATATTTTATTTAATGGCGAAACAGTTTTGGAAAATGAAACTTTGCAAAATAAAAATTGTAATGAAGAGAATATATCTTCGTTGGAGCCAAAATTTTCGGAAAATGAAATCAATATAGATGATGTAGCAACAAAAAACTTGAAAGATCAAATCGAAATGATTTCAATGAATTGTTATAAAAACTTTTGCAAAGATTTTTGTGAAAAATTAAAATTTGTCGACGAATTTAAATCTGACTTTAAAATGATTAAAGATGAATTGAGTAAAATGAATGACAAATTAGGAAATAGTAATGGCTGTGCAATTATTGAAAAAAATAAGATAGAAAACTGCAAGAAGCAAAATGGTTTTAATATACTTGATTCTGCAAATAAAATGGAAGTGCAAAGTAATAATCGCGATCATACTTTAAGCCCATTTGAAATTACAAATGATTCATTAAATGTTTCAAACTTTCTAAAATACAGAAAGGAAGCGAACCCCGATGAAAAATGTAACAGAATAGTATTGCGTGGGGAAACGAATAATTTAAAACCGAAAAGAAACTTTAAAAAAAATATTTTCGATTGTTCATTTTCTATTAATTTAGATATATTAAAAGAGTTTAATGATGATAAAATAACTAAAAAGAAACTTCTTGAAGATTTAGTAAGAGAAGAATACTTAATGTATAATAATGTTTGTATATTATGTTTTTATTGTGTTACACGTGTTAAAGATAATACGTTTTTATATGCATATTGCAGATTTAACGATTGTACCACATTTCGTTTTGAAATATCTCCTAATGGAGCTGTTGTTGTTTATAGAACAAAAGATTTAAAACATGCAGATAATGAAGTGCATGTAGGTCAGATGCGTGGAGTAAAACGAAATGTTATGAAAAGTAAACTGAAGAATAAAAATGCCTACTTATTTAGAAAGCAGCAAATATTAAATGCTGCTGATGATATTGCTGAAAAGGGCAATTTTCAAGCTATTCATAAGCTGGAAGCATTAAGAAAAGTGAAGTCTGAAGGAAATTTAAATTTTTATTATCATCCAGATCCATTTTTTTCTCTTGTTTTGATGAAAAGAGGTCCATATAAGAGTTATATACATATGGTTGCTACACCTTTTGTAGTGTATACATGGGAAAAATTTACATTTGAGACCATTTCAAATAATAAAAAAATTCTCGAAGATTGTAAGTTTACATTACATTTAGATGCTTCAGGTGAAAGTGTAAGGCATTTAGAATGTGCCGAAAAAAGAATTTTGACTTATAAATTAGTTCTGCGAAATTGCAGATTAAAAAAAATCATCCCTATTGCGGAGGCAATTTTATCCCGGCACACACGTGATGCAATTACCGGTTTTTTGGATGCCTTAAAATTATTTCTAAAAGAAAACAAAGTAAAATATCAGTTTAGATGGTCTTTTTGTAAAAGAGTTTGCACTGATGTTAGTGCCGCATTATATGGAGCGGTATTAAAAAGTTTTAATAATCAAACTTTGCTAGAATACCTAAATGCTTGCGCCTCATTCTTAAATAACCTAAAAGTTAATCCAAATTCCAAACCTAAATTTGTTATATTGCAGTGGTGTAAATGCCACTATATTCATATAATGTGTAAAGACTTAAACGCTAAATTGGGTAAAAATCATATCTTAAGGCCCTTGTTAAAGAATTCATTAATAGCTGCTTTTAGCTTAACGACTATTGAAGAATGTCAACAATGGTTTAAACATATTTTTATAGTTTTACTCACGCCATACAAGTCTCCTAATTTTGAGAGGAGTTTTAAAATATTGCATGATTGTTTAACAGAATTTGTTGATGAAAACATAGGCAAGGAATACCACCTTCCTGATGATGAGCATATAGATCCATTAGAATCTATTTCATCAAATAGCCCTTTTCGAAAAATGTTCTTTTCCATTTACTGTGAAACTGAAAATGATGTAAAAGTTATTAATAAAGGAAATATTTTGAATGAATATAGAAATGATGACATGTGCATCTTTATATTAAACAAATATTGTTCTTTTATTGTTATGTGGACGAACATTATGGGTATTCACGTTGATCCTACTGGAGAACATATAAGTAATGCTCCCGTTGAATTTTCCTACTTTTTACAAAAGCATATAATATTGCAAGAAAAATCTGTTAGAGCAGATGTTTTTGTAAAAATAATGAGAATTGACTACCTTAGTTCATTAAAGGAATTGCGATACAACTATAATATGTTTGGATCAGTTTCCAAAGAAATCGAAGATATACTAACTTCAAACTTTAATCATTTGAATGAAGAAGTAAATAATAAAAGATTGAAAAAAGAACATTCCTATACTACTTCAACACCTATCGACAAAAAAGATTTAAGTGTTGAATTTATAAAAAAACGTTCTTATACTAATTTAACACCCATCGATAAAAAAGATTTGAGTGTTGAAAATATAAAAAAACATCATCATACACCCACCGATAAAAAGGATTTGAGTGTTGAAATTATAAACAAAGAACACTGTTATTCAATATCACCTTTACATATTGAGCCAGTTGAAGAATGGAACAAAAAAAATGTTAAAAAACAAAAATTAATTAAACCAAAAATTATGCAGGAATCTAAGGCATTAAAAAAACTAACTGCTATACAAAAAAATAAATCGAAATCAGTAACACCAGTTGCTAAGTCATTACTGATGGAAGAATCAAAAGACACATTTTTTCTCTTTAAACTAGATTTATTATTTTGCGAAGTTAATAATATATCTAATCCAATAGAAATTGGATTTTATGATTATTTAGAAGATTCCGATTGGAATTCATTGAACAATGGAAATTGGTTGACAAACTTTGTGCTAGATGCTTGTCTTTTAGGAATTATGAAAGAAAATAAAACTAGTAATTGTTATTGTATGCCTTGTCAAGTTGATAAAATAAACGTTGACACGATTAATATATTAATACAAAATAAACCAAATTTGTTATTTGTTCCAATTTTAAAATCTAGTCACTTTACACTTTGTGTACTTAAGTTTTCTACACATGAATTTATGCATGTTAATTCATTTTTATCTCAAAATGTAGGTAAAGAAATATATAATACCTTCAAAACTGAGTTCGGAACTAGTACACATTTGTGGAAGTATCAAGAAATTACAGAAAGGAAAACACAACAAGATGGCTCAAATTGTGGAATTTTCGTTTTAATGTATGCATTAAAAATACTTAAAAACCTGTCATTAAAAAATTTGTGTGAGCCCGAAGAGTTTAGAAAGGAAATGAAGATATTGTTGCTAAAATATCAGGGCGATAGAACACGATTTTGTTGCCATTGTGGTTGCCTTAAAAGTGATAAAGGAAATGTTTATGTATGTAAAGATTGTGGTTTTTACGTTTGTAGAAATTGTACACATAAACATTGTAGAAGAAACTCTAACGTTTGTAAAATAATTGAACAAAAGAAATTATCATTGTAAAAATGTTGTTACTTAACGTTGGATAAGATTTTAAGTCGATTCTGTGATATATACCAAAGTAAATTTAAGTTAATATAAGAATATAATGGCATGTAGGCCTATTGGGGAAGCCAGCCATTAAAAATAATTGGCAACGCACATAGCATAGTACCTCTTGGGTTGTGCGGAAATCTATGCAAAAATAATGATAAATTTAAAAAATTGTGTTAACTAGGAATTTGTGAAGCGAATATTATGTAAAAACAACTATAGAAAAAAGCATTGTAAAAAAGAGTTTTTCCGAACCCTGTCCATAATTTTCATAATTTTTTCTTGTAATAAAGCGACAAAATTACATAAAGTTTTAAGCTTCGTACAGTCGATGGTCAGATCTTATAATGTTGTCATTAAAATTGCCTAAAAATGTCTTGGAACTGTGTGAGCATTGTAAGCTCATTTGGCAGATATGTAAAATTAATGCATCTGACAATGGTATCATTGTTAGGAAGATGACAACATTGTAAGATCTTACCACGGTCTGTACGAAGCTTTAGTTCATAAATATATACTTATGTAGCTAAATCTATATATATATATAAAGCTTTAAAAGTATATAAATAATGGCCACATACTTTAGAGATGTAGTGTAAAATCGTTTGCATGTATGAACAATTTAGAGGCCTATAACTCGAAAACGATGCGTTTGCGCAACTTTTTTCACTTTATATTTTCTTTTTATTTTCCAATTTTCTATCACCCTATGTAATTTAATTTTAATTTGGAGCTCCGTCGGTTAACTAGACTTTTTCCGAAACCTGTTCATAATTTGCAACTCTGTTTAATTTTTCTTCTTGTGGCCAGGGCTGCCATATTTGACGATTTCTTTCTTTAGAAAGTGCCGATTTTTTTCTTAAAAAGCGGCGATTTTATTTAAGCGGCTCATACACTTACAATAAAATTGTTAAATTTTACGAACGTTATCAAGCTTCAATCACTTCAAATTCGAGATGATTAACCATACATTTAAGTGATATATTAATCACCTTCGCTGTGTTATCTCTAATTCTATCAACATTATTTCATAGATAATTCGCACAATTTTTTTATATTTATATAGACAGCATTTCACGTGAAATGTTGAATAGAGTAACAGGCTGTATTGAAGAATTACAGATGAATTAGCTAGTGTTAGAGTTTCTCCGTGTAAAAAATCTTCTACGATTAAAAAATGCAATAGTGGACTGGACGATCAAAACGAAGTAAAAACTGTTAAGAAACCCAGTGTTTAAATTGCATGCTTTAAAATAGCAACAGCAAAAACTGTATTTTTTAATGCCTTTTAACGCTTTGATAGAGAGTGAGCAAAAGCAAAAGCAGAAAAAGAGAGTAAATAATTTGTTTAGTCTCGCTATGTGTGTGTTGTTTGCTTATTCAGTCAGCAACTCAACAACTTAAGCAAGTAATAAATTTTGTTTATGTTTTTTGTTTGCTTTTGACGCGCTTCAAGTCAGCAAGTTAACTTCTTTGCTGTTGCTGGCACTTCATACATATATTTTTAATGAATTAGTAGCTTCAAATTTGGGTCTTAAGGCGTTAAGCTGAGAGCATACACATAGTAAGAGTAAATAAAAATTCATTTTTTCATAAAAAATAATTTAATGAAAATTAAATTTAAACATTTTTTCACTTTTTCTGCTTTTGCTTTTACTGTGTTCTTTTTCTGAAGTTAAGTTAAGCAATTACAAAAGCATTAAAAATAGTCAAGCGTTTTTAAACACTGAAGAAAACTAAATTTTGTTGTCCGATATTTTGACGATTTTTCTCAGAAAATTGACGATTTGTCCACAAATTTATCTGGCAGCCCTATACAAATACAAAACGTAGCATTATAAGAGCTTGGTTGGAAAAATTACAAGATGCCTCTGGAGAGCTCTAAAATACGGAGAAATACGAAATGTACCAACATTATATTTTGATATTTTATTCCATTGAATGCATTTGGCATTTAAGGGAAATACTATTACTAAAATACAAAATCATCGAACGGTACCTTCATAAATGATAATAAGTTGGGTGATGAAGAGGCTGAATTGCATTTTTGGAAAATTGTCAAATTTGGCGTGGATATTTTGGAAAATTCTCGCAAAGAAGTGCACGGCTGCATAATAGCATGTGTGAAATTATAGTTACCCGATGGTCGGGTAAAATGTTTTTACCGTTAATGAACCGGAAGCTGATCTAATTGAGGCGCACACATCTGGCTATCTAGACAATGATACTAATCAGGACTAGTAAGTACCTGTCTTTGGTTTCTTATTTCATTAGTTTAATTTTTTGCGTTTTTAAGTGAAATTGAAGAAATGTTTGATGAGTTTAATGAGGAGTACACAACAATTAAGGTGGAACCAACGAGACCTTCGTCATTAAACAGTCCAATTACGGTTAAAACAAAATTTAACAAAAAATCCCCTCCCAATTAACTTGCTCTTGTAAAAAAAGAACCTGGGCAATCCATTGGTGCACCAAAATCAAATTTTGAAAAATCACAAAATTCACATTCTCATTTTCAAAGCATGGAATACCTAAAAATACCTAATTGTTCTAAATTTGTTTATCAAAGGCCAGGACGTGATTGCTGTACCATACCAGTTTAAAAGGCAGTTTCCTGTTTTGATTCGACAACAGACAATGATAAATGTGTTACCGCTGCCACTTGGACGGGTTATATAAATCACTATGACTTAAGAGCTCCTAAATTAGGACCTTTATTTACTTTAGGTGGCCATAGTGGTGGCATAACCTGGTTGCGTTATTTACCTACAATATATCAAAGTTGGTATTTATTTAGCGGTGCTCGTAAAGATAACAAAATTTTGCAATGGGACATGCGCAATTATACAGAGCCAGTGCAAATATTTGAAAGAAACGTACAAACAAATCAAAGGATTTATTACTATTACTATTATTTACTATGATTTAACACCACAAAATACCTGGATTGCCAGTGGCGATACTGACGGTTTGTTGAGAATATGGAATTTAGGTGATAAAGGCCAACAATATGAGGTATTCTTTGTACATACATAGATATGATTTAATTTTTAAACGCGTCATTTGTCTTATACGTTTTAATATTAGATACCTTTACATCAGGACTGCTGTTATGGAGTTAGTTTTCATCCTACGCTGCCCTTACTTAGTACAACCTCAGGTCAATATAATTTTGTAGATGATTCAGAAACGAATTCTGGCGAAATAATTGTAAATTATGAAAATTCCTTATTATTTTTATGGTATGGTCCTTCAGAAGAAAAATAAAACCATCAAGTTTATAAAACAAATATTAAACTTACTTATGGTCATGTTCTGATAATGTTAAGGGTTTTGCGATTGTCAGAACATGCCCCTTAAAAGCCTGATAAATGGGTATATTAATGTATGTCATGAACTACAAATAAAAACATATTAATTTTGCTAATTTGAAAGAATAATCTGAGCTTTTAAATCGTTTTGTTGGATGTAATTTTTTAATACCTATCATTTAAAAATTGTATAATTTTATTTTATATTTTTTATTTTGATACTAGCGGGCCCGTTGCCTGCTTCGCACGGCAAAACAAAGTAAGAAAAGAAACACACTTGTTTTTAATAAAGTTGGTTTTCCTGCGGCAAAAACACACTCACTTCACATACGCACCGCACACACATGCGTTATCGGATTTCAACCAAACTTCGCACGACGCGTTTGTGAGTAGTTCGGCGACGTACATATACGGATTTATTTTTATATATGGGTGTTTCTCTGGTTATGCACGCGACATTTGTACGCGTTTTATTGTTTTTGAATATTAAAAAAATAGAAGTGGATTGGAATTTTAGAATGAATTATAGAATCGTTACATTGTTTGTGATGAGTTCTTTCTAAAAAGTATATTTAATGGTAAATTGAGCACTGGGTACCCAAATGCCATGCAATCAAAGTTGACTTACTCACGTGACAAAAATAGAAGTGCCTTTTAGGACCTTAAGAAAAAGTGCGAAAGTAAGTGAATTGTAGGAGGTTTTTATTTCGGAAAAAATGTTTTTATAAAGGTTAGTAATGGGCCTTTATAATCATGTTTTGTTCAAAATAGGGAATGGTAAATGGATATCAAAATCGATTTTCGATTTTTCGATCGACTTTTTTTATTACGGTTTTTGAAATCGATTAATCGAACCTCAAAATCGTTTAAAATAAATTTGCAAACTCCAGCATTGTTTTTTTTTTGGAAAACTACTAGATAAATTGAACTGAGATTTTTACAGTGTGTAGACATCACTACTTTTTCTAATTTTCCTGCAAAAAGTGAACAAGTACATGTACATTTTACATATTAAAATTGTGTTATTCTGTAGACAATCAGGCCTGCCACATAAATTAATTCCGATCGAAAGTGGAAGTGATTTCGTATCTTGCTTCACAATAAACGAAATCACTTTTGATCGGATTTAATTCTATGACAAGCCTGAATTTATTGATAGTATTTCAAAGGATTAAGACAGTAGTTCCTGATCGGTAGCGACTGTTTCTTTGCTAAGTTACTATTAAGTTAGTTTAAAAAAAAAACGTTTGCATGCCATTGATGCCAGTAAGATGCAGATACATTTCCTTGTTATTTCGTATTTGTTAGGATAAATTACGTACTTTTTGTTTTTTCACTCTGCTTATAACTAGATTTAAATATCGCTCACAGAGCCCTTATATTAAACTTGGAAGTATATTAAGGATACAAATAGAAAAATACGTAAAATTACAACTTTAAACTTGGAAAACTGCATTAGCATACCTACAGACCTACGCACAAAAAAAAAAAAAACTTCAAAAATACGTTATATTGTACATGCCCATCGATTTTTTAAGATTAAAAATTGCCAAAATTTTGACAAAAATAAAAAAATCGATTTTAAAAGCCCAATAATCGATTTCAGTATCAGGCATGTTCTGAAAATCACTTTTTCGTAAAGTGATTTGAAATCACTTAAAAGGTGTTCTGCCCACAAAAATTTTTGAAATCTCGTGATTTAAAACCGATTGGTTTACAGCATGACGATTTCAAATCACTTGAAGTTTTTTAAGCATTTTTTTTTAAATAAATTTTTTAATAAAATTATCACATACACATTAAATGATCTGTGCTTTATTTGTTTTTGCATTAAAATTAATTATTTTACACGGGAAAACCTTTAAATTAGCAAAGTTAGGAAGCTGCTGTATTTTTTGCAGACGCTGTTTTAGTTTTGTTCACATTTTCGTGATTTACTTTTTGTCTGTAGTTTCCAGAGCAAAGAAGTCTTACAGGTATGTGATGGAAATCGATTTTAAAAACGATACGATTTGAAACCGAAAATATCTTTATCAGTATCTTTTAAAATGGATTTAAAATGCATATTCCTTTTATTTTCAGTGTTTATTCTTTACAATTTTATATTATATACGTTAACTGAAGTGTATTCTGAACGAAAATTTAAGACTTAAATTCAGAAATAGATTTTAATATCGTTCGAAATTCATCACACCTTTTAAAACGGTCGTTTTGAAATCGATCGATTTTCATCACATACATACATGTTAAAGTCGTGTAACATCCCTGTAGGAAGTCAAACACATTTATAACTAACTTCCAACTGGTTTTTTTATAACCACAACTAGTTGATTAAGTGACTTTTTTCCTTGTCGACGACTCACTATTTTAACATAGGCATGTCATAGGCAGTAGTCAATTGGCCATCTTTGCATGACTTTTTAACTGACTACTAACTACTTACTTTTCAACCTATTTGTAATTAATTAAAAGTATTGTCAGTTTATAATAAATTATTTAAATTTTTTATAATTTTTGTCAAAAAAATATATGTACATATGAACATGCATACATACATATGTATATCTTTATATATTTTGATATAGAAGCAATTATTTATGAAAATTTTGCAATAAACTGCCCAAAATGATGATGTATAGTATTCCTGAAATAAATACGCCACATAATTGCTAGTACATAAACAGATTTGTATTGATTTAATTTTTTATTATTTTAAAATGTTTGAATATATTTTTTTCATTTGACTTCATGGCATGCTTGTTTTACTTATTTTGCTTTTATTTATGTTTTACGTGTGCCTTTTTGGTTGATATCTGCATGAGATTTAAACCAATTTGTAGTCATTTAAAAAAAAGTTAATTTATAGTTAGTGTTTTTTGCAACTGACTATTTTATTTACTACAGGGATATGACTAATTTCTATTAAACATTTTTTCATTTTTCGAAATTATTCTATGAGTTAAATTTCAGGTCTGTATTTTATAAAGCTTTTTTGTAATAGTTCTATTCCTTTAATTTTTCAGAAATTACTTTATACACTATCAGACTATTATATTGTATTTTCTTTTTACATTTTACCTTAGCCTTCCTTTGGAAAGCAATGAAGTATATTGAATGTACAGAAAAATTTACAATTATTAGACACCAGCAGAATGTAATGCATTTTCCGGCTAAGGTAAAATGTAAAAAGAAAATACAATATAATAGTCTGATAGTGTATAAAGTCATTTCTGAAAAATTAAAGGAATAGAACTATTACAAAAAAGCTTTATAAAATACAGACCTGAAATTTAACTCATAGAATAAATTCGAAAAATGAAAATATGTTTAATATAATATAAAGTAACCTTCACAAGGAAATAATTCCCAGTTTCTAATTGTTAAAATAGTTGAGTTAAATACATTTAATTTATAAAGTAACACTATTCAGTGAGACACAAAGAATGCTGACGAAGGCCGTAGCGGGCCAGAAAATGCCTTACATTCTGCTGGTGTCTAATAATTGTAAATTTTTCTGTACATTAAATATACTTCATTGCTTTCCAAAGGAAGGCTAAGGTAAAATGTAAAAAGAAAATACAATATAATAGTCTGATAGAGCCAATTTAGACTAGACTAATTGTTCTGGCAGAAAACGACAGTTTGTTGGCGAAAGAGGTGAAGAGAGTCGTTTTTGGTTGGCATAATTTTTAATCCAGCTTCAACCCCGCATTAGCAGAACAAAACCAATACATACATACTTATGAAAAAACAGGTTCAGTGTTTTCTTTTTTGCAGAGCGATTTTAATCGTTAGTTGTTCGCCGTCGTGTAAACATGAATATAAAAACAGAGGGTGGCACTAGAAATTCCTCCTAACGGTATTAACATTTCCTCATCGCTTATTCCAGCCATTTTACTTCTTTGTTCCAAAATTATTTATGCAAACAGTAAAACTTCACAATTTTTTTATTTTTCTTGTTGTTCACAAATTAAGCACATCTGCTGGTGTTAGGCGCCCGAAATGTTTTTATGTTTACAGCGAACGAACACCAAACGTCAAATAAACAAAAAAATACTAACACATACAAAGCTGCGTGTACGTATACAATTTTATGCCAGAATAATTAATCTGGTGTAGTTTGGAAAGAACAAAAGTTAATCCGACTAAAAACTAGTCTAGTCTAAATTGGCTCATAGTGTATAAAGTCATTTCTGAAAAATTAAAGGAATAGGTAGAACTATTACAAAAAAGCTTTATAAAATACAGACCTGAAATTAAACTCATAGAATAATTTCGAAAAATAAAAAAATGTTTAATATAATATAAGGTGTGATCCCGTACTCAACTTTGGGAGCCCGCGGGATCCCAATCTTATCGAAAATATAATTTGTATTAACAAAAGCACGTCAGTCAGCAGCTATAATTTTTATGTTTGTGGTTTGCGCCATTTCAAATGGAAGCCATCTCTTTTTTAGCGTTGCTAGATTGTTGAATTTTGGTTTTAGTACAAAAAAACTTTGGCATTACTGCTAACATGACTAAAATTAGTTTTAGTTAGTGTTAGTTTATATGGCAACATCATATACCCGAATATGAGACAACAAAAGTGAGTGCATGTTCTTCTTCTTTCTTTCTACATGGGAGCTGATTTTCGGCTTTCAACAAACTAAAAATGAGTGAAGTTCAATAGAAATTTAATTTTTCAAACTTTGTTCTACAAAAAACTTAAGTTTGAATTATGTTGTATACCAAAATGAAGCTTAAGTACTTAGCTATACGCCACATATAGCCAACCTTCGGAGGATGTCCTTATTTTGGCCCCTTAGCCAAAAGAAAAATGAGTGAAGTTCAATAGAAATTTAATTTTTCAAACTTTGTTCTACAAAAAACTTAAGTTTGAATTATGTTGTATACCAAAATGAAGCTTAAGTACTTAGCTATACGCCACATATAGCCAACCTTCGGAGGATGTCCTTATATTGGCCCCTTAGCCAAAAGAAAAATGAGTGAAGTTCAATAGAAATTTAATTTTTCAAACTTTGTTCTACAAAAAACTTAAGTTTGAATTATGTTGTATACCAAAATGAAGCTTAAGTACTTAGCTATACGCCACATATAGCCAACCTTCGGAGGATGTCCTTATTTTGGCCCCTTAGCCAAAAGAAAAATGAGTGAAGTTCAATAGAAATTTAATTTTTCAAACTTTGTTCTACAAAAAACTTAAGTTTGAATTATGTTGTATACCAAAATGAAGCTTAAGTACTTAGCTATACGCCACATATAGCCAACCTTCGGAGGATGTCCTTATTTTGGCCCCTTAGCCAAAAGAAAAATGAGTGAAGTTCAATAGAAATTTAATTTTTCAAACTTTGTTCTACAAAAAACTTAAGTTTGAATTATGTTGTATACCAAAATGAAGCTTAAGTACTTAGCTATACGCCACATATAGCCAACCTTCGGAGGATGTCCTTATTTTGGCCCCTTAGCCAAAAGAAAAATGAGTGAAGTTCAATAGAAATTTAATTTTTCAAACTTTGTTCTACAAAAAACTTAAGTTTGAATTATGTTGTATACCAAAATGAAGCTTAAGTACTTAGCTATACGCCACATATAGCCAACCTTCGGAGGATGTCCTTATTTTGGCCCCTTAGCCAAAAGAAAAATGAGTGAAGTTCAATAGAAATTTAATTTTTCAAACTTTGTTCTACAAAAAACTTAAGTTTGAATTATGTTGTATACCAAAATGAAGCTTAAGTACTTAGCTATACGCCACATATAGCCAACCTTCGGAGGATGTCCTTATTTTGGCCCCTTAGCCAAAAGAAAAATGAGTGAAGTTCAATAGAAATTTAATTTTTCAAACTTTGTTCTACAAAAAACTTAAGTTTGAATTATGTTGTATACCAAAATGAAGCTTAAGTACTTAGCTATACGCCACATATAGCCAACCTTCGGAGGATGTCCTTATTTTGGCCCCTTAGCCAAAAGAAAAATGAGTGAAGTTCAATAGAAATTTAATTTTTCAAACTTTGTTCTACAAAAAACTTAAGTTTGAATTATGTTGTATACCAAAATGAAGCTTAAGTACTTAGCTATACGCCACATATAGCCAACCTTCGGAGGATGTCCTTATTTTGGCCCCTTAGCCAAAAGAAAAATGAGTGAAGTTCAATAGAAATTTAATTTTTCAAACTTTGTTCTACAAAAAACTTAAGTTTGAATTATGTTGTATACCAAAATGAAGCTTAAGTACTTAGCTATACGCCACATATAGCCAACCTTCGGAGGATGTCCTTATTTTGGCCCCTTAGCCAAAAGAAAAATGAGTGAAGTTCAATAGAAATTTAATTTTTCAAACTTTGTTCTACAAAAAACTTAAAGTTTGAATTATGTTGTATACCAAAATGAAGCTTAAGTACTTAGCTATACGCCACATATAGCCAACCTTCGGAGGATGTCGTTATTTTGGCCCCTTAGCCAAAAGAAAAATGAGTGAAGTTCAATAGAAATTTAATTTTTCAAACTTTGTTCTACAAAAAACTTAAGTTTGAATTATGTTGTATACCAAAATGAAGCTTAAGTACTTAGCTATACGCCACATATAGCCAACCTTCGGAGGATGTCCTTATATTGGCCCCTTAGCCAAAAGAAAAATGAGTGAAGTTCAATAGAAATTTAATTTTTCAAACTTTGTTCTACAAAAAACTTAAGTTTGAATTATGTTGTATACCAAAATGAAGCTTAAGTACTTAGCTATACGCCACATATAGCCAACCTTCGGAGGATGTCCTTATTTTGGCCCCTTAGCCAAAAGAAAAATGAGTGAAGTTCAATAGAAATTTAATTTTTCAAACTTTGTTCTACAAAAAACTTAAGTTTGAATTATGTTGTATACCAAAATGAAGCTTAAGTACTTAGCTATACGCCACATATAGCCAACCTTCGGAGGATGTCCTTATTTTGGCCCCTTAGCCAAAAGAAAAATGAGTGAAGTTCAATAGAAATTTAATTTTTCAAACTTTGTTCTACAAAAAACTTAAGTTTGAATTATGTTGTATACCAAAATGAAGCTTAAGTACTTAGCTATACGCCACATATAGCCAACCTTCGGAGGATGTCCTTATTTTGGCCCCTAAGCCAAAAGAAAAATGAGTGAAGTTCAATAGAAATTTAATTTTTCAAACTTTGTTCTACAAAAAACTTAAGTTTGAATTATGTTGTATACCAAAATGAAGCTTAAGTACTTAGCTATACGCCACATATAGCCAACCTTCGGAGGATGTCCTTATTTTGGCCCCTTAGCCAAAAGAAAAATGAGTGAAGTTCAATAGAAATTTAATTTTTCAAACTTTGTTCTACAAAAAACTTAAGTTTGAATTATGTTGTATACCAAAATGAAGCTTAAGTACTTCGCTATACGCCACATATAGCCAACCTTCGGAGGATGTCCTTATTTTGGCCCCTTAGCCAAAAGAAAAATGAGTGAAGTTCAATAGAAATTTAATTTTTCAAACTTTGTTCTACAAAAAACTTAAGTTTGAATTATGTTGTATACCAAAATGAAGCTTAAGTACTTAGCTATACGCCACATATAGCCAACCTTCGGAGGATGTCCTTATTTTGGCCCCTTAGCCAAAAGAAAAATGAGTGAAGTTCAATAGAAATTTAATTTTTCAAACTTTGTTCTACAAAAAACTTAAGTTTGAATTATGTTGTATACCAAAATGAAGCTTAAGTACTTAGCTATACGCCACATATAGCCAACCTTCGGAGGATGTCCTTATTTTGGCCCCTTAGCCAAAAGAAAAATGAGTGAAGTTCAATAGAAATTTAATTTTTCAAACTTTGTTCTACAAAAAACTTAAGTTTGAATTATGTTGTATACCAAAATGAAGCTTAAGTACTTAGCTATACGCCACATATAGCCAACCTTCGGAGGATGTCCTTATTTTGGCCCCTTAGCCAAAAGAAAAATGAGTGAAGTTCAATAGAAATTTAATTTTTCAAACTTTGTTCTACAAAAAACTTAAGTTTGAATTATGTTGTATACCAAAATGAAGCTTAAGTACTTAGCTATACGCCACATATAGCCAACCTTCGGAGGATGTCCTTATTTTGGCCCCTTAGCCAAAAGAAAAATGAGTGAAGTTCAATAGAAATTTAATTTTTCAAACTTTGTTCTACAAAAAACTTAAGTTTGAATTATGTTGTATACCAAAATGAAGCTTAAGTACTTAGCTATACGCCACATATAGCCAACCTTCGGAGGATGTCCTTATTTTGGCCAAGTGGCCAAAAGAAAAAAATGAGTGAAGTTCAATAGAAATTTACGAGTGAAGTTTAACAGAAATTTATTTTTTTTAAACTTAAAATATATATTTTTAAGGAATCCAACGCAAACTTTTGTAAACTAATTCAAATATATTTGTTTTTCTAATAGTTTGTCGCAATATTTTAATTATTTATTATTTTATAAATATCATTTCCGGTTTTACTTTGTTATCTTGTTAAAAGCCGAAAACTCTCCCATAAACCGAAAACAAGAAGAAGATATTATTCTCAATGAAATGGCCAAAGTTGCCATATCTATTCACAATATTTCGCTATTTTAACTTGGCCGCACCTAAGTTTAGTACTGCCCTCAATTTTAATGAGGAGAAGAGAGACATATTTTGTTGCTCTCTTTCTTTTGAGTGAAAAAAGATTTACTTTGTTAACTACTTTGTTATGTTCACGGAGATTTTACATTTTTTTATAATTATGTAGAGAAATGTCAAAAGATGTTTTTGTTTACCTGTTTTTTATACATGTGCTGTAGACAGTGTTGCCGATTTTTCCTTACACGTTGAAAAAATTCCCCTACAAAAATCCTTACGCCTTATTGCAATTAAAGTTGAAGAAAAAAAAACTAGTTTCAAAAAATAAATTTTATTCGAATATGTACAATATTAAAGCTTTGACATAAAATTAGTACAAAACTAAAAAAAAAAAAATACGTATGCATGTTCTTTAATTAAATTCAGTTAACACTCAATTGACATGATGAATTTTATAGCGTCCAATTTTAGACGTCACTTTTTGTTTGGAAGCAAACGGTGTAGGGAAGAAAGAGGAAGAGAAAACAGAAATCATGTCTATTTTTCTACCCCTCTTTCTTCTCTACACCGTTTGCTACCAAACAAAAAATGACGTCCAAAATTGGACGTCATAAAATTCATCATTTAAATTGAGTGTAGGTCTTTCAACATTAGGTGTGATCCCGTACTCAAAGAAAGGAGACCGCATAACACGCGTTAATTCGTCGAAAAATTGCAAATGCTATTCCTGTCAGCTGTTTTTTATTTGTTTACTTATTTGTACATGGAAAATGGATACGAAAATATATTAAGATTTTTTTTATTTTGTTAAATTTGCTAAATTTATATATGAGTAGGTGAGATTCAAAACTCGTTCGTTACACATTATTAAAATTTTGGGAAAATGCTAAAAACATATCGCGCCAAATTAAATGGACCAAATCAGTAGAACTTTTTTTTATTTTGAAGTGCCATTCTTAATTAATAGCTCAACAGTTAAAAAATTGAAACCAACTGAAATATAGAAAAATAATGGATATAATTTGGAACAAACGAATTTTTGAAAGAAACTAGTTTCGCTACGATCCATATGGGATCGAACTAGTTTTGCAACGCACTTTAGCCCACCTGGAAAATTAATCATTGAACTATAGTACATTTTAAAAGTTTTATAAATTTATTTAAATTAGGCAAACAGTTATAAAAATAAATTGTAAAAATAGTTCTGTTGGTTTGAGATAAACTACCCTAACCGTAACTCACGGTTTTTTTTCAAATAAAGTTTTTTACACTGTTGGAATCAGAATTTTGTGTGAATTCCTATAAGTCATATCTAATGTAGTTTTAGAAATAGAAAAGATAGATGCAAAGGGAATCAAGTGTACTTAGGGTTGGCTACCACTGAATTTGTAGACAATAAGGAAAATGTGTTTAGAGGCAAAGAACATCAAAAGTAATTTTTTTTTAAATTGTAAAGTGAGGTCTTTTGTTTTTAAAGTAGATAAATTTAACCATTCTTAGGAAAATTATTTTTATTTAAACTTGCGGATGCTATTTCTCGGAAATAGCAGACCTTTTGTTGTTGGACTTGGTGCTGCTGTATCAAGGCATTGAACAGTATTAATACCAACATAGGAGGTAAAGAACACCAAGTCTAATTTAATAAGTAAACGTATGTTTTTACCTCATATAAAATATTCGGACAAAATCAAATTTTTAATTTAAAATTTTTGCGGTCTGCTGTAAAGTTTTCAAAATGTGGCTTGGTATAGTTAATCTTCCAGCTGATGTGTGTAAAAATATGAATTTTTAAACAAATAAATTAAGCTAGTGTTCGCCTTATGGTCAAAATTCGACCATAATTTTTTTTTTGTAAATATGAAGAAAACATAATTCATCATCGAGCATTTATTTTTTCCTTCAAAGTGGATCAAAGTGGCGAGGGACCAACGTACGGTTCATATTTTATCTTCTACGTGATTTAATTTAATTTTGTAAGTTCAGTATAAAAAATACCAATTGAAAAACAAAAATGTATCAAAAAGTCTCCTTTATATCGCTCATTTGCTGCAAGACCGGCATAACTCAAAAAATGAAATTTTGGAGTAAGAGATGCAGAATTGTTCGCTTTGTTTTTCTTTATATTGTGTATTAAATTCATATTTATATCTTTTATACTTTCCCAGTTTGAAGAGAATTTATCTTCTTTTTTCTAAGAAGTTAGAGCAAATCAAAAACTTTAAATGCGTTTATCTCGAAATGGATTTTTTTAAGTTATGCCGGTCTTGCAGCAAATGAGCGATATGTTGTCATCCACTCAGGACGTTGCACGTTTAATTTTATGTTTCTATGTCTAATATTAACGAAAATTAATCAAAGTACCAGATGTAGAACAAAAAAGTACCAAAAAGCTCCCCTTACATGTTCTTATTCACCCAGTTTAATAAATAATTTTATCTTTATAGGTCGAATATTAACGAAAATTCAAAAAGTTTCAGATGAAAAACAAAAAATACCATCATGTTTTATCTTATAGGTTATCACTCACTCAGGATCCTACACCTATAATATTATGCTTCTAAGTTCAATATTATAGAAAATTTCAAAATTATCACATGAAGCACAGAAAAGTAAAAAAAAAGAAATTTAGTTTCCCATATTTCCCTTGTTTTCTACCCATAGAGGTTCGGTAGACAAACGAAGGAAGAAAGCGTTCTTACCTTTTTTGCCTGGTCTGATTTATATAGTCGAAATATTCGAAAACCGGTTTCTGAAAAATGTCGAATAATCGATCACCCTAAATTTTTATTATTTGATAATTGAAAATAAAATTGCATTTGTGTTAGTAACAATTTCGAACGCTTCCCAGCGGTAACTATAATGAGTAAAGAGGCCTAATAGAAGGCCTTATTTAGCAGTCACAAGCAGTCGGAAGCCCTTCTCGCCGCATTCCATACTTATTTATTTTTTACACAGGTTGTCATTGGGCGCAAGGCCTTCCACACTTCCTTTAAAAATAGCTTTGATCCCTTCCCAAAGAAGGGAGTAAGGAAGGTCATTAAAAATAAAAAGTAAATAAAACTGAACACCTTCCTTTCTCCCTTCTCAAAGAAGGGAGTAGCGAATGTGTACTGAATATTTCAGAAGGTCTTTTAAAAAGAAGTTTATGCCTTCTAGAAGGCATACTTCTGAAGGCAAGATATCATGCAAAGCGAATCTTTTAGAAAGGAGTATAGAGGCCTTCAAAAAGGCCTGCCACTTGCGGTCCTTTCAATATTTACCGCTGGGTTATAACTCTGAAATTATTGAACAGATTTAAATAAAATATACATTGTGCACTTCTTTGAGTAAATACCTCTTAAATGGTGTTTATTTTGTTCAAATCGGTTGACATACAGAGGAGGAAAGTGTTCTTAACTGTTTTGCCTTAGCCGATTTATATATAGATTTAAATAACATAAATTTAAAACAAATAATTAATATGTATAAGAAATATTTATTAAATAAACAGTAGAAAATGTTGAAATATGATAAACGCTTGAATTTTAATATTATACACGTTAATGTGTCATTTATGTATTTATTCAAACATATTTCATGTTAACGTTATCTTTTGAATCAGAAATTTGGTTCTTATTATTCGCGTTCTTTTGTACATTTTTGGGATCACACCTATTAAATGATAAGTTAGAAAAAACATATATGTATATTAGTGTCGCCAACTTTTTAAACCACAAACAACTCTGGAAATATATTTTGAAGCTATTTTAGAGGAACACATTTTTTTCAAGCACTTTGGACAATTAAATATCATTAAAAACACGTTTTTTTTGCATTTATTTTATAAGTAATACGATATGGCGAAAAATCCCTACATTTTGGAGATTATGAAAAATCTGTCCGATTTTGCCTACGCTGTAAGGATTTTCCCTAACTTCTGGCAATACTGGCTGTAGACTACTTAGACGAATTTTGTTACAACTTTGACGATTTTTTAAGAAAAAAACCTAACAACCCTGGATGTGCATTATTTGAATGACTGCAAACCAGCAGCGAATGTTAATTTGGCAACGCCATAAAAATTTAATTCGTCGCAATTTTAGCTTTAAATGTCCTCGCTAAAATTTTTAAATTTTGTATTCTCTGACCCTACGTCTACCAATTTGTATTTGTTAACATAAGCAAAAACGTCGACAGAATGACGTCACAGAAATGTTCTATGAGGGAGTTTACACGGTGTCTATTCAGACATGTCTAACAAACACGTTTGTTTTGTTTGTAGGCGATCGGGGTAGAGAAGAAAGAGGGGTTGCCAAACAGACATGAAATGAGTTTTCAAGTTTGTTTATATGAATTTCCATGTTTTTAATTTGTATGTATATGTATATTTGACTATAATACATGAAAACAGACATGTTTGGAAAGACATCGTGAAAAGACAATAGGTTTTTGGAAGCATGTTCAAAAGAGAATGTCAAAAACAGACCTGTCTGGAAACACTCCGTGTAAACTCCCACTATGTTTAATATTATTTTCAGAGTGGGGTAAACGTATGTCTAAACACAAAAAATGAATTTGTATGTAAATAAATACTTACATTTTCTTTGGCAACCAATTTATTTTTAATTATTTTTTTTATTATTTATTTGTAAATTTTCTATTAAAATTTTATGTTTTAAGTTTAAAATTTTTCCTTTTAACAAAATGTAATTTCAATTTTTGGGAATACAAAATTTTAATTTCAAAAGATTTTGCTATTCGTGCTTAATTCCCAGTTTTAATTCTTGACAAAAACACTTGAAATTTTTCTAAAATCTTTATGGATGAAGTTTCCTGATGATCTGGCCTAGCAACCAGTGAAATGCGCATAGGTATAGCTTATCCCATCAACAATAAATTTCAAGTGTTTTTGTCAAGAATAAAAACTGGGAATTAAGCACGAATAACAAAATCTTTTTCCTTTTTTGTAACTGATAATTGATTTTGACAGCTTGTGTTAAAAGATAATTGTTCGGCAATATATTATAACATTTGTTGCTGAACATGTGTTCAAATACATATTTATGCAGTCCACACGTTAATATCTAGTGTTGGCAATAGAATTTGATAGTTGCTACGGCAATAATTGCCAAACAAATTGCTCGTCTAGACTTAGGGTGAGGCATTTAAGCGATGGAGATTTAGCTTTATCTAAGCGAATTACAGAATACGGCTACTGGATAATATGAAGATCTAAAATGATTGGCATTTATAAGAAGAATAATTAAGAAAAAAGCGGGGTTTTCAAATTGTAGATTTCTAATTAACCAAAACAGTAAAGTCAAACAAACTTGAAAATATATATTTTATGCGGTTTTGGAACAATATATGTGCCTATATACATATATAATTGGAATAAAAGTAAGATTTGTGCATATACATACATTAAATATATTAATTTGGTAATAGTTTCAGCAAAATACGTTCGATATATCGATATTTTTGAAATAATATATATCGATACTCTTAAAAAATATCGATTCGATATATATCGATGTATTTTTTCAATTTGCCCATCCCTACTAAAGGCGCTATTGCCACAATTTTTGAAAATTAAGTTTTTAATGCAGTTCAATAGAGTAAGCAGAAAAATATCGTTATTATACCCTTCATCTCAGGTGGAAAAGATATACATAGTTTGTAGATAAGTTTGTCATTCCGTTTGTAATTTCTACAATATTGATCTTAGACCCTATAAAGTATATATATTCTGGGTCCTTATGAGGAGAGAACTTGATTTAACGATGCCCATCCGTCTGTCCGTCTTACGTTTGATATGTGTTGTCCGGAGACTCCAGACATGATAGTGGCTAGGTTGTTTTACATTTATGTCACATATAGTCCACCATTTCGTCCTATTGAAATTCAAATAGATCGGTCCACGAGTGGCTGAGATATGACGAAAAAGCCACGACTGCCTCTAATTTTTCCAAAAAAATCCCTTGTGGTTGTTGTTTTATTTTTTTTTTTATTTTAATGCGTTTAATTTTAAGCATACAAGCCCATAAACAGAATAAAGAAACAAACACGTAGACTCAATATATTTTAATTTAACGCTTTCTCAGTAAAAGCGTTCGTAGTCGAGTTGTGTAACTTGCAGGCTAAGACTCGTGAGGTTTCAGGTTTGAGTCTTGGTTGCCCCAGTTTTTTAAAATTTTTTAATTTTTTTTTTTTATTAGTACAGGTGTTTTTTTAATTTAATTTGTTTATGTCCTAAAAACGATTTTAAAATTACCTATAAAGCTTTTCGATATTTTCATTTTATTGGCAATGACAGTGTTTTATTTTATTTCGGCAAGCATATACATATGTACAGGCGCGGGTCCAGCTCGAGTCTTACGGGGGGGAAATTTTGTATGATACAAAAAAGTAAAAAATTTGTTTTTAAAAGTTTATTAAAAACAATATATGTATGTATATTATATAAAAAAAAACAATAGGGTTAAATAAAATATAAGATCGGTTCAATATAAATTAAAATAAATTAATCTTTTTAAATAAGTAAATTGTGATTTCCTTGCGAGGCAAATTGAGATAGTACAGTCTATCTTCGGTCATTGTTGATCTGAGCCATGCTTTTATTCGACGAAGGGTAGGAAATGACCTCTCGCTTGTAGCATTACTGACGAGCATTGACACGAAAATTTGAAATATTTTTCTTAGATTTGGGAAGATGTCTTCATCACAGTTTATTAAAGCATATACAATGTTATCTGATAGATTTTCAGATATTTTCCATGTTTGTTGCCAATGCAACAGTTCAGGCTCAAGTTAAAATGTGTTAATCTCGTTTATCAAATATAATCAGCTCATCAGCTAGTTGTGGTTTTAAAATAAATGGTATATGGGCAAATCTCAAAAACAGTCCACAAACCAAAAATTTTTCATATTAATTTTTTTTAGATGTATAATTTAATTTTTATATTTAAAAATATGTATTTCGACGATCATTAATATAATAATTTTTACCAAATATAACCCCTTCCCTGATCTCTTGATGTTACACATGAATTTAACATTATTTTAGGTGCTTTTTGAGCTTAAAATAGCACTTACAGCCAGCAGACTCATCGTAATATAAATTTCGTTAAAAAAATATTGATATTCATTCATACATTCATTAATGATCACAAAATTAGTTTATATATATAATTTGTTTTGTTAAAATAAATAAAATTGGGTTTATTATATAGTACTAAAAAAACTGTAGCGTGCGTTGTAAGGCGTGCGTCACAAAGGGTTCACGGATTTTATCAAAAAATTACAACATTTTTAAGCTGCGAATAAGTGATTTTAAAGTTCTCTTATATTCATCTTTCTTTTATGAATAAGACTTTGTATACCTTATGATGCAAAATTCGCCAAAAATTAGGAAAACACCCTTCAATTTTTTAAAGTTGCTGGCGTGCGTAACAAAACTTTGTGATTAATTATTTCGCAACAAATGCTTGCTAAGAAATTATGATATATGCCATTCGTAAGTACATATTAATGTCACTAAATACTATGTATAAGTTGAAGCTATCTCTTTTGAAAGGCCAAAAACGGTTATATATCAATCAGAAAACACGAGCGAGTGCAGCGTTCTTTACGCAGGATTTGTCCATATGACTTGATTACACTTTGAGGTTGAAGTTTAGGCATGTTCAATACATTTAGGATATCTATTGGGAAAGATGTTTTGAGATCTTCTAAAATAAATTCAATTAAAGGAATGTAACCTACAACTCGGTAGTAATCTTCAACATTTTGGAAGTGATTATTTCGTTCAAATTTTGTCTTTTCGATTGGAACCTCGATTTGACACAAATAACTTTAACTTTTTCAAAAATCGCTTTAAATTGTTCTTCGGCTTTATTTCTTTTTTCTTCAAGGCACATGACAAAAATTTTGATAAGTCTTGATCGTTTTTTAATATCTATATCTTGCTTTTGTAAAATGATACTAAGTGGCTGTGTTACAATAGGTATCACACTTAAATGTATATTCCGCAAATAAATTTAAAAGTAATAAGTGAGCTCCTTAATATAAAGGTAGAGATACTACTTGCTTCCCACTCATTTCCAGAAATTTTGAACAGCTCCATTTTCCGCTGACATCAGAGGACACCCATCTGTTTCATCTCCTACACAATATTTTAGGTCAAGACCAAAATTTGTCAAAGTTTTAAGAACTATTGATGATAGTGCCTTCGCATCAATTGACACATCAACGTCATCAATATCTTTTGAAGCCTCTTCAAATGCGTTTACAACAAAGCCAATAAATTCTTCCCTAAAAACTTTTTGTTGTATGTTGAAATGTCTCAAACATAAGGAAATCTGGCTTTTCCCCGACAAATCAGTGCTTTCGTCAAAAATTATCGAATAGAATTTTGATTCATATAACACATAAATATATTCATAAATATTGCAAATACTAAGGCTTTTTAATAATTTAGCCGCACGCATTATCAAGTCAAACGTTTAGTCTTTGAATATAGATGACACCTGCTGGGATTGAATGTAGAATAATAAGTAATTGAATACGGTAAACTAAATGTTTCTTTGGAAATATCTAATAAATAACTATTAGGACTAAGATGTGGATACTTGTTGAAAATCGTTAGAGATTCACATCCAGTTCATCGATTTCGAACGTTAACGTTCGCATAGAAAATTATATGTAAAACAAAAACAATATTCGAAAATTTGTTTTTGTTTCAAATGTAGTTTTCAATGCGAACGTTGCCGTTCGACATCGTTAAACAGGCAGTCAATAAAAAAAATAAAAAATACTTATTGAAAATTTCGTTAGAGATTTCGAAAAATTTTGTACATTAAAAACAATATTATTATGGGAATTCTTGTATTATCGAAATTAACAAAACATATTTTTATAATTTACGGGGGGGAAATTTCCTTATTCCCCCCCCCCCCCCCCCCTTGAAACCGCGCCTGCATATGTATGTACATAAAAAGTTGTATGTAATTTAATTAAATCCATACAAACTAGTAGGTTAACCTATTGCAAAGACATACATATGTATGCACATGAGTATGTATGAAAGAGCAAAAGTTATTTATGTATGAAGGCATTGCTTTCGTAATTAAATAAATTATTTTTTTTTTATTTAATTTGTTTATGTTTTAAAACACGATTTTAAGATTAAATAAAAAAAAAATTATATAACGAATTTCAAACATCAACTTTGGCAAAAGAGGAAACGGACTTAGATATATAAATTTTTTGATTTTGTCATATTCTTCGGCATGACGAAATGAAAAGTTGGCGGTGCTCAATTTAAATTTATTTATATCTAAAGAGCAATATTTATATGTATAACTTTTTGTTGTTCTTACATACGATACGGCATAGCCGAATATAGCACTCTTATTTGTGTTTTTTATACCCTTCACCACAGGTGGAAAAGGGTATATATAAGTTTGTCATTCCGTTTGTAATTTCTACAATATTGATCTTAGACCCTATAAAGTAAATATATTCTGGGTCCTTATGACGAGAGAAGTTGATTTAACGATATCCGTCCGTCCGTCTGCCCGTCTTACGTTTGATATGTATTTTCCGGAGACTCCAGACATGATAGCGGCTACGTTGTTTTACATTTATGTCACATATATTCCACCATTTCGTGCTATTGAAATTCAGCAAGATCGGTCCACAAATGGCTGAGATATGACCAAAAAACCACGACTGCCTCTAATGTTTTCCAAAAATCCCTTGTTGTTGTATTTTTATTGCTTTTTTCTGTATATCTGGAGAACGGCAAATGCCAAATTCCAAATTAGGTGCAAACATTCAAGTTATAAATACACCAACACACAAAATGTGGGCGGGGTTGGAGAAGTGGGCGTGGTATCCCCCATACAAAAAATTTCAAAAATTGTATAATAACCTGAATTTTTTGACTGTTATATCAAAAGATCGGAAATTTTTAATAGAAAATATTTTCTGAAAAACTCGAGAAAATCGGTTCAGATACGAAAATGTTATGACCAAAATATCCATTTTTTTTGGAAAAATACCCATTTTCGGGAACCATAGATCTTGCCGAGTCCAAGTTTTATAACCCAACTAACTGGCAAATTTCTTCTTAAACACTTCGGTATATAAATCTATCAAATCGGTTAAAAAAAGGCTGAGTTATATAATCAAAATACTGAAATCCCAAAAATTACTCTTTTTATACCCTTCACCTCAGGTGGAAAAGGGTATATATAAGTTTGTCATTCCGTTTGTAATTTCTACAATATTGATCTAAGACCCTATAAAGTATATATATTCTGGGTCCTTATGAGGAGAGAACTTGATTTAACCATGTGATGTCCCTCTACCCCCCACTCCCCCCTTTCAATTGTTTACATATATTAGCATAATGCCCAATATGATTTTCGTTATCACCCTTCTTTATTATTTCATCTATTTAACGCAATAATTTTTACAAATAGAAACTAGGAATTTTTGTGTTTTTTTGCTACTTAAAAACTCGCCAAAAAGATAAAAGGAAACAAACAAACACACATACTTACATACATGGCACAAACTATTTTGGTGAATATACATATTTCCCAACTTTGCTATTGCGGTGAACAATAACAACAGTTTTCAACTCAACTGTGTTGAATTTTGTGAACAGTAAACTTGCCATATTTCATTTTAATGATATTCGATTAACGTTCCTTCATGAAACTGAGAGTTCCCTGGTTCGAATCTTGGTTTTTTCAAAATAAAAATTTTTTTTAATATTTTTATTTTTAATTAGTATTGTGGTTATTTTGTTGAACTATTCTCTTTTCTGTTGACCTTTTTCAGCACAACTTGAAGGGTTCGAGCCCGAGCCACGTCAAGAATGAAAGATTATCAATAACAATTTTAATTAATTTTCATGTTGTAAAATTCCTTTCTTCACAAAAATAATTTAATAAAAATTAAATTTCATGAACTTAAGCCTAATTAAAAATATTAAAAATTTGGATTAAAAACCATAAATAGTTCAACAAAATAACCACAATACTAATTATTGTTAAAGCTAAGGCACGAGCTCTATGTGTACATTTGTCCTTCAAGTTGTGCTGAAAAAGGTCAACAGAAAAGAGAAAGACAAAGTGAAAAAACAAAAAATGTACTTGGACTTCAAGAAAAATTCTTGACGAAAGTACGAAAAAAACAGAAGTAAAGGAAAAAACATGTAAAATCAATTAAAGTGGATAATCATTCAGGAAAGCAAATTTCGATCTACCAAATGTTAAAATACAATTTGGTTTAAGGATTGATGTTTGACTAGTGACGTCAGCAGTCGTCGATGGCTGCGAGTGTAAGACGGCAAATCCATCTGAGGAGATCGAGTGGTTGCGATCGAAACATGTCATGGTAACCTGCCGGCCAGGGTTCGAGCCCGAGCCACGTCAAGAATGAAAGATTATCAATAACAATTTTAATTAATTTTCATGTTGTAAAATTCCTTTCTTCACAAAAATAATTTAATAAAAATTAAATTTCATGAACTTAAGCCTAATTAAAAATATTAAAAATTTGGATTAAAAACCATAAATAGTTCAACAAAATAACCACAATACTAATTATTGTTAAAGCTAAGGCACGAGCTCTATGTGTACATTTGTCCTTCAAGTTGTGCTGAAAAAGGTCAACAGAAAAGAGAAAGACAAAGTGAAAAAACAAAAAATGTACTTGGACTTCAAGAAAAATTCTTGACGAAAGTACGAAAAAAACAGAAGTAAAGGAAAAAACATGTAAAATCAATTAAAGTGGATAATCATTCAGGAAAGCAAATTTCGATCTACCAAATGTTAAAATACAATTTGGTTTAAGGATTGATGTTTGACTAGTGACGTCAGCAGTCGTCGATGGCTGCGAGTGTAAGACGGCAAATCCATCTGAGGAGATCGAGTGGTTGCGATCGAAACATGTCATGGTAACCTGCCGGCCATTGTTCGAGCCCGAGCCACGTCAAGAATGAAAGATTATCAATAACAATTTTAATTAATTTTCATGTTGTAAAATTCCTTTCTTCACAAAAATAATTTAATAAAAATTAAATTTCATGAACTTAAGCCTAATTAAAAATATTAAAAATTTGGATTAAAAACCATAAATAGTTCAACAAAATAACCACAATACTAATTATTGTTAAAGCTAAGGCACGAGCTCTATGTGTACATTTGTCCTTCAAGTTGTGCTGAAAAAGGTCAACAGAAAAGAGAAAGACAAAGTGAAAAAACAAAAAATGTACTTGGACTTCAAGAAAAATTCTTGACGAAAGTACGAAAAAAACAGAAGTAAAGGAAAAAACATGTAAAATCAATTAAAGTGGATAATCATTCAGGAAAGCAAATTTCGATCTACCAAATGGTAAAATACAATTTGGTTTAAGGATAGATGTTTGACTAGTGACGTCAGCAGTCGTCGATGGCTGCGAGTGTAAGACGGCAAATCCATCTGAGGAGATCGAGTGGTTGCGATCGAAACATGTCATGGTAACCTGCCGGCCAGGATTCGAGCCCGAGCCACGTCAAGAATGAAAGATTATCAATAACAATTTTAATTAATTTTCATGTTGTAAAATTCCTTTCTTCACAAAAATAATTTAATAAAAATTAAATTTCATGAACTTAAGCCTAATTAAAAATATTAAAAATTTGGATTAAAAACCATAAATAGTTCAACAAAATATCCACAATACTAATTATTGTTAAAGCTAAGGCACGAGCTCTATGTGTACATTTGTCCTTCAAGTTGTGCTGAAAAAGGTCAACAGAAAAGAGAAAGACAAAGTGAAAAAACAAAAAATGTACTTGGACTTCAAGAAAAATTCTTGACGAAAGTACGAAAAAAACAGAAGTAAAGGAAAAAACATGTAAAATCAATTAAAGTGGATAATCATTCAGGAAAGCAAATTTCGATCTACCAAATGTTAAAATACAATTTGGTTTAAGGATTGATGTTTGACTAGTGACGTCAGCAGTCGTCGATGGCTGCGAGTGTAAGACGGCAAATCCATCTGAGGAGATCGAGTGGTTGAGATCGACACATGTCATGGTAACCTTCCGGCCAGGGTTCGAGCCCGAGCCACTTCAAGAATGAAAGATTATCAATAACAATTTTAATTAATTTTCATGTTGTAAAATTCCTTTCTTCACAAAAATAATTTAATAAAAATTAAATTTCATGAACTTAAGCCTAATTAAAAATATTAAAAATTTGGATTAAAAACCATAAATAGTTCAACAAAATAACCACAATACTAATTATTGTTAAAGCTAAGGCACGAGCTCTATGTGTACATTTGTCCTTCAAGTTGTGCTGAAAAAGGTCAACAGAAAAGAGAAAGACAAAGTGAAAAAACAAAAAATGTACTTGGACTTCAAGAAAAATTCTTGACGAAAGTACGAAAAAAACAGAAGTAAAGGAAAAAACATGTAAAATCAATTAAAGTGGATAATCATTCAGGAAAGCAAATTTCGATCTACCAAATGTTAAAATACAATTTGGTTTAAGGATTGATGTTTGACTAGTGACGTCAGCAGTCGTCGATGGCTGCGAGTGTAAGACGGCAAATCCATCTGAGGAGATCGAGTGGTTGCGATCGAAACATGTCATGGTAACCTGCCGGCCAGGGTTCGAGCCCGAGCCACGTCAAGAATGAAAGATTATCAATAACAATTTTAATTAATTTTCATGTTGTAAAATTCCTTTCTTCACAAAAATAATTTAATAAAAATTAAATTTCATGAACTTAAGCCTAATTAAAAATATTAAAAATTTTTATTTCTTTTATGTTTTAAAAACGATTTAAAAAAAAAATAATTACCAGTTTTCGCTTTTTAAATTTTATTTATAATGAAGTTTTAAGTATTGTAAATATGTATGCATATGTAACAATTATTTAGTTTTTGTCTAGTTGCTCTGTATTCTGCTCGCACAATGGTGAAGGGTATATAAGATTCGGCACAGCCGAATATAGCACTCTTACTTGTTTTTTTTTCTAGTTCTTGTTTTGCAACGATATGTAAAAGTTCTAAGTCAAAAAAAAAACGCTAAAGAAAAAGTTCTAGGGCCCATAGCAATGTGAAAACTTCAAAAAATGTTGTTAATATTACTTAATAGTCAATATTAAAATAAATAAAACAATTTTTAGTATATTTTATTTTTTGCAAATTGTCATACTAAAATGTACATCAAAAGTATAAAATATATAACCTGCTAACTTCCAATAACTTTTAATGGAAACAACAAACTTTGTATATTTCATATGCGCAGCTTGAGAGAAAACCTAAAAATATAGTTGGTTTAACACACTTTAAGACTCAATTTGAAGAAAAACTACACGCTGGTAGACGATGTGTATCTTTCTCTTCCACATGGCATTGAAATCTCAATTCACTTAAAAAGTGGATTTAGCAGGTTTGCATATTGAGCCTCACGATATGGCAATGTAGTAAGCAGGAACATTTATTTTTTGTGTTTTTTGTGCTATCAATTCACGTTTTCCAATTGCACAATTGAAACACAGCGGCGAATAACGTTATAATTTTCAAAATAATTATATTTAACAGGCAGGATTATATATTTTTTAATTTTTTTTATTATCAAAAATATTCATAATAAAAGCAACACATCAAGAAATATTAATTTGAAATTACATACAAATTTAAAGTTTTAAATTTTTTTTTAGTAGAGGACAACGTAAGCGACCATTGCATGCATTTTGTCGTCAAAGTGGTTCGAAACACGACAAAATGCATGCAATGGTCGCTTACGTTGTCCTCAATAAAGTCTAATTGAAGATGAGCGACAATTGCATGCATTTTGTCGTCAGTGTGGTTTGAAACACGACAAAATGCATGCAATGGTTACTTACGTTGTCCTCAATAAATTATTATTCAAGACATATTTAAAAAAATGTCTCCAAAAAAGTTTTATATACGATTTTTAACACGACAATATACACGTTTTCTTACTTAAGTTGTCGCCATCAATGTTATATAGGCGACAAATTCAAAAATGGTCGGAAGACACCGTTGACGACATTTGCGTCTATGACTTTTTGTCCAACTGGGTATTAATATTATTAATTTTTTTTTTGCTAAAGTAAAATCAATATCTATATATGTATATAAATGTGAATGTATGTATATATGTATATTTGTATCTATATATATTTGTGCCTTATAGGAGGCCAAACCACTTGACCGATGGCCTTGAAATTTTCACAGCATGTAACTGTGACCCTGAAAGAGACATTAGGCTATATAACATTGTGACAAAGGGGCGATGCCACGCCCATACAACCCAAAATTTAAAATCGTGTTATTTATGACATATTTTGACCTACGGCGATAATATTTGGTATATATGTATGTTGTTGAACAGAAATACGTTTAATTAAAAAAGTGGGCGTGGCCCTGCCTTTTTATAGAAAAAGTAAAAAACGTTATATGTAATAAACTACTGAACCGATCGTCATCAAATTTTCACAGAAGGCTATTGTTCTGAATTAATGAGTCGTTGGGTTCAAAAAAGGTGTGATTGGCCAAAGAGGCGTTGCCACGTGAAAACCAATACAAAAGCTTACCGAAATGCAATGTACCGCAGTTCCAACGTACCAATCTGTATAAAATGGAATTTCATGCCGTTGTTACGTGACATTCGTAAGACAGTGATAGGCGGCTTGTATGTTACATTGAATGCGGGTAATGTTGTTCTGTTTTTTTCGTACTTTTTTCAGTATATCTATGGAATTGCGACAAAACAACTTACAATACAACATATTTCCAAATATACATATGTTTAGATGTTTAAAATAAAAAAATGCATATACACATACAATGAAAAAGGGAAACATATAAAAGACTTTAAATGGTATCTAAACCTTGTTTGGTGTATGCACATTTACAATATATGTATTAGACTGGTCGCATCTTGTATGGTATTTTTTTTTTAAATTTAATTGTTTGCGCTGCTCAAAATATGAGGTTTGGTGTAAGAAATCATGATCTAATTTTTCAGGTCAATCCGACGGTGCCTAGCCATGCCGGGTGGGGCCCAAAGTTCCCCATATTTAAAAAAAAAAACATCTTTTCTATCAGATCTTTATAGTTATACTAGTTGAAAAGCCGAAAATCAAAAATATAGCTTCGTTACGATCTTCCGCAGAGAAAGTTCTTCAAGTGTGCCAAATTTCAGCTTCCTATGTCATTAGATGGCTTCAGAAAGTTGCGGAAAGAATAGTATGTATATACATGCAAACATCCTGACATACTAAGAAATTATATATTGTATAGATAGATTAAAGTATTTGCTGTTTAATATTTTAGTATGATACTAACGAAAGATTTTTAACCTTATTCGGGGTCGCTGAATCCAGTGGTGCTAGCCGTTTTTAGGTTAGCTTTGGTTTTCGAGATATACCGTTATTTCGAAAATTAAGGATGTTGCACAACATATGTTCGCGCAACTCAAAAACGCTTTAGCTTATTGAAAAACTAAAAAAAACTGAAATTCCGCAATAAAATTTACTTTAAGAAAGTTGAAACTTTTTTCTTTAAGTTGGCTTTGGTTTTCGAGATATACCGTTATTTCGAATATTAAGGAGGTTGCACAACATATGTTCGCGTAACTCAAAAACGCTTTAGTTTATTGAAAAACTAAAAAACACCGAAATTCCGCAATAAAATTTACTTTAACAAAGTTAAAACTTGTTTCTTTATGTTGGCTTTGGTTTTCGAGATATACTGTTATTTCGAAAATTAAGGAGGTTGCAAAACATATATTCGCGTAACTCAAAAACGCTTTAGCTTATTGAAAAAATAAAAAAAACCGGAATTCCGCAATAAAATTTACTTTAAGAAAGGTAAAACGTTTTTCTTATATGCGCATTCGTTTTAGAAACATAATTTTTTTTTCTGTTAAAAAAAAATTATTTTTTTATTAAAATTTCGGAATTTTTGTTTTTAAAAATTCATAAAAAATTGAAAAATGCAGCTATGCAGCATTGCAAACAAAACAAGCTATAAATGGTTAAAATCTGTTAACAACTTTTGATTTTATGTATTCACAAAAGACGAAAGATTTTAATTAATTTAAGAATTTTATTAATAAACTAAAGCGTTTTTGAGTTACGCGAACATATGTTGTGCAACCTCATTAATTTTCGAAATAACGGTATATCTCGAAAACCAAAGCCAACATAAAGAAAAAAGTTTCAACTTTCTTAAAGTAAATTTTATTGCGAATTTCGTTTTTTTTTTAGTTTTTCAATAAGCTAAAGCGATTTTGAGTTGCGCGAACATATGTTGTGCAGCCTCCTTAATATTCGAAATAACGGTATATCTCGGAAACCAAAGCTAACCTAAAAAAACGGCTAGCACCACTGGATTCAGCGACGAATTAGTTTAAAAATCTTTCGTTCGTATCATACTTTAATCTATCTACACAATATATAATTTCTTAGTATGTCAGGATGTTTGCATGTATGTCCTATTCTTTCCGCAACTTTCTGAAGCCATCTGATGACATAGGAAGCTGAAATTTGGCACACTTGAAGAACTTTCTCTGCGGAAGATCGTAACGAAGCCAAATTTTTGATTTTCGGCTTTTCAACTAGTATAACTATAAAGATCTGATAGAAAATATGTTTTTTTTATAATATGGGGAACTTTGGGCCCCACCCGGCACGGCTAGGCACCGTCGGATTGACCTGAAAAATTAGATCATGATTTCTTACACCAAACCTCATATTTTAAGCAGCACAAACAATTAAATTAAAAAAAAAAATAAAAAATTGCGACCAGTCTAATATGTATGCTAAAAATTTTTATATGCTAAGATACAAATTTATTTATTGTAAATCTATAATATAAATATTAAACTATGTATTTACATTTTTTACATACACAAAATACTGTTTTAATACCATTTAAATCACGTGGTACCTTTTCTTCACAACGGTCACCATTTGAACATTTTTGATTCCCATCACTGTGTGTTTTGCTTTATGCTATGACTTGTCAATTCGCCTTGGCTTTATGTATACGATTGCTTTTTGTTTATATATGGGAAAACATATGACACGTTTTTAAACGTTCTATAAGTCAGGGTTGCCGAACTTGGTCTTTTCCGACCAAATTTGGTCGGATGGTAGGCAAAACCTAATTTTGGACGGTTTGGGAAGGCAACCCATTTATTTTTCCGGCAACGCTATTTACTTTTCAACAGACGAAAAAAAACAAAATTTCCCATTTTTGCTAATGGACTAATTTCCTTATTTTGCCTTATTTTGGATGAGTGTTGCCTAGATTTAACCATAGCAAAACTTAGTAAATGTGGTAGGAAAAAGTCTGTTGAAGCAGCTGCCTACATCGCAAAGCAGGCAAGTGAAAATATTAAAAAAAACAGAAGATTATTTTTGATTGCTGATGAAACTACAAATGTAGCAAAGACGAATTTATTGTTGGACGGAATTAGTTCTATAAAGGATAGTTTTGTACCCTAATTCGAGCTAACCAAGTCAGATGGCGCGTTGTCTCAATTTTTTTTCTTTTAAAACAATTTTTTATCAGCAAACAATATTCCTTTAAAAATATTGACCGAATTGGTAACAAACGGCGATAACGTCATAGCTGGTAAGATAAGTGGGCTAAAAACGTTACTTAGCAATGAAATTTATTTATTTTACATAAGGTGCACGTTTCCTTTTCTTCACCTTTGTTTAAGTTACGCATGTAAAATGATGCCAAAATAATATTGAGGTTCTTTGTCGTAATATTTACAGATCTTTTTCTGAACTAAAAGAATTTCTCAGGGGTATGGCGTTGAGTTTTTTGTACCGGAGTCGAAGTACCTACAAAAACTCGCGAATTTACGCGATTCTTTGAAATTGGCGATGCAATATTTTGCACATCACTATGAATAAGTATATTTGGAACCGGTTTTTGGTAGGTTTTGAAGACAATTGTGGTGGGTTAAAAATTTTTAAACTGCAGCCCTGCTATAAGTGCACCAACGTGCTTACAGTACGGTGCGGTACATTACGAATGAACTCCGCTAAATTTAAATTTTTTAATTTCTTTAAACTTGTTTTTATGGGAATTTATCTTTAAATAGTTTAACCGCTCACATATAAAATAAACGACACAACTGATTCGAAATTATTTAACAAATGGCGCTTACATAATATTATAAGAGTAAAAATAGCTTGATTGCATCTTAAACATAATATGATGAATGTACAGAAAGTTATCATGTTATGGCTATTAAATATCATGATATGGTTGTGAGTAATATAATCACCCTTATTATGTTTGGCGTATTTAAAATACGCCTACGACTGTTTGGTAATAGATTAAAGAGAACGTGAACTTTTTTCCTTTAATCTATTACCAAACTGTCGTAGGCGTATTTTAAATACGCCAAACACACTAAGGGGGAATATGTTTTGAAAGTTATCAAAATTTATTTGTTAGAAAAATAATTATTTTTCGGTCAACAATACTCACATTTATAATTGCGATAAACTAAAAATATCAATTTTTTACAGTAACTATAATATTGTTGATATTAATTTAAAATAACAATTATTTGTGTACGACAACAATATATTGTTACAACCCAGCGGTAAATATTGAAAGGACCGCAAGTGGCAGTCCTTTTTGAAGGCCTCTATACTCCTTTCTAAAAGATTCGCTTCGCATGATATCCTACCTTCAGAAGTATGCCTTCTAGAAGGTATAAACTTCATTTTAAAAGACCTTTTGAAACATTCAGTACCCATTCGCTACTCCCTTCTTTGAGAAGGGGGAAAGGTAGGTGTTCAGTTTTATTTACTTTTTATTTTTAGTGACCTTCCTTACTCCCTTCTTTGGGAAGGGATCTAAGTTGTTTTTAAAGGAAGTGTGGAAGGCCTTGCGCCCAATGATAAACTGTGTAAAAAATAAATAAGTATGGAATGCGGCGAGAAGGGCTTCTAACTGCTTGAGACTGCTAAATAAGGCCTTTTATTAGGCCTCTGTACTCATTCTAGTTACCGCTGGGAATAAACATAGTGTTGTTGCCGTAACCATGCCCAACCATATTTCTGCGTGCACTGAATGCCGTCTGGTGCTTCAATGCTTGTTATTGACATGACATCATCTAGGACAAGCAGGAAAAGAAGTGGTAAAAACACAGCCCTTGCGTACTCCCGCATCAATAGTAAATCTTCCAGACGTTTGACCCTTGTTTAGCACCTAATTTTGGAGTTGGAGTACAAAAGTTTTATAACGTCTATAATAGATTCCGGTACACCTCTGCGATGCAGTGCACTCCAAATGCTCGTCTTCACCATTATGTCGAAAGCCCTCTCAAATTCCACGAAGAGCATATAAGTGGGCGAGCTGTGCTCATTTGCTTGCTCGATTATAATTCGGAATGTCGACACGTGATCTATGCATGATCTGCCTTCACGGAAGCCTGCTTGTTCTTGCCTTAACGTATCGCAAAGAGGTGACAGCCTCAGCATTTTAATTGTTGCAATAATTTTTTGTATGGTGTTTAGAATGGTAATACCCCGCCAGGTTTTGCATTCTCGAAGGTCACCTTTCTTTGGTATAGCAAATATAACTCCTTCGTTCCAACGTTTTGGTCTTTGTTTACTTACCCCTTCATTGCAGATTAATGGTGTAATTACATTTGAAATCCACGAAGGATTGGTTTTAAAAAACTCTGGTCGGATGTTTTCTGTTGCCGCCGACTTATTTGTCTTTAGTTTTGCGATTGCAGTTATTACCTCCCTTGTGGTAGGGGGATCGGCTGGTATTTCCGTGTGTAGCGACGGCGGTAGAAAGTTGTTATCTACAACTTCTACAACAACGATTTACAATAGTGCGGCTACTCAGGGAAAGCGCGAGTTTTCCCACCACAAGTACGTGATCGCTTGGGATGTCCGCACCTCGCTTATTTCGTACATCTGCTTAAAGTCGAAGCCAATTTGCTTTCTATCAAAACGTGATCAATTTGGGATTTGTATTGTGCGCCTGGAGACACATAAGTATGTACATATGTATATTCTTGTAGGGACATTTTGTACCCGCAATGAACAGTCCATGCGTTGCGCAAAGATCAAAAAGCCGGTTTCCGTGGTCATTGGAAAGACAAAAAAGAGGAACACACAAATAAGAATATAAATAGCACGTTTTTTCCCTTAAGCGGCCCATATACCTTTTTTTTTTTTTTGTCATTATTTTTTTATTGAATCTTCATATATTAAATATGAACTAACAATAATTAATCAAATCTTAACCTAATACGTTATTTTATCTCCTGCCAGTGCCAGACAAAATTTTCTTCATCACGGGTTATGTTCACTTTTATAGGTGTTTATCGCTCATCTAATTGGGTAAGTGCTGCAGTGTCTCTTCTTCTTAAGCGAGTGTGGCCGCCATGATTTAAAATATTTCGAGCTAGTGGATTTGGGTGTTGTTCAAGCCTTTTTAAATATTTTATTGCATATTTTGTAATCATAGATTTCACTAATGGCACATTGAGATCCTTATGAATGTTTGAGTTTTTAACATACCAGGGAGCGGCTGTGATTATTCGAAGAAGTTTATTTTGGCGCCTTTGAATTTTGTCGATATTAGAGGCCGAGGCAGTGCCCCATAGTTGAATACCGTAGCACCAGATAGGCTTTAAGATAGAGTTGTAAAGTAGAAGCTTGCAATCGAGACTAAGGACAGAATTTCTTCCAATAAGCCAATGAATTTGAATGGCTTTTAGTTTCATTTGAGTTAATTTTGCCTCTATATGGCATTTCCACGTTAATCGCCGATCCAGATGTATACCGAGATATTTAACATGCGAATGTTGAGGAATTATTTGATTATTGATTGTAATAGGGGGGCAAGATTCCCGGCGCAAAGTGAATGTTATATGTACACATTTTTGCTCATTGACCATTATCCTCCATTGTCTTAACCATATTTCTAGTTGAAATATATGATGCTGTAAGTAACGCGATGCTTCATAACGATTTTCGTGGACGCTTAGAAAAGCTGTATCGTCTGCAAATGTTGAAGTTTGTGTGTAGTTGCTTGTTGGCATGTCCGAAGTATAAATTAAGTATAATAGGGGGCCCAGGATGCTGCCTTGTGGGACTCCAGCGGCAATGGGCTGAGGTGAACTTAAGAAATTTCCTTCTTTAATAATAAATTGACGACCGAATAAGTAGCTTTCTAGCAGCTTGTGTGTGTTTGCTGGTAAATTTTGCTTCAATTTGTGTAATAAGCCTTCATGCCAGACTTTGTCAAAAGCTTGCGAAACATCGATGAAGAGTGCTGAGCAATATTTCTTTTCTTCAAATGCTTTTCTTATGACATTTACTATTCGATGAGTCTGCTCGATTGTGCTGTGTTTTCTTCTAAATCCGAACTGATGGTTTGGAATACATCTATTTTCACTTAAAATTGGTGTTAATTTTGAAACTAATAATTTCTCAAACAGCTTTGACATATTTGATAATAAGCTAATAGGTCTATAAGACTCAACTTTTGTATGATCTTTACCTGGCTTTGGTATCATGGTAACTAAGGAAACCTTCCATTTTTCAGGATAGTATTCAAGGCGTAAAATAGCATTAAAAATAAAAAGAATAATTTTCTTTGCTATGCGAGGTAGCTCCAAAAGCATTTTATTACTGATTTTATCAATACCAGGTGCCTTCTTAGTGTTTAAGTCACAAATAGCCTTTTCGATTTCTCTTATCTCAAATCTGAGGGGAATAGCTGCTCTAGCATCAACAGGTGGTAACTCGACCGCAATATTGTGAGATATATTTGGTGTAAATACTTTTTTCAAATGATTTACAAACAGGTTTCCTTTTTCATTATCATTTCTTGCCCAACTACCATTCAAGTTTCTTAATGGTGGCTTAGATATAACTGGCCTTTTTAGATTTCTAGCTGCACGCCATAATGAGTAGTCAGATTGTGGAGTTGCATCAAGTTCCTTAAGATATTTTTCTAGAGAAGCCGTTTTCTGATTCTGTAGTAACTTTCTTAGCCTTTTTGTGCATTCTTTTAATAAAATCTTAAGTTGCGGGGATCTGTAAAGTTTCCACTCTCTTCGAACTCTCCTTTTTTCAGTCAAGAGCCGCTCGACATCTGAAGAACATATTTTATTATTTTTAATTTTTTTGGGGGTAACGCTGGAGTGTTGAACAGCTAGTTTAAGATAACTGTCAAAGTTAACAAGAGAGAGATCCACATTCTCCGGTGTACTAAGCGGAATATTTTCTGTGCAATGGGCACTGAGAAATTTTTTATATTTTAACCAATTTATTTGTGTGGCTGGCGTCGCTAAGTAACCTGACGGAAATACAATTCTATTTGGGTTCGATATAGTAACAATTGTAGGTGTGTGGTCGGATGATAATTCTAAGGAAGCTTCAACATGAATCGTTTCTGTGGGGATGTTTTTAACCACGCCAAAGTCGATAACATCTGGAATTTTTTGCTGATCAGTAGGCCAATATGTTGGTTGCCCGCTCGCGACCACATTTAAACCCATTTTAGAGATTGTGTTAAACAAAACACGACCTTTTGGTGTTATAAGTCGTGACCCCCAGAAGGTATGTTTAGCGTTATAATCGCCAGCGGCCAGAAAACAGGGTCCTAATGATTTATAATATTTATAATATTGGCCTTCTGATATGGAAAATCTAGGTGGAGAGTATAAAGAAGAAATTACTATGTTTCGATTTAGCTCCTCAACACAAATAGTCGTTGCTTGCAGATAGTCTTCACGGTGATCACACATAATGTAGTGTTTGACTCGAGTTTTTATTAAGATGGCAGAACCTCCACAAGCTCTATCTCGAGGGTCCTTGGTATCATATAGTATATAACCATTGATTTTAAACGTATTTCTTGAGGTCAAATGAGTTTCAGAAATCATCATGACATCAATTTGTTTATTTTTAAGAAAGTATTCTAATTCATTTTTATGTTGGCGGATGCCGTTTGCGTTCCAAAAACAAATTTTTAAACAGTTCATGGTTTGTTAAGTACAGCTTGCAATAACATCGATTGCATTCTAAGCATTTCCTGCATCATATTACCCATTGTGTTCGTAAAATTATTTACTGTTTGCACTAATGTTTCCATGGTTTTTTCTAAACGACTTAAATTAGAAACCGGAGTTTCATCATTACTTGGCGAGGCACCTTGCATTGGCTGATGGTTTGATTTTAGGACGTTAGCGTAAGAAGTTCTGATATTACTAGGCTGGGGGGCTTGAATTGCATTTGTGTTTACCTGATTTGCAACCTGCATTTGAGGGGTATTTGTTTTCGGTCCAACCGTCTGCTTGACAATATTATATACTGGGCATCCTCTATAATTGGCAGTGTGATTACCGCCACAGTTGCTACATTTTTTTACGTTGGGGTCGGTTTTAGACTTATCGCAAGAAACTGTACCGTGTGGTTCCCCACATACTACGCAGACAGGGGGTAAGTAGCAGTATGCCTTGGTATGGCCAAATTCTTGGCAGTTTAAGCACTGAACAGGTCCATTTTTTTTGTGCGGCTCTTCTATAGTTATTCTTCTGTAGAGAATATATTTTAAATTGTAAATAGGATGTGTTTCGTTTTTTTTAAGTTTTACGTCGCCGGGTTCAAACTCCACTCGAAAAAGTGGTTGGGGAATTTTGTCTCTATTTTTAATATTTACTACATGTTTTACCTTGAAGCCTTTTTCTTCTAGGAATGTTTTAACCTCTTCTGGGTCCACACATGAGTCAATACCCTTAATCACTACCTGTAGACCTTTACTGCTTTTCAGTTGGTAGGTATAAAAGTTTTTTTTAAGCGTTTCAAAGTTGTTTACTATTTTGCGAAAATCATTCTCATTATTGACTTGTATTTTTGTCTCGTTTATACTTCCACGCTTTATAGCCGCTACGTAAAACGAATTTTCACCTATCACCGATATCAAACTCTTTATGAGCTCATTTGAATTTTGCTCCCTTAGATATATCGGGGGAGGCTTGGATGGTTTAATGACGTTTGGTGCTTCAGAGGATTCATCCTCCAGAATTGCAAAACGATTTTGAGTATTTATTTTATCAAAAGATGGTACTTTTGAGGCCGAAGCAACTGCTGCAGAGGTAGGGCTGCGTCCCCGTTTAAGCACTGTTATGTACCTGTCCATACCAACTTGTACTGTAGGCTTTTGACAACTTTTTACAGGGGGGTTTTCCATTGCATTTGTGTTTGAGTTCATGGTATCATTTCCCACTAAATTTGTTTTTGACGTCACGGCAATACTTGCTGGCCTGGCAACACTTGTCACCAAATCTTGTTGTAGTTTTTTTAATGAGTTACTATCCACCGTTTGTGTAAATACCGAGGGTGAGAGGGAACGTGTTCGAGTAATTGGCTTAGCCGTTAGGTAGTTAATATTGTTTTGTTTTGTTTTATTTATTTCTGCATTATTTTCATTTGCATTAACTAAAACGTAAACGTTTCTTTCATTTTGTCTTAGTGTTGTTTCACTGTTTGTACTCATGCAAAGAGTTGTTTTTGTTTTTCACCGTTTTGCTTTGCTTTAATATTTTTATTATTTATTGTATTTTACAACAACAAAAAAAGAAAAAACCAGAATTTAAATGTTTTGTTCAGAATATGTATACACATGTATGAACATTCATACGTACATACATATATATTTTTACTGTTTTATTTTATTTAATTTTATCGTTTTAAATTGTTCACTATTATGTTAAGTAATTTAAATAACAAAATATATTATTTTTTTTTTAAGCGTCCATTCGCTGCTTATATTTATGTATTACAAAATCAAATGTGATTAATTAATAGTTCAAATCGTATGCGGGGCTAAAAATACACGTCTGTATCACAACAAAGCACAAACCGAAAAAAGGCCCATATACCTGCTATAATATTGTATATGATATTTGCCATATTATTTCCATTTTCTCCTATATTATGTAATAAGTCACACAATGGTTTCAATCATTCAATAAAAAGGTAAACATAATCTATAGGAATAACATGAACAGCATTGTACAATGTTGCCAACACACATCACTTTCTTGTCGTTGTGCAATAAAAATCAAACGACTTTTGATTGTTGCCAATATATTGTGCTACCATATACATTAGCGATATAATTGTATAATACGTAAAATTGAACAATTGTATTGCAAGTGTATGAGCCGCTTTAGTGTAATTAGAAGGGATTTAGTTCACTAATACCCAAGTCAAATTCAATGATATTGCAGAAAGTAAAATTTACAATGTAAAAGGAATAATAGACCACAAAAATAAAAAGAAACCCAAAACGTTTTGCAAAAATTAAAAGGATGTAAAAAAATTATTTTGTTTTTGATTTAATTAATTTTCTCCAAATGCATTGACATCCTATAAGTATGCTCTTGTAACTTCGGTTCACGTTGAGAGATCCAGTATTGCCACTTTGTGCATGATACAAATACACAAGGTAGTTCCACTCTCTCTTTTTATCGCCATATTAACGTTCTGACGTTTATTGAAATTATGAGAATTTGTGTTACCATATTTCATTTATTAATCCCATTTTTATTGTTGCTTTATATATTTCTTGAAGTTAAAAAATAAATTCAATTAAATTTATGTACATAGAAACATATTTCATAAATATCCAAATATTTTGCCATTAGATAAAGCGACAACAACCCGAGGTTGTTCGGCAAGTATCGCCAAAGCTGTAAGTAAGAGAACCAGCATAATGGGACAGCTTAAGAAGATGTTTGTAATGTTATACGCAGCAACAGTTGGATCATTACTGCCTTTGAGAATTAAAGAATCATAAAGCGGACCGAAAACAATTTAATGCTATCCCTTATTTGTTTATTGATATTAATACACCAAATTCAATGGTAGCGAAGAACTATAATTAAAAACTTCATCTGTTGGTGTGAGTGTGTAAAAGATTTAAATCTGTATGGTTTCACGATTCGCTATTATTATGTACATCGAATCGGCTATAAACGTAACATTGGATACGGTCGCAAATTGCCCGGGCAAATATTTAACCCTTATCAATTGCAATGCCTACGTTTGTTTACCATTTGATGAGGTGCCTGGTAAAAATTGGAGTAAATGACGGTCATTTGGCGAATGAGCAAGATGGGCTTTTGTATCGAGTGTGAGAAATTTTGTATTTGGATTTTTTTTTTTAATTCCTAAACGTTTTTGCTTAATTAACTCCTGTCTAATCTAAAGAGGAACCCATGCGCCAGCTTTCTAAAAAGTTAGTGCAACGAAGGAAAAAGAGTTATTGTGGAGCCACGAAGACACAAGATTGCTAAAATTAATGGAGGAATAAGTATTTGTTTTTTTTTTTTTGGGTTGAAGATAAAAATTTATTTTGATATTATGAATCATGTAAATAAAGAAAAAAATTAAAAATAAATTTGTCCCAGTAAAAACTTCGCCTACTTTTTCAAAATGAATTGGTTCTTTCAGGAGAATTGTAAGTAGTGCTCTTATGTTTTTCTGATTACTCAACACATTATTTTGTAGGCGAAATTTTAACTGGGGTGTGCAATGCTTACAGTCTGTGCCAAATAATTTTCCGCATCTTTAAGAAGACAAAAATATGACCGAGTATACTTTCTTTTTTGTTTAAAATTTATTTTTTCATTTCCTAACAAAAGTGCCGTATAAGTTTGGTGGTTAGTGTTAAATAGTTTAACACAATCAAACTTTAATATTAATATGATATTGGTAAAAAACACAAATTACACATTTTTACTAATAATTTCCAAAAGGAATTTATTGTCTTTTTTATAAGTGTCAACGCTTTTTTTTATGTTTACAAAAAATAAATTTCAAATAATTCCGATGAACTTCAAAAAAAATATTGTGAGAGAGAAATGGAACTACCTTCTGTTTTTGTATCATGACTTTGTGGGTAATTACCCGAATTCGGTATAGCTTTTTAGTTTGGTAATGAAAGCCGTAAAGGCCCAAATACATTGATCAAAATACACATCAAGCATTGTGGTAGTATTAGTGAAAATATGTTTGTATGTGTCACACCGACGATGCTGGATGGAAAATCAAATAATTTAGATATGACGGCGAATATTACGTCAAGCACACGTACACGATGAATTCGCCGGCTGGACAAGCATTTGACAAGTGTATTTGGGCCTTAAGATGAGTTCTTAGATTTGGATAAAGATGACTATCATAGTGATTTAGAACCTGAAGTTTATTGAAAAAAGTTATTCAAACTAAAAACTAGCATGGGTGAATATGTTTCCAATATTCAAACATATAATTAATTTTATTTTTATCTGACAACTTTCATATCCTTTAGTTTGAAGAAAATTTAACGCCCTTTACAGTTGTTAAACTGAATTATGAAAAGGACAGTTGTATAAAACCCTGCAGGCATTTTATTTGCTAAATAGTGTTTAAAGGGGGTTTTTTTTAAATCAATGAAACTTAAAATGGTAGACGAAGCAAAAAAATTTATTTTAATCGCAGATTAATACACGTCATTATATTTGAAACTGCCCAATAAAAATTTTTATCATATTGCGAAGCACTAATGGTACATTTAAAAAAATAAGCGCAGAATTATGCGCTACGCAATAAGACATACAGAAATGCAGTAAAGTAAGTGAAAAAACTCTCAACAACTTTTATAAAAAAAATAAAATTTCAAGTGCTACGGCATTCCCTTACTACGAAGCAGGTTTGTAAGGGAGAATACTAAAAAATAACTGTATCAAAACATTCAGTGTGTAAAGCTGATCGTTACATCCAACAATTTTTTCATGCGCTGAATAATGCGCTTCATGTGTCAAAAATGTATTGCTTCAAAGTGGGAACTCGCCATATAAAATTCATGTCTTCCGTATGCGCAATAGTAAGCGCAACTCTTATGTTTCTCCCTTACAAACCTGCTTCGTTGGAAGCTCCATTTTTTACTGGGTGATTTAAAACAAATAGGCAACGCGCCTGTACTTGAAGAAACGCATTGCAGACTGCTAATTTTGTTCCTTTTTTTCTAGCATTGCTGGCTGCATGTCACGAATAAAATGAACAATTTGAACCTTCTAGACGTCAATCATTGCTATATGTTGCGATTTTCAAAGTAACTTTGGATAATTGGGCGGCGTTGTTCAAGCCAGAATATATGCATGCTGTTGTGCCTGAGCAAAAAGTGAGAGCAGTATGACAGTTCGTTTGACAGCTAACTTTTCGTAAGCTCTATCGGGCTTAAAAAACACCCATTACAAAGGAATGGCAATGAGCATTTTGAACCTTCTCTAGATATATACAACCGAATGTGAAAGTAAAACTCATTATCTTAGGAGTTTTATTTTATGTTTTATTTATTGTTTTTAAGTCTTTAATGCTATTTTTGTTAATTTATTTGACTAATATTGATCTTCTATCAATTAGTTTGTTGAGTTTTGGTTTCTTTTTAAATTTCGTTTTATTAAATAAAACTTAAATTTTATATCAGGTGTAATTTCATTATAATCGGGTAATTTTTTTTATCTGAAGTGTAATTTGGAATTTTTTGGTGGTAACACTGTAAAGATCATTTTCAACGTACAACAATTTTTTGAGTCCGAACCAGTGCTGCCACTTTGTGGGTAATTACCCGAATTTGGTATAATTTTTACGGTCGTGGGTAGAGCGTGGGTAATTTCTCTTAGGTGTAATTCAGGTGTAATTTGAAATTTTTACTTCAGATGCCCAAATAAAATCAAGATTCGATTTCAGTGATGACATTTATTTCTTTTTAAATATTGTTGCTAAGAAATGCACAGCCTTCTTTAAGAAACGACTTCAATTATTAAACATACATATATTTTAAAATGTTTGGTAATAAATGTCGCAAGATGGACCCTTAGATTTGGATAAAGATGCCTACATAGTGATTTAGAACCTGAAGTTGATTGAAAAAAGTTATTCAAACTAAAAACTTGCCTGGGGACAGATATGTATAATTAATTTTATTTCTATCTTGCTACTTTTTAATGCTTTAGTTTAAAGAATATTTAACACCTTTACGGCAATTTTCACCAAGTTCGGTTAAAACTAACTTTCAATTAAAGTTCCGGTTACCAATACGTTTTGACAGCTATAACCGATGGTTAATTATAACCGAACTTGGTGAAAATGGCCGTTACAGTTGTAAAACTGAATTACGAAAGGGACAGTTGTATAAAACTCTGCAGGCATTTTGTTTACTAAATAAGGTATAAAGGGTATTTTTTAAGACCATGAAACTTAAAATGGTAGACAACACAAAAAAATTAATTTTAATCGCAGATTGATACACGGCATTACGATTTGAATCTAATTTAAAACAAATAGACGAAACGCATTGCAGACGTCCAATTTTGTTTCTCTTTTTTGAATAAAATGAACAATGTTGACCTCCAAGACACCGATTGTTGCTGGCTTATCAGCATTAACCACTGACTTCACAGCCCTATGGAAAACAATATAAGTGTCACATCGCACGGCCTTGAAGTCTAATTGACAGTTTATTTTCTCTAAATCAACACATCGCCTTCATTTGTGACAAAAAAGTTGCGTCATTTAAATCATGACGTCACCTTTAAGTTGCGAAAATCGATGGCTTATTTTCAAAGTATATTTGCATAATTTGGTGGCGTTGTTCAACCATTAATCTATTCATGATGATGTGCCTGATCAAAAAGTAAAAATAGTATGACAGTTCGTTTGACAGCTTACCTTTCCTAAGCTCTATGGGGCTAAAAAGCATCCATTATAAAGCAATGACAAGGAACATTTTAAACCTTCCCAAGATATATCAACCAAATGTGGAAGTTAAACTCATTATTTTAGCAGTTTTATTTTATGTTTTATTAATTTTTTTTAAGTCTTTAATGTTATTTTTGTTAATTTTAATAAAATTACCAGTTTGACTAAGATTGATCTTGTTTAAATGAGTTTGTTGTGTTTTTGCTTCTTTGTAAATGTCTTTTTATCAAATAAAACTTACATTTTATATCAGGTGTAATTTCATTTAAATCGGGTAATTTTGCTTCATCTCAAGTGTAATTTTGAATCTTGCTGGAGGTAGCACTGGTCCGAACATAATAGGTGGTCTTATAAACCCAGGCGATAACTTTTTTTTTAGCTTTATCAATGTTGGATGTCAAAATTTGTTTATTTTTTTTTCTTTACATTTAAGTTAAAAATTTTTTAATAAAAACTTTCAGCAGGCATTTAAAAAATCTCAACATAAAATAAATAAATTAAAAAAAAAGTGAAAAAAGTTTTAATAGAAAAAAAAAAAATTAAACAAGTTGAAAGTATAGTCCGTCAAGTCCGACCATATGATACCCTACACCACAGTATTTAAAAACACATCATGCTCATGTGTCTATGTTAATATGGATTTATCTATGTTTATAAACTTCATTAAAATCGGTTTGAAAGTTTGTGAGAGGCAGAAATTGCCCCCTGCCTCCCCTTGTGGTCCAATTTTTTAAAAACTGTATAGCTAATGTGTCCCTATAGATATGGATCTATCTATGTTTTAAATTTCATTAAAATCGGTTTGAGAGGCACAAATTGCCCCTATCTCCCATCGTGGTCCGATTTTTTTTAAAAATTTATATATTTTGTGTTCATATAGATATGGTTCTATCTATGTTTTAAATTTTATTAAAATCGGTTTAATAGTTTCTGAGAGGAAGAAACTTCCCCCTATCTTCCCTCGTGGTCCTACGATTCGGCCCATTTTCAATAGACTTGGTCCTTGTGCCAGTAACAACCTATGACATAAATTTTATCAAATTATCTCCAAAATTGCGACCTGTACTTTGCGCACAAGGTTACATGGACAACCAGCCAGCCAGCCGGACGGACATCGTTAGTTCGACTCAGAAAGTGATTCTGAGTAGATCGGTATACTTTAAGGACCACTATTTTAAGGCGTTACACACATCAGCACAAATGCATAATACCCTCTCCGCTATTGTGGTGTGGGTATAAAAACGTAAAAATGCGTTAATGGAATATAAAGATCTTTGCACACAGTTCCAAAGCTTTTTGGGTAAATTCCTCAGCGGTAAAGGAACTAAAATGCTCGGAGCCATATTAAGCACACTGATGACCCATAAGAGTCGTAGCATTCTTAAGTAAACGTCCTAGTGATTGACCTTTAGCATCCTGTTTGCGCTCGGCTTAAATGTTAACGGACAACACTTCTAAATCCAAATAGTGGATTTTCAATTCAGATAAACGGTTATTGGCAGTCATGGCATCTTCAACCCAAATTTTCCAGTTTCTGTAATTGCATTTCAATGACACAGTTAAAAATGTATGGGATCTTTGCTTATCACCCAATTTACTGAAGGCGTTGGTTAAGTGATTTCAAGACTCCAATCCTTGCTGCAAACATTTTCACGAAATTTCGCTTATTTTGCAGCATTTATTTTATTAATTAACTTTATTATTAATAACACTGCTTTACAAATTTTTAATTTGGAAAAGTACCAAGAACGCCACATGTCTAGATAAGTTAATTGGGACCTCCTGAAAACGAAAAACGCTGTATTTTTGTCCCTAAGTTCCGTTTTTAGATAACGGTACTTTTGTGTTTTTCGGTGTATGGTCCCACTCAAACCCTTGTGGGTTTATTTAAAAAACGGAATTTTATATGAGATGAAAATATTGTCGTTCCACAAAATCCTTAATAAAAACTTTATTTTTCATCCATAATTTTTTCAAATTACGCTTAAAATGTTGGTATTAAATATTTGGTTAAAAAATAAAACATTCCAGATGTTTAATATAACGTAGAGAAAAAAAAACGAATTGAAAATTAAAAAATTTGAAAAAAAAACGAAAAAAATAGGCAAACTTTTAACTTTGAGGTGCCATAAAAGGCATTCAATTACCTTAAGGTGGTAATTCGGTTGGGCTCCACAAGGGTTTGAGTGGGACCATACACCAAAAAACACAAAAGTACCGTTATCTAAAAAACGATACGTAGGAAAAAAAATTAAAGCGTTTTTCGTGTTCAGGAGGTCCCAATTAACTTATGTAGGCATGTGGCGTTCTTGGTATTTTTTGGCTGTAAACCAGTGTAATTAATGAATTCGCCATGATTTAACTTAATTTTTTATGTTTTCACCTTACGTCATTTGTTTTTGACATTGTACAATGATTTTACAAAAAAAAAAAAAAAAAAAAATTGCTTGTTGTTTTTGTAGAGTTGTACTTGTTGTAGTATGAATTCGCTTGGAACAGACAAAGTTTTACTTTTAATAATATAGTACTTATTTGCTTAAACAAACAAAAATTTAAATTAATTATTTTAAGCTTCGTTTACAATGGCAGCAACATTTTCACCAGTGTTCACAATAAAGAAAAAATTTTTTACAACCACACACAATTTAGGCCCTTATTATGTAAAACGCAACGCAACGCCAAATAATTTCATCAAAAGCAAAGTCATAAATATTTTGTAAATTTGTTGCTTTCTACAGAAATTTATGTACCGTTTTAAAATTTTCAACGCCACAAGTTATGAGGCGTTAGAAATTTTAAAAGGCAATGTGAATTTCTGTAGAAAGCAACAACAAAATTGCAAAACATTTATGACTTTGTTTTTGCTTTTAATGTAATTCTTTGGCTTTGCGTTTAACATAATTATGGCCTTATTTTAAGAAACCGTTTGCAAACTTTGATCCTAGGCGAATTTATACAAGGTAGTCTTATTTTAAAAACGGATACGACACTGCAAAATACTTTAGCGTTGTGTCAAAATAATACAACACTGTGGTTAACAAATTAGCTGTGTGTCAAAAATATATGTATGCTGTCACATTTTATTTTGTTTTTAATTTTAAATTGTTTCCGAAATTATAGAATTTATGAAAGACTACCCTGAACCACCAGAAAAGTTAACTAGGTCACCTGGTGTGAATTCGCCTTGCTTTGACCATAACAATATTACGTATTTATTATTTTTTTCAACATTTTGTTAAAATTTTCTTTCAAAACTAATAAAAATTATTATGAACGTCATTTATAATTTCATACACATTGTTGCTAAATGAGAATATAGACTATATCCTAAAAACAACTTTAGTTACATATTCGAAAAATTATAAGAATATATCATCATATTAAAGACCTAATAACCTATTTGCAAAAATTTCAAAATGTGTTTTTTATGGACTTTTATTCCGTATATCATAACGCATATACTTATGTGCAATATTTTGACCATGTAATATTACAAATGACAAATTTTTTGTACCAAAAGGACCGTTTTACACAAAAAAAGAGAAAAGTAAATCATCAAAAATCACGATAAAAGTTTTATTTTGTTGCATAGTGTAATTTAAACAAACATAGAAAATTTTTTCCGGTTTCGCATCCTGTTTCAAAATGAAACAACCTGTTTCGCTCTCAAAATTTTGTATGGCAAAATAAGTCGTTTCAATCATGTTTGAGGCGCGAAACAGGAATAAGAGAGCGAAACACGAATATTGCTGTCCGTGTGAACATGGTACAAATGTAACTTATTTCACCGATGTGGTACATTTAAATTCATTTTAAGTTTCCATTGGAAAAACTTAGCAAGGTGGTCTCAATATTAAACCAATACAACAACAGGCAAAGCAACAGCAGACAAGTGATTTTTGAGGTCACCTTGTAAATAAATACACTTTTATACCCTTTGTACACTTGCATTTCTGAGGAACGCATGGAAGATGTTGAAAAAGTGAAATACGAGTTCACACTTGAAACATCTAACATTTACCATTAACAAAAAATGTCACCATTTCTGAAAAAAAACTTTTATTTTTTTTAAATACTTTTTTTCTACAAAAGTACCAACATTTTAAGAGATAACACCAATATGTATTTCTAATTCATTTTGTTTAATAATTTAAGCAAAATTTAGCAAAATAAGGCTTGCAAAAAAGGAAAAACTTGAGAAATGGTAACGCTGCTTTCAAAGCAACTGCCATTTTGTCAGTGATGCCACAATAATAACAGAATTTATTGCCACTTTTCTAGTGATTACACTAAAATAATCGAAAAATGTAAAAGGGAACAAAATGAGATAGCAACATTCTGTAAAAATGTTGATTTTTAGCCCTATGTATTTCTTATGGGAAAATTCCAACATTTTCGCAAATTGATGTTAAATGTTAAATGTTGACAAGTGTGAAAAGGCTATTATCTGATATATTTTTTTTTGTATTTAGTAGTGATGCCATACTTTTATCTTAATTAAATAAGTAGAAACTGGGAATTATTTCCTTTCGAAGGTAACTTTATATTATATTCAACATTTTTTAATTTTTCGAATTTCTTCTATGAGCTAAATTTCAGTTATGTATTTTATAAAGCTTTTTTGTAATAGTCCTATTCCTTCAATTTTTCAGAAATGACTTTATACACTACCAGACTATTATATTGTATTTCTTGTTACATTTTACCTTATCTTTCCGTTGGAAAGCAATGAGGTATATTGTATGTACAGAAAAATTTGTGTCACACTGGATAGTGATACTTTTTTTATAAATTGAATGTATTTAACTCAACTATATTAACAAAAAGAAACTGGGAATTATTTCCTTCCGAAGGTTACAAGAAATACAATATAATAGTCTGGAAGTGTATAAAGTCATTCCTGAAAAATTGAAGGAATAGGACTATTACAAAAAAGCTTTATAAAATACATAACTGAAATTTAGCTCATAGAATAAATTCGAAAAATTAAAAAATGTTGAATATAATATAAAGTAACCTTCGGAAGGAAATAATTCCCAGTTTCTATTTGTTAATATAGTTGAGTTAAATACATTCAATTTATAAAAAAAAGTATCACTATCCAGTGTGACACAAAGAATGCTGACGAAGGCCGTAGCGGGCCAGAAAATGCATTACATTCTGTTGGTGTCTAATAATTGTAAATTTTTCTGTACATACAATATGCCTCATTGCTTTCCAACGGAAAGCTAAGGTAAAATGTAACAAGAAATACGATATAATAGTCTGGTAGTGTATAAAGTCATTTCTGAAAAATTGAAGGAATAGGACTATTACAAAAAAGCTTTATAAAATACATAACTGAAATTTAGCTCATAGAATAAATTCGAAAAATTAAAAAATGTTGAATTTAATTAAATAAGACTATTAAAACAAAACTCAAAAAATCAATCTGCATTTAAATACGATTTAAGTTTATATGAAAATCACTTAATATAGATTTAATTATTATCCTGAAAATTTGGCATAAGTACATACTTGTTTTTGCTTAGTCCAGTAAAACTAACTATAACTGTTATTATTTAATGTATATAATATTCATATGTATAAAGATATTGTTATTTATTCATACTTATTAGTACTGCTGATAGGTTGTTTGGTTTCAGATTTTTACAATTCCAAATAACCTAAGTGACATAACATAAGCTGTGTTTAGAAAAACAAAATTTTCTCAACCGATATATATTTCTGGTTTCATTTTAATCAAAATGTGTAATTTTCGTTTCAGTATTGTAAAAAGTTCCAATTTTAAAACGTTTTTTCCCTCTCCTGTAAACTTTTGAAAACTGCAGATAGGTTATTTCGTATTTAAGGTGACGATATGAAATACTTTGGGAATAAATAAGATAGAAAAAAAACGAAATTGTTGCTCCCATTGTGAACAAAGCTGAAGTTTTTTAAAGGTATTTTAACAACAATAACCTGAATTTTTTATAATTATGTTTTTAATAAAATTAAAAAAAAAACGATTTTTAAGGACATTTTTTAAGTTTTTAATGCATATTTTTTCTTAAGTGCATATTTTGGATTATTTTAGTGCATATTTGAAGCGGATATTTCCGACTTTTTAGTACATACGAATCTCAGCCCTAGTAATAAGTTACATGGATAAGAAAAAACGCCTGTTTGGCCAAAATGCTACTATCCAATATGATTAACCTTGGTGCAAATTTTATCCCGATCGGAAGATATCGGTTTCAATAGCTGGGTCACTTGAGATTTTCAAGACTTTTTTATAATGTCTGTATCAAAAAAGTTACGCATTATGTAGACATAGCTTAAAATTGCCCAACACTCTTAGTTAACACAAAATACTCAAACAAATTTACACACAAAAAGTGGACAAAATACTACGATACTTCTACATGTTGATTTTTTCGAAAAAGTGAAAAATGGAAGTTTTAAGCTAGTACACTATTGTTGAACAAGTGCGATATGTAAAATATAACTAAGTAACGTTTTTAAGATAACGGTACTTTTGTGTTTTTCGGTGTATGGTCCCACTCAAACCCTTGTGGAGCCCAACCATCCGATTTTGTTCAAATCACGCTTAAAATGGTAGTAATTTAATATACTATTTGGTTCAAAAATAAAACATTCCAGATCTTTCATGTGCTATTTATCGTAGCAATTTTATTCATGATTTTTTTTGTTGCATTTGTTGAGTATGAAAAAATTGTCGTTCCGCAAAATCCTTAATAAATACTTTATTTTAATATAATGTAGAAAAAAAAAACGAAATAAAAATGAAAAATTTTGAAAAAACGTAAAAAATAGGCAAACTTTGAGGTGCCATCAGCCATTTCTTATCAGCATATCGACGGAGAAGGCATTCAATCACCTTTCCAACGATATGCCATTTATTTCGATCGGACTTTTTTGGTTGGGTTCCACAACGAAAAACACAAAAGTACCGTTATCTAAAAAACGGGACTGCGGAAAAAAAATTACAGCGTTTTTCGTGTTCAGGAGGTCCCAATTAACTTATCTAGGCATGTGGCGTTCTTGGTATTTTTTGGCTATAAACCAGTGTTATTAATATGGATGTTATTTATCTGTTATTTTTGGATCTTTTCCATCTATTACACGAATCTTTATTTCTAGATTACAAATAGGGAATTTTTCGAAAATCACTATAAATTCTTACAATTTGTATTGAGGCGCGTACATTTGAATCGTTTTCTCTCAACGATTTTTACTAATGAAAATGTAATAAAGATTCTTTTTAATACCAAAACAAAATTTTATTTGGTTGACCCAAATTGGAACCTAGTCTATTAAAAAAAAAAAAAAAAAAAAAAAACAATATTATTGTTTGCACTTCCATACCAGTGATACCGTTTGGTTGCATTTGTAACATTTTTCGGAACTTTTGAAGGTCCGACTTAACATGTATAATGTTGCAATATTTTTTGCACTAAAAGTAGTATTATTTTTAAAAAATTACTTGACTCATTATAAAAGAAGAGAGCTGCCTGTCCCTGAAAGTAATTTTGAATTTTCATATTCAATAACTTTTTACTAGGGATGCGATTTCCATGCAAATGCATGTTTTTTGTGGACAGTCTAAATTAATGTCGACCAATTATCTTTCGAATCATTAAATTTGCGTTAAAATAGCATCGATTTCTTTTTGCATATTGTTGCATATTTTGGTGAAAATTAATTTGTTTGCATATTTTGGTTTTAAATGCAAATTCTAACATTTTCGAGTAACATATTTTTTAAATTTCCATATTATAAAAAAAAATTCTTCAGAAAATTTCGAAATTGTATAAAAAAATTTTCCAAAATAAAATTTTTTTAAATCAATAAATAAATTTTTTTGAGCTCTGCTTAAAATACAAGATTTCGACAAAAGATTCTTCAGTTTTTACTTAACATGGTTAAGGCTGCCAAGTGACCTAAAGCAATTTATCCAAAACTTTCCTGTTACTTGCTAGGCACATGGGTTACATCGAGTTGCAGAGGAAATTAGAACACTCAAAATATTATGTAGTTAAATTCAAACGAAAATTCATTTGAAACAAATTAAAATTCATTTAAAAAACGGATCATTTACATTTCATTTAAAACAAATGATTTTTTCAGTAATTTCTAAGTTTTTTATTTATTGAACATCATATTCGTTAAAATTGAATAGTTTTTACTTTTAAAAAATATATTTTAACCGATAAAAATCAAACAAATTAACAAAAAAAAAAATACGGAAAACATTATTTTTTGGTAGTTTGTTTTTTTAATAACAAACATAAATGTTGAAAAATAAATTTATTCGTAAAATAACTATATTTTTATTCAATTTTAACAGTACCGAAAACGAATTTAATAACCTACAATCAGTTACTGTAATAATTTTATGAGTGAAGACAATTCGATAATATTGTTTTCATACGGGAAACAATGTGGAGGGAAGAATATTCCGACAAATTAAAAAAAAAATCCAAAACGTTTTGCAAAAGAATATTGGATGTGACGGACACCTTGTTGGTTTTATGTAGGCGTTTTTTTATTTTATGAAAATAAATTCCTGAGTGCCATCACTATTGAAATGACAAGAAAATACAACCCTACAAGATACGAAACAAATACCACTCTACCGAAGCGAATTGGCACTATTGAAGTTTAAGCAGATTCAGCGTGCATATACAGACAATTTCTAGAAAAAGTCTTTATAGCACGGGCAGCGATAGATTCAACAAGTGGCGGAAAAAAAAGTCAAAGGTTGCTAAAATGGTAACTATTAAACTTGTGGTTAAAAATAAGTTTAACAATTCTAAATGAAATTTGGTATTTTTGAAAGTGTATTTTCCCATAAAAAAAAATAATAAAAAAATATAAGAAAAAAGTAACCAAAATTGTTTAAAGCTTGGTCGGAAAAAAGGGTAACAAATAATTATTAAACTGGAAAAACAAGTCCAAACGAAAACTATAAACAAATTGAAATAGTTGCATTGACTTGTAAGCAGCAAATAAAACAACACGTGTGGCGTGGTAGATCAGGCGGCCGGCCAGGTTTACCATAACCTCAAAGTGATGTAGGGCACATGTTCACAACCACCACCGGAACAAATTGAAAACTTGTGAACGGTTTTCTTTAATTTTGTGTCCCATCAAATCAAAACTAAGGTACCTCGTCACCATCAAGCCACAATTCCAAGTTTCTCCATAACCACCAACAAGCAACGTCGACTTTAATCGGTTACCTCCAACCAACAATTTTGGGATCATCCAAAAAAAAAGGGGGAACCTAACGTTACATCACCCGCAACAACGGTAGCAAACAAAATCCATTTTCAACAAAACCTTTACTTCCAACTGTTCAAGTTTTTTAACAAAACCAAAGCGCAACCCAAATTTGTAACGACTACACCTGTAAAAAAGAAAAGGGTGAATACAAAAATAACAACAACAACTACCACATTTAGCCAAATAACAAAAACCAAACTACCACCACAATCACTTGTACCAAAATAATAGCCAACATCGGCACCAACCAGACAAATTACAACTTTAAGAAACCATTGAGACCCATAACCAACTTTAATCCTTGAGGGCTAGAAAAAAAACAACTTTAAAACCATCCTGGCCAAGTACAACGTTACACCCCAAAACAAAATACAACTTCACCACCAAACCCAATCCGGCTCTGGCGCGTTAAACAACTCCCTTAGAAAACAGTTTCGAAATAAAAATTATATGTACACACATGGGCACCCTACGTTAAAAAGTTGAGAAATTTCATCAATACTTACCTGCAACATTACCATTAACACCCTACGTTAACATTTGAAAAACCTCATCGATACTTACCATTAACACCCTACGTTAAAATTGGAGAAATTTCATCAATACTTACCTGCAACTGTATTATCGTCACCCTATTTTTCCATCTGATAATGTCATTGAATACCTGTAACAAAACGAACGCTAACCACCTTGCTGTACCTCCGGAAAGACAACAGGTAAACTATTAAATTAAATAGTTTGAAACTTGAGGATCAAGTCCTTTTAAGAATCGTTTTTTTTTTGCTTTTTGCCCATGGCTACAAGCCTTATTTTTTTTAAAGTGTTTCAAATGTTTTACCAATACGTTTCAAATCAAATCTAAATACGGAAGCTAAATTTAAAAAAATTCTTGTACTAAATCGGGGGATCTATAAATAAGGTTGATAAATAAAAATATTTTTTTTGCTTAAATTCAATAGTTCCATTAAATTTACTAAATTAAATTCAAAAATTTGAACAACTAGTCTTAACCGGAAATTATACGAATAAATTATCCAAAAAAATTATCCACATTTAAACCCCTGATTAATTAAAATAAAGTGTAAAGTTAATTCTAATTTTGAATGTGATTCCCGGACCTCGAGATAGATTCCAAATTTGAATGTCAAAATTTGATCAAAGTTTAAAATTCAACTTCCTTTACTAGATTTGATCTGAAAATATTAAACAAAATCTATATACTACCTACATCAATTCTAAATCAAATACAAAAGTTGACCATTAAAAATAAATTCAAAGGTTCAATATTTAGATTAAATTTAGAAATAAAATAATAAATTGAAATTGAATAAATATTCCAATACTGGCAATATCTAAATGGAACAATAAAAACGTTAAGGATTTAAATAATTTGATAAATAGAAATAATTTGATAAATAGAAATAATTTGATAAATAGAAATAATTTGATAAATAGAAATAATTTGATAAATAGAAATAATTTGATAAATAGAGTTATAAATGATTTAATGAATAATTAAAAAAAAAAAAAAAAATTAACATTCAATTTTATAGAACATAAAAAAAGGGGGAAAAGGAAATGTTTTTTTAATAAATAATTTGATAAATATATTACTAGATACCCAGATGAGTAGATTAGTAAATAACTTCATAATAGCTAAAACTAACTTAGTAGATAGTTAACCCTAACTAAGTAAGCAAATAATACTAACCACATGAATAACTGAGTATAATTATATTAATTCCTATAGCTAACCAAATAACTTAACTAATAAAATGAGAATAAGTAAATCTAGTAGTAAAATAATAAGTACACAGAAAAATAAAATAAAATTTTTTTTTTAAATAGGCAACAATCAAATATTCAATTAAATATTCGAATATATTCAAACATACATTAAATTTGATACTTCGAAAAACAATTAAAATACCTGTTCAGACAAATATTTAATTTGGTATTCGAATAAAAACTTGAACACATATCCCAGCAAATACTTTATTAAAGATTCGAATAAAAATTCGAATACATATTAAAGCACGTGTATGATTAAATATTCGAATAGAAATTCGAATGTATATTTCAGCAAATGTTTAATTAAATTTGAATTATTTGGGATAATATTCGAAAAAAAATGTTATCATATATATTACAAACAAAATTTTAGTAAATATTCGAATAAAAATTTGAATATATATTCAAACCAAAATTTTGTTAATTATTCGAATTTATTACCGCAAATATTTCATTTGGAAATACATATATTCCCACAAATATTCAATTAGTTATTCGAATGAAAATTTGGATAAGTTTGAGCCAAAATCGTGGCTATAGAGAAAATCTAACCAATATTTAATGCACGTATAGGCGAATGAATATTTAATGGAATATTCGAATAAATATTTGAATATACAGAAAAGAACATTTTATTAAATTTTTTAAATAAAAAGAGAAAAAATCGAATACGGATCCAAATAAATATTTAATTAAATTTAAAATTTTTTCCAACAAATATTTAATTAAATATTCAAAAAAAAAAAAAAAAAAAAAAAAAAAAAAAAAACTTGAATAGAAATTCCAACTAATATTCGGATAACGAGTCGAAAAACAATATTCGAACAAATGTTCAATTTGCTATTCGAATTATAGTTTGAGCATATATTACAACGAATGTCCTATGTAATGTTCGAATGGTTATTCAAATTTATATTCTAACAAATAGTCAGTTAAATACCCGAATAAAATAAATTTTAAATATACCTTCAAATAAATTTTCGATTGAATATTCGAAATTTTTTTTTATAAATTTCCAACCCAATATTTGAACTAAAGGTTAAGCAGATGTGAGCAAACGAATGTTCAGTCGAATATTCGAATGAAAATTTGAATGTATGTTTGAACGAGTGAATACTCTAATGATCAATATGGAATAAATTTAAAAAAAAAAGAAAAAAAAAATTTAAATTAATAAATAAGTTAATCGATAATCGAGTCTACGAATAAGTTACAGCAAATAGATAGTAACGTGGTAATAAAACAAATTTTTTTTTTAAAAAACTGTATTAATCTAAACTGTACTAATTTATAAGATACCAGGCATTTATTCTTGAATCCTCGAATTATATTGAAGGGAAGGATTCCAAAACTTAAGAAAAGCAAAAAAAAAAAAAAAAAAAAATACCTGATATCGGTTAATGATTAAACTTAAGATCATTTTAGTTATAAAAGAAAAAAAAAACTTTTTGCGTCGGTATTATATTTTTTTTAAGAAAAATTAAACATTACATTATTTAATCCCTCGTTTTTTACTTAAGCTATAGACAATATTTGTTCTTTTATTATATTAATTAATATATATCTCGAAATATTTTAAATAAATTTATTTGTATACAATTTTTGATATTGGAAATTAGAACATGTTTTAATTAATATAGAAATGGTTGAAAGGTAGCTAAGGTGAAGAAAAAGTGGTAAGTAAGGACTAGGGACATTACTTATATTTTTTTTATTCAGGCAAGAAGTAATGTCACGGTGAAATTAACCTGTCATATGGGGTGGGCAGCCTGACCGGGACCATTTCATTTTGACCCGAGGATTCGAGTCCTGCCAAACAATCGTCGTGTAAAAGTTTTGGTCATCGATATGTCTGCCCGTTTATCATAGGTATTTACTCCTTTCTTTAGGTATTTTGTACACCGTTGCTCGTTTTTTTTGCTTCCTTTTTTTATATTTTCCATATTGGCACGAAAGAGTAGATTTAATAATTGTGCAAACCTAGATGGACACGAACCTCCCATTCCCGGCGAGCTACAGCCAAAAACACCAGCGTGCCAAAGTCCATCATGGAGCAAAGGGTTTTGTTTTTGGAAAAAGATTTTTTTTCCAATAACAATTATTACACAAAAAATGACGCCCAACGTGGGGCACGAGAGTGATTTAACCCTTTGGGTTAAATTTATTTAGCCTGAAGGTGTTTTAATTCATCTTTTCTGTCTTCCATGCTTTCGAACATTTCTGTTCAAAATTTTCAATCTCGTACTTTTTTCTTTTATATAATGACTTATGTCGCGGAAGGTATCTAATTAATACCATGCCTGCATTGCGTCGGCATCGTATAGGGAAACTTGTTAGGGATCTCGGTATTAGGAACTTTGTAAGATAATGTATGTCCTGGAAGGTACGTTAACAGTGCCACGCCTGAGTTGCGTCAGCGTCGGACAAGGAAACTTATTACTGGGGGAGTCAAGGGATTCAAACCGAATCTTTTCAGTAACCTTGATCATGATCCGTGGGCTAAATAGCTAAGAGTTCATTAGGTTCAGTTAGTTGAGAAGAGGATAAGAGGACCCGGCGACTCAAATTAATGTTAATTTTCGTTTCTTGTTTTGTTTAGTTATTTCGATGACAGTAAACTAAACAATTCCAACCTTTCACACAAAGTTTAAATATTTTTTTTATTTGGCAAGATTTAGATTTATTCGCCTTTAGGTATTGAAAACAATGCTTAAAAGCAATTTCATTCTTTATCAATGTACTCAATCATCTGATTGGAGTATTGGTAAATCGCGGACTCGAACTTTATAGTTTTTTTTTTACCACAAGTTTTTATTTCACTTTATGCTACACATTTCAACCTTAAGCTATTAATTACATTACATAACAAACAGAAATTAAAAACAAATTTTTTTTTGTGGAGTCGTAAACTTATTTACTAATAACAGTATTTAATCTTTTGGAGTCTAATGAATTATTAAATTGGTTATACTAATTATATTTTCAAATCTTTTGTAGTTTAATGAAACTTATTAACTTATTACATTATTGAATCTTTTGTAGTTAAGTTTAATTACAATATTTAATCCTTTGAAGAACATTAGAAATTATCTATAGTATTAAACTTTGGTAGTATTAAACCGTGAAAGTTATAGGTTAGGTTAGGTTCCATGGGCAGCTATCAACAGACAGCTCACTTGGGTCCTTTATTGGTCCCTTTGTGATACCCAGCGCCAATGCCCATCCTATAGAGCAGTTACTCAGATGGCGTCACTGCAGAATCCAGCCACTTCGTCCTCCTAATGAAGAGAATCAGCGATCTCAGTTCTATCTTGGATAGATCCTCTAGGCAGGCAAATGCCGGTTTCCCCAGGCATTCCTCCCTAATACCCCGCAACCCAGGGCATTGACAGAGAAAGTGAAGCACAGTCTTCTCCTCCTCCTCATCCTGACAACTTCTACAGTAGTCATTGAATTCCAGACCCATTCTTTCAGCGTGAGTCCCCACCGGCCAGTGCCCAGTAATAACCGATACAACTGTCCTAATCTGGTCCCTTTTGAACCTAAGTAGAGAGCTTGTCCTCCGTTCATCATGACCAGGCCATAATAGCCTGGATATCAAGCAGGTGGACTCACTAGTCCACCGCATCTGCGCGACTCTATAAGACTCGCGCCTGATAAGTAATTTACAGTGAGCCATTGGAAGACCAACAAACTGATCGATGAATATATCATCCATGCGACCACCTTGTTTGGCCAGCCTATCTGCCACTAGATTACCCGGGCACTCTGAGTGACCCGGAATCCATATTAGCGTTACCCTTGAATGTTTCGCAATCTTATTCAAAGACATCCGACATTCTACAGTTAACCTAGATGTCGTATAGACACCCGCTAGGGAAGCAAGGGCAGCCTTGCTGTCAGTAAATATACGTATATCTCCCGATATGCGATGATGCCTCAGCCAATTTACCGCCCGCCTTATAGCCGAGATCTCCGCCTGCAGGACACTACATCCATCCGGCAGACGAAAGGAAACTCTCACATCCAGTTCCTCTATGTAGAAACCTCCGCCAGCTCTTACACCCTTTCTCGAACCATCAGTATAAACCCCTAGGCTCAGTTCGTGGTGAGTACTTGACAGCGCATTGCCATGCGCCATCATTGTCACAAACCCCGCGCCAATGAAAGGCACCGGAGTGCAATAGTCCACACTATCAGGGACGGTAGAACCTCTGGTTATCCCGGCATGCCCATAGTCACGGGCCGACCAACAAAGCGCCGCGTTTAGCCGTGTCGCCGAACAAAGAGCCATCTGTCTGGCCATGATGTCCACCGGGAGCCAGTTCAGTATCGTGAACAGCGCCCTCGTGGGAGAAGATCGCATTGATCCCGTTATCATCAACGCGACAAGTCTATATCTAACGCAGGCCACCATACCACGACCCCGTAATACAGAGTCGGCTTTACTACAGCCTCAAAGATCCAATTGACACACCACGGGCTCATGCCCCAGTTTCTGCCGATTGCACCCCTACACGCATATATGGCAACTATTGCCTTTTCCACTCTCATCTGGACATTTTGTCCCCATGACAGCCTACTATCCAGAACCACGCCCAGATACTTGGCACTGCGTGAGATCTGAAGCTCGGTTCCATTTAACCTCGGAAGCCTAAAGTCCCCAGTCCTGTACTTCCTCGTAAAGAGTACCAGTTCCATCTCGGACGGATTAACACCCAGCCCGCATGATGCGCTCCAGGTGCTAAGTACCTTCAGAGCAGCCTCCATACACTGAGACATTATGTTCAGATGTCTCCCCGTGATAGCTACCGCAACATCATCAGCATACGCCACTGTTTTGATCCTCATGTTGTCCATCTTCGTCAACATGGTATTCATAGTCAGGTTCCACAATAGTGGGGATAGAACCCCCCCTTGGGGAGTACCCCTGTTCACCAGTCTTTGAACACTGGTCTCACCTATCGTAGAGCAAATGACTCTATTCCTGAGTAGATTGTCCACAAATCTACATATGCCAACGTCGATCCCAAGGCTCCTCATGGACGACACAATAGAGTCCGGGTTGACATTGTTGAAAGCCCCCTCAATATCGAGAAAGGCCACCAGTGTGTTCTCCTTAAATTCGAGCGATCTCTCAATAGTTTCCACTAGAGAGTGAAGAGCCGTCTCAACAGATCTGCCCTTTGTGTAGGCATGTTGGGAGGCAGAGAGTGAACTTCTTGTGATGGTCATCCTAAGATGTATATCAATAACTCTTTCAAGAGTCTTAAGAAGAAAGGATGCAAGACTAATCGGTCTGTAGTCCTTCGGTTCAGTGTGAGAAGGCTTACCCCCTTTGGGTATAAAGACCACACTGCACAAGGTCCAACTTACCGGGAGATACGAAAATCTAGCGCACCCCCTGTATATGGCCATCAGCCAGGGTATGATCAGGGTCGAATTCCTCTGCAGGTCCGCCGGAATTATACCATCCATACCCGGAGATTTATATGGGCTGAAGCTATCGACAGCCCACTTGATCATATAATAGTCCAAAGGAATGGACATAGGAATGGGTGTCGACTCCCACACCCGATCCCGCAAGCTCCCTTGGGAGTTTCCAGGAAAGTGAGTGTCAATCAACACCTCAAGTGTTTCCCGACTATTTGTAGTCCAACAACCATCCGATTTTCGGACATAGGTTGGGACAACCGGGCTCGAAGCCATAATTTTACGTAAACGGTTCGTCTCAGAGGATCCCTCCACGCCGCTACAGAAGTTCCTCCAAGCGTTCCTTTTCGCCGATCTAACCAAATTTCTGAACCTATTCAATGATGACTTGTAGTCCACCCAGTTACCAAGGCGCTTAGCCTCATTGAACAACCTACGACAGGCACTTCTTGCCTGCGCAATTTCAGGATCCCACCACGGTGGCCGATCCCTACCCCTGCGAATCATTGGCTTACACGCCAAGGAATTCGCTAACTGCAGTGAGTTCGAAAGCATATCCATTGCCGCGTCGATCCCACTGATATCATTTACATCAGGAGGATAAGATAGAGTCCAAATTAGAGAGGAATGTTGAATCCCCCAGTTCGTACGTCTCCTGTTTACCACAGCCATCGGTCCTGGGGACCTAAGCCCTAAATCAAATTCCACATACCTATGATCAGAGAGCGAACAGTCATTAGACACCATCCAATTCTCAATCATATGAACGTGGTTTATGCTAACCAGCGTGACATCAAGAACCTCACACCTATTCGCAACAACAAACGTAGGCTCACAGCCCCTATTAACTACTCCTAGATTATAATTAATAATAAAGGAGAATAGTGACTCACCTCTTACATTTGTATCAGTACTACCCCAGATAGTGTGGTGCGCATTAGCATCGGCACAGATTACAATTGGCGTTCCAGTGCCCGCAGCCTATGTTACAGCATCACGGATGAGCCTATTGGGTGGGTCATGTCCGTGATTGTGCGCCATATAGCCCGAGACCATCCAGACTATTCCGTCTAGTGTCTCCAGAGCGACCGTTGTTGTGTCTTCATCACTGTAATCAGAAAGAATGAAGATATTCAACGAGTTTTTAGCTAAGACACAAAATCTTATGTTACCTGTACCTTTCGCATATAATAGCTTGTAGCCTTTTAGTTTCAGTCCGCAAACCCGATTCTTGTGAATCCATGGTTCTTGGACCATTACGAGCTCCTCCCCTCTTTCCGCCAGTCGGAGGAGCAGTGCAGCGGATGCTGCTTTAGAGTGGTGTAGGTTGATTTGTGTCACCCTCACCATGATCCATGTTGGCGATTACTGCGACGTTGACGTCCTCATGGTCGGATTCCAGGAGTACGTCCTCGTCAACCATTTCGCCCAAGTGGTCAAAGAAGTCACCCACCAGTTCGGAGACCGACTGAGTGTCATCTTTGTCGCTTGAGCTAACAGCATCACCACAAGCCATACTGTCATCAGTATGTGCAGCCTCATTTACCGAAGGAGCTGCATTGCCCTTGTTATCACTTCGGTAGACACGGAGCGACCCTGTTTCTCCCTCAGTGATTCCAAGGATTGCTGGTTTATTACCACAATCGCCGTCCTTGATGACCCTTCAATAGCTGAAACCTTCACTACCTTCCAATCATGTGTGGGTAGTTGGGGATTGCAGCACTGAATGATCTTCAAGATCTCCTCAGGTTTCAATGGTTCGGCAGGAATGGTTGCAATCGACCTAGGCGCACGCGGTATCTCGCTCACCAACACCACATCGAGCCTTGCACCTTCCCAAACCTCTCCTATTGATTGGATGGCAAGCTTAAGTAACGACGCTGAGCGCTCATTCACACAAGCCATCAACTTCACATGGCCTTGATACCAGCCAGCATCATCACATTGAGGGGGAGTGCGTGGATTCTCCTTGAGGATCGTCCAGAACACGCCCATCAATTTCTGTTTAACCAGATCCCACTTGGTATGGGAAATGGCCCCGTTTTCAGCACCTCTGTCAATGACAGCCCTCACTAGGTGACCTTTGGCCACCTCACTGAAGGACCTGTTCATCGGCTTCGGTGCTAATTTAGGACGCTTAGTCCCTGGTTGCTGTTTTACGGCTGATGCTTCTTCCTCAGAACGTTGCCGTTTAGGCATTGTCACCTTTCCAGTGACAGGAGGTGAAACACTTTGCAGCCCAGCTATGTGGGCCTTAGCCCATTCCAATTTAGCTTTCTGCTCATTGGAAAGCTCTTCAGCTTTTTTGGAGCCAAGTAGCTCAATGAAGCGCAAGGCGGCGCGCCTTGTATTTGATGCCCTCTTGGTAGGGTTTTTATGCCTTGGGGACTTTTTACGGTCGCCGTTTTTTGGCGGGGGGAGGTGCAGATTTGGGATATGATGTTCTCATCACCATCCCTTCTTGCACAATGGGCACATGGGAAGCTGCATTGTTGGACGACTTTGTCATTCCCATTATACAAAAAAATATATAATCTAAAATCATATAGATTTTTTTTTTGTCACATACACACTTTTACATTTTTTTCTTGAATTTATATACCTACACATTTTTTTACATTCTTTCTTGAAGTTATATAAACATTTTAGTGGATCATAAGTAACCATTATAAATTATTTAGCCTCATATTCCTGAGCGGTTTTTGAATTTGAATTTAGAAATATTCTTATGAATACGGGTGTTAAATTATCAAAAAAATAATCTTAAATAATACAGATTATTTTTTTTTTTCTCAAATACATTTTTTTTACATTTTGATTGAATTTAATTATATTGCGTCTTTTGTCGGTGGATTGGGTATACCTACACAGAAAAAATTATTTTTTCAATTCAAACAAAAAATTTGTAGAATCAAACAATTTTTTGTCTGAAATCGGTCCTATAAACAAATTCGCTTATTCAAACAATTTATTTGCGAATAAAACACTGATTTTTTCAAACAAATAATTTAACTGAATCAAACAAAAAGTTTACTGAAATTTATATACTAAATTTCAAAATCAAAAAAAAAAAGGTTTTTGCACAAGCAATGATGCGTACACAAGCAGGCACTTTATTAGAAGATGATGGCAGAGCGGCCGGCTGGCTTTGAGACACATTTTTTTGTTGGAATAATTTTTGAACGAAGTCTTTTTTTAAAACACACAATGTTTTTCGTCATCACTCACTGTTGCTGTATCCTTTCCTTTGCTAATGAAGAAGAAATGTAACCCAAAAACGGCGACAGACCGTCTCGATATGTTTTTCGTCATCATTATATTTTTGTATTTGATGTATTTAAGCAAACAGTTTGAAAAAATTGAATACGGGATTTTGATTTTTTTTTAACCAACTTTGAAACCAACCAAAAATTTATTTTGTTTCTTATAATGTTGTTGTTTCTGTTGTTTAAAAAGAGTGAAGCGTTTACCTGATATTTTTTTGTTTGTTTTTACTTCAAACCTCTTCATCTTTCTTACTATTGTACTTTTATAAAGCGTCCAAAAATAGACTGCATGTGTTTTTTGTTGTAGTTCTTATATTTCACATTAGGAAGTGTTGCTTACGATCAAATAAAAAAATGCCAAAAGACGACAACATTAAAAAGCGTTAAATATTTCATACAAAATTATGAAAACTTGAAACCAATAACGCGTGTATTATATTTTTGAATGGTTGTCAACAGTTTTGTTGGTTAAATAAAAATCAAACAAAAATTTTAATTGAATCAGTAAAAAAATTTGTAGAAATTAAAAAAAATTTCAAACAAGCGTTTGTTTGAAAATAATTCGGCAATAATTTTTTCTGTGTATTTACCACTGTTTTGGGATTTTTTTTTTGGTGAATCTTTTTTTTTTTAATTTTGTCGACACGCTTGTCATTTTTACTTTCGGTATTGATACTGGTAATTTGATATCGGGAATTCTTGGTGATTCTTTTTTATTGCGACTCGAGCAGTTATCTCGTTTGGACATTTCTTGTTGTTTTTTTTTAACTTCAGTATTTGCCTTAAAGGTTAAGCGGGTATCCTCTTGCTGACAGTTAGTTGATCTGATTGATTTCAAAATTTTTTTTTGTCTGTTGAATTAGTTGAGGGATTATAATTGTTTTGGACGGTAGTTTATAATGAGTACCAGGAATCTTAGGTCCTCTAGTCGGAACCCCGTTACCAGCGACGATAATCAACCTCGTGATTTGGCCACAACATCAGCCCCGCAAAACATTGCACCGGTTATTTCGACAAACGCGGTTACACCGTTAACGTCTATTCAGTTTCCTCCGGGTTTCGGAGCGCAAACACATTCTTCACCCGAGAGCGAAATCACCATTCGTACACCAACGTATAACAGTATAACAGCGAGGGAGATAAGCGGACAAGGAAGTAGACCTGCAAGGCGCGATAGTGACAACATGGATCAACAGGATTGGGAATTACCACCAATTAGGGAAGAAGTTGACCCTGGCTTAGGCATAAATGAGGAGGAAGTGACGATTGATGTTACCGCAGTTAATCCGAGAATCTTTACGTTCAGAACGCAGCCATTTTATGGACCAGGCTAATCAACAGAATCCTAGACAGTCCAATCCAAATCACGATTTTCGCACACCGTTTAACAACAATGATAGACACCAGCCACCATTTCGACCACCAAACAATTCTCACATGCCTTTTCAACAGCTATTACCTCAGCCACAAGTACCACAACAATTATTCGGAAACAGTCCTCGAAATTTGTTTGACCCTCAGAATAGAGAAGTGGGGTATTAAGTATGACGGTACTAATAAATCTTTGACTGTTGAAGATTTCGTTTTTCGGGTAGAGATTCTACGACATGACTATAATTGCTCATGGGACACTGTAATGAAGGGATTTCACCATTTGGTTACTGGAGCTGCTAGTACCTGGTTTTGGGCTTTTCGGATGAAGCATCCCATATGTGATTGGACTACGTTTAAATACCACCTGATTAGAAAATTCCGTAACTTCGAAAGCGATTTCGAAATACAGCGAAAAATAATGGAACGTAGACAGGCCCCGAATGAAACCGCCGATGCCTTCATTACGGAAATCATAAAACTCAAAAACCAAATGAGAATACACGTTTTAGAATCCGAGCTCGTTAAGATAGTGAAAGATAATTTAAAGGATGGTTTGGCACAGCTAGTTTTTCCCATTAAGATTGATAATTTAGACCAACTTCTTGAAGAATGCAAAAGGGCAGAAGAATGCAAAAGTTGATGTTTTTGATGGTGAGCCAAACGATGATCAAGCGCGGCTAGTGGAGGAGTTACATAAGGTTAACCTGAATGTCCGGTAACCCAAAGAATAATCTTCTGTTACAAATGTGGGTTCGAGGACGTAACTAGCCCGACTTGCCCGAAATGTGTGGGAAACACCAAGGCGAACACGCAGAGGACTGGGCCGGCGTGTTCATTCCAAAACCCAACCCAGTAAATGAAAATTTTTTAAAATTTATACTACCTAGCGACAAACCAACCCAAAACCAGATTCTAGACCAAACCACTGAGATAATTAAGTCGGAAAACAGCCAAATGGATGAAAAGAAAATACCTCAAGTAATGTTAATGTTAAATGTTAATCCCCATCTTTCTTATGAACAACGCCTTGAATTATACCAACAAAAAAGGGCGGAAATTTTTGCTGACTACGAACCAAGGGTGAGCAAGAGAATAATTAACACCCGAAAAAGATATGCTGCCAGAAAAGCAGAAAGAAAAAAAATCGTGTCAACTTTAATATGTAGTCCAGACGACATAAGACCATACATGTCGGTATCTATAAATGGGTTGAATTATCAGGGTCTTCTTGACAGTGGAGCGTCAGTGAGTTGTCTCGGCAAAAATTGTTTAGAGAACGTTAAGACAATGAAGACTAAGATACTTGATTACAAATCTTCTGTGAGAACCGCGGACGGTAAACAACATATGATAGTGGGGAAAATACAGGCAATTATTAAATCGGGAAACCAGTCAGTTTAATCAGTTTTATACCTAGTGCCTAATTTGAGTCAAGAATTAATCCTTGGATACGACTTTTGGAAGCAAATCGGACTGAAAATAAGTTTCGATAATGACACTATTAATTCAATTACAGTGGAAGGTTGCGAAAAATCCAAAAGCCATGATTTGACTAGCCACCAACGTAAAGTTCTTGAAAATGTTAAACTATCCTTTAAATGTCATACTCAATATAGCTTAGGTAAAACTGATTTAGAAACTCACAAGATCGACACTGGTGATGCACCCGCTAAAAAATGAGATACTATCCTGTTAGTCCGGCCGTACAGAAATTAATTTTTGAGGAATTGGACCGAATGTTGGATTTGGATGTGATAGAGGTAACCACAGGAGCCGAATGGAACAGTTGGACAACGTTGGTCATGAAACCCGGTAAGAATAGGCTATGTCTCGATGCTAGGGAATTAAATAAGGTCACTAAAAATGACACTTATCCTCTCCCTAATATCGATGGCTTACTAGCTAGGCTCGGAGACACACACTTTATTTCAGCAATCGACTTAAAGGATGCGTTCTGGCAAATCCCTCTGGACGAAGAGAGTAGGCCGAAAACAGCATTCACAGTCCCAGGTAGGCCACAGTATCAATTTAAGGTTATGCCTTTTGGACTGTGTAATGCTGCGCAGAGATTATGTCGATTGATGGATAAAGTGGTGCCGTCTGAGCTGAAGGATAGAGTGTTCGTGTACCTCGACGACCTGTTGGTAGTATCCCCGAATTTCGACGAACACATGAAAATGCTTTGAATCGTAGGCCAGAAATTAACAGCTGAAGGTCTGACTATTAATATGTCAAAATCCAAATTCTGCTATAGGGAATTGAAGTATTTAGGTTACGTTGTAGGTGGAGGTAAACTTAGGCCCGATGATGAAAAAGTCAGAGCAATTTTAGAAATCAAGCCGCCGAAAAATCAAAAGGATGTAGGGAGCTTCCTAGGCACCGTAGGCTGGTACCGCCGGTTCATCCATGACTTTTCCACCCTTACCGCACCTCTGACTGATACTTTGAAGAAATCCCCTACATTTAATTTCACTTCTGAAGCAATGAAATCGTTTGAAGAGTTGAAGCATCGTTTAGTGACCAGTCCTGTCTTGTCTAGCCCTGATTTTGAAAAGCCTTTCTTTGTCCAGTGCGATGCCTCGAACGTTGGTTTAGGTGCAGTTTTATTCCAAAAGGACGATGAAGGTGAAGAGCATCCAATCGAGTATTTCTCCCGGAAATTAAATAGTGCTCAGAAAAATTATTCTACAACGGAGAAAGAGTGTCTCGCGGTGGTACTTGCGATCGAAAGGTTCAGACAATATATAGAACTGATGGACTTCACAGTTATCACTGACCATTCTAGTTTAAAGTGGCTAATGCGGCAGAATGACCTCAACGGTAGACTTGCTCGATGGAGTTTAAAACTCCAAGGTTTCAAATTTCACATCGAGCATAGAAAAGGTAGTAAATACGTTGTCCCTGATATGCTATCGCGTCAAGATATGGAGGAGGTAGTGGTCAATCCTAGCATCGCAATAGATTTTAATTCCGAGGAATTCAAAAGCAAAGAATATCTAACACTCATAGACACTGTGGAACAGAATTCAAATAGGCTCCCAGATTTGAAAGTAGAGGAAGGAATTCTTTACAAGAGGGTTAAATTCAACCGAGATTGCTTAGAGAATGAGGATGACTGCTGGCGAATTTGGGTACCATCCCGCCTAACAGATGGCATAATAAGGAAATCGCATATTGACAACACCTTACACGGGGGAATAGCCAAAACTTTTTAAAATATAAGGGAGCACTTTTACTGGCTGTCCATGGTGAAGCATATCCGAGACTTTGTGGGACAATGTGAAACCTGTAAGGAAATAAAACACCCTAGGAAAATATTGCGTCCACCGATGGGAAAAGAAGTGATAACTCAAAGGCCTTTTCAAAAGATTTATATTGATTTCTTGGGACCATATACCCGAACAAAATCTGGTAACACTTTTATATTTATCGTATTAGATCACAAAACCAAATTTGTTCTTTTGAAAGCTCTGTCCAAAGCTACCACTAAAGCGGTGATAAAATTTCTGAGAGATGAAGTATTTTATAAATTCGGAGTGCCAGAAATGCTACACGGATAATGGCAAACAATTTACCTCCGAAGCATTTAAGGATTTCTTAGAAATATTTGGCGTTAAACATCTTCGTACCCCTATATATTCACCGCAGTCTAACGCGAGCGAAAGGGTAAACCAAACCATACTGAGTTCCATTCGAAGTTTTTTGGATAGTGACCCATCGAAATGGGATGAAAATTTGTTGGTTTAGTAACCGGAAGAGGGTGAACCGGAAGTCGGAACCGTTGGTTCAATAGGCGATGGGCAAACTAACCGACCATTTGGTAAATTGATCGTTCGATTAATTAATCACAGATTAGAAAAAGCGGTGAATCGCACGCTGGAGTCCGATCGATAATGCACAATTTTAGTTACTATTATTCGCCTCATGGTCAAAACTCGGACATACATTATTATGTGAGAAAAACATCACAAACATCACATGAGAAAAACATCACATACAACACGGAAAGGTGAAATAGAAAATTAAATTTCCCGTGATTATATAGTCGATATGCGAGATGAGTAAATATCTTTCAAATTGCGTTTTGTTGTTTGACATCGGTTGACATACAGAGGGGCAAAGTGTTCTTAACTGTTCTGCATTTGCTGATTTATATACATATAGCTTATTCACGTATTACTCACCTTATTTTTATTCCCCTCACCCTGAGTCTTGTCGTCACGTCTGTCTTCCTATTCTAACGGCTAGGCGCAGGTTTTTTTGTTGTTGTCCAGGGTGTCATTTCGGGATCCTGTGTAAAAAGGGAGCAGGTCGGTAGGTAATAATTTTTTTTTTTACATTAATTTGGGAAAATAGTAAAGTTAAATTACTTACCTGTTTGTTTTTAATTGACCTCATGCGATCTCCCCAAATAAATTACTTCCATCTCGTGGGGGATTGTAACCGGTTATTTGTTGTTTTTTTTTGCTGTTTTGCCGATCCTGGTTGATCATTCGCTGAAAGGTAATGTTGGAAAGGAAATCATGGCAGATGTAGAGTGTTGAGAAAGCTGAGATTGAGAAAAAGTTATAGGGCCGAGAAACTAAATTGATCATTTCCATCCCTGAGTGCCATCACTATTGAAATGACAAGAAAATACAACCCTAGAACATACGAAACAAAGACCACTCTACCGAAGCGAATTGGCACTATTGAAGTTTAAGCAGATTCAGCGTGCATATACAGACAATTCCTAGAAAAAGTCTTTATAGCAGCGATAGATTCAACAAGCGGCGGAAAAAAGTCAAAGGTTGCTAAAATGGTAACTATTAAACTTGTGGTTAAAAATAAGTTTAACAATTCTTAATTAAATTTGGTATTTTTGAAAGTGTATTGTCCCATAAAAAAAAATAATAAAAAAATATAAGAAAAAAGCAACCAAAATTGTTTAAAGCTTGATCGGAGAAAAGGGTAACAAATAATTATTAAACTGGAAAAACAAGTCCAAACGAAAACTATAAACAAATTGAAATAGTTGCATTGACTTGTAAGCAGCAAATAAAACAACACGTGTGGCGTGGTAGATCAGGCGGCAGGCCAGGTTCACCATAACCTCAAAGTGATGCAGGGCACATGTTCACAACCACCACCGGAACAAATTGAAAACTTGTGAACGGTTTTCTTTAATTTTGTGTCCCATCAAATCAAAACTAAGGTACCTCGTCACCATCAAGCCACAATTCCAAGTTTCTCCGTAACCACCAACAAGCAAGGTCGACTTTAATCGGTTACCTCCAACCAACAATTTTGGGATCATCCAAAAAAAGGGGGAACCTAACGTTACATCACCCGCAACAACGGTAGCAAACAAAATCCATTTTCAACAAAACCTTTACTTCCAACTGTTCAAGTTTTTTAACAAAACCAAAGCGCAACCCAAATTTGTAACGACTACACCTGTAAAAAAGAAAAGGGTGAATACAAAAATAACAAAAACAACTACCACATTTAGCCAAATAACAAAAACCAAACTACCACCACAATCACTTGTACCAAAATAATAGCCAACATCGGCACCAACCGGAAAAATTACAACTTTAAGAAACCATTGAGACCCATAACCAACTTTAATCCTTGAGGGCTAGAAAAAAAAACAACTTTAAAACCATCCTGGCCAAGTACAACGTTACACCCCAAAACAAAATACAACTTCACCACCAAACCCAATCCGGCTCTGGCGCGTTAAACAACTCCCTTAGAAAACAGTTTCGAAATAAAAATTTTATGTACACACATGGGCACCCTACGTTAAAAAGTTGAGAAATTTCATCAATACTTACCTGCAACATTACCATTTACACCCTACGTTAACATTTGAAAAACCTCATCGATACCTACCATTAACACCCTACGTTAAAATTTGAGAAACCTCATCGATACTTACCTGCAACATTACCATTAACACCATACGTTAAAATTTGAGAAATTTCATCAATACTTACCTGCAACTGTACTATCGTCACCCTATTTTTCCATCTGATAATGTCATTGAATACCTGTAACAAAACGAACGCTAACCACCTTGCTGTACCTCCGGAAAGACAACAGGTAAACTATTAAATTAAATAGTTTAAAACTTGAGGATCAAGTCCTTTTAAGAATCGTTTTTTTTTTGCTTTTTGCCCATGGCTACATTACAGCCTTATTTTTTTTAAAGTGTTTCAAATGTTTTACCAATACGTTTCAAATCAAATCTAAATACGGAAGCTAAATTTAAAAAAAATTCTTGTACTGAATCGGGGGATCTATAAATATTGTTGATAAATAAAAATATTTTTTTGCTTAAATTCAATAGTTCCATTAAATTTACTAAATTAAATTCAAAAATTTGAACAACTAGTCTTAACCGGAAATTATACGAATAAATATTATCCACATTTAAACCCCTGATTAATTAAAATAAAGTGTAAAGTTAATTCTAATTTTGAATGTGATTCCCGGACCTCGAGATAGATTCCAAATTTGAATGTCAAAATTTGATCAAAGTTTAAAATTCAACTTCCTTTACTAGATTTGATCTGAAAATATTAAACAAAATCTATATACTACCTACATCAATTCTAAATCAAATACAAAAGTTGACCATTAAAAATAAATTCAAAGGTTCAATACCTAGATTAAATTTAGAAATAAAATAATAAATTGAAATTGAATAAATATTCCAATACTGGCAATATCTAAATGGAACAATAAAAACGTGAAGGATTTAAATAATTTGATAAATAGAAATAATTTGATAAAAAGAAATAATTTGATAAATAGAAATAATTTGATAAATAGAGTTATAAATGACTTAATGAATAATTAAAAAAAAAAAAAAAAAATTTAACATTAAATTTTATAGAACACTAGCTTAACCCGGTGCGCTTCGCTACACTGCTTAAACCACTTCTTCAGTTGAGAGATATTTAATATATGCTTTATTTTTATTTTCAAAAGTGTAGTATACCAAAGGAGTGACTTCTACTAAGTTTGAACATTCTTACTGTACTGATGTGTGGGATGAACACCAGTGCTAAATAATCTTCCTCTGGACAGAGAATAGGAGATGACCGCTGAGATACACGGTGGGCTATCGAAAGGAAGGTTATTATTATAATTGCTCCAAAGGAGTAATTATAATGGGGTAAATTAAGAAAAGAAAGCGAGAACAGAATTTTAGTAATATTTTCAATTCAATTTATTACAATTCTATTTCTCTTAAGCTATACATACGTTTAGGGTACAGATCAATTGTGTTAAATTGATTTATATTTTAAGTTGTGGATTTACTGCCAGTTGTTCGCACTGCCGGGTGGTTGAGACGTTGCTCGTTTCGCTGCTGGTAGATAATTGAGAGAACACTCGTTACAAGAAGAAAAGATAAGTCATGTTAGCTAGCATTTAACGAAAGTTCGTTACAAATGACTTTTGGAAAGGTTATGACGAGTATCGGCCTGGCAGTGCGTGCAACTCACAGCAAATTCACGCGAGTATTAATGGTGAGTATAATATATGAAAAACTAACAGATAAAAAATGTAATTTGTAATGCAATGTAGTTTAGAAAAAATGATAAAATCACATTTTGTACGGTAAGTTTGGTTATTATTAAGAAAATTTAAAATTTTATATAATATGTACAAATGTAATTTGTACATGCCGCCGCCTCTAGATTAGGATGTCGAAGATGTGGCATCAGTGGCACAAAGCACTTGAGCTATGGACCGGATGGCTTCCGCCAAGATTTTTGTATTTGGTGCTGATGTTGATGACTGAATACGTTGCTGGTTTTCCGGTTGGGATGACCCAGGGTTTTGACTACCTCTGGTGGTTCTAGTTGATGCGTGTCGTTTCCGGCGTGACCGACTGGTGGCTTGAACGCTTCTTGCACGCTTAGAGCGGCGTCGATTTGAATGAAGGAGTGTGTGATGCAGTTGATCACATTCTTTGCACGTCTCCATCGAGGTGCAAGATTTAATAGTATGGCTCTTGGCAAGGCAGTTGGAACAATAACGGTGGCGGCTAACCACCTCTTCTCTTGCTTTTACATCCATTTTTAAAAACCGGGAGCAAACCCTTAAAGGGTGGTACCTCTTGCAAACCACGCACTTAAAAATGTCAGGTTGTTGACGACGTAGTCGGTTGTTGATGGTGTTGTTTCGGGTTTGGCTTCGCCGAGGTGTAGTTGATCGTCGGTTGGACCTGCAGGGGAAGCAGAAATGATGAGTGTTAGTGTGTTAGCTAAAGATAATGGGTTAAATGTGTAAAGTAGTTAGTTATTAAGTGTATGACAATTATGAATAATGAGAATGAGTGTGAGGTGTTAACTATGACTCTTCAGACCTATTGCCCAAGCAAGGGAGGTAGCACAACTTTGCAATTGGACGCGTTATTACTCCGGAGGCTGTGCGTACGTTTGCAATACGTACGTTCTTGTCTGGGCCGAGGAATGTCTTATCAACCCTCCCCAAGCGCCACTCGTGGGGAGGCTGTAAATCGTCCATGACCACTACTAGATCTCCCACCTGCAGATTGGGGACCGAGTTTTTCCACTTGTATCTTTTGTGAAGAGATTTAAGATACTCATCCTTCCATCGCTTGGCAAGCTGATGGTGGAAAGCTTTACACTTTTCCCACCGGTTGATAAGAGACATTGTTTCGCAATTTTGTTCTGGAAAGGCCATTAGAGGTGCTCCCCTTAAAAAGTGTCCGGGAGTTAAGGCAGTTAGATCCGAAGGATCTTCGGACAGAGCGGAGATTGGCCGTGAATTAAGAACTCCTTCTATTCTAGCTAAGATGGTAGAAAATTGCTCGAAGGTGAATTTTTGCGCGCCTGCAATACGTTTTAGGTGAAACTTAAAACTTTTCACTGCGGCCTCCCATAGGCCGCCCATATGAGGTGCGTGAGGGGGTATGAACCGCCACTCAAACCCGTGAGCAATATATTTTTGAGCGATCTCTTGAGCAGTGGTTGCCAAAAAGTTGGAAAATTCTTGCTCGAGTTTTCTACTGGCCCCCAAGAAATTTCTTCCGTTATCCGATATTACCCGTTGGGGCAGCCCCCGCCTCCCAACGAAGCGGGAAAATGCCGCTTGGAAGGCCGCTGAGGAGAGGTCAGAGCATGCTTCTAAGTGTATTGCCTTCGTGCTGAAGCAAACGAAGACACTAGCGTATCCCTTTACTGATGGGGATTTTCGCAGAGTCGAGGTTTTGAGCTCAAATGGGCCAGCGAAGTGTATTCCAGTTACTTGAAACGGTAAAGATAAGCTACATCTTTCGGCAGGTAAGGGAGCCATGATTTGTGAACAGGCTGTTTGTTTGTAAATTATACAGGTTTTGCATTGCCGTATTATGCCCTTTACTCGAATCTTGAGTCTGAAAATGTAAAATTCCGTTTGCACCATTCTACACATTTGGCTGCATTCTGCGTGAAAAAGGAATTGGTGCAAATTTTCGAGATATAAACGACAAAACCGTGAGTTACCTGGTAGTATTATCGGATACCGTTCATTGTACGGAAGAGACGCTTGAGCCAATCTTCCATTTGCCCTTATAATCGAGTTTTCGTCTAGAAATGGATTCAGGGATTTTAATGAGCTCTTATTAGAAAGGGGTTTATTGTTCTTTAAACATTGGTATTCATCAGTAAAAAATTGGGTTTGAGCTAAGACAATAAGTCTTTCTTTTGCAAACTTCATTTCTGGTTGTGTTATACTGCTTTCGATAGTTATATGAACGTCTGTACCAATTTTTCTGATACATTTATTAAAAAATCGAAAAATATAGCATACTACTCTTAGGGCCTTGCTGTATGACGAGAATCTAATTAAAACTTCATTATCTTGCACCTCTACGTGCAGAACTTGGGTTACTTCAGGGGGTTTTGTGGCTTTCAAAGGATTCTTTTTAGGCCATTCAGACGCGGGTCTAGATAGCCATGATGGCCCATGCCACCAGAGTGAATTTTGTACCAAATCCTGAGGTTTACAGCCTCTCGTTCCTATATCGGCTGGATTTTCGTGTGTAGAGACGTGTCGCCATGTCGCATTGGGCACTAAACTGTGAATCTGGGAGATTCTATTTGCGACGTAGGTTTCCCATGCGGATGGAGGTTTTGAAAGCCATCCTAGAGTTATGGAAGAGTCTGTCCTTAAATATATTTCTTTTGGGTCTAACTTTAACGATGTAATTACGTATTTAACTAGGTTTGCAAGCAAGACCGCTCCCGTGAGCTCTAATCGCGGAAGTGACACGGTCTGTATAGGGGCAACTTTGCTTTTAGCCACTATTAAATTCGAGAAAGTATTGTGTTTACTGTTTTCGCAACGCATGTATACTGTGGCACAGTATGCCACTTTTGATGCGTCTGCGAACCCGTGAATTTGAACGGCATCAGTGGGTAGATATTGTAACCATCTTGAGATCGAAATTTGTTCTACTTGCGACAGATCCTGGACAAGACTGTTCCAATTTTGTAGTGACTCGTAAGACACTTCATCATCCCAATCTAGGCCTTCCAGCCATAGCTGTTGTATGAGGATTTTTGCTCTTATTACTATGGGCGTGATCCATCCTGCGGGATCAAAGAGTTTTGCTACCGATGATAGAATCTGCCGTTTGGTATTTTTTGCGGAATGTTCAAAGGGTGAGAAACTATATGAAAATGAGCCTGTTAGGGCATTCCATCTAATCCCCAGGGTTTTAGTGGAGCTGGTGTCGTGAAACCGAAGAAAATCTGAATCGTACAGATCATCTTTGGATAGATGGGATAAAAGATTCTGATTATTTGCGGTAATCTTCTTAAGAGGAAATCCCGCTGATTTTAGGGTTTCAATCAGCTGATTTTGAGCTTCTAGGGTCTCTTCTACAGTATAACCTCCTGTCAAAATGTCATCGACATAGGTCTCTGTTCGCAGTATGGATGCTGCTTTAGGGTGCGTGGGTTCGGAATCATAGGCGAGTTGAAATAGGGTCCGAATTGCTAGGAAGGGAGCACAGTTCACCCCGAAAGTTACCGTCTTGAGCTGAAAATCTTGAATAGGGCCAGTCGAGTGTGGCTGGAATAAAATCCTCTGACAGGGTCTGTCATCAGGGTGTACTAGTATTTGGCGATACATTTTCTGTATATCGCCACTGAAAACGTATTGATATTTTCTCCAGTTGAGAATAATGGATATCAAATCGTTTTGTAGGGTGGGGCCTGTGTACAGAATGTCATTTAAAGAGAATTGGGATTTAGACTTTCTTGATGCATTAAAAACGACTCTGAGTTTCGTCGTTTTGTGTTCTGGGCGAATAACCGCGTGGTGTGGTAGATAATATGAGCCATATTTACCTTTGCAAATAATCTCGCTTGATGGACTTTCTTCCATGTGGTCAAGAGTTAAGTATTCATTTATGACTTCCTTATATTGGGTTTGTAGGCCGGGATCTTTGGCCAGTGTTTTTTCCATGGTAGAGTACTGGGCTAAGGCTATAAATCTTGATGATCCTAGAAAGATTGTTTCCGGAAATTCTTTCTTGAAGGGAAGCCTAACTGTATATCTACCAGTTTCATCGCGCGTAGTGGTCTGAGTATAAAATTCTTCGCAGAACTCATCTTCTGCTGATTTTGTGCGAGCTATGGGAACTTCTTCTTGCTCCCAAAACCTTTTTAGGAGTATATTAAGTTCCGAAGTTTCCGAGGGAACCACTGTCGTCGTAAAGGTTTGCACTGTTTGGGTTTCAATTGGACCACTGAGTACCCATCCGAAAATGGTATTATACGCTGATGTCTGACCACATATATTTTTCCTTATGCCATCAATGTTTACTGAGTGCTCGTAATCATTCCCCAGAATTAGATCTATTTGAGATGCTTGATTAAAGGTACGGTCTGCTAGATCTAAGTCGGCAAGCTCAGGGGAATGGGGTTTAACAAAAGTACAGGCTGGAAGTCTTTTCGTGACTTTTGGTAGGACTATCGCTTTTATGGGAATTCTAAGCTTGTGTCTTTTGGCATACAACACAAATTCGCATTCTTTATTTGCTGACTGTCTCTGACCACCAATGCCAATGACGTCAAAGTGCGATTTTTTGTATGGAAGTTGCAGTCTATTCCTCATTTTTTTAGTTAAAAATGTGCGCTGAGAGCCAGGATCAATTAATGCCCTGATTGTAAATAGCTCACCTCTGTGGTCTATTTCAATCAATGCTGTGCGCAACAAAACATTTTCGTTACTACTAGAGCAATGTGCCTGAACTTTACTTGAGGTTTGAGGACGTTCTTCTGCGGTATCATTTTTAACTGTTTGAGTGATATTTGTGGATAAATTTCGAGAAACTTTGGTTTGAGCATTAGGGATTTCGCTATACTGAGAACTTTATGTTATTTGAGCTGGGTTATGAGTTTTTTGCCTCATATGCAATAACGTGTGGTGGGGTTTCTTACAGTGAAAACAAGTATGTTTACTACCGCACTGTGCTCTTAAATGGGATGTGGCTAAACAGTTATTGCAAAACTTGTTCTTAAATACATAATCAAGTCTCTGTTGTATTGTGAAAGAACGAAATTTTGGGCATGTTCTTAATGAATGACATTCATTACACAATTTGCAGGATGAGGAACTTAAACTTTCTTGAGACGCATACGCTTGTTTCTTATTCGTTTGGGGCGATTTTGTTATTGTGAAGCAATCTTTTGTATTTTTTATGCTCGTAAGACGTTCTACAACTTCATACCGATCAACCAAGAATTGCGACATTTGACTCCACTTTGGTAGCTCACGGGGAGATGTGAGGGATTGTTCCCAAAGTGAAAGCGTGGTTTCTGGGAGTTTAGTGGATATTAATCTAATCAAGATAGGGTCCCAGCTACTCACTTCCACACCAAGGGTTCTAAGGGTTGCTAAGGAGTCATTTACGGATGATTGGATTCTTCTGATGGAATCACTATCCTCCTTTGTTGCTGATGGTATGTCGAACAGAATTTTGATTTGGTTGTCAACCAAAACACGCTTGTTTTCGTATCCGGTCTCTAACGCCCTCCATGCTAGTTCAAAATGGTCATGAGAAAGCGGATATCTTTGAACTATAGCACCCGCTTCACCTCTTGTCTTGTTTCGTAGGTGGTATAACTTCGTTACAGGAGTGAGCTTGGGATGATTTATGTATACCGCTGTGAACATGTCGCGGAAAGATGGCCATTGCTCATAGCTACCTTTAAAAACTTCTGTGTCACAGGGTGGGAGTTTGAGAAAATTACTAGAGGCATCTGACACTAAATTATGAGCGGTAGATTGCCGGCCCAAAGAGAATCGAGGGGAAGCTTCGTATCCCTGAGATTGGGTTCGATCTAACTCAAACGCTTTCATAAGTTCAAGCGCTTGGGAAGTGCAATGGTAGAATGCATCTGAACATGCATCAAAATTCAATTTTGATTCTTCTTTAAATTCTTCTGCCACTATCCCGTTTTGAGCCAGCATGACTTTTTCGTAAGAAGATTCTACCCTTCGCCATCTTGAGTCTAAATCTTTCATTTTCACCTCAAGAATTGCCTCACTATGACTTTCAACCGGAGCACTGTTGAATTTTTGACAAAACTGAAGCAAGTGCTCACAGTCGAATACAAATCTTTCCTTAATGGAAGATGTGGGTGAAGAAGAGGTAGAAGTCATTTTTTTAGGGGTTTTTAATGGACCGTAAGAAAATTATTTAAATTTTTAAATTAAGTTGGTTGGACAAGAGAATTGCAATGTATTTTCCAAGCACACTAATGAAGAAGAGCTATTTTTCCTCTGTAGTAAATTTTATTGTGGTATCTTTTTTTTTCGAGTTAAAATTTCTCAAAATAAATGTTTTATATAACTATAATAATTTAACTTCAAAAATCTTTCTCAATCGTAATATTGTAAACGCAAACTAGCAACAGAAATTTTAAGTTAATTAATTAACCAGATATAAATAGAATTTGCTTCATCCAAGAATAACGTTTTAAATCGGTAATTTTCTGCAAAAAGCATATGCAGCCTGGAATTGAATTTTGCCTGTGTGATATAATATCAAACGAATGAATTCTGTGTGATTCTCAAAAAAAATTTTTATGGGCTTCCAATAAAATACTCAGCGGTAACGCCGTTTGAGTATCGTGTTTATTTAAATTTTTGTTTCCCTTTATCTTATGTACACTAGTATTGAAAATTGTTCCTTTTTTTCTTAAATTGCACCTTAACCATTGAATTATACAAAAAAGGGGTAAATTTATTAACCTTAAATTTTGTATTTTAACTGTACTAATACTACGTTAAAATTTTAATATAGGTTTTGTAGCGTCAGTGCAAGAAATTCCAAATAAATAAATTAATTAGCCATCAAAAGATTAATAAAATAGTCCTTCCCATCTATGACTTCGATGGATTCCCAAATTTTAAATTTATTTTAAATAAGAATACGATTCCGTGGAATCATTCAATAATTTTTCGGGATTGCACTAAAATTCACAGCGGTAACGCTGTTTGAGTATTGTTTGTACGCAATACTTTATTATAAGCACAGGGATGGAACATGGGGTTTATTCCTCAATCAATCAAATGTTCACAAATAAAATATATAGCATTTACATTAATTTATTTAATTTTAATTAAACTAAATAAACTTAAATTTTGTAAATGCAATGTTTAATTAATAAGTCCAAATACCTATTTATGTTTAATTGTGCAAACGATTTTTATTTTCTTTTTTATTTTTTTTTTTTTACATTAACTGCGCTTTCCAAATGGCAAAATTAGTTGATAATTTCGTATACAATTTTGTGTTAAAATATGATAAAGCTCGCTTAATATGAAAAATTTGCTGTTTCCTTTTTATTATGAACAACTTTTTTTTTTTTTTTAAATTTCTTCATACTATTGAAGTTTCCATATCTGACTGCAAATAATTCTTAATACTTTTCTTTTGTTATTAATCAAGTGAGCGAGTCGTTTATTCTAAGAGTGACGAAAAGTTTACTTTGCTGAATTTAAGACGCTTGTTGTGTTAAGAGAACCTTAAACGACAAGAAATTACTTTTTTTCATGAAATTATGTTTTATTTCCAAATGATCCCGTGTTTGTATGTTTACGTATGTGTAATTAAGGTAGGTATATTAACAATAAAAGCAAGAAACCGAGTATGCTTAAATTTACTTTAAAAAATTACAAGTTATGACCAGGGCTGTCAGATATGGCGATTTCTCGCCAAACGTGTCGATTTTGAAAAGTGTTTGGCGATGGGATTTCCCTTTTGGCGACTGGCGACTTTTATGGCTATTTCTGATATAACTGGCGATCAACTTGGCTATTTTTACCATTTATATTATTTCGGCGATTTTGTTTAACAACTTGTCATTTTTTGTTATCATTACTAATATAAAAAAACATATTAAGTGAATTTTATATTCAGTCACTATTTAATTCTAATAGTATGTGTGTAATTCTAATAGTATGTAGGTCAAAACTCCAGTAATGAAATCGGTGAGGCTGAAGTGTACGATCTTTTAGACTTGTGTACTTAATTTAAGTTTTTAACTGAATACATATCGCTCATTTGCTGCAAGATCGGCATAACTCAAATAAATCGATTTCGAGATAAACGCATTTAAAGTTTTTGATTTGCTCTAACCACTTAGAAAAAAAGAAGACACATTCTCTTCAAACTGGGAAAGTATAAAAGATATAAAGATGAATTTAATACACAATATAAAGAAAAACAAAGCGAACAATTCTGCATCTCTAACTCCAAAATTTCATTTTTTGAGTTATGCCGGTTTTGCAGCAAATGAGCGATAGATGATCTCCATTTTATGTTATTTAAAAAAAAAAATTACAGAAACAAAACAAAATTTACTTCGGCGACTGTTTTGTATTTTTTTTCGTTTTTGGCAATTTTTGACTGAAAAATTATACTAGCGTTTTTTGTATGCAAAATTTAATTTAAAAAAAGAAAGTTTTACAAAAACTGAACAAAATCGACGTTTGGCGATTTTTGGCGATTTCTGACATCCGGTTTGGCGATGGAGCTCAAAAAAATCTGACAACCCTGGTTATGCCAACCATTCGTAGGTATGTAGTTGCAAATGTGTATATTTAAGCGGATTGGATGAGCTTTAAAGAGAATTAATTTAACTTGTTAAGAGACAATTGAATTTTAATTCCAAATAATTCCAAAAAATTTTTTCCCGAGCTGAGTTCTCTGTAAGAATTTTACAGAAACCAACTACAAAAAAGAGCGCAATTAAATCAAGAGAGAACTATAACGTGCAACTTATGCAATTTTGGTGGTGGTTTTTTGTATTTATGTATGCATATGTGTATGATCAATATATATTTATGTAAATAAGTATGTATGTTCTTCATCCACTTTTCATGTATTTAATATTTTCAAAATTAATTGAGTAAATACCTGTCTATTTTGATATATTCGTCTAGGCAATCTCACGTATGCTACCCTTTTTATTACGATGATACATATGTAAATACACATGTATATAAAGGCCGATTTGTGTCACTGACCTTTGATTAACGAGCCGCTATTTTCCTTTCCTTTTATGTATGTACAGATGTATACTTATATGTTGTATGTGGAATTCTTCACAAATTTATGTATATAGGAGATATATAAATAACTGTTACGACTGACCTCTATTTTTTCTCACTTTGTTACACCGACAACCGTAACGGTTTTTTTTCCTCTTTTCATTTAGGCAAATTCAAAATTGAAATAATATTTTAGGTATATTTAATATTTAGGTACAAAAAAATCTTTTTTCACAATCTTTCTTCTTCTTCAACTTTTGCTAACAATTTACCATTAGGGCTTTCTAGAAATTTTTCCCTTTTTTCTTATGCAACCTATGTATGTTGGTAGATATTATTTTTTCTTTTACAACTTTTGCATTAATTTTACCTAATGAAATTATATATTTATCGGTTTACGGTTTTTTGGCTTTTTTTTTCTGCTTACATACATGTATACTTTTTTTGAGGCTACGTTAATTTTTCCTCTCTCACTGTTAGAAACTCTAACCCGCACTTCTTTTTAAAATGAGGCAATGATTTCAACAATAACTAATTTTTTTCAATAATTTGATTTTTTTCCTTTTTTATTTAAGCTTTTGTAATATCACACGTCTTCCCGCTTTATGATTTTATTTAATTTTTATTTAATACCGAAACCATAAATATTATTAAATTTTGTAATTCTTATTTTATGTATTTTTCTTTTCAATTAAATGCTTATTATTCGTACTCACTTATTCCTTGATCACTTTTGGACTAATGTTTTACAGCGATTTACCTCATTATTCCTCTGTTTACTTGTTCTTTAGTTGTTGTTGCTTTTTAAAGAGAAAATAGTTTTTGACGATTTTTGGAACTCAATACGACCCTGCAGTTCTGAGCTGAGTTGGAGTTTGTAAAATCCTTTTTTTTTTGTTTGTTTTTGTGACCACTGGATGAACCTTTGAAGGACCATGTACTGATGTGTGGGATGAACACCAGTGCTAAATAATCTTCCTCTGGACAGAGAATAGGAGATGACCGCTGAGATACACGGTGGGCTATCGAAAGGAAGGTTATTATTATAATTGCTCTAAAGGAGTAATTATAATGGGGTAAATTAAGAAAAGAAAGCGAGAACAGAATTTTAGTAATATTTTCAATTCAATTTATTACAATTCTATTTCTCTTAAGCTATACATACGTTTAGGGTACAGATCAATTGTGTTAAATTGATTTATATTTTAAGTTGTGGATTTACTGCCAGTTGTTCGCACTGCCGGGTGGTTGAGACGTTGCTCGTTTCGCTGCTGGTAGATAATTGAGAGAACACTCGTTACAAGAAGAAAAGATAAGTCATGTTAGCTAGCATTTAACGAAAGTTCGTTACAAATGACTTTTGGAAAGGTTATGACGAGTATCGGCCTGGCAGTACGTGCAACTCACAGCAAATTCACGCGAGTATTAATGCTGAGTATAATATATGAAAAACTAACAGATAAAAAATGTAATTTGTAATGCAATGTAGTTTAGAAAAAATGATAAAATCACATTTTGTACGGTAAGTTTGGTTATTATTAAGAAAATTTAAAATTTTATATAATATGTACAAATGTAATTTGTACACTTACTATAATAGTTCTTAAGATATGTGATATTAAACATTGGCGTCCTATGGGGGGTAACATTTTCCCGTGCTATTCTATTTCAATTTTGGGGTTCAGAAGATCATACTACAAAAAGTTTAATAAAATGAGTGCAGCGGCTCTAAATTATATTTCTATCTATGAGGGGTACTGCTCCTCCTCTGTCTACGCCGCCCATTTCTATATTGAAATTTAAAGTTTGCCATAATAGTAGCTTTAACCACGTTTGAAGACTCTCCCTTTAATAGTTCTTCAGTTGAGAGATATTTAATATATGCATCCTATGGAAGGTATTTACCCCCTGCGCCTTCCCGCTTTATTTTTATTTTCAAAAGTGTAGTATACCATAAGTGTGACTTCTACAAAGTTTGAACATTCTAACTTTAATAGTTTTTAAGATATCCGATATTAAACATTGGCGTCCTATGGAGGGTAACACTTCCCCCGCTGCTATTTTGTTTAAATTTTGGGGCTCAGAAGATTCTACTACCAGAAGTTCAACAAATTGCTTGCAGCGGCTCTTATTAATATTGCTATCTATGAGGGGTACTGCTTCTCCTCTGTCTACCCCGCCCATTTTTATATTGAAATTTATAGTTTACCATAGTAGTAGCTGTAACCACGTTTGAAGACTCTCCCTTTAATAGTTATTCTGTTGAGCGATATTTAATTTATGCATCCTATGGAAGGTATTTCCCCCCCTGCGCCTACCTACTTTATTTTTATTTTCAAAAGTGTAGTATACCATAAGAGAGACTTCTGCAAAGTTTGAACATTCTCACTATAAAAGTTCTTAAGATATGCGATATTAACCATTGGCGTCCTATGGTGGGTACCACTTCCCCCGCTGCTATTTTATTTCAATTTTGGGTCTCTGAAGATCCTACTACCAAAAGTTCAACAAAATGCGTGCAGCGGCTCTTAATTATATTTCTATCTATGAGGGGTACTGCTCCTCCCCTGTCAACCCCGCCCATTTGTATATTGAAATTTATATTTTACCATAATAGTAGCTTTAACCATGTTTGAAGACTGTCCCTTTAATAGTTCTTCAGTTGAGCGATATTTAATATATGCATCCTGTGGGAGGTATTTCCCCCCTTGCGCCTACCGCTTTATTTTTATTCTCAATAGAGTAGTATACCATAAGAGTGACTTCTACAAAGTTTGAACATTCTCACTATAACAGTTCTTAAGATATGCTATATTAAACATTGGCGTCCTATGGGGGAACCACTTCCCCCGCTGCTATTTTATTTAAATTTTGGGGCTTAGGAGATTCTACTACCAAAATTTCAACAAAATGCGTGCAGCGGCTCTTAAGATATGCGATATTTAATATTGGCATCCAATGGGGGGATCAATTCCCCTGCCCCTATCGCAAAATAAATAGCCTATTTTATTTTTAGGGCTCACATGATGTTACTGTAAAAATTTCAGGAAAATCGGTTCAGTAGTTTAGGAGTCTATAAGCCAACAAACAAACAAACACACAAACAAGCATACAAACATTTTTCATTTTTATATATATAGAAGATAGAAGATAGATAGATAAAAAAAGGGGGAAAAGGAAATGTTTTTTTAATAAATAATTTGATAAATATATTACTAGATACCCAGATGAGTAGATTAGTAAATAACTTCATAATAGCTAAAACTAACTTAGTAGATAGTTAACCCTAACTAAGTAAGCAAATAATACTAACCACATGAATAACTGAGTATAATTAAATTAATTCCTATAGCTAACTAAATAACTTAACTAATAAAATGAGAATAAGTAAATCTAGTAGTAAAATAATAAGTACACAGAAAAATAAAATAAAATTTTTTTTTTAAATAGGCAACAATCAAATATTCAATTAAATATTCGAATATATTCAAACATACATTAAATTTGATACTTCGAAAAACAATTAAAATACCTGTTCAGACAAATATTTAATTTGGTATTCGAATAAAAACTTGAACACATATCCCAGCAAATACTTTATTAAAGATTCGAATAAAAATTCGAATACATATTAAAGCACGTGTATGATTAAATATTCGAATAGAAATTCGAATGTATATTTCAGCAAATGTTTAATTAAATTTGAATTATTTGGGATAATATTCGAAAAAAAATGTTATCATATATATTACAAACAAAATTTTAGTAAATATTCGAATAAAAATTTGAATATATATTCAAACCAAAATTTTGTTAATTATTCGAATTTATTACCGCAAATATTTCATTTGGAAATACATATATTCCCACAAATATTCAATTAGTTATTCAAATGAAAATTTGGATAAGTTTGAGCCAAAATCGTGGCTATAGAGAAAATCTAACCAATATTTAATGCACGTATAGGCGAATGAATATTTAATGGAATATTCGAATAAATATTTGAATATACAGAAAAGAACATTTTATTAAATTTTTTAAATAAAAAGAGAAAAAATCGAATACGGATCCAAATAAATATTTAATTAAATTTAAAATTTTTTCCAACAAATATTTAATTAAATATTCAAAAAAAAAAAAAAAAAAAAAAAAAAAAAAAAAAACTTGAATAGAAATTCCAACTAATATTCGGATAACGAGTCGAAAAACAATATTCGAACAAATGTTCAATTTGCTATTCGAATTATAGTTTGAGCATATATTACAACGAATGTCCTATGTAATGTTCGAATGGTTATTCAAATTTATATTCTAACAAATAGTCAGTTAAATACCCGAATAAAATAAATTTTAAATATACCTTCAAATAAATTTTCGATTGAATATTCGAAATTTTTTTTTATAAATTTCCAACCCAATATTTGAACTAAAGGTTAAGCAGATGTGAGCAAACGAATGTTCAGTCGAATATTCGAATGAAAATTTGAATGTATGTTTGAACGAGTGAATACTCTAATGATCAATATGGAATAAATTTAAAAAAAAAAGAAAAAAAAAATTTAAATTAATAAATAAGTTAATCGATAATCGAGTCTACGAATAAGTTACAGCAAATAGATAGTAACGTGGTAATAAAACAAATTTTTTTTTTAAAAAACTGTATTAATCTAAACTGTACTAATTTATAAGATACCAGGCATTTATTCTTGAATCCTCGAATTATATTGAAGGGAAGGATTCCAAAACTTAAGAAAAGCAAAAAAAAAAAAAAAAAAAAAATACCTGATATCGGTTAATGATTAAACTTAAGATCATTTTAGTTATAAAAGAAAAAAAAAACTTTTTGCGTCGGTATTATATTTTTTTTAAGAAAAATTAAACATTACATTATTTAATCCCTCGTTTTTTACTTAAGCTATAGACAATATTTGTTCTTTTATTATATTAATTAATATATATCTCGAAATATTTTAAATAAATTTATTTGTATACAATTTTTGATATTGGAAATTAGAACATGTTTTAATTAATATAGAAATGGTTGAAAGGTAGCTAAGGTGAAGAAAAAGTGGTAAGTAAGGACTAGGGACATTACTTATATTTTTTTTATTCAGGCAAGAAGTAATGTCACGGTGAAATTAACCTGTCATATGGGGTGGGCAGCCTGACCGGGACCATTTCATTTTGACCCGAGGATTCGAGTCCTGCCAAACAATCGTCGTGTAAAAGTTTTGGTCATCGATATGTCTGCCCGTTTATCATAGGTATTTACTCCTTTCTTTAGGTATTTTGTACACCGTTGCTCGTTTTTTTTGCTTCCTTTTTTTATATTTTCCATATTGGCACGAAAGAGTAGATTTAATAATTGTGCAAACCTAGATGGACACGAACCTCCCATTCCCGGCGAGCTACAGCCAAAAACACCAGCGTGCCAAAGTCCATCATGGAGCAAAGGGTTTTGTTTTTGGAAAAAGATTTTTTTTCCAATAACAATTATTACACAAAAAATGACGCCCAACGTGGGGCACGAGAGTGATTTAACCCTTTGGGTTAAATTTATTTAGCCTGAAGGTGTTTTAATTCATCTTTTCTGTCTTCCATGCTTTCGAACATTTCTGTTCAAAATTTTCAATCTCGTACTTTTTTCTTTTATATAATGACTTATGTCGCGGAAGGTATCTAATTAATACCATGCCTGCATTGCGTCGGCATCGTATAGGGAAACTTGTTAGGGATCTCGGTATTAGGAACTTTGTAAGATAATGTATGTCCTGGAAGGTACGTTAACAGTGCCACGCCTGAGTTGCGTCAGCGTCGGACAAGGAAACTTATTACTGGGGGAGTCAAGGGATTCAAACCGAATCTTTTCAGTAACCTTGATCATGATCCGTGGGCTAAATAGCTAAGAGTTCATTAGGTTCAGTTAGTTGAGAAGAGGATAAGAGGACCCGGCGACTCAAATTAATGTTAATTTTCGTTTCTTGTTTTGTTTAGTTATTTCGATGACAGTAAACTAAACAATTCCAACCTTTCACACAAAGTTTAAATATTTTTTTTATTTGGCAAGATTTAGATTTATTCGCCTTTAGGTATTGAAAACAATGCTTAAAAGCAATTTCATTCTTTATCAATGTACTCAATCATCTGATTGGAGTATTGGTAAATCGCGGACTCGAACTTTATAGTTTTTTTTTTACCACAAGTTTTTATTTCACTTTATGCTACACATTTCAACCTTAAGCTATTAATTACATTACATAACAAACAGAAATTAAAAACAAATTTTTTTTTGTGGAGTCGTAAACTTATTTACTAATAACAGTATTTAATCTTTTGGAGTCTAATGAATTATTAAATTGGTTATACTAATTATATTTTCAAATCTTTTGTAGTTTAATGAAACTTATTAACTTATTACATTATTGAATCTTTTGTAGTTAAGTTTAATTACAATATTTAATCCTTTGAAGAACATTAGAAATTATCTATAGTATTAAACTTTGGTAGTATTAAACCGTGAAAGTTATAGGTTAGGTTAGGTTCCATGGGCAGCTATCAACAGACAGCTCACTTGGGTCCTTTATTGGTCCCTTTGTGATACCCAGCGCCAATGCCCATCCTATAGAGCAGTTACTCAGATGGCGTCACTGCAGAATCCAGCCACTTCGTCCTCCTAATGAAGAGAATCAGCGATCTCAGTTCTATCTTGGATAGATCCTCTAGGCAGGCAAATGCCGGTTTCCCCAGGCATTCCTCCCTAATACCCCGCAACCCAGGGCATTGACAGAGAAAGTGAAGCACAGTCTTCTCCTCCTCCTCATCCTGACAACTTCTACAGTAGTCATTGAATTCCAGACCCATTCTTTCAGCGTGAGTCCCCACCGGCCAGTGCCCAGTAATAACCGATACAACTGTCCTAATCTGGTCCCTTTTGAACCTAAGTAGAGAGCTTGTCCTCCGTTCATCATGACCAGGCCATAATAGCCTGGATATCAAGCAGGTGGACTCACTAGTCCACCGCATCTGCGCGACTCTATAAGACTCGCGCCTGATAAGTAATTTACAGTGAGCCATTGGAAGACCAACAAACTGATCGATGAATATATCATCCATGCGACCACCTTGTTTGGCCAGCCTATCTGCCACTAGATTACCCGGGCACTCTGAGTGACCCGGAATCCATATTAGCGTTACCCTTGAATGTTTCGCAATCTTATTCAAAGACATCCGACATTCTACAGTTAACCTAGATGTCGTATAGACACCCGCTAGGGAAGCAAGGGCAGCCTTGCTGTCAGTAAATATACGTATATCTCCCGATATGCGATGATGCCTCAGCCAATTTACCGCCCGCCTTATAGCCGAGATCTCCGCCTGCAGGACACTACATCCATCCGGCAGACGAAAGGAAACTCTCACATCCAGTTCCTCTATGTAGAAACCTCCGCCAGCTCTTACACCCTTTCTCGAACCATCAGTATAAACCCCTAGGCTCAGTTCGTGGTGAGTACTTGACAGCGCATTGCCATGCGCCATCATTGTCACAAACCCCGCGCCAATGAAAGGCACCGGAGTGCAATAGTCCACACTATCAGGGACGGTAGAACCTCTGGTTATCCCGGCATGCCCATAGTCACGGGCCGACCAACAAAGCGCCGCGTTTAGCCGTGTCGCCGAACAAAGAGCCATCTGTCTGGCCATGATGTCCACCGGGAGCCAGTTCAGTATCGTGAACAGCGCCCTCGTGGGAGAAGATCGCATTGATCCCGTTATCATCAACGCGACAAGTCTATATCTAACGCAGGCCACCATACCACGACCCCGTAATACAGAGTCGGCTTTACTACAGCCTCAAAGATCCAATTGACACACCACGGGCTCATGCCCCAGTTTCTGCCGATTGCACCCCTACACGCATATATGGCAACTATTGCCTTTTCCACTCTCATCTGGACATTTTGTCCCCATGACAGCCTACTATCCAGAACCACGCCCAGATACTTGGCACTGCGTGAGATCTGAAGCTCGGTTCCATTTAACCTCGGAAGCCTAAAGTCCCCAGTCCTGTACTTCCTCGTAAAGAGTACCAGTTCCATCTCGGACGGATTAACACCCAGCCCGCATGATGCGCTCCAGGTGCTAAGTACCTTCAGAGCAGCCTCCATACACTGAGACATTATGTTCAGATGTCTCCCCGTGATAGCTACCGCAACATCATCAGCATACGCCACTGTTTTGATCCTCATGTTGTCCATCTTCGTCAACATGGTATTCATAGTCAGGTTCCACAATAGTGGGGATAGAACCCCCCCTTGGGGAGTACCCCTGTTCACCAGTCTTTGAACACTGGTCTCACCTATCGTAGAGCAAATGACTCTATTCCTGAGTAGATTGTCCACAAATCTACATATGCCAACGTCGATCCCAAGGCTCCTCATGGACGACACAATAGAGTCCGGGTTGACATTGTTGAAAGCCCCCTCAATATCGAGAAAGGCCACCAGTGTGTTCTCCTTAAATTCGAGCGATCTCTCAATAGTTTCCACTAGAGAGTGAAGAGCCGTCTCAACAGATCTGCCCTTTGTGTAGGCATGTTGGGAGGCAGAGAGTGAACTTCTTGTGATGGTCATCCTAAGATGTATATCAATAACTCTTTCAAGAGTCTTAAGAAGAAAGGATGCAAGACTAATCGGTCTGTAGTCCTTCGGTTCAGTGTGAGAAGGCTTACCCCCTTTGGGTATAAAGACCACACTGCACAAGGTCCAACTTACCGGGAGATACGAAAATCTAGCGCACCCCCTGTATATGGCCATCAGCCAGGGTATGATCAGGGTCGAATTCCTCTGCAGGTCCGCCGGAATTATACCATCCATACCCGGAGATTTATATGGGCTGAAGCTATCGACAGCCCACTTGATCATATAATAGTCCAAAGGAATGGACATAGGAATGGGTGTCGACTCCCACACCCGATCCCGCAAGCTCCCTTGGGAGTTTCCAGGAAAGTGAGTGTCAATCAACACCTCAAGTGTTTCCCGACTATTTGTAGTCCAACAACCATCCGATTTTCGGACATAGGTTGGGACAACCGGGCTCGAAGCCATAATTTTACGTAAACGGTTCGTCTCAGAGGATCCCTCCACGCCGCTACAGAAGTTCCTCCAAGCGTTCCTTTTCGCCGATCTAACCAAATTTCTGAACCTATTCAATGATGACTTGTAGTCCACCCAGTTACCAAGGCGCTTAGCCTCATTGAACAACCTACGACAGGCACTTCTTGCCTGCGCAATTTCAGGATCCCACCACGGTGGCCGATCCCTACCCCTGCGAATCATTGGCTTACACGCCAAGGAATTCGCTAACTGCAGTGAGTTCGAAAGCATATCCATTGCCGCGTCGATCCCACTGATATCATTTACATCAGGAGGATAAGATAGAGTCCAAATTAGAGAGGAATGTTGAATCCCCCAGTTCGTACGTCTCCTGTTTACCACAGCCATCGGTCCTGGGGACCTAAGCCCTAAATCAAATTCCACATACCTATGATCAGAGAGCGAACAGTCATTAGACACCATCCAATTCTCAATCATATGAACGTGGTTTATGCTAACCAGCGTGACATCAAGAACCTCACACCTATTCGCAACAACAAACGTAGGCTCACAGCCCCTATTAACTACTCCTAGATTATAATTAATAATAAAGGAGAATAGTGACTCACCTCTTACATTTGTATCAGTACTACCCCAGATAGTGTGGTGCGCATTAGCATCGGCACAGATTACAATTGGCGTTCCAGTGCCCGCAGCCTATGTTACAGCATCACGGATGAGCCTATTGGGTGGGTCATGTCCGTGATTGTGCGCCATATAGCCCGAGACCATCCAGACTATTCCGTCTAGTGTCTCCAGAGCGACCGTTGTTGTGTCTTCATCACTGTAATCAGAAAGAATGAAGATATTCAACGAGTTTTTAGCTAAGACACAAAATCTTATGTTACCTGTACCTTTCGCATATAATAGCTTGTAGCCTTTTAGTTTCAGTCCGCAAACCCGATTCTTGTGAATCCATGGTTCTTGGACCATTACGAGCTCCTCCCCTCTTTCCGCCAGTCGGAGGAGCAGTGCAGCGGATGCTGCTTTAGAGTGGTGTAGGTTGATTTGTGTCACCCTCACCATGATCCATGTTGGCGATTACTGCGACGTTGACGTCCTCATGGTCGGATTCCAGGAGTACGTCCTCGTCAACCATTTCGCCCAAGTGGTCAAAGAAGTCACCCACCAGTTCGGAGACCGACTGAGTGTCATCTTTGTCGCTTGAGCTAACAGCATCACCACAAGCCATACTGTCATCAGTATGTGCAGCCTCATTTACCGAAGGAGCTGCATTGCCCTTGTTATCACTTCGGTAGACACGGAGCGACCCTGTTTCTCCCTCAGTGATTCCAAGGATTGCTGGTTTATTACCACAATCGCCGTCCTTGATGACCCTTCAATAGCTGAAACCTTCACTACCTTCCAATCATGTGTGGGTAGTTGGGGATTGCAGCACTGAATGATCTTCAAGATCTCCTCAGGTTTCAATGGTTCGGCAGGAATGGTTGCAATCGACCTAGGCGCACGCGGTATCTCGCTCACCAACACCACATCGAGCCTTGCACCTTCCCAAACCTCTCCTATTGATTGGATGGCAAGCTTAAGTAACGACGCTGAGCGCTCATTCACACAAGCCATCAACTTCACATGGCCTTGATACCAGCCAGCATCATCACATTGAGGGGGAGTGCGTGGATTCTCCTTGAGGATCGTCCAGAACACGCCCATCAATTTCTGTTTAACCAGATCCCACTTGGTATGGGAAATGGCCCCGTTTTCAGCACCTCTGTCAATGACAGCCCTCACTAGGTGACCTTTGGCCACCTCACTGAAGGACCTGTTCATCGGCTTCGGTGCTAATTTAGGACGCTTAGTCCCTGGTTGCTGTTTTACGGCTGATGCTTCTTCCTCAGAACGTTGCCGTTTAGGCATTGTCACCTTTCCAGTGACAGGAGGTGAAACACTTTGCAGCCCAGCTATGTGGGCCTTAGCCCATTCCAATTTAGCTTTCTGCTCATTGGAAAGCTCTTCAGCTTTTTTGGAGCCAAGTAGCTCAATGAAGCGCAAGGCGGCGCGCCTTGTATTTGATGCCCTCTTGGTAGGGTTTTTATGCCTTGGGGACTTTTTACGGTCGCCGTTTTTTGGCGGGGGGAGGTGCAGATTTGGGATATGATGTTCTCATCACCATCCCTTCTTGCACAATGGGCACATGGGAAGCTGCATTGTTGGACGACTTTGTCATTCCCATTATACAAAAAAATATATAATCTAAAATCATATAGATTTTTTTTTTGTCACATACACACTTTTACATTTTTTTCTTGAATTTATATACCTACACATTTTTTTACATTCTTTCTTGAAGTTATATAAACATTTTAGTGGATCATAAGTAACCATTATAAATTATTTAGCCTCATATTCCTGAGCGGTTTTTGAATTTGAATTTAGAAATATTCTTATGAATACGGGTGTTAAATTATCAAAAAAATAATCTTAAATAATACAGATTATTTTTTTTTTTCTCAAATACATTTTTTTTACATTTTGATTGAATTTAATTATATTGCGTCTTTTGTCGGTGGATTGGGTATACCTACACAGAAAAAATTATTTTTTCAATTCAAACAAAAAATTTGTAGAATCAAACAATTTTTTGTCTGAAATCGGTCCTATAAACAAATTCGCTTATTCAAACAATTTATTTGCGAATAAAACACTGATTTTTTCAAACAAATAATTTAACTGAATCAAACAAAAAGTTTACTGAAATTTATATACTAAATTTCAAAATCAAAAAAAAAAAGGTTTTTGCACAAGCAATGATGCGTACACAAGCAGGCACTTTATTAGAAGATGATGGCAGAGCGGCCGGCTGGCTTTGAGACACATTTTTTTGTTGGAATAATTTTTGAACGAAGTCTTTTTTTAAAACACACAATGTTTTTCGTCATCACTCACTGTTGCTGTATCCTTTCCTTTGCTAATGAAGAAGAAATGTAACCCAAAAACGGCGACAGACCGTCTCGATATGTTTTTCGTCATCATTATATTTTTGTATTTGATGTATTTAAGCAAACAGTTTGAAAAAATTGAATACGGGATTTTGATTTTTTTTTAACCAACTTTGAAACCAACCAAAAATTTATTTTGTTTCTTATAATGTTGTTGTTTCTGTTGTTTAAAAAGAGTGAAGCGTTTACCTGATATTTTTTTGTTTGTTTTTACTTCAAACCTCTTCATCTTTCTTACTATTGTACTTTTATAAAGCGTCCAAAAATAGACTGCATGTGTTTTTTGTTGTAGTTCTTATATTTCACATTAGGAAGTGTTGCTTACGATCAAATAAAAAAATGCCAAAAGACGACAACATTAAAAAGCGTTAAATATTTCATACAAAATTATGAAAACTTGAAACCAATAACGCGTGTATTATATTTTTGAATGGTTGTCAACAGTTTTGTTGGTTAAATAAAAATCAAACAAAAATTTTAATTGAATCAGTAAAAAAATTTGTAGAAATTAAAAAAAATTTCAAACAAGCGTTTGTTTGAAAATAATTCGGCAATAATTTTTTCTGTGTATTTACCACTGTTTTGGGATTTTTTTTTTGGTGAATCTTTTTTTTTTTAATTTTGTCGACACGCTTGTCATTTTTACTTTCGGTATTGATACTGGTAATTTGATATCGGGAATTCTTGGTGATTCTTTTTTATTGCGACTCGAGCAGTTATCTCGTTTGGACATTTCTTGTTGTTTTTTTTTAACTTCAGTATTTGCCTTAAAGGTTAAGCGGGTATCCTCTTGCTGACAGTTAGTTGATCTGATTGATTTCAAAATTTTTTTTTGTCTGTTGAATTAGTTGAGGGATTATAATTGTTTTGGACGGTAGTTTATAATGAGTACCAGGAATCTTAGGTCCTCTAGTCGGAACCCCGTTACCAGCGACGATAATCAACCTCGTGATTTGGCCACAACATCAGCCCCGCAAAACATTGCACCGGTTATTTCGACAAACGCGGTTACACCGTTAACGTCTATTCAGTTTCCTCCGGGTTTCGGAGCGCAAACACATTCTTCACCCGAGAGCGAAATCACCATTCGTACACCAACGTATAACAGTATAACAGCGAGGGAGATAAGCGGACAAGGAAGTAGACCTGCAAGGCGCGATAGTGACAACATGGATCAACAGGATTGGGAATTACCACCAATTAGGGAAGAAGTTGACCCTGGCTTAGGCATAAATGAGGAGGAAGTGACGATTGATGTTACCGCAGTTAATCCGAGAATCTTTACGTTCAGAACGCAGCCATTTTATGGACCAGGCTAATCAACAGAATCCTAGACAGTCCAATCCAAATCACGATTTTCGCACACCGTTTAACAACAATGATAGACACCAGCCACCATTTCGACCACCAAACAATTCTCACATGCCTTTTCAACAGCTATTACCTCAGCCACAAGTACCACAACAATTATTCGGAAACAGTCCTCGAAATTTGTTTGACCCTCAGAATAGAGAAGTGGGGTATTAAGTATGACGGTACTAATAAATCTTTGACTGTTGAAGATTTCGTTTTTCGGGTAGAGATTCTACGACATGACTATAATTGCTCATGGGACACTGTAATGAAGGGATTTCACCATTTGGTTACTGGAGCTGCTAGTACCTGGTTTTGGGCTTTTCGGATGAAGCATCCCATATGTGATTGGACTACGTTTAAATACCACCTGATTAGAAAATTCCGTAACTTCGAAAGCGATTTCGAAATACAGCGAAAAATAATGGAACGTAGACAGGCCCCGAATGAAACCGCCGATGCCTTCATTACGGAAATCATAAAACTCAAAAACCAAATGAGAATACACGTTTTAGAATCCGAGCTCGTTAAGATAGTGAAAGATAATTTAAAGGATGGTTTGGCACAGCTAGTTTTTCCCATTAAGATTGATAATTTAGACCAACTTCTTGAAGAATGCAAAAGGGCAGAAGAATGCAAAAGTTGATGTTTTTGATGGTGAGCCAAACGATGATCAAGCGCGGCTAGTGGAGGAGTTACATAAGGTTAACCTGAATGTCCGGTAACCCAAAGAATAATCTTCTGTTACAAATGTGGGTTCGAGGACGTAACTAGCCCGACTTGCCCGAAATGTGTGGGAAACACCAAGGCGAACACGCAGAGGACTGGGCCGGCGTGTTCATTCCAAAACCCAACCCAGTAAATGAAAATTTTTTAAAATTTATACTACCTAGCGACAAACCAACCCAAAACCAGATTCTAGACCAAACCACTGAGATAATTAAGTCGGAAAACAGCCAAATGGATGAAAAGAAAATACCTCAAGTAATGTTAATGTTAAATGTTAATCCCCATCTTTCTTATGAACAACGCCTTGAATTATACCAACAAAAAAGGGCGGAAATTTTTGCTGACTACGAACCAAGGGTGAGCAAGAGAATAATTAACACCCGAAAAAGATATGCTGCCAGAAAAGCAGAAAGAAAAAAAATCGTGTCAACTTTAATATGTAGTCCAGACGACATAAGACCATACATGTCGGTATCTATAAATGGGTTGAATTATCAGGGTCTTCTTGACAGTGGAGCGTCAGTGAGTTGTCTCGGCAAAAATTGTTTAGAGAACGTTAAGACAATGAAGACTAAGATACTTGATTACAAATCTTCTGTGAGAACCGCGGACGGTAAACAACATATGATAGTGGGGAAAATACAGGCAATTATTAAATCGGGAAACCAGTCAGTTTAATCAGTTTTATACCTAGTGCCTAATTTGAGTCAAGAATTAATCCTTGGATACGACTTTTGGAAGCAAATCGGACTGAAAATAAGTTTCGATAATGACACTATTAATTCAATTACAGTGGAAGGTTGCGAAAAATCCAAAAGCCATGATTTGACTAGCCACCAACGTAAAGTTCTTGAAAATGTTAAACTATCCTTTAAATGTCATACTCAATATAGCTTAGGTAAAACTGATTTAGAAACTCACAAGATCGACACTGGTGATGCACCCGCTAAAAAATGAGATACTATCCTGTTAGTCCGGCCGTACAGAAATTAATTTTTGAGGAATTGGACCGAATGTTGGATTTGGATGTGATAGAGGTAACCACAGGAGCCGAATGGAACAGTTGGACAACGTTGGTCATGAAACCCGGTAAGAATAGGCTATGTCTCGATGCTAGGGAATTAAATAAGGTCACTAAAAATGACACTTATCCTCTCCCTAATATCGATGGCTTACTAGCTAGGCTCGGAGACACACACTTTATTTCAGCAATCGACTTAAAGGATGCGTTCTGGCAAATCCCTCTGGACGAAGAGAGTAGGCCGAAAACAGCATTCACAGTCCCAGGTAGGCCACAGTATCAATTTAAGGTTATGCCTTTTGGACTGTGTAATGCTGCGCAGAGATTATGTCGATTGATGGATAAAGTGGTGCCGTCTGAGCTGAAGGATAGAGTGTTCGTGTACCTCGACGACCTGTTGGTAGTATCCCCGAATTTCGACGAACACATGAAAATGCTTTGAATCGTAGGCCAGAAATTAACAGCTGAAGGTCTGACTATTAATATGTCAAAATCCAAATTCTGCTATAGGGAATTGAAGTATTTAGGTTACGTTGTAGGTGGAGGTAAACTTAGGCCCGATGATGAAAAAGTCAGAGCAATTTTAGAAATCAAGCCGCCGAAAAATCAAAAGGATGTAGGGAGCTTCCTAGGCACCGTAGGCTGGTACCGCCGGTTCATCCATGACTTTTCCACCCTTACCGCACCTCTGACTGATACTTTGAAGAAATCCCCTACATTTAATTTCACTTCTGAAGCAATGAAATCGTTTGAAGAGTTGAAGCATCGTTTAGTGACCAGTCCTGTCTTGTCTAGCCCTGATTTTGAAAAGCCTTTCTTTGTCCAGTGCGATGCCTCGAACGTTGGTTTAGGTGCAGTTTTATTCCAAAAGGACGATGAAGGTGAAGAGCATCCAATCGAGTATTTCTCCCGGAAATTAAATAGTGCTCAGAAAAATTATTCTACAACGGAGAAAGAGTGTCTCGCGGTGGTACTTGCGATCGAAAGGTTCAGACAATATATAGAACTGATGGACTTCACAGTTATCACTGACCATTCTAGTTTAAAGTGGCTAATGCGGCAGAATGACCTCAACGGTAGACTTGCTCGATGGAGTTTAAAACTCCAAGGTTTCAAATTTCACATCGAGCATAGAAAAGGTAGTAAATACGTTGTCCCTGATATGCTATCGCGTCAAGATATGGAGGAGGTAGTGGTCAATCCTAGCATCGCAATAGATTTTAATTCCGAGGAATTCAAAAGCAAAGAATATCTAACACTCATAGACACTGTGGAACAGAATTCAAATAGGCTCCCAGATTTGAAAGTAGAGGAAGGAATTCTTTACAAGAGGGTTAAATTCAACCGAGATTGCTTAGAGAATGAGGATGACTGCTGGCGAATTTGGGTACCATCCCGCCTAACAGATGGCATAATAAGGAAATCGCATATTGACAACACCTTACACGGGGGAATAGCCAAAACTTTTTAAAATATAAGGGAGCACTTTTACTGGCTGTCCATGGTGAAGCATATCCGAGACTTTGTGGGACAATGTGAAACCTGTAAGGAAATAAAACACCCTAGGAAAATATTGCGTCCACCGATGGGAAAAGAAGTGATAACTCAAAGGCCTTTTCAAAAGATTTATATTGATTTCTTGGGACCATATACCCGAACAAAATCTGGTAACACTTTTATATTTATCGTATTAGATCACAAAACCAAATTTGTTCTTTTGAAAGCTCTGTCCAAAGCTACCACTAAAGCGGTGATAAAATTTCTGAGAGATGAAGTATTTTATAAATTCGGAGTGCCAGAAATGCTACACGGATAATGGCAAACAATTTACCTCCGAAGCATTTAAGGATTTCTTAGAAATATTTGGCGTTAAACATCTTCGTACCCCTATATATTCACCGCAGTCTAACGCGAGCGAAAGGGTAAACCAAACCATACTGAGTTCCATTCGAAGTTTTTTGGATAGTGACCCATCGAAATGGGATGAAAATTTGTTGGTTTAGTAACCGGAAGAGGGTGAACCGGAAGTCGGAACCGTTGGTTCAATAGGCGATGGGCAAACTAACCGACCATTTGGTAAATTGATCGTTCGATTAATTAATCACAGATTAGAAAAAGCGGTGAATCGCACGCTGGAGTCCGATCGATAATGCACAATTTTAGTTACTATTATTCGCCTCATGGTCAAAACTCGGACATACATTATTATGTGAGAAAAACATCACAAACATCACATGAGAAAAACATCACATACAACACGGAAAGGTGAAATAGAAAATTAAATTTCCCGTGATTATATAGTCGATATGCGAGATGAGTAAATATCTTTCAAATTGCGTTTTGTTGTTTGACATCGGTTGACATACAGAGGGGCAAAGTGTTCTTAACTGTTCTGCATTTGCTGATTTATATACATATAGCTTATTCACGTATTACTCACCTTATTTTTATTCCCCTCACCCTGAGTCTTGTCGTCACGTCTGTCTTCCTATTCTAACGGCTAGGCGCAGGTTTTTTTGTTGTTGTCCAGGGTGTCATTTCGGGATCCTGTGTAAAAAGGGAGCAGGTCGGTAGGTAATAATTTTTTTTTTTACATTAATTTGGGAAAATAGTAAAGTTAAATTACTTACCTGTTTGTTTTTAATTGACCTCATGCGATCTCCCCAAATAAATTACTTCCATCTCGTGGGGGATTGTAACCGGTTATTTGTTGTTTTTTTTTGCTGTTTTGCCGATCCTGGTTGATCATTCGCTGAAAGGTAATGTTGGAAAGGAAATCATGGCAGATGTAGAGTGTTGAGAAAGCTGAGATTGAGAAAAAGTTATAGGGCCGAGAAACTAAATTGATCATTTCCATCCCTGAGTGCCATCACTATTGAAATGACAAGAAAATACAACCCTAGAACATACGAAACAAAGACCACTCTACCGAAGCGAATTGGCACTATTGAAGTTTAAGCAGATTCAGCGTGCATATACAGACAATTCCTAGAAAAAGTCTTTATAGCAGCGATAGATTCAACAAGCGGCGGAAAAAAGTCAAAGGTTGCTAAAATGGTAACTATTAAACTTGTGGTTAAAAATAAGTTTAACAATTCTTAATTAAATTTGGTATTTTTGAAAGTGTATTGTCCCATAAAAAAAAATAATAAAAAAATATAAGAAAAAAGCAACCAAAATTGTTTAAAGCTTGATCGGAGAAAAGGGTAACAAATAATTATTAAACTGGAAAAACAAGTCCAAACGAAAACTATAAACAAATTGAAATAGTTGCATTGACTTGTAAGCAGCAAATAAAACAACACGTGTGGCGTGGTAGATCAGGCGGCAGGCCAGGTTCACCATAACCTCAAAGTGATGCAGGGCACATGTTCACAACCACCACCGGAACAAATTGAAAACTTGTGAACGGTTTTCTTTAATTTTGTGTCCCATCAAATCAAAACTAAGGTACCTCGACACCATCAAGCCACAATTCCAAGTTTCTCCGTAACCACCAACAAGCAAGGTCGACTTTAATCGGTTACCTCCAACCAACAATTTTGGGATCATCCAAAAAAAGGGGGAACCTAACGTTACATCACCCGCAACAACGGTAGCAAACAAAATCCATTTTCAACAAAACCTTTACTTCCAACTGTTCAAGTTTTTTAACAAAACCAAAGCGCAACCCAAATTTGTAACGACTACACCTGTAAAAAAGAAAAGGGTGAATACAAAAATAACAAAAACAACTACCACATTTAGCCAAATAACAAAAACCAAACTACCACCACAATCACTTGTACCAAAATAATAGCCAACATCGGCACCAACCGGAAAAATTACAACTTTAAGAAACCATTGAGACCCATAACCAACTTTAATCCTTGAGGGCTAGAAAAAAAAACAACTTTAAAACCATCCTGGCCAAGTACAACGTTACACCCCAAAACAAAATACAACTTCACCACCAAACCCAATCCGGCTCTGGCGCGTTAAACAACTCCCTTAGAAAACAGTTTCGAAATAAAAATTTTATGTACACACATGGGCACCCTACGTTAAAAAGTTGAGAAATTTCATCAATACTTACCTGCAACATTACCATTTACACCCTACGTTAACATTTGAAAAACCTCATCGATACCTACCATTAACACCCTACGTTAAAATTTGAGAAACCTCATCGATACTTACCTGCAACATTACCATTAACACCATACGTTAAAATTTGAGAAATTTCATCAATACTTACCTGCAACTGTACTATCGTCACCCTATTTTTCCATCTGATAATGTCATTGAATACCTGTAACAAAACGAACGCTAACCACCTTGCTGTACCTCCGGAAAGACAACAGGTAAACTATTAAATTAAATAGTTTAAAACTTGAGGATCAAGTCCTTTTAAGAATCGTTTTTTTTTTGCTTTTTGCCCATGGCTACATTACAGCCTTATTTTTTTTAAAGTGTTTCAAATGTTTTACCAATACGTTTCAAATCAAATCTAAATACGGAAGCTAAATTTAAAAAAAATTCTTGTACTGAATCGGGGGATCTATAAATATTGTTGATAAATAAAAATATTTTTTTGCTTAAATTCAATAGTTCCATTAAATTTACTAAATTAAATTCAAAAATTTGAACAACTAGTCTTAACCGGAAATTATACGAATAAATATTATCCACATTTAAACCCCTGATTAATTAAAATAAAGTGTAAAGTTAATTCTAATTTTGAATGTGATTCCCGGACCTCGAGATAGATTCCAAATTTGAATGTCAAAATTTGATCAAAGTTTAAAATTCAACTTCCTTTACTAGATTTGATCTGAAAATATTAAACAAAATCTATATACTACCTACATCAATTCTAAATCAAATACAAAAGTTGACCATTAAAAATAAATTCAAAGGTTCAATACCTAGATTAAATTTAGAAATAAAATAATAAATTGAAATTGAATAAATATTCCAATACTGGCAATATCTAAATGGAACAATAAAAACGTGAAGGATTTAAATAATTTGATAAATAGAAATAATTTGATAAAAAGAAATAATTTGATAAATAGAAATAATTTGATAAATAGAGTTATAAATGATTTAATGAATAATTAAAAAAAAAAAAAAAAAATTTAACATTAAATTTTATAGAACACTAGCTTAACCCGGTGCGCTTCGCTACACTGCTTAAACCACTTCTTCAGTTGAGAGATATTTAATATATGCTTTATTTTTATTTTCAAAAGTGTAGTATACCAAAGGAGTGACTTCTACTAAGTTTGAACATTCTTACTGTACTGATGTGTGGGATGAACACCAGTGCTAAATAATCTTCCTCTGGACAGAGAATAGGAGATGACCGCTGAGATACACGGTGGGCTATCGAAAGGAAGGTTATTATTATAATTGCTCCAAAGGAGTAATTATAATGGGGTAAATTAAGAAAAGAAAGCGAGAACAGAATTTTAGTAATATTTTCAATTCAATTTATTACAATTCTATTTCTCTTAAGCTATACATACGTTTAGGGTACAGATCAATTGTGTTAAATTGATTTATATTTTAAGTTGTGGATTTACTGCCAGTTGTTCGCACTGCCGGGTGGTTGAGACGTTGCTCGTTTCGCTGCTGGTAGATAATTGAGAGAACACTCGTTACAAGAAGAAAAGATAAGTCATGTTAGCTAGCATTTAACGAAAGTTCGTTACAAATGACTTTTGGAAAGGTTATGACGAGTATCGGCCTGGCAGTGCGTGCAACTCACAGCAAATTCACGCGAGTATTAATGGTGAGTATAATATATGAAAAACTAACAGATAAAAAATGTAATTTGTAATGCAATGTAGTTTAGAAAAAATGATAAAATCACATTTTGTACGGTAAGTTTGGTTATTATTAAGAAAATTTAAAATTTTATATAATATGTACAAATGTAATTTGTACATGCCGCCGCCTCTAGATTAGGATGTCGAAGATGTGGCATCAGTGGCACAAAGCACTTGAGCTATGGACCGGATGGCTTCCGCCAAGATTTTTGTATTTGGTGCTGATGTTGATGACTGAATACGTTGCTGGTTTTCCGGTTGGGATGACCCAGGGTTTTGACTACCTCTGGTGGTTCTAGTTGATGCGTGTCGTTTCCGGCGTGACCGACTGGTGGCTTGAACGCTTCTTGCACGCTTAGAGCGGCGTCGATTTGAATGAAGGAGTGTGTGATGCAGTTGATCACATTCTTTGCACGTCTCCATCGAGGTGCAAGATTTAATAGTATGGCTCTTGGCAAGGCAGTTGGAACAATAACGGTGGCGGCTAACCACCTCTTCTCTTGCTTTTACATCCATTTTTAAAAACCGGGAGCAAACCCTTAAAGGGTGGTACCTCTTGCAAACCACGCACTTAAAAATGTCAGGTTGTTGACGACGTAGTCGGTTGTTGATGGTGTTGTTTCGGGTTTGGCTTCGCCGAGGTGTAGTTGATCGTCGGTTGGACCTGCAGGGGAAGCAGAAATGATGAGTGTTAGTGTGTTAGCTAAAGATAATGGGTTAAATGTGTAAAGTAGTTAGTTATTAAGTGTATGACAATTATGAATAATGAGAATGAGTGTGAGGTGTTAACTATGACTCTTCAGACCTATTGCCCAAGCAAGGGAGGTAGCACAACTTTGCAATTGGACGCGTTATTACTCCGGAGGCTGTGCGTACGTTTGCAATACGTACGTTCTTGTCTGGGCCGAGGAATGTCTTATCAACCCTCCCCAAGCGCCACTCGTGGGGAGGCTGTAAATCGTCCATGACCACTACTAGATCTCCCACCTGCAGATTGGGGACCGAGTTTTTCCACTTGTATCTTTTGTGAAGAGATTTAAGATACTCATCCTTCCATCGCTTGGCAAGCTGATGGTGGAAAGCTTTACACTTTTCCCACCGGTTGATAAGAGACATTGTTTCGCAATTTTGTTCTGGAAAGGCCATTAGAGGTGCTCCCCTTAAAAAGTGTCCGGGAGTTAAGGCAGTTAGATCCGAAGGATCTTCGGACAGAGCGGAGATTGGCCGTGAATTAAGAACTCCTTCTATTCTAGCTAAGATGGTAGAAAATTGCTCGAAGGTGAATTTTTGCGCGCCTGCAATACGTTTTAGGTGAAACTTAAAACTTTTCACTGCGGCCTCCCATAGGCCGCCCATATGAGGTGCGTGAGGGGGTATGAACCGCCACTCAAACCCGTGAGCAATATATTTTTGAGCGATCTCTTGAGCAGTGGTTGCCAAAAAGTTGGAAAATTCTTGCTCGAGTTTTCTACTGGCCCCCAAGAAATTTCTTCCGTTATCCGATATTACCCGTTGGGGCAGCCCCCGCCTCCCAACGAAGCGGGAAAATGCCGCTTGGAAGGCCGCTGAGGAGAGGTCAGAGCATGCTTCTAAGTGTATTGCCTTCGTGCTGAAGCAAACGAAGACACTAGCGTATCCCTTTACTGATGGGGATTTTCGCAGAGTCGAGGTTTTGAGCTCAAATGGGCCAGCGAAGTGTATTCCAGTTACTTGAAACGGTAAAGATAAGCTACATCTTTCGGCAGGTAAGGGAGCCATGATTTGTGAACAGGCTGTTTGTTTGTAAATTATACAGGTTTTGCATTGCCGTATTATGCCCTTTACTCGAATCTTGAGTCTGAAAATGTAAAATTCCGTTTGCACCATTCTACACATTTGGCTGCATTCTGCGTGAAAAAGGAATTGGTGCAAATTTTCGAGATATAAACGACAAAACCGTGAGTTACCTGGTAGTATTATCGGATACCGTTCATTGTACGGAAGAGACGCTTGAGCCAATCTTCCATTTGCCCTTATAATCGAGTTTTCGTCTAGAAATGGATTCAGGGATTTTAATGAGCTCTTATTAGAAAGGGGTTTATTGTTCTTTAAACATTGGTATTCATCAGTAAAAAATTGGGTTTGAGCTAAGACAATAAGTCTTTCTTTTGCAAACTTCATTTCTGGTTGTGTTATACTGCTTTCGATAGTTATATGAACGTCTGTACCAATTTTTCTGATACATTTATTAAAAAATCGAAAAATATAGCATACTACTCTTAGGGCCTTGCTGTATGACGAGAATCTAATTAAAACTTCATTATCTTGCACCTCTACGTGCAGAACTTGGGTTACTTCAGGGGGTTTTGTGGCTTTCAAAGGATTCTTTTTAGGCCATTCAGACGCGGGTCTAGATAGCCATGATGGCCCATGCCACCAGAGTGAATTTTGTACCAAATCCTGAGGTTTACAGCCTCTCGTTCCTATATCGGCTGGATTTTCGTGTGTAGAGACGTGTCGCCATGTCGCATTGGGCACTAAACTGTGAATCTGGGAGATTCTATTTGCGACGTAGGTTTCCCATGCGGATGGAGGTTTTGAAAGCCATCCTAGAGTTATGGAAGAGTCTGTCCTTAAATATATTTCTTTTGGGTCTAACTTTAACGATGTAATTACGTATTTAACTAGGTTTGCAAGCAAGACCGCTCCCGTGAGCTCTAATCGCGGAAGTGACACGGTCTGTATAGGGGCAACTTTGCTTTTAGCCACTATTAAATTCGAGAAAGTATTGTGTTTACTGTTTTCGCAACGCATGTATACTGTGGCACAGTATGCCACTTTTGATGCGTCTGCGAACCCGTGAATTTGAACGGCATCAGTGGGTAGATATTGTAACCATCTTGAGATCGAAATTTGTTCTACTTGCGACAGATCCTGGACAAGACTGTTCCAATTTTGTAGTGACTCGTAAGACACTTCATCATCCCAATCTAGGCCTTCCAGCCATAGCTGTTGTATGAGGATTTTTGCTCTTATTACTATGGGCGTGATCCATCCTGCGGGATCAAAGAGTTTTGCTACCGATGATAGAATCTGCCGTTTGGTATTTTTTGCGGAATGTTCAAAGGGTGAGAAACTATATGAAAATGAGCCTGTTAGGGCATTCCATCTAATCCCCAGGGTTTTAGTGGAGCTGGTGTCGTGAAACCGAAGAAAATCTGAATCGTACAGATCATCTTTGGATAGATGGGATAAAAGATTCTGATTATTTGCGGTAATCTTCTTAAGAGGAAATCCCGCTGATTTTAGGGTTTCAATCAGCTGATTTTGAGCTTCTAGGGTCTCTTCTACAGTATAACCTCCTGTCAAAATGTCATCGACATAGGTCTCTGTTCGCAGTATGGATGCTGCTTTAGGGTGCGTGGGTTCGGAATCATAGGCGAGTTGAAATAGGGTCCGAATTGCTAGGAAGGGAGCACAGTTCACCCCGAAAGTTACCGTCTTGAGCTGAAAATCTTGAATAGGGCCAGTCGAGTGTGGCTGGAATAAAATCCTCTGACAGGGTCTGTCATCAGGGTGTACTAGTATTTGGCGATACATTTTCTGTATATCGCCACTGAAAACGTATTGATATTTTCTCCAGTTGAGAATAATGGATATCAAATCGTTTTGTAGGGTGGGGCCTGTGTACAGAATGTCATTTAAAGAGAATTGGGATTTAGACTTTCTTGATGCATTAAAAACGACTCTGAGTTTCGTCGTTTTGTGTTCTGGGCGAATAACCGCGTGGTGTGGTAGATAATATGAGCCATATTTACCTTTGCAAATAATCTCGCTTGATGGACTTTCTTCCATGTGGTCAAGAGTTAAGTATTCATTTATGACTTCCTTATATTGGGTTTGTAGGCCGGGATCTTTGGCCAGTGTTTTTTCCATGGTAGAGTACTGGGCTAAGGCTATAAATCTTGATGATCCTAGAAAGATTGTTTCCGGAAATTCTTTCTTGAAGGGAAGCCTAACTGTATATCTACCAGTTTCATCGCGCGTAGTGGTCTGAGTATAAAATTCTTCGCAGAACTCATCTTCTGCTGATTTTGTGCGAGCTATGGGAACTTCTTCTTGCTCCCAAAACCTTTTTAGGAGTATATTAAGTTCCGAAGTTTCCGAGGGAACCACTGTCGTCGTAAAGGTTTGCACTGTTTGGGTTTCAATTGGACCACTGAGTACCCATCCGAAAATGGTATTATACGCTGATGTCTGACCACATATATTTTTCCTTATGCCATCAATGTTTACTGAGTGCTCGTAATCATTCCCCAGAATTAGATCTATTTGAGATGCTTGATTAAAGGTACGGTCTGCTAGATCTAAGTCGGCAAGCTCAGGGGAATGGGGTTTAACAAAAGTACAGGCTGGAAGTCTTTTCGTGACTTTTGGTAGGACTATCGCTTTTATGGGAATTCTAAGCTTGTGTCTTTTGGCATACAACACAAATTCGCATTCTTTATTTGCTGACTGTCTCTGACCACCAATGCCAATGACGTCAAAGTGCGATTTTTTGTATGGAAGTTGCAGTCTATTCCTCATTTTTTTAGTTAAAAATGTGCGCTGAGAGCCAGGATCAATTAATGCCCTGATTGTAAATAGCTCACCTCTGTGGTCTATTTCAATCAATGCTGTGCGCAACAAAACATTTTCGTTACTACTAGAGCAATGTGCCTGAACTTTACTTGAGGTTTGAGGACGTTCTTCTGCGGTATCATTTTTAACTGTTTGAGTGATATTTGTGGATAAATTTCGAGAAACTTTGGTTTGAGCATTAGGGATTTCGCTATACTGAGAACTTTATGTTATTTGAGCTGGGTTATGAGTTTTTTGCCTCATATGCAATAACGTGTGGTGGGGTTTCTTACAGTGAAAACAAGTATGTTTACTACCGCACTGTGCTCTTAAATGGGATGTGGCTAAACAGTTATTGCAAAACTTGTTCTTAAATACATAATCAAGTCTCTGTTGTATTGTGAAAGAACGAAATTTTGGGCATGTTCTTAATGAATGACATTCATTACACAATTTGCAGGATGAGGAACTTAAACTTTCTTGAGACGCATACGCTTGTTTCTTATTCGTTTGGGGCGATTTTGTTATTGTGAAGCAATCTTTTGTATTTTTTATGCTCGTAAGACGTTCTACAACTTCATACCGATCAACCAAGAATTGCGACATTTGACTCCACTTTGGTAGCTCACGGGGAGATGTGAGGGATTGTTCCCAAAGTGAAAGCGTGGTTTCTGGGAGTTTAGTGGATATTAATCTAATCAAGATAGGGTCCCAGCTACTCACTTCCACACCAAGGGTTCTAAGGGTTGCTAAGGAGTCATTTACGGATGATTGGATTCTTCTGATGGAATCACTATCCTCCTTTGTTGCTGATGGTATGTCGAACAGAATTTTGATTTGGTTGTCAACCAAAACACGCTTGTTTTCGTATCCGGTCTCTAACGCCCTCCATGCTAGTTCAAAATGGTCATGAGAAAGCGGATATCTTTGAACTATAGCACCCGCTTCACCTCTTGTCTTGTTTCGTAGGTGGTATAACTTCGTTACAGGAGTGAGCTTGGGATGATTTATGTATACCGCTGTGAACATGTCGCGGAAAGATGGCCATTGCTCATAGCTACCTTTAAAAACTTCTGTGTCACAGGGTGGGAGTTTGAGAAAATTACTAGAGGCATCTGACACTAAATTATGAGCGGTAGATTGCCGGCCCAAAGAGAATCGAGGGGAAGCTTCGTATCCCTGAGATTGGGTTCGATCTAACTCAAACGCTTTCATAAGTTCAAGCGCTTGGGAAGTGCAATGGTAGAATGCATCTGAACATGCATCAAAATTCAATTTTGATTCTTCTTTAAATTCTTCTGCCACTATCTCGTTTTGAGCCAGCATGACTTTTTCGTAAGAAGATTCTACCCTTCGCCATCTTGAGTCTAAATCTTTCATTTTCACCTCAAGAATTGCCTCACTATGACTTTCAACCGGAGCACTGTTGAATTTTTGACAAAACTGAAGCAAGTGCTCACAGTCGAATACAAATCTTTCCTTAATGGAAGATGTGGGTGAAGAAGAGGTAGAAGTCATTTTTTTAGGGGTTTTTAATGGACCGTAAGAAAATTATTTAAATTTTTAAATTAAGTTGGTTGGACAAGAGAATTGCAATGTATTTTCCAAGCACACTAATGAAGAAGAGCTATTTTTCCTCTGTAGTAAATTTTATTGTGGTATCTTTTTTTTTCGAGTTAAAATTTCTCAAAATAAATGTTTTATATAACTATAATAATTTAACTTCAAAAATCTTTCTCAATCGTAATATTGTAAACGCAAACTAGCAACAGAAATTTTAAGTTAATTAATTAACCAGATATAAATAGAATTTGCTTCATCCAAGAATAACGTTTTAAATCGGTAATTTTCTGCAAAAAGCATATGCAGCCTGGAATTGAATTTTGCCTGTGTGATATAATATCAAACGAATGAATTCTGTGTGATTCTCAAAAAAAATTTTTATGGGCTTCCAATAAAATACTCAGCGGTAACGCCGTTTGAGTATCGTGTTTATTTAAATTTTTGTTTCCCTTTATCTTATGTACACTAGTATTGAAAATTGTTCCTTTTTTTCTTAAATTGCACCTTAACCATTGAATTATACAAAAAAGGGGTAAATTTATTAACCTTAAATTTTGTATTTTAACTGTACTAATACTACGTTAAAATTTTAATATAGGTTTTGTAGCGTCAGTGCAAGAAATTCCAAATAAATAAATTAATTAGCCATCAAAAGATTAATAAAATAGTCCTTCCCATCTATGACTTCGATGGATTCCCAAATTTTAAATTTATTTTAAATAAGAATACGATTCCGTGGAATCATTCAATAATTTTTCGGGATTGCACTAAAATTCACAGCGGTAACGCTGTTTGAGTATTGTTTGTACGCAATACTTTATTATAAGCACAGGGATGGAACATGGGGTTTATTCCTCAATCAATCAAATGTTCACAAATAAAATATATAGCATTTACATTAATTTATTTAATTTTAATTAAACTAAATAAACTTAAATTTTGTAAATGCAATGTTTAATTAATAAGTCCAAATACCTATTTATGTTTAATTGTGCAAACGATTTTTATTTTCTTTTTTATTTTTTTTTTTTTTACATTAACTGCGCTTTCCAAATGGCAAAATTAGTTGATAATTTCGTATACAATTTTGTGTTAAAATATGATAAAGCTCGCTTAATATGAAAAATTTGCTGTTTCCTTTTTATTATGAACAACTTTTTTTTTTTTTTTAAATTTCTTCATACTATTGAAGTTTCCATATCTGACTGCAAATAATTCTTAATACTTTTCTTTTGTTATTAATCAAGTGAGCGAGTCGTTTATTCTAAGAGTGACGAAAAGTTTACTTTGCTGAATTTAAGACGCTTGTTGTGTTAAGAGAACCTTAAACGACAAGAAATTACTTTTTTTCATGAAATTATGTTTTATTTCCAAATGATCCCGTGTTTGTATGTTTACGTATGTGTAATTAAGGTAGGTATATTAACAATAAAAGCAAGAAACCGAGTATGCTTAAATTTACTTTAAAAAATTACAAGTTATGACCAGGGCTGTCAGATATGGCGATTTCTCGCCAAACGTGTCGATTTTGAAAAGTGTTTGGCGATGGGATTTCCCTTTTGGCGACTGGCGACTTTTATGGCTATTTCTGATATAACTGGCGATCAACTTGGCTATTTTTACCATTTATATTATTTCGGCGATTTTGTTTAACAACTTGTCATTTTTTGTTATCATTACTAATATAAAAAAACATATTAAGTGAATTTTATATTCAGTCACTATTTAATTCTAATAGTATGTGTGTAATTCTAATAGTATGTAGGTCAAAACTCCAGTAATGAAATCGGTGAGGCTGAAGTGTACGATCTTTTAGACTTGTGTACTTAATTTAAGTTTTTAACTGAATACATATCGCTCATTTGCTGCAAGATCGGCATAACTCAAATAAATCGATTTCGAGATAAACGCATTTAAAGTTTTTGATTTGCTCTAACCACTTAGAAAAAAAGAAGACACATTCTCTTCAAACTGGGAAAGTATAAAAGATATAAAGATGAATTTAATACACAATATAAAGAAAAACAAAGCGAACAATTCTGCATCTCTAACTCCAAAATTTCATTTTTTGAGTTATGCCGGTTTTGCAGCAAATGAGCGATAGATGATCTCCATTTTATGTTATTTAAAAAAAAAAATTACAGAAACAAAACAAAATTTACTTCGGCGACTGTTTTGTATTTTTTTTCGTTTTTGGCAATTTTTGACTGAAAAATTATACTAGCGTTTTTTGTATGCAAAATTTAATTTAAAAAAAGAAAGTTTTACAAAAACTGAACAAAATCGACGTTTGGCGATTTTTGGCGATTTCTGACATCCGGTTTGGCGATGGAGCTCAAAAAAATCTGACAACCCTGGTTATGCCAACCATTCGTAGGTATGTAGTTGCAAATGTGTATATTTAAGCGGATTGGATGAGCTTTAAAGAGAATTAATTTAACTTGTTAAGAGACAATTGAATTTTAATTCCAAATAATTCCAAAAAATTTTTTCCCGAGCTGAGTTCTCTGTAAGAATTTTACAGAAACCAACTACAAAAAAGAGCGCAATTAAATCAAGAGAGAACTATAACGTGCAACTTATGCAATTTTGGTGGTGGTTTTTTGTATTTATGTATGCATATGTGTATGATCAATATATATTTATGTAAATAAGTATGTATGTTCTTCATCCACTTTTCATGTATTTAATATTTTCAAAATTAATTGAGTAAATACCTGTCTATTTTGATATATTCGTCTAGGCAATCTCACGTATGCTACCCTTTTTATTACGATGATACATATGTAAATACACATGTATATAAAGGCCGATTTGTGTCACTGACCTTTGATTAACGAGCCGCTATTTTCCTTTCCTTTTATGTATGTACAGATGTATACTTATATGTTGTATGTGGAATTCTTCACAAATTTATGTATATAGGAGATATATAAATAACTGTTACGACTGACCTCTATTTTTTCTCACTTTGTTACACCGACAACCGTAACGGTTTTTTTTCCTCTTTTCATTTAGGCAAATTCAAAATTGAAATAATATTTTAGGTATATTTAATATTTAGGTACAAAAAAATCTTTTTTCACAATCTTTCTTCTTCTTCAACTTTTGCTAACAATTTACCATTAGGGCTTTCTAGAAATTTTTCCCTTTTTTCTTATGCAACCTATGTATGTTGGTAGATATTATTTTTTCTTTTACAACTTTTGCATTAATTTTACCTAATGAAATTATATATTTATCGGTTTACGGTTTTTTGGCTTTTTTTTTCTGCTTACATACATGTATACTTTTTTTGAGGCTACGTTAATTTTTCCTCTCTCACTGTTAGAAACTCTAACCCGCACTTCTTTTTAAAATGAGGCAATGATTTCAACAATAACTAATTTTTTTCAATAATTTGATTTTTTTCCTTTTTTATTTAAGCTTTTGTAATATCACACGTCTTCCCGCTTTATGATTTTATTTAATTTTTATTTAATACCGAAACCATAAATATTATTAAATTTTGTAATTCTTATTTTATGTATTTTTCTTTTCAATTAAATGCTTATTATTCGTACTCACTTATTCCTTGATCACTTTTGGACTAATGTTTTACAGCGATTTACCTCATTATTCCTCTGTTTACTTGTTCTTTAGTTGTTGTTGCTTTTTAAAGAGAAAATAGTTTTTGACGATTTTTGGAACTCAATACGACCCTGCAGTTCTGAGCTGAGTTGGAGTTTGTAAAATCCTTTTTTTTTTGTTTGTTTTTGTGACCACTGGATGAACCTTTGAAGGACCATGTACTGATGTGTGGGATGAACACCAGTGCTAAATAATCTTCCTCTGGACAGAGAATAGGAGATGACCGCTGAGATACACGGTGGGCTATCGAAAGGAAGGTTATTATTATAATTGCTCTAAAGGAGTAATTATAATGGGGTAAATTAAGAAAAGAAAGCGAGAACAGAATTTTAGTAATATTTTCAATTCAATTTATTACAATTCTATTTCTCTTAAGCTATACATACGTTTAGGGTACAGATCAATTGTGTTAAATTGATTTATATTTTAAGTTGTGGATTTACTGCCAGTTGTTCGCACTGCCGGGTGGTTGAGACGTTGCTCGTTTCGCTGCTGGTAGATAATTGAGAGAACACTCGTTACAAGAAGAAAAGATAAGTCATGTTAGCTAGCATTTAACGAAAGTTCGTTACAAATGACTTTTGGAAAGGTTATGACGAGTATCGGCCTGGCAGTACGTGCAACTCACAGCAAATTCACGCGAGTATTAATGCTGAGTATAATATATGAAAAACTAACAGATAAAAAATGTAATTTGTAATGCAATGTAGTTTAGAAAAAATGATAAAATCACATTTTGTACGGTAAGTTTGGTTATTATTAAGAAAATTTAAAATTTTATATAATATGTACAAATGTAATTTGTACACTTACTATAATAGTTCTTAAGATATGTGATATTAAACATTGGCGTCCTATGGGGGGTAACATTTTCCCGTGCTATTCTATTTCAATTTTGGGGTTCAGAAGATCATACTACAAAAAGTTTAATAAAATGAGTGCAGCGGCTCTAAATTATATTTCTATCTATGAGGGGTACTGCTCCTCCTCTGTCTACGCCGCCCATTTCTATATTGAAATTTAAAGTTTGCCATAATAGTAGCTTTAACCACGTTTGAAGACTCTCCCTTTAATAGTTCTTCAGTTGAGAGATATTTAATATATGCATCCTATGGAAGGTATTTACCCCCTGCGCCTTCCCGCTTTATTTTTATTTTCAAAAGTGTAGTATACCATAAGTGTGACTTCTACAAAGTTTGAACATTCTAACTTTAATAGTTTTTAAGATATCCGATATTAAACATTGGCGTCCTATGGAGGGTAACACTTCCCCCGCTGCTATTTTGTTTAAATTTTGGGGCTCAGAAGATTCTACTACCAGAAGTTCAACAAATTGCTTGCAGCGGCTCTTATTAATATTGCTATCTATGAGGGGTACTGCTTCTCCTCTGTCTACCCCGCCCATTTTTATATTGAAATTTATAGTTTACCATAGTAGTAGCTGTAACCACGTTTGAAGACTCTCCCTTTAATAGTTATTCTGTTGAGCGATATTTAATTTATGCATCCTATGGAAGGTATTTCCCCCCCTGCGCCTACCTACTTTATTTTTATTTTCAAAAGTGTAGTATACCATAAGAGAGACTTCTGCAAAGTTTGAACATTCTCACTATAAAAGTTCTTAAGATATGCGATATTAACCATTGGCGTCCTATGGTGGGTACCACTTCCCCCGCTGCTATTTTATTTCAATTTTGGGTCTCTGAAGATCCTACTACCAAAAGTTCAACAAAATGCGTGCAGCGGCTCTTAATTATATTTCTATCTATGAGGGGTACTGCTCCTCCCCTGTCAACCCCGCCCATTTGTATATTGAAATTTATATTTTACCATAATAGTAGCTTTAACCATGTTTGAAGACTGTCCCTTTAATAGTTCTTCAGTTGAGCGATATTTAATATATGCATCCTGTGGGAGGTATTTCCCCCCTTGCGCCTACCGCTTTATTTTTATTCTCAATAGAGTAGTATACCATAAGAGTGACTTCTACAAAGTTTGAACATTCTCACTATAACAGTTCTTAAGATATGCTATATTAAACATTGGCGTCCTATGGGGGAACCACTTCCCCCGCTGCTATTTTATTTAAATTTTGGGGCTTAGGAGATTCTACTACCAAAATTTCAACAAAATGCGTGCAGCGGCTCTTAAGATATGCGATATTTAATATTGGCATCCAATGGGGGGATCAATTCCCCTGCCCCTATCGCAAAATAAATAGCCTATTTTATTTTTAGGGCTCACATGATGTTACTGTAAAAATTTCAGGAAAATCGGTTCAGTAGTTTAGGAGTCTATAAGCCAACAAACAAACAAACAAACACACAAACAAGCATACAAACATTTTTCATTTTTATATATATAGAAGATAGAAGATAGATAGATAAAAAAAGGGGGAAAAGGAAATGTTTTTTTAATAAATAATTTGATAAATATATTACTAGATACCCAGATGAGTAGATTAGTAAATAACTTCATAATAGCTAAAACTAACTTAGTAGATAGTTAACCCTAACTAAGTAAGCAAATAATACTAACCACATGAATAACTGAGTATAATTAAATTAATTCCTATAGCTAACTAAATAACTTAACTAATAAAATGAGAATAAGTAAATCTAGTAGTAAAATAATAAGTACACAGAAAAATAAAAGAAATTTCTTTTTTAAATAGGCAACAATCAAATATTCAATTAAATATTCGAATATATTCAAACATACATTAAATTTGATACTTCGAAAAACAATTAAAATACCTGTTCAGACAAATATTTAATTTGGTATTCGAATAAAAACTTGAACACATATCCCAGCAAATACTTTATTAAAGATTCGAATAAAAATTCGAATACATATTAAAGCACGTGTATGATTAAATATTCGAATAGAAATTCGAATGTATATTTCAGCAAATGTTTAATTAAATTTGAATTATTTGGGATAATATTCGAAAAAAAATGTTATCATATATATTACAAACAAAATTTTAGTAAATATTCGAATAAAAATTTGAATATATATTCAAACCAAAATTTTGTTAATTATTCGAATTTATTACCGCAAATATTTCATTTGGAAATACATATATTCCCACAAATATTCAATTAGTTATTCGAATGAAAATTTGGATAAGTTTGAGCCAAAATCGTGGCTATAGAGAAAATCTAACCAATATTTAATGCACGTATAGGCGAATGAATATTCCATTAAAATATAAATATTTGAATATACAGAAAAGAACATTTTATTAAATTTTTTAAATAAAAAAAGAAAAAATCGAATACGGATCCAAATAAATATTTAATTAAATTTAAAATTTTTTCCAACAAATATTTAATTGAATATTCAAAAAAAAAAAAAAAAAAAAAAAAAAAAAAAAAAAACTTGAATAGAAATTCCAACTAATATTCGGATAACGAGTCGAAAAACAATATTCGAACAAATGTTCAATTTGCTATTCGAATTATAGTTTGAGCATATATTACAACGAATGTCCTATGTAATGTTCGAATGGTTATTCAAATTTATATTCTAACAAATAGTCAGTTAAATACCCGAATAAAATAAATTTTAAATATACATTCAAATAAATTTTCGATTGAATATTCGAAATTTTTTTTCATAAATTTCCAACCCAATATTTGAACAAAAGGTTGAGCAGATGTGAGCAAACGAATGTTCAGACGAATATTCAAATGAAAATTTGAATGTATGTGTGAACGAGTGAATACTCTAATGATCAATATGGAATAAATAAATAAAAACCCCATAAAGTATATATATTCTGGATCCCTGAGTAATTCTAAGTCGATTTAGCCATGTCCGTCTATCTGTCCGTCTGTTGAAAACACGCTCACTTTCGAACAACTCAAAAGAAATGAACAAACTTGGTGCCAAAATGCTTGTAGTTATCCTAATGCGGTTCATAGATTTGGCGCGAACAGAAAATTCATTGCATGTTGCAGCCGTCATGAGCAAATTTTTTATTATTGGATTATATTTCTCTACAATGTTTGATTTGATAATCATCGTCCGATATCTCATCTTTCACAATAAAAAAGAATAATACAATAAAAGTTTAAAAATTAACAGAGTTTTCTGTTTTTGTGGTATGATCTTATGAAAGTTGGCCAATTTGGTTGCACCCAAAATTCTTGTAAAACAATAGTATGTATATATAAGAAAATGTTACACCTTCTAGAAATAACTTAATTGCAAATGTGTTTCTTTCTATTAGTAAAAGACGTTTAAAGCGTCTAAATGTTGCATCCGTCAGAATAGAATCGCCCATTTATTCAAGGCATATTTTAAAATGGAAGTTTTAACGAAAACCGTAACTTTTTTGAAAGAAACACGTAACTTTTTTTATTCTTCCCCTGGCAACATTGCTTCTAGGTATACGTTTGTAATAAAATCAATTAAGTTGTTTGTAGACAAAGTTCAATACGAAGTGCAGTACTACAATAATCAGGTTATTAAAAATATTTTTCTAAGAAAACTATTGTTACCGAACTACAAATACAAAAATAGGCAAATTCATAGAAAAGTTATGAAAGTACAATACATAAACATTTCTAAAGTAATCGATGCAGTTTTGTTTAACCTAATGGAAAAGGAACAATACATCTTTGAAATAAAAGAAAACCCCTACTTCACAACTCGGTTCATGAATTTATAATCAAACAAATAAAATGAGTTAATAAATTCCGACCCTTGGACAATATCGTTTATAATTCATGAATTTAAAAGATACGAAGTTCTTTTTGTCCAGCCAGTTTAATGTTGAATTTATTCATTCATTAACAACAGTTGCTGAACGGTGTGACTCGGAATAAAGCGCTAAATTTTTGAAGTTTTTACAAAAAAGTAAAAACTATAAATAACATTTCAATCAAAATGTGGAATAATTATACGAGAAAAAAGAAACAGGACGCTATTTTTTTAAATGTTAAACCAGTCGCAAATAATTTAACTGTGCGGAAATACTCTAATGGTTTATTAGATCGCTTAGATAGTGGATTTGAAAATTACATTAAAGAAAAAAGAACCAGCCGCAATTCTATATCTACAATTGATTCTTCAAACCAACAATTTATACCGGTAAGATAACCATGCATCCCAATAAAATATGAAGCTTCCTGCGAAGCAGGTTTATAAGGGAAGACATGCATTTTATATGGCGAGCTCCCACTTTGAAACAATTAATTTTTGACACAGAAAGCACTTTATTCAGTGCATATTAAAATTGGTGACTTTAACGATCAGCCTTACACACTATCACAATAGCTTTTTCTAATCTTAAAAGTATTTCCAACACAATAATCCAATAATATTAAGTATATAAGCGGAAATATTTCTATTAACTTCCCAATAAAAAATTTTATCATTTTGCGAAGCACTAATGGTATATTTAAAAAAATAAGCGCACAATTATGCGCTACGCAATAAGACATACAGAAATGCAGTAAAGTAAGTGAAAGAACTTTAAACAACTTTAATAAAAAAAATAACATTTAAAGTGCTACGGCATTCCCTTACTACGAAGCAGGTTTGTAAGGGAGATCATCAAAAATAACAGTGTATTAAGCTGATCTTTACATTTAACAATTTTTATATGCGCTGAATAATGTGCTTATTGTTTCAAAAATGTATTGCTTCAAAGTGGGAACTCGCCATATAAAATTCATGTCTTCCGTAAGCGCTATGGTAAGCGAATCTTTTATGTTTTTCCCTTACAAACCTGCTTCGTTGGAAGCTCCATTTTTTATTGGATTTTTAAACAGGATCCATTTTAAAATTTGTTTTTTTTCCAATTTAATTTTATTTGATTACCAGAACATGGTTGTATATTTATGTGTAGGGATGCGATTTTCATGCACTAAAAAATGGAAAATATGCGCATAAAATATGCACTTAAAAATCCAATATATGCACTAAAAAAATAAAAAACATGCTCTTTTTGTTTGTTTAAAAAAATAAGTACTGTTTTTAAAAATAAACCTTATATTGTACTTGAAGAATGCCAATGCATTTTGGAAAAATGTGTTTCCAGATCCCACTTTGTTTTCAGATCAGATCAAAAATATTTGAAATTCATTTTATATTTTGAAATCCTTAATTTTTTTTTTGCAAAACGTTTAGGTTTTTTTTTAATTTGGCGGGATATTCTTCCTTGCACATTGTTAATTTTACTTTTTGCAATATCAATTAATTTGACTTGAGTATTAAGTGAACTAAATCGCTCCTAATTAGTAATTGTTCCACCAAAATATCCGTGATTGGAAAATACAAATGCTAATTGACTTCTGATGTTATTTAAGTTAAATATTCCTTTTCCTTGAAACATTCTTAAATTAATAGAAGTTATTTTGATTAGAACTCTGAACCAACTTGCCAGGCTGCCATTTTACTACTACTGGCTGCGGTGGAAGGGGAATCAAAGGATACATTTCAATAAAAATTGCAATATTATCGAATTGGCTTCTAAACTCTTTGCAACGCGGTAAAGCCATGTGCCAAGCAAGTAATTTGTAACCCATTGCAAGCCTTAGCAATGTAAGGTGCTGCATCGGTTTAAAATAGAAGCATCTTTTGTCGAAATCTTGTATTTAAAGCAAAGCTCCAAATGAATTTATTTATTACTAGCTGGTCCTGCAAACGTTGTTTTGCCATATAACTTATTTCTTTCCGATGTTACAGTGTCTGGATGCCAAATTTTAAGACAACTGGTTAATTAGTTAAGAAGATAATAAAAATTAAAGGCTTTAGTTCTTTTCAGGTGTTACACTATTTGCCCGCCAAATTTCATGAAAATCAGTTGATTAGTTTAGAAGAAATAGGGAGGGGCAGCTTTTACTCCTCTTGCCCTATTTCATGCTCTTTCTTTTTCAGATGTTACAGTGTCTGCATGCCAAATTTTAAGAAAACCGGTTGATAAGTTAAGAAGATATAGGGAAGGGAGCTTTTACACCTCCTGCTTCACGCCCTATATAATAAAAACTATAGGCTATAGTACTTTCCAGCTGCAACACTTTTTGGCTGCGAAATTTCAAGAAGATATTGGGAGGGGGAGCTTTTACCCTTCTTTCCCTATTTCACATCCTATTTTCTATTTTCTTTCAGATGTTACAGTGTCTGAATGCCAAATTTTAAGAAAACCCGCTCATAAGTTTCAAAGATATAGGGAAGGGGAGCTTTTACCGCTATTGCCCTGTTCACGCCCTGTTCCCTTTCAGATGTTACAGTGTCTGCAAGCCAAATTTAAGTTGATTAGTTTAAAAGATTGGGGAGGGGGAGCTTTTAACTCTATTGCCCTATTTCATGCGATAAATAATAAAAATTTTAGACTATAGTTCTTTCCAGATGTTACACTATTTTCCTGCAAAATTTCAAGAAAATCGGTCAATTTGTTAAGCAGATATAGGGAGGGGGAGCTTTTACTCCACTTGCCCTATTTCACTCCCTATTCCCTATTTTCCTGTGCCTGCATGCCAAATTGTAAGAAAACAGGTTGGTAAGCTAATAAGATATAGGGAGGGGGAGCTTATGCCATATTTTGCGCCCTCTAGCGATAAAAATATACTCTACGACCTATTCTCATACCTAACAAAAACACATACAAAATTGCATAAAAATCAGTCAAGCCGTTTCGAATGAGTTCAAAACTGAGAGCATTCTGTAAAGTATAAAGTATATAAAGTATAAAGATTTAGAAATTTTTTTGAAAAGTTTTTTTTGTGTATTTAAAAATTTTTTTAAGAACTTTTTTATAATATGGAAATTAAAAATCCCTCAAAAATATGAAAATATGCATTTTCACCAAAATATGCAACAATATGCAAAAACAAATCGATGCCATTTTAACGTAAATTTAATGATTCGGAAAGATAATTGGTCGACGTCGTTCTTAGACTTTCGCCAAAAAAACATGCATTTGCATGACAATCGCATCCCTATTTATGTGCGTGTAGCAGGGTCCATATACAATTGCGTAGTATTGTCGAAAACCAGGGCCTTGAACGAAGTCATTAATTTTTTTTGTATGAATGTTTTGGAAATATGTAGTAAAAAAAAAGTTAAATGTCGGATGGATTATTTTCAGTGTGCAAATTAATTTTTATTATTTTTTGACACTTGTTTTGATTTTTTCTCAATTGCTTCTGTTTGTCATATTACTCATACAGCATCTTATAAGTTAGAACATATTTACTTATGTACAACATACCTACAGACATGCCCGCCTTGTTCTTAAAGTTAAAAAATTTTCTGCATAAAATTTAATTTTTATCTTATTCCAATTTTTCAGAGCATATTTTATAGAAATATATCACCCATAAAATGGTTTATGAGTATAATTGGAGCACTACCGATGATACGTCCAGGACCAGGAAAAGCCAAATTTGTAATTGGATCGCTTGCATTCGTCTATTCAGTAATATTCTTTGTATTATTAGTGGTATGTATACATACATATACACACATATGTATGATGAGTAAGTATGTATGGTAGGGCGGGTCGATTTATTTTTCGACAATTTCCCTATGATTTCCGTATTCTATGGGTTATTCCATGAAAATTTGCCAAAGGAACCATACCTCTATCGTTAAAATCGAGTCCCCTACTTTTTGTTGGTAGATTTTTTCCCAAATTGACGTTCGTATGAAATATTACCTACACGTTCACATCCATAACTCAAAAACTATCGATCGGGTTTAATCGCCAGTAGGCGAGTTGGTCCAACGGTTCAAAAGTTACGGGCATTTTTGTCCAAATTTTGGAGCATTTTTCCATTTTTTTCATGATTTTGTCCAAGAATATTACTTTCATGGCCATTTTTTTGGCTCAATTTTTTTGACTTACGAAGCTTACGAACCTTACGTTACGACTGGACTGATTTCCGCCTTACATTATTGGCATATTTTTTCACAGGGTGCACACCCTGTGTTATGTTTGTTTATTTCTTTTTGTTTTTAGTTTCTTTATAGACTTCTTTATTTTTGTTTGTTTATAATATTCCAGTGTATGCTAGTTTTGTTTGAGCGTCATTTCAGTGAAGTGTTACTTGAAATAACTAACAAATATCTTGCTATCTATGTTGTTTGATGATAGAATGGAAAAACGAAACATTGCTATAAAGAAGATTTTACATTACCGAAGAGATATTGTCGACCTAACGGAACTAAGAGTTTATAAAAAATCTCTTATAAACTTTAATTGTACGGAATATACAAATATGATTGATTTAAATGACGATACCATTTTATTCGAACCACCGTTTACGCAAAGTTATTCGTATGAACATTTGGAGGGATATTTAAATTACGAAGTGCCACCGTTCGATGATCCACAAATTCCTTTACACATTCAAGGAACGGAAAGACATGTCCAATTGCTGGCTGCCACTGCTAAACGAGTTGCAGGAAAGAATGTAAAAGGCGCTATGGCGACGACATTTGAAAGCCGTACGAAAACACCCAGACTTGAAAGCAAACAAGACTTGCAGAAAAAATAATGTTTTTTTTTCACATTTTGTTTTTTACTACACTCAAATTGAATATTTTTTTTTGATAATAGGTTGATAGATACTTTATTATCTCTTAATTTGAATTTTTGTAAAAAAAAAAAATAAAAAGGGGGAAAAAATCAAAAAGTTGGTTTTATGTGTTATTTTGTTTTAGCAATATCGAATGAATTAATCAACCGAATTCGATAAATTTGGCCTTAAACTCTTCGTTTTGAATTGTAAATTGAATTAAATAATGGATTGAGCCAAAAAAATGGCCATGAAAGTAATATTCTTGGACAAAATCATGAAAAAAATGGAAAAATGGTCCAAAATTTGGACAAAAATGCCCGTAACTTTTGAACTTTTTACCAACAAAAAGTAGGGGACTCGATTTTAACGATAGAGGTATGGTTCCTTCGGCAAATTTTCATGGAATAACCCATAGAATACGGAAATCATAGGGAAATTGGTGAATTTTTTCACTCCCTACAAATCGACCCGCCCTAATGTATGGGTACTAAAATCAAAAATATAGTGCAAAATTTATCAAAACAAGTGTTTTTTATGCAGCCATAATGTTGAAAATAGATTACATATCGTTACCATAAAATCAAAAGGGCCAATCATCACTTTTTTAAACGGTACAGGAAAAACAAAAACTTGAAAAAAATTATAGAATTGAATTTATAATAATATTTTTTCTATTTATTTTTCTAACTTGTGCGAGAAACGCGCTTCTGAATTTGAGTTTAAGAAACCATGAAGATCTAACAACAGGAAAGTGGTTTAAAAAAAGCACTGTATCCATAAAATTTTAAAACCGAATTTGGAACTCCAGAGTTTGTTATTTCACGTACAATTTATCGCACTTAAATTAGGTCATTGTAATAATTCGTTCTGTGTTTCTTTTTTAATTTAAGCAAAGTAAATATTTTTTATTATGAGTATCAAACTAACTCAGACCAAAGGAAAACCAAATAAGTATACTTATATTTTTCCCATAATTCCTATTAAATACAAATTTTATCAACAGCTAAGCGATATTTCACTTCATCTGATCTCCTTACCATTAATATCACCTATATCCTACAGCGAGTGGAATTTAACTTTCATGTGTTTGCCGGTGCTTCAAAGTGTATTTCGGAGCTTCTCGAATGCATGCAGGAGATGACGAAGGTTCTCGTGGGTGACAGTACGATATCCAATTCTATGTCGGTTGTATTTGCATGTTTTATCCTTACTACAATGGGATGCGTTTTGATGAAATAAGAGATCTAGTTCCCGAAACTTGTACGTGTGTTCGTAATACACGTTTTTCCTAAAGAGCCCATCCTTTTGTGGTCGATTAGTTTGTGCGTTGAACAATGCATTACAGGAGAAATTCGTTTTATGGCCGAACTGTTCGTTTGTGGAATAACCTTCCTGCTGAAGTCTGCCATATAACTTTTAAATTGAATAAATTCGAGTTGAATGTCCACAATCATTAATCCCGCTATCCTCCTTCACATAACCTATTTTCCTAGTTCCAATGAAGCGTTTGAGAAGGGGTCATCTCCCCTGAGTTATGATTCTAGCACAAAAACAGCTAAATTTTTAAGTTCACGTCGTGAAATGTCTGCTTTTGTTGCTTGTGCAATTGAAGCACAGCCGCGAAAAACGTTGTAAACGCCACATTTTGCAAAAACTGTTTTTTTGCAGATAAACGTTGACTTTACTCTCTTACACAGTTTAAACATCAAATCAACCAAAACTATGCACCTTAACGCCTTCAAAATGGCGTACAAAGTGTCTGCAAGTGGGAGAACATTGCAAGTTACTAACATAATGATGAAACAGAAATGGTTTTGCAGTGCGGAATAATGTTTTAAAAGCCTTTTGCATTTAAGTTTTTATTATCACTATTTTAAATAATAGAAACAAAAATTTTTAAAACAAATAATGCTGCTTGTCAAAAAACGTTTTTTTGCTCTCCTGAAAAATTATTATTTTGTAACTTAAAACGTTATTCGCGGCTGTGCTTCAATTACCAGCCTTCTCCACGTGTTGCGAGGGTCAGAATTATCGACACACAATAAAATTATGTTGCTTGTAAAAAATTACATTTATTGAATACACTGCTCAACACAGCAAAAGTTTCCTGACTTCTGTCCATTGTTTTTAGTTAAATTGAAAGTGCTGATTATGATGGCATCACTAGTTTTTCTAGCAGCATTACTTTTGAAGAAATAGTTACACATAATGTTTGCATAATTAACAGCAATTTTTGTATTATTCGCTTAATATTTCACGCATGAGCCTACAAACTTTGAATTATTTTCTGAGTTATTAATCTCTTTCATTTGAATAGAACCACGGTTTTTAGTATATCAAACTTGTATTGCAAGGATGTTCAAAGTTATGTATTTTAAGATTAGTTCTTAAAACTTTGAAAAATCCAATTGTCTCCCCCATTTTTCAATGTATGCACAAACTAGACATTCCAACGAATTTGTTTTAGTAAAAAAATTTTAAGCTCATTAAAAGGGTTCTAAAATATTTCACATTTTATCTAAGTATCTACATGTTTTAAATTGTACCAAAATAACAAGATTCAGGATGACTATTGGGCTACCGCCAGGTCATTGGTGTCCCAAATCAAATAGTGGGTCATTTCTCTGTAATATTCGTTATCGGCGGCATGAAATAACCCCCCAAAATATAACCCCCCAAAAAAATAATGAAATAACCCCCCAAAATGTTGTACAGAGAACAACAAAAACGATTTTTGGGGGGTTATTTCATTTTGTTTGGGGTGTTATTTCATTTTTTTAATTGGGGTATTATTTCGTATGAAATTATCCCCCAAAAAATCGTTATGAAATAAAGCCCCAATATATTTTTTGGGGGATTATTTCATTTTCAAACTTACAATGAAAAGGGTTTTGGGCGCAAGGAATTTTCCACTTTGGTATACAGAACACCGGCTTCGATAAATAAAGCTGCCCTGCATAGCCGGCCTTCGGCCGTGCGCAATGGTTTTCTTCTATAGTGTATACCAAATACCGGCTTCGCTTACTAAAGCTTCTCTGCGTAGCCAGGTCGCGTCGGGTTTTTTATACAATATAGGAGAAAGTCCTGGCGCTATACAGAGAAGCTTTAGTTAGCGAAGCCGCTGTTTGTTATACCATAAAGGTAAAAGTCATTGCGCCCGGCCGAAGGCCGTCTATGCAGCAAAGCCTTAGTTGGCGAAGCTTGTGTTTGGAATATCATACATATATCATGGTATCGCGTGATTCTTTAAAGCAAAACTGTATAATTAATTGCATTACAAATATTGGGCCTTTATTTCGGCTGTAGGAAAAATCGCCCAAAGAAAAATGGCCCAGAAAAAATAATGAAAAAATTCCATGTAAAATTGGACCTGAATTCATATGAAAAGTGACCCAAAATTTGTGGGCTATTTTTCGTTATAATTGGCTGATTTTTCGTTTTTTAAATTATTGTATGAAAAATAGCCCATTTTTTCGGGCCATCTTTAATTTTTAAAATTTCTTCCAAATCTTACATACTATTTGTCTAAATCATTCATTATCATTATACGTCGAATTCCTACATGTTATTTGTAAAAATAACTATGACACTCCAAAAAGTGTCACAGTGTCCATGGACTTTATGACACTTTTAAGTCATAAAGTCCCTTTTTCGTTTTGTTTGGGCAAAATTTCATGTTTAACTGTTTGGGTCATTTTTCATGTTCTTTTGGGCGATTCCTCATTTGGGCGATTTTTAATTTTTTTTGGGCCATTTTTCTTTGGGCGAGATTTCCTACAGCCCTTTATTTCATTTCAGAAATTGGAGTTTTATTTCATATGAAATAAGCCCCAAAAAATAGGGAATTATTTCATTTTTGTTTGGGGCGTTATTTCATTTCGTTGGGGTCTTATTTCATTTTCAAAAATGGGGCTTTATTGCATATGAAATAAGGCCCCACGCTTTGGGGGGTTATTTCATTATTTTTTTGGGGGGTTATATTTTGGGGGGTTATTTCATGCCGCCTTTGTTATCAGCGGTTAAAAATACATAAGGATCTGTTATTTTTTTTGTAGAAAATTTACATAAAAAAATGTTTATAGACTACACCAAAAACACAAAAATTTTAATATCCTTGCAATAACAGTGATATATCCTAATGAATTCAATAATGTTTTAAACAAAGAGATTTTTGTGTAGATTTATAATCCAGAAAGTATTTTAAGGTTTGAAGGATTGTTTGCGAAAAAGTAATGACACCATCGTCATCAGCAGATCAGTAGTTTTTATTAGGGAAACTTTTAAAAAGCTCCATTCTGTACACAGAGCGAAAAAAAACGATAAAAAACTATCAACCAATGGTAATAAATTGATAACAAACTGTTGTCAATATTTCGACAACATTTGTTGTTAAATTTTCAACAAAATGTTGTCAAATTGGGCTGTTAGATAAAAAACGTACTATTGTTGTCAAATTGATAACACACTGTTGTCAAATAGGTATCGCCCTGTTGTCATTATTAACAGCGTTATCCCACAAACAACTTTTGTATTCGCAAGTAAAAAGTAAAAAGTGAAAAGTTAAATAAAATTAAAAGAATAAAATTAAGATTAAAAGTTTAAAAATGAGTGAAGAAAACAATTTAAATTGTGAGGAAAGCCTTGTATTCCTAGATTATGACTTTCTTCTTGATGAAAATCTAAGCAACAGCGGAAATATCCAATTGGAAAATAATTATGATGGCGTAGATGACAAGGAATAAATTTGATTTATACTAAATCTATATAACAATGAAGTACCTGTTTTTTTTTTTTTATTTTTATTGTAAACTTCAATTATTATTTAAAATTAAAAATGTGAATTTTTAATGTATTTTTTTATAAGTATTTTATTTAAAAAATGTGAAATAAATTAATAAATTTACATTATTCCATTTTATTACTTGGGTTCAGAATGGGTTATTAAGTACATACTACAATCAGAACAATGTGTTATCGAAAGGACAACCGAATGTTGTCAATATATTAACAGTGTGTTGTCAAAAATGACAACACCATGTTGTCGGTATGGTACCATTATGGTGATAATATATAACCAATTTGATGTCATATTGAGAACAAATGGTGACAAAATGACAACGAGGTGGTTAAAAAACATTGACACCATCCGTTATCAAATTGAACACAAACGTAGTTGGCTCACTTTTGACAACGGATGGTGTCAATTTTGGTATTTTTGTACCGGATTTTTCCCTCTGTGTAGAGTAGTGTTATAAATATATGTTTTTTTTTACTTAACGAGCTGAAATCATCGAAAGACCCTGGCCCCTGTACTGCCAAAAATGCGGGACTTTTACACGCTAAAACACCTCGATACACTTACCCACACGTCCATCGTGCGAAAGGTATAAGCCCGGCTCTAAATGATGCCGATTCTGCTTCGAATCCTTTCCAACCTACAAAGTTCTAATAGAACCAAGTTCGCGAAGTTACACATATACGCCCAATTACTCAACGAAGACAACATAGCTTGAACTATGTTATCGGGCCTAATACTGTGACCTATTGTCTGCTACAGATTAACCCTCCAATTTCGAAACCGTGGACAGGTGAAGAAAACGTGACTGGCGTCACCACCACTACAGCTCAGTCAGAGGAGTGTGACCTAAAGCAGCCATGCCCGCTCAACAGCTAGGTAATGGAGTACTTCAGGTCACCAGGCCGCTATATCGGATATCGATAAGTATGTCCTACCATTAGCCGAAGTCGACCAGCGCAATTGCTAAGGAGATCAAAAAAGGATAGACAAGTATTAATCATTGCACCTAGATATTTGAGGTATGGCTTAGTTTAGAGCAACACGTGCCAATGTTAATTTAGTGGTCTCCCTCGTTTTTCGGCTGCTTATTAACACTGCTTCTGTCTTATGATCCGCAAAATTTAATCCCATCGACCTTAGCCAAGATCTAACAATCTGTATGCTAGCATTATTAACCGTTTCAGCATCTAGAAGTTCCTTTGCAACACAAACCAATGCTATGTCATCTGCAGCTTAAACCAACCTCAATACACGATCGTACATCACATTCCATAAAAATGGCCGAAGCACTGAACTTTGGGGGACTCCACCTGTGATTTTGTATCTCCTTGTACCAGTGTCAGTATTATATATCAGGAGTATATTACGAAAACAATAAATATCGGGGAATATTCAGTCGAGACAAGGCGTTGTATTGAAAGCATTTTTGACATCTATTGTTACAATCACGCAGTACTCTTTTGTACCATTTTTCGACCGCTTTCCTTCGACAGCCTGTTTAGCAGTTTCCACCACCACGTTTAAAGCATCGATAGTTGATTAAGCTTTCCTAAAGCCGAATTGATTTTCAGACAGCCCGCTCACGGCGTCAATCTTCTGCACATACGTAGTGGCCGATAAGATGAGGAATCATCTGGAGTTTTCTTATCCTTTGGTAGTAATACCAATCTTTGCCTCTTCCATATAAATGGGAAAACACCCTTACTTAAACAGATGCTTTTATCTCAGAAATTGTAACCTAAGAAAAATTTTAGACTTCGTCGAAGACGCTATCCTCCAATCAGCAAAGAGGTGCTTCACAATTCGCCTAGGAACCGATTCCTTTTTCATGGGTTAAAAGTCTTAAGTTTCTTGGTTACCAGTTTATAGGCTAGATCCTACGGATTATTTTCAACATCGCCACATACCTTCAGAAAACAACTCCGCTTACTTTTACGAATTGCTAGCTTTAATGCTCTCCTTTTCGCCTTTAATACCATCTGATGCAAGCTATTTTCAGGTCCACCTCTTGACCTTGTGTATATCCTTCTTGCACGTATGCAAATCTATCCGCATAATCGCAATTTCATTGTTCCACCAATAAACTAGTTGTTTGTTTGCCGATCTGCTTCTTTCCACCATTGATGCATTACATGGCCTCTGCTGGGCTATCCAGAGACATGTTTTCCATTACAATTGCAAAAACATTATTATAGAACGTAAAACTTTGTGTTGTTGTGTTCACGTGTCGTTGTCCATGCGCCACGTCTATGATTATAGATCTGCGATCACTTCGTGTATATGAATCTACTATGCTCCAATGTACTCAATCAGCGATGCTACTACTTGCAAACCCGACGTCAACCCCTCTACTAAACGGGTGTTCACTTCCAATGTTCATCAGTACAACACCCAAAACAGAAGATGCCTCCAAGAAGATGCCTATTGGGGGACAGCCACTCTCCATAGCTCATGCATTACATAAAATCACAAAATCTGGCTAATACAAAAAAAAAAAAAAAAAAAAAAAAAAAATGCAATGCAAACACACTAGATTTTAAAGAAGATTCCAAGTCAAATCCACAATATCGGAAAATCGGACAGATTTTTCATAATCTCAAAAATGAAAAATGTTTGTAGTGGTACCCACCAGGACGCCAATGTTTAATATCGCATATCTTTAGAACTGTTATAGGGAGAATGTTCAAACTTTGTAGAAGTCACTCCTATGGTATACTACACTTTTGAAAATAAAAATAAAGCGGGAAGGCGCAGGGGGGAAAACCTTCCATAGTACGCATATATTAAATATCTCTCACCTGAAGAAGTGGTTAAAGCAGTGTAGCGAAGCGAACCGGGTTAAGCAAGTTATTTATAAAATAAATGCCGAAAAAACTTTTTTTAATGGTATTTTATTGTGCAAAACGGTTGAAAAAATTTTTTTCCCCTAAAATTGCTTCAAAAGTTATTTCCAGAGTTATTTGTGGCTTTAAAACTTGGCGAGACTAATACGTAGGTATAAGTATTTTCTAGGTTATCATTCAATAGGTGTGATCCCGTACTTCTTGGGTAAAGTTCGGTAAAATGAAAGTAAACAAAAATTTCTCTCACTAATAGTACAAAAGTACGGGAACAATAAAAGCCAAATTTCTGATCAAAAAGAAAACTTAAATATGAAAAATGTTTAAATAAATGGATAAATGACACATTAACGTGCATAAAATTAAAATTCAAGCATTTATTTACATATTTCAACATTTTCTATTGTTTATATTGGGATTTAAGAACGACTAACAAAATCTTTTAAAATTAAAATTTTGTATTCCCAAAAATTATTTTGATAATAAACTGGCAGTGCACGGCCTGAAAAAACTTATTGGCAACATGCATTTGAAATTTGTTTTTGTTTTCATTTTGTTTTTCTTACTGCCCGTCTACAACTGACATGATTTGCTGTTATAACTTGAAGTTATAAAAGCGTTGTTAAAACATTTGCATTAACAACCGTGTTATAACATGAGAAAACTTCTAATATGATGAGTCTATACCTAACGCTAACATCATATTAGTGTTAAAGTTAAGCATTTCATGTCAGTTGTAGACTGCATGTTAACTTACTTACAACTACAATTAATGTTGGGAGAATTCCAATCAATCTGCGATCAAATCAGATAAACTCGCTGTTTATTGTTGATGTTTTTGTTTAAACTTTGATATTGTTACAAGTAGAACTGCTGCATTTAATTCCTAAACGCTTAACAGTTTTATTTGGTTTAATATCTTTAGTTTTTCTAAAATCTTTGGATGAAGTTTCCTGACGATCTGGCCTAAGCAACCAGTGAAATGCGCATAGGAATAGCTTATACCATCAACAATAAATTTCAAGTGTTTTTATCAAGAATAAAAACTGGAAATTAAGCAAGAATAACAAAATCTTTTAAAATTAAAATTTTGTATTTATTTATATTTTAAGTTTGTCATCCCGTTTGAAATTTCTATAATATTGATATTCGGCCCCTGTACGTTGAAATGGGTCTTCCGAAAACCCTATTTACTATGGGGCCTAGGTTGCTTTATGTGTTTTTATGTTACATATACTCCGCTAAAGTTTGCAATTGAAATTCAGCCAGACCGGCCTATTATTGGATGAGATGTGAGAAAAAAACCACGACTACCTCTTATTTTTTTCATAAAATCCAATGTTGTTGTTTTCAATTTAAATTGAGTGAATATTAAATGAAAAAAATAATGTACCATATATGGTACGGTGTGCAGTTAGGGGATATTTAGGTTGATTATAAATGTGTAAAATTTTATTAATTTGCCTATCAATTGCATAGGTTTACGTTGCCTATGTTGCAAACAATCGTATAGTTATTGTTACATCACTAAGTGGACCATTCGAAGAGGCTGTAATCGCATATCTGTTTCTGGTAAACATATTGCCAATATTTCTGATACCAATAATGTGGTGGGAGACTCGTAAAATATGCCGTCTTATCAATGACTGGGACGATTTTGAGGTAAAGTATTTAAGACGTTAAACAATAAATTATTAACAATTTATTTAAATTTTAGATTCTTTATTATCAAATATCAGGCCATAGCGTACCTTTAAAACTAAGGCATAGATCAAGCACCATAGCAATTGTCTTACCTTTACTCTCAATACTCTCAGTAGTTATAACCCATGTTACAATGGCAGACTTTGATTTAATACAGGTACGATTTGAGTTAAAAAGAGACAGTTTATTTCAAATTATTCATTATGGCTGATTAGGTCATACCATACTGTATTCTGGATAATTTGACGGCAATGTTGGGAGCGTGGTGGTATTTAATTTGTGAAGCTCTTAGTACTACAGCCAATATTTTAGCAGAACGTTTTCAGAAGGTACTTGTATTTAAGAAATGATAACGACTAAGATTAATTTCCAATTTTAATTGTTAGGCTTTGCGTCACATTGGACCTGCTGCTATGGTGGCTGACTATCGTGCCCTCTGGTTAAGGTTAAGCAAATTGACTAGAGACACCGGCACTGCAACATGTTACACATTTACCTTTCTAAATCTTTATTTATTTTTTGTAATAACACTTTCGATTTATGGCCTAATGTCACAGCTTTCTGAGGGATTTGGAATTAAAGATATTGGCTTAGCAATTACGGCTCTGTGGAGTGTCTGCCTGCTGTTTTTTATCTGCGATCAGGCTCACTATGCATCATTTAATGTTCGAACTAATTTTCAAAAGAAATTACTCATGGTTGAATTGAACTGGATGAACTCTGACGCTCAGACTGAAATCAATATGTTTCTACGGGCTACCGAAATCAATCCATCGAACATTAATTGTGGTGGATTTTTTGATGTTAATCGTAATCTTTTCAAAGGGGTTGGTAAACATACAACATACATACATATTTTCCTCGTATTTTTTTAATCTTAATAAAAATCTCAATTGTTGATGTATAAATGCAAATTTATTTTATCCCTTTTTTAACTACAGCTATTGACCACAATGGTTACATATTTGGTGGTATTGTTACAATTCCAAATCAGTATTCCAACTGATATACGAAGTACGGGTCAAAATACAACAATAACCGAAGACATTTCTATAGCTGATGCAAATAATGATGAAATGGAAATTGATGTTATGACAACAATGATGACAACATTAGCCACATCTACAGCAGCAGTGCCACCTGTTCGAGGGCGGAAGGGATGAATTAGAGTAACATTACTGAACTCATTACAATTTTCCAAACAATTTTAACAAAGAAAACAGCAAAAACACATTACGAATAAAGTATTTTTAAAATGAACGTCGCAATTCAATTAAACTATGGTCGAATAGTTATCAATTATAAAATGTACGATTATAATTGTAACGAATTATTATTTCAGTACTGGGAATACAAGTTTTCAAGGGGTTTGCTCACAATTAAAAACATAAATGTTGTTGCTGAGCTGTCTAACGTTGGGAATAATAGTACAAAAGTACAGGGCGTCAATTTTTTCAGATATGTAGTTATTGAAAACAAGTAAAGGATGTTTTACAATATCACACAATTAATTATTGCTTCAAAACTGCTCAAAACACAATAACAACTTATGAAAGGGTTTTATTTTCCGCCAAATATGTAAACCTTGTGTGAGAGTGTAAAGTATCCTTAAGAAAGCACAGTCGGTCAAGCCCGAATATGTAATATCCTACACCACTGAAATTTTTATGTTCCTTAATTTCGCCTATAACTTATTTATACAAGGTATAACAGTATTTCTTTAAATAATTTTTTTAAATTCAGATGTATATGCAATATTTCAAACTGTAGAGGTATTGCAAAATTGAATGATTTTCCCAAACCCAGAAAAAAGCGCTGTTTCTTTACTCTACTTTGGGATCCCTCGGGATCCCAATTAGCAAGAAAAGCGTTCCCGTACTTTTAATTTGTGTAAATGAGAACGGATTTGAGAGAATAAAATTCTTCTTCTTCTGGCACGAAACAGCCCATACTTTTTCTTCGTGCAAATTGTCAAACAGCTGTAAAACATAAACAAAACCAATGAAATGCAAAGGAAAAACATCATGAACCAAATTTTGCAAAAACTTCCAATTCTACTGAAAGAACCAATGAATTTTAGAAGGGATGTCCTAAAAGGAATGCATTTTTATGTAAGTCATTATTTTTTTCCTACATACATCTGAAAAATAAGTAGTTATGGAAGTAATTATAGTAGTTATATAGAAGAAAGCTACTAAATAATTAGTGAAAGTAGCTATTAATTTTAAAAAAGTAGGAGAAGTTTTTACTGTGTAGTAATGTCCGTCCGTAATTTCTACTAAAAGTATCTAGCTGTGTATATATATCTATGGTGCAAGGAATTTTTCATAATTTAAACACGTATGATTTGCTTACTGGTGTAAGTGTATTATATGTTCCACCATCGATAAAAATACAAATGTTGTCATATTTAAAAGAAAACTTAAAGGAAAAAACTTATATGGGCATTTCCTCAGAATGGTCTACCAGGATGAAAAAATAAAATGTTGATTATCATCGTCTTTTATTGTTTATTATTATAAAAAAAAGTCTTATGTTTTTATAAAAGAATGGTTTCATAGCATATCACAGCTGTTTTACTTGAGGAAATTACGCTGAAAACTGGAACATTTTATATTTTCTAAGTATTTAAGCTACTTCTAAAGACATTTTTATATACTTATTTTACATGCAAAAAATATGTTATATTTACACTCTTTCTTCATAATCTCTCCATTACAATCAATTGCAAAAGGAGTATTAAGATTTTTAATAAGGAAATTTGAAGATATTTATGGGAAAATGCATGGTGATAATATGTAATAAAAAAACATATGGAAAAATCAAACGATCGCGACCCGTACGTACGCGTCCAGTACATAAGCCAATTAAACAAAAACCAAGAGAGATATTTTATTTTGTAAATACTGGATGGAGACGTACATTAATACACTCTTAAAATAAATTAATCACTTTTCAATATTCCGTTCCATTATGCAGATTATAGCATTTCACTACTGTCAGCCAAAGTTGACTTCTATTTTGCGTATGTTCGTGACCACATGTTTATAACTATGTATCATTATAAAAAATTTAAACTCGATGAAATCCATCTTTTGCACTAAACTTAGAGCTACCCAAATGCTATCGAATCGCAAAAAAAAAAAAATTATAGGAAAAGTTTTGTTTTCTATATTATTTGTACATCAAAAGCGCACGAACGTACGTTAGTGACCCCAGGAAATGCCCATATATAAAATATTTAATTAAAAAATTACAACAATCAGGTATAGTAAGGAACATAAAATTATTATTTTTAAAGAAGATGAAAGTTCGGTTGGTGTATTAAATTTGTTTTGTAACATATTTCTATACATATTTAATTTTGTTTTGTTTTAAACTATAGTAACAAGATTCATAAGACTGTAGCAATAATTTGTTTGAATTAAATTCTATATAGTATTTACATAAAGGCGAAAAAGCGTTTGCAATTTTTAAATTGTACTAGATTTGCACTGGAGTACTTTATTACTTTTGCACTGCTAACAGTAGTAAAAAAAGTACAATTGTACTACCAACTTTATCATCCCTGCTCAGAAATAAACTACGAACGAAAAACAAAAGGAATTTGCGAGTACAGCAAAGTTCGTACTCCCCCGCTATTCTCTTTTCCCCTCCCTTCCATAAACTCAAGACTTTGCAAAGTAAACTTTGCCTGTCTAAAAGGGGACTTACATAGCATACTAAAAATTTATCCATATTAACAAGAAAACAAAAAACAAGAATCATAGTAAATATTATGACTGTACATCGAATCACAACAAGCAGAAGGACTATTAAAAAAATCTTTATAAAATACATAACTAAAACTTAGCTCATAAAATAAAAATTCGAAAAATACAAAATGTTGAATATAATAAAGTACCAAAGGCCCAGTTAGGCGAACGTTGCTGTACTGTATCTGTACTGAATCCATCAGCTGTTCGCTTTTTGTTATATGAAAACCAATACAAAAGCTTACCGAAATGCAATGTACCGTAGTTGCAACGTACCAACACAGAGTATACAGAGGCGTCACGAGACAGAAAATATTCAGGTATGTGATGGAAATCGATTTTTAAAACGAAACTATTTGAAACCGAAAATATCGTTTTCAGTATCTTTTAAAATGGATTTTAAGTACATATTCCTTTTATTTTCAGTCTTTGTTCTTTTAAATGTTATATTATATACGTTAAATGATGTGTTTTCCGAACGAAAATTCAAGACTATAATTCAGTAATGGATTTTAAAATCCCTCGAAATTCATCACACCTTTTAAAAACGTTCGTTTTGAAATCGATCGATTTGCATCACATACCTGATTGTGTTTTTTTCTGTCTTTTTCTTCGAAAGCTGCACTTTTTGCGTTTTTTGTTTTGATTATGCAATTTGTGTAGATAGTAGCGGCCTGTTTTTACGCATTGTCACTTCACTAACAAAAAACGTTTTCTTTCTCTTTCTTCGAAAGCTGCCCTCGCAAATGATTTAGGCATTTTTCATACGTCACTTTTTTCATCTCTGTATACTTTGTGGTACCAATCTGTATAAAATAGAATTTCTTGCCGTTGTTAGGTGACATTTGTAAGACAGTGATGGGCGGCTCGTATGTTACATTGAATGCGGTAATTTTGCTCTTTTTTTTGGTACTTTTTTGAGTATATCTATGGAATTGCGACAAAACAACTTACAATACAACATATTTCCAAATATACATATGTTTAGATGTTTAAAATAAACAAATGCATATACACATACAATGGAAATGTGGAACATATAAAAGACTTTAAATGGTATCAAAACAGTGATGCTCATTCATTGTTTAGAAGCCCCACCCCTTTGTTTTTTACGCTCATTAATTTAGTTGCACATGTACGGAAGATGAGTTGATCTTGTTTCAAATCATAGCTGTTAAGTAATGATTAGTAATCGTAATAATTACGTATTAGATTACTTCTTTTTAAAGGGTAAAGTAATGATTACAATTACGATTACTTTGGGTTTTGCATGATTACTAATTGATTACGATTACAAGTAATCAAAAAATAATCAGAAGTACCGGCGATTACTACAAAATAATCAAAAAGAATCAAAAGTAATCAAAATGAAATCCGATTGTTTTCAACGATTATATTTGATTCTTTTTGATTACTTTCAAAAATTGCGTATTCATTCGTACAATTATTTTTTTTTTTTTTTGGAAACAGTTGCATGTTATAGTTCTGTGGCTTGGGCAATGTCACTTTTTTACTATTTTGAGTTAATCATTGCATTAGATTTGTTTTCTTCCTATCTTTCATTATGGTAAAACATCTAAAGTCATACTTAACCCAGAACAGCTTCATAAATTAAATGCTGGCCAATGTCACTATGAAAGCATCTATAAAAGTTTTTTGAAAAAAACCTTCAATTCCAATTTTCTCAAAAGTGAATATTTTATATTGGCCATTTTAGCTCCAAGCCACAGAGTTATTCAAAAATGTACTGGCGAACACTTATCCATATAAAATTTGTCTACTATTTGACTCTAGTTATTTATTTAATACCAAACAAAAAATGTAATCAAATTGATTGGTATTATGTTTAATTACATGATACTTAAGGCTAATAAATCAGCGCAAATTTAACTCTCTTATTGGCTTAAAATGTGTTTAAACCACCAAATCTATAATTCAGTAAACATTTAAACCATCTATAAACGCATACAATTGGACGTTTAAACTACCAATACAAGCTATATCAATTTGACAACATTTATCTTAGTGCTACCACATTATTATTACAGATGATGAAATTGAAACAGGTCCTTCTCCACAAGACCATCTAAAACCTGTTCAGTCGATTAATTCTTGATTGATTAATCGAACAATTTTAGACGATTAATTGTTCAACTAATTTTCGATTAATGGATTAATCGACGAATTTATACCGATTAATCGAATGGTAATAATATATAGAATTTCTGTTCAATGTATAATTTTTTTAAAATTTCAGAGTTTTATTGACTCTTTTAAAATCTAAGTGCCCAAAAGTAAAGCAACAATTTGGAGCTACACTGACAAGTTTTTTTTTGAAAAATAATGATAATTATACATTTTTTTTTTACAAAATTATCGAAAAAAAATCTAGTAATTTATAAAATTTCAGGATTTATAATTATTCGATTCATTTTAAAATCTTATTCGTTTAATCTAATAAGCTAAAAAGGCCAAATATCGGTTAATCGTTTAATCGAACAGAATGCGTTTTCGAGATATACGCGAAAATTCTCGAGAACTGTTCAACTGAATTGTACAAGATTTTGCATAGATATCTCTTTTCTCTTTCAGAACATGTCCAAACTGTGTCAATCGGATTTACTGAGTTGTAGGACTTTAAACTTGAATTTTTACGACAAACAAAATCTTGTAAATAACCGTAAAATTTTTTAATATTATCGTTTTTTTTTTCTTTAATAAATAAGTTTACAACTTATTATTTCTTTAGCTGTTTTTGTTTAGCTACTTTGATAGAGTTATATAATCATTACGATTCTTTTTAAAAAGCAATCTAATTGATTACTAATCGTAATCGATATTTAACAGGTATGTTTCAAATACAGTGTGTAGGATAAGTAATAAAATTTAAAAAAAATTGTTTAATGCTTTTACGAAACTGTCATAGAAGCATAAATGTACAAGATGTAAGTGCAGGTTTTTTTAGATATAATTCTTACTTTTAATATACAAACATGCTCGCAGTTCACACTGAATTTTTTTTTATAGTAAAATTGGAGAACTTCCAAATCTTACTGTTTTTTAAAATTTTTAAAAAGTTACAATTTTAAAAGCAAAAAAAAAAAAATAGAAAATTTAGTTTTGACTGTGTTATTATAAATGCTTTACAACCAACACAATTTCTTTCTATTAAATTTAAATAAAACTGGTGGGCATAGTTTTGCGTATCTCTGTATTTTAAAATTCCCTCTCAACACATATGCAAAACATTTTTGAGCACCAATGTATCAAAACCTTGTTTGGTGTATGCATATTTACAATATATGTATGCTAAAAATTTATATATGCTAAAATACAAATTTATTTGTTGTAAATCTATAATAAAAATATTAAATTATTAACATTTTTTACATACACAAAATACTGTTTTAATACCATTTAAATCACGTGGTACCTTTGCTGCACAACTGTTACCATTTGAATATTTTTGATTCCCATCACTGTGTGTTTTGTTTTATGTATACCCTGCAAATAAAATTGGACCACCTGATCCATTTTGATAAAATGGACTACTCCATGGACTGGTCCGATGTAATGCAAGCATGAACCATGTCATTGTTAAAAAGTGTTTGTGGTGAGACGACATGTCTTCGTTTTTTAACGACATGCTTTCGTTTTTAAACGACTTCAAAACTAATCCTCTTGAGTATACCTTGGAGTAGTTTTTAAACTTGTCCTTAGTGGTCCAAAGGTGGGTTATATGGTCCTCTCCTAGGACATCGTAATGTTAAATAGAACAGGTTTTTTCCATACGTTTGGTTTAGTTTTGGACTAGTCCTGGTCCCTTGTGGACTACTATTTACACGCGTGTTTGGACTGGTCCTATTATTTGCAGGGTACTAATGCTTTTTGTTTATGTATGGGAAAACATCCCTACAAGAAATGAATGAGCTAGTAGTCACATTTTTCATTTTGGTCTTAAGAAAATGATAGAAAGAAATGACCGTATGTGACCGAAAACTTTATTTCGGTCATTTCTTTCTATTATTTTCTTAACATTGAAATGAAAAATGTGACTACTCGCTCATTCATTTCTTGTAGGGATATGACACGTTTTTAAACGTTCTATAAGTGCACCAACGTGCTTACAGTACCGTGCGGTACATTACGGGTACAGCAACGTTCGCCTAACTGAGCCTTAAGTCTGTGTTCATACGGCTCATGTCTTATTGACATGATTGCTACTTAATAGGCGAGAGGGACGAGGGGAAAAGAAACGAGTACATTTTTCACCAAAATGAAAACTGTGACTACTCACCCATTAATTTCTTGTAGGGGTCTTTACGTTTTGCTTTTTCGTTCGTTGTTTAATTTTGTTCAAAAAAGCACACATGCATACGCACGACTATACAAAATAAAAAACATGTCGTAAAAAAATTTTTTTTTTCATTTTTTTTTATTGAATCTTCATATATGTATTAAATATGAACTAACAATAACACAGTACAACAGCCAATCTGGGGGGTGAGAAATTCCAAGTCAGGGTGATGGTACTAGGTCAGTATAGTAAAACCCTCAAAGGGTTTGGCGTTCGCATGCGTCAGTTTTTTTAAGAATTACAATTTCTATAATCTGTTTCTATACCGTTTTCCTATATGTGCAACACTTTCGAAGTTAAAAATGAATGTATGAAGGGAAAAAAGTATTTTTTGCCTAAAAATTTAAATATTTTTTTTTTTAAATTCATAAAAAATCCAAAATGGAAAAAAGTGCCAAAACTAATTACTTTCGCGTAAAGTCACATAACTCATGAGCAAAAAAAGGCATAGATCATGAAATGAATGAGCGAGTATCTCATTTTTCACCAAAATGAAAAATGTGACTACTCACCCATTAATTTCTTGTAGGGGTCTTTACGTTTTGCTTTTTCGTTCGTTGTTTAATTTTGTTCAAAAAAGCACACATGCATACGCACGACTATACAAAATAAAAAACATGTCGTCAAAAATTTTTTTTTCATTATTTTTTATTGAATCTTCATATATGTATTAAATATGAACTAACAATAACACAGTACAACAGCCAATCTGGGGGGTGAGAAATTCCAAGTCAGGGTGATGGTACTAGGTCAGTATAGTAAAACCCTCAAAGGGTTTGGCGTTCGCATGCGTCAGTTTTTTTAAGAATTACAATTTCTCTAATCTGTTTCTATACCGTTTTCCTATATGTGCAACACTTTCGAAGTTAAAAATGAATGTATGAAGGGAAAAAAGTATTTTTTGCCTAAAAATTTAAATATTTTTTTTTTTTAAATTCATAAAAAATCCTAAATGGAAAAAAGTGCCAAAACTAATTTCTTTCGCGTAAAGTCACATAACTCATGAGCAAAAAAAGGCATAGATCATGAAAATCGATGCACGCGTTTCTCATTTATTCACAATTAGGTACATGTATGAATTTCAAAAATTTGCTCCAGATATGCACAACATTATTTGGAGAAAACATTGACACTCACAACTCTCTCATATTTTTCTACTGTACTAAAAGAGAAATATTGATGTGGCAACACTGGTTCTGTAATGTTCACATAAAACATGCATTGTCATTATACTTCTTCTCTTTCTCACACTGGTTCTGTGATTTTTGTCATTCAACAAGTGCCGATGAACGCGAACAGTAAAAGTGATTTTTCTCCAGTTTTTTAAAAGTGAACAAAAGAGAACAGAATATGGAACTGTGCAAGGCAGATATAAAAGCTTTTGCTACTGCTGTGGTCAATATGTCTCAACACATAAAAAAGGGGAAATTTCAGTACTGATTTTGCTCAAACATACGAGATGTACTTGAACCAAAATGTTATAGTGAACGAAAATTGGGTACCAAATATAGTGTGTAAAAGCTGCTACAACCGTCTAATGGATTGGAAAAATAGAAGACGTAAAAGTATGCCATTCGGTATCCCAATGACTTGGACTAATCCTGGCGAAGGTCACAATCCATTGAATTGCTATGCATGTGCGAATAAAGGAGCCGCAAAAAGGATAAGAAAATCGTATAATTACGTTGGTGTTGCAAGTGCCGAAACACCATTGCCTCATTCGGACCACATTCCTGTGCCAAAAGCTTCTAGCCCAGATATTTTCTCTTCTACGACTGCTCCGACATTTCATGCACGTGATGATCCCGCATATGAGCCATCAGTATCCAATGAGCCAATTTTAATAAATCAAAATAAGCTTGATTCAATTGTTGCCAAGTTGGAATTAACACAGCATAAATCGGAAGAGCTGGCTTCCATTTTGAAATCAAACAATTTGTTGGCACCCGGTGTGAAAGTCACAGCTTATCGAAGTCGTCAGGCAACACTCCAAAGTTTATTCTTTGTGAATGATGAAAAAACTTGTGCATATTGCCCGGATGTAGGAAAATTGATGGACGCAATGGAAATAAAATATGAAGCAGAAACGAAAGAAACATATGATGCACTGGAAAATATTTTAAAAATGGTTAACTACGCCAAACATATGTGGCGCATATGCTGCGATTTAAAAGTTGTAGCAATGCTTTGCCTTCTTCAAAGCGGCTATATAAAATATATGTGCTTTTTGTGCGACTGGGACACACGATTTTCCGGTGACCAATATGCATGCCACGGATGGAAACTCAGAGAGCACAGCAGGTTACAAACGGCCAATATTATTCGAGAGCCTCTAGTGCCGAAAGAGAAGATATTGCGGTCTCCACTGCATATTAAACTTGAAATTGTTAAGAATTTTATCAAAACTGTCCCCAAAAGAGATGAAGTTTTCTTGTGTTTGAAACTAATTTACCCGAGACTCAGCGAAAGTAAAATTAAAGAAGGTAAGTTATAATATCACATTCATTTCCCATGATTTTCCATCTTAACAAATTAATTTTTTCCAATCAGGCGTACTAAATGGTCCAGATATACGAAAGCGTATTAAAAGTGACGCATTCAACAATATTTTGATTGACGCTTAATTGAATGCATGGCAGGCAACCAAAGAAGTAATAGAAGGCTTGTTGGGAAAGCATCGTTCTAACAACTACGATGTTTCTGTCGCAAGGATGTTAAGAGCATTCTCGGAAATTGGTGTCCACATGTCCTTGAAAATCCATTATTTACATCATCATCTAGACTACTTCAGCAAACAATTGGCTTCCGAATCTGATGAACAAGGTGAACGCTATCATCAAGTTGCTATGCCATTTGAAATGAGGTAATACTGATTTTTTATTTTTTCAAACTCATTTTAATAAAACAAAAACTTACAGATATAGTGGCAAAAAGTCGCCGAGTGCAATAATTGCGGAAATTTGCTGGTGGAGTAAGCTTGTGTGGCAAGACAAGGATGATCTTGATGATAAAGAATTTTCAGGAGATGCAGAAGGGCCAACAGTGGAGTCACACATTGACATTATGTGTGGTTCAGAAACTGATGATAGCGATGAATGCGATGCCACTAGTCCCGAACAACCACCATCGAAAAAGTTCGGCAATATTTATTAAAATAAATAAAAATAAATAAATAAAATAAAAATAAAAAATTATAATTTTTTAATATTTTTAATTAGGCTTAAGTTCATTAAATTTAATTTTCATTAAATTATTTTTATGAAGAAAGGAATTTTACAACATGAAAATTAATTAAAATTTATTGATAATTTTTCATTCTTGACTCAATCTGGGCTCGAACCCAGGTGTTTACGGACAGGTTACCCTGACATGTTTCGATTGCAACCACTCAATCTCCTCAGAGGGCTTGCCGTTTAACACTCGCAGCCATCGACGACTGCTGACGTCATTAGTCAAACATCAATCCTTAAACCAAATTGTATTCAACCTTTGGTAGATCGAAATTTGCTTTGAATGATTATTTATTTTAATTTATCTTAACATGTTATTCCTTAACTTCTGTTTTTTCGTACTTTTGTCAAGAATTCTTCTTGAAGTTCAAAGTACATATTTTTTGTTTTTTCATTTTTTGTCTTTCTTATTCTTGTTGACCTTTTCAGCACAACTTGAAGGACAAATGCAAACATAGAGCTCGTGCCTTAGCTTTAACAATTATTAGTATTGTGGTTATTTTATTGAACTATTTATGGTTTTTAATCCAAATTTTTTAATATTTTTAATTAGGCTTAAGTTCATTAAATTATTTTTATGAAGAAAGGAATTTTACAACATGAAAATTAATTAAAATTTATTGATAATTTTTCATTCTTGACTCAATCTGGGCTCGAACCCAGGTGTTTACGGACAGGTTACCCTGACATGTTTCGATTGCAACCACTCAATCTCCTCAGAGGGCTTGCCATTTAACACTCGCAGCCATCGACGACTGCTGACGTCATTAGTCAAACATCAATCCTTAAACCAAATTGTATTCAACCTTTGGTAGATCGAAATTTGCTTTGAATGATTATCTATTTTAATTTATCTTAACATGTTATTCCTTTACTTCTGTTTTTTCGTACTTTTGTCAAGAATTCTTCTTGAAGTTCAAAGTACATATTTTTTGTTTTTTCATTTTTTGTCTTTCTTATTCTTGTTGACCTTTTCAGCACAACTTGAAGGACAAATGCAAACATAGAGCTCGTGCCTTAGCTTTAACAATTATTAGTATTGTGGTTATTTTATTGAACTATTTATGGTTTTTAATCCAAATTTTTTAATATTTTTAATTAGGCTTAAGTTCATTAAATTTAATTTTCATTAAATTATTTTTATGAAGAAAGGAATTTTACAACATGAAAATTAATTAAAATTTATTGATAATTTTTCATTCTTGACTCAATCTGGGCTCGAACCCAGGTGTTTACGGACAGGTTACCCTGACATGTTTCGATTGCAACCACTCAATCTCCTCAGAGGGCTTGCCGTTTAACACTCGCAGCCATCGACGACTGCTGACGTCATTAGTCAAACATCAATCCTTAAACCAAATTGTATTCAACCTTTGGTAGATCGAAATTTGCTTTGAATGATTATCTATTTTAATTTATCTTAACATGTTATTCCTTTACTTCTGTTTTTTCGTAAAATAACCACAATACTAATAATTGTTAAAGCTAAGGCACGAGCTCTATGTTTGCATTTGTCCTTCAAGTTGTGCTGAAAAGGTCAACAAGAATAAGAAAGACAAAAAATGAAAAAACAAAAAATATGTACTTTGAACTTCAAGAAGAATTCTTGACAAAAGTACGAAAAAACAGAAGTAAAGGAATAACATGTTAAGATAAATTAAAATAGATAATCATTCAAAGCAAATTTCGATCTACCAAAGGTTGAATACAATTTGGTTTAAGGATTGATGTTTGACTAATGACGTCAGCAGTCGTCGATGGCTGCGAGTGTTAAACGGCAAGCCCTCTGAGGAGATTGAGTGGTTGCAATCGAAACATGTCAGGGTAACCTGTCCGTAAACACCTGGGTTCGAGCCCAGATTGAGTCAAGAATGAAAAATTATCAATAAATTTTAATTAATTTTGATGTTGTAAAATTGCTTTCTTCATAAAAATAATTTAATGAAAATTAAATTTAATGAACTTAAGCCTAATTAAAAATATTAAAAAATTTGGATTAAAAACCATAAATAGTTCAATAAAATAACCACAATACTAATAATTGTTAAAGCTAAGGCACGAGCTCTATGTTTGCATTTGTCCTTCAAGTTGTGCTGAAAAGGTCAACAAGAATAAGAAAGACAAAAAATGAAAAAACAAAAAATATGTACTTTGAACTTCAAGAAGAATTCTTGACAAAAGTACGAAAAAACAGAAGTAAAGGAATAACATGTTAAGATAAATTAAAATAGATAATCATTCAAAGCAAATTTCGATCTACCAAAGGTTGAATACAATTTGGTTTAAGGATTGATGTTTGACTAATAACGTCAGCAGTCGTCGATGGCTGCGAGTGTTAAACGGCAAGCCCTCTGAGGAGATTGAGTGGTTGCAATCGAAACATGTCAGGGTAACCTGTCCGTAAACACCTGGGTTCGAGCCCAGATTGAGTCAAGAATGAAAAATTATCAATAAATTTTAATTAATTTTCATGTTGTAAAATTCCTTTCTTCATAAAAATAATTTAATGAAAATTAAATTTAATGAACTTAAGCCTAATTAAAAATATTAAAAAATTTGGATTAAAAACCATAAATAGTTCAATAAAATAACCACAATACTAATAATTTTTAAAAAATTATAAAAATGTTTACTTAATTTTTTTAGTAGTTTATGGCCAGAAGTCTGGAGTTATTGTGGAAAATTTATAAAAAAGGCGATAATGACACTTTTTTGAATAAAAACAAATATCAATATTCTTGTCAAAATGGGATACCTTCACTTAATTGTAAATAAAAGCAGAACGCGTTAATCGATTTCTATGATCTATGTCGCATTTTGTTTATAGGTTATGTGACTTTACATGAAATTAATAACACTTGATCCTTTTTTCCGTTTTGGATTTTTTATGAATTTAAAAAAAAAAATTTAATTTTTAAGCAAAAATATATTTTTTTTTCTCCACAAATTTATTTTTACCGGCAAAACTGTTGACTATAAAAAAACGTTATATGAAGAAATTGTAATTCTACATTTTTTTGAGTTTGTTTTAGCAAAATCGGACAAGTGGTTCTCGAGTTATGTTAAACAAAAAAACATCAAGATAAGGAAAAAATTTAAAATGTCATAAAAAAAAACTGACACATACGAACGCCAAACCCTTTGAGGGTTTTACTATACTGACCTAGTACCATCACCCTGACTTGGAATTTCTCACCCCCCAGACAATAATCCCAAAAATGTTCCATAGTGTAATTAATCAAATCTTAACCTATTACGTTATTTTATGTCCTGCCAGTGCCAGACAAAATTTTCTTCATCACGGGTTCTGTTCACTTATATATTTCGCTCATAAAGCGAGCTAGTGGATTTGGGTGTTGTTCAAGCCATTTTAAATATTTTATTGCATATTTTGTAATCATAGTTTTAACTTATGCCACATTGAGATCCTTATGAATGTTTGAGTTTTTAACATACCAGGGAGCTGCTGTGATTATTCGAAGAAGTTTATTGTGGCGCCGTTGAATTTTGTCGATATTAGAGGCCGAGGCAGTGCCCCATAGTTTAATACCGTAGCACCAGATATGCTTTAAGATAGAGTTTAAAGTAGAAGCTTGCAATCGAGACTAAGGACAGAATTTCTTCCAATAAGCCAATGAATTTGAAAGGCTTTTAGTTTCATTTGAGTTAATGTTGCCTCTATATGGCATTTCCACGTTAATCGCCGATCCAGATGTATACCGAGATATTTTACATGCGAATGTTGAGGAATTATCTGATTATTGATTGTAATAGGGGGGCAAGATTCCCGGCGCAAAGTGAATGTTATATGTACGCATTTTTGCTCATTGACCATTATCCTCCATTGTCTTAAGCATATTTCTAGTTGAAAAATATGATGCTTTAAGTAACGCGATGCTTCATAACTATTTTCGTGGACGCTTAGAAAAGCTGTATCGTCTGCAAATGTTGAAGTTTGTGTGTAGTTGCTTGTTGGCATGTCCGAAGTATAAATTAAGTATAATAGGGGGCCCAGGATGCTACCTTGTGGGACTCCAGCGACAATAGGCTGAGGTGAACTTAAGAGATTTCCTTCTTTAATAATAAATTGACGACCGGCTAAGTAGCTTTCTAGCAGCTTGTGTGTGTTTGCTGGTAAATTTTGCTTCAATTTATGTAATAAGCCTTCATGCCAGACTTTATCAAAAGCTTGGGAAACATCGATGAAGAGTGCTGAGCAATATTTCTTTTCTTCAAATGCTTTTCTTATGACATTTGCTATTCGATGAGTCTGTTCGATTGTGCTGTGTTTCTTGTAAATCCGAACTGATGGTTTGGAATACATCTATTTTCACTTAAAATCGGTGTTAATTTTGAAACTAATAATTTCTCAAACAGCTTTGACATATTTAATAATAAGCTAATAGGCCTATAAGACTCAACTTTTGTATGATCTTTCCCTGGCTTTGGTATCATGGTAACTAAGGAAACCTTCCATTTTTGAGGATAGTATTCAAGGCGTAAAATAGCATTAAAAATAAAAAGAATAATTTTCTTTGCTATGCGAGGTAGCTCCAAAAGCATTTTATTACTGATTTTATCAATACCAGGTGCCTTCTTAGTGTTTAAGTCACAAATAGCCTTTTCGAATTCTCTTATCTCAAATCTGAGGGGAATAGCTGCTCTAGCAGCAACAGGTGGTAACTCGACCGCAATATTGTGAGATATATTTTGTGTAAATACGTTTTTCAAGTGACTAACAAACAGATTTCCTTTTTCAATATCGTTTCTTGCCATTCAAGTTTCGCAATGGTGACTTAGATATAACTGGTCTTTTTAGATTTCTAGCTGCACGCCATAATGAGTAGTCAGATTGTGGAGTTGCATTAAGTTCCTTAAGATATTTTTCTAGAGAAGCCGTTTTCTGATTCTGCAGTAACTTTCTTAGCCTTTTTGTGCACTCTTTTAATAAAATCTTAAGTTGCGGGGATCTGTAAAGTTGCCACTCTCTTCGAACTCTCCTTTTTTCAGTCAAGAGCCGCTCGACATCTGAAGAATATTTTTTGAGAATTTTTGGGGGTAACGCTGGAATGTTGAACAGCTAGTTTAAGATAACTGTCAAAGTTAACAATAGAGAGATCCACATTCTCCGGTGTACTAAGCGGAATATTTTCTGTGCAATGGGCACTGAGAAATTTTTTATATTTCAACCAATTTATTTGTGTGGCTGGCGTCGCTATGTAACCTGACGGAAATACAATTCTATTTGGGTTCGATATAGTAACAATTGTAGGTGTGTGGTCGGATGATAATTCTAAGGAAGCTTCAACATGAATCGTTTCTGTGGGAATGTTTTTAACCACGCCGAAATCGATGACATCTGGAATTTTTTGATGATCAGTGGGCCAATATGTTGGTTGTCCGCTCGCTACCACATTTAAATCCATTTTAGAAATTGTGTTAAATAAAACACGACCCTTTGGTGTTATAAGTCGCGAACCCCAGAAGGTATGTTTAGCATTATAATCGCCAACGGCTAGGAAACACGGTCCTAATGATTTAAAATATTTAAATTATTGGTCCTCCGATATTGAAAATCTAGGCGGGGAGTAAAACGATGAAATTACTAGGTTTCTATTTAATTCCTCAACGCAAATGTTCGTTGCTTAGAGATAATCTTCACGATGATCACACATTAGGTAGTGTTTGACTCGGGTTTTTATTAAAATGGCAGAACCTCCACAAGCTCTATCTCGAGGGTCCTTGGTATCATATAGTATATAACCATTTATTTTAAACGTATTTCTTGAGGACAAATGAGTTTCAGAAATCATCATGACATCAATTTGTTTATTTTTAAGAAAGTATTCTAGTTAATTTTTATGTTGGTGGATGCCGTTTGCGTTCCAAAAACAAATTTTTAAACAGTTCATGGTTTGTTAGCTTGCAATAACATCGATTGCATTCTAAGCATTTCCTGCATCATATTACCCATTGTGTTCGTAAAATTATTTACTGTTTGCACTAATTTTTCCATGGTTTTTTCTAAATGACTTAAATTAGAAACCGGAGTTTCATCATTACTTGGCGAGGCACCTTCTATTGGCTGATGGTTTGATTTTAGGACGTTAGCGTAAGAGGTTCTGTTATTACTAGGCTGGGGGGCTTGAATTGCATTTGTGCTTACTTGATTTGCAACCTGCATTTGAGGGGTATTTGTTTTCGGTCCAACCGTCTGCTTGACGATATTATATACAGGGCATCCCCTATAATTGGCAGTGTGATTACCGCCACAGTTGCTACATTTTTTTACGTTGGGGTCGGTTTTAGACTTATCGCAAGAAACTGTACCGTGTAGTTCACCACATACTACGCAGACAGGGGGTAAGTATGGCCAAATTCTTGGCAGTTTAAGCACTGAACAGATCCATTTTTTCCTATATAAATTTTAAATAGGATGTGTTTCGCTTTTTTTAAGTTTTACGTCGCCGGGTTCAAACTCCACTCGAAAAAGTAGTTGGGGAATTTGTTCTCTATTTTTAATATTTACTACATGTTTTACCTTGAAGCCTTTTACTTCTAGGAATGTTTTAACCTCTTCTGGGTCCACACATGAGTCAATACCCTTAATCACTACCTGTAGACCTTTACTGCTTTTCAGTTGGTAGGTATACAAGTTTTTTCTAAGTGTTTCAAAGTTGTTTCCTATTTTGCGAAAATCATTTTCATGATTGACTTGTATTTTTGTCTCGTTTATACTTCCACGCTTGATAGCCGCTACGTAAAACGAATTTTCATCTATCACCGATATCAAACTCTTTATGAGGTCATTTGAATTTTGCTCCCTAAGATATATGGGGGGAGGCTTGGATGATTTAATGACGTTTGGTGCTTCAGAGGATTCATTCATAACGATTTGAAACCACTGATGCTGCGCAGTGATGCATTTACGAACGCACCCTATATATTTTTACTTTTTTATTTAATTTAATTTTATCGTTTTAATTGTTCACTATTATGTTAAATAATTTAAATAACAAAATATATTATTTATTTTAAGCGTAAATTCGCTGCTGATATATTTATGTCAAAATCAATATGATTAATTAATAGTTCAAATCGTATGCGTGGTTAAAAATACACATCTGTATCACAACAAAGCACATGTCAACATGACATGAATCATTTGAACTCTAATTCATGTTCAAAGAAGAAAAAGGAACAATCTTGTCAATAAGACATGAACTCAGACGTATGAAAAGAAAAAATTCCCAGTTTCTATTTTTATTTTATATTATATATTTAGTTTTATTCCAATCTTATTTATTAAGCTTGAGGTTAGAAAAGTCGAAAATATTCGACACAAGGACCAGGGATCAGCAATGAATCGCTTTTTCGCTACTCATACTGACTCATGCAATTGTAAGTATAAGTGCGTAGAAATCATTTAAACTAAACTACTCTGATTCACTCATACTCACAAGAGAAATATTTATGAGTGCGACGTCGACATTATACGCATACTCATAAATGACCTCAGCTTGATTTATAATTTCAAGAAAATACTTATAATACTCACAATGATTCAAATCATTTAGCTCATCCATTTACCGTTTTAACACAACAGAGAAAACACACAACTTAATAATCAGCGCTGCCAGATAAATTTGCCGAAAAATCGTCTACTTCATACATGTTCTTTAGTAAACTGTAATTGCCAAATCGTCACTTTACTATTTCGGGGACAAATCTGGCAGCCTCGCATTTTGCTTCGCCTATACACATTGACTTGAGTTGATTCTAAATCAAACACTACAAATGTTGGTAAATATGAGTACGATGAATAAAATGAAACTTTTGAGTGAATATGAGTTTGAATCACATTGGAATAAGTATGAGTGCGTATAAGTACAAGAATTTATGAGTCATGATTTAGCTCTACTCACTTTTTCACTACTCATTGCTGATCTCTGTCAAGGACATGTAAAATAGCACATAAATCATATAATACATACTACGTTTATACGCACCACTTATTCGCAAATAAAGATATTGCAAGTTGAGAATATTGCCGCATAAACAGTGAATTAAATTTTTATTTGCGAATAGCTAACTCATGAAAACAATTCCTGATTAACGACACTATTTGCAAATAAGATTTTAAGCATTGCCACACTTTTAACCGTTTACGTTTTTATTTCGATGTGGCACATTCATATGACAACAAAAGTAAAATTAAATAAAAAATGTGCAAATATAGTTAAAAATACACAATAATTGTTGATATTTTTCATTTAAAAAACAAAAAGTTTACATATATACAGTGCTACTAAATGAATAAATTTTCCGTCTGGCATCACTTAAAAATAAGAATTTTCATTAAGAAAATTGATATATAAACAGTAAGTTAGTTATCCGCAAATAATTTTTATTCGCGAATAGGCTACGTATAAACGTAGTAACAGTTGGTAAATTATTCACTAAGACTAAGGATAAAGTACATAAATTAGAAATGTCGAATATAGTTTATAAAATACCTTGTAAGGGAAACGATAATGGACAATGCAACAAAGTATATGTAGGTACGACAAAGAACAAACTGAAAACTGGAATCTCAGGTCACAAATCAAATCAAAAGTTTAGGGATATTTCATCACAAAAAAACAGCATTAACAGCCCACTTTGCCAGTTTAAATCACTCTCCGGACTTTGAGAATGTGTCAGTTTTAAACACAGAAACAAATTATAACGACGTTTAATGCTAGAAATGTTGCAAATCATTAAAGTAACAGAATTGTTAAGAATTCATTTTAAATCAGACACGGAAAATGTAGCACAAAATTATAGACATTTAGTGTAATATAATTTTTCTTTTGTGACAATTTTTATTATTTTTTCATTATTTTTTGTGAACGTTATTTTTATTGTTTAATTATTTCCCTGACGATGATACACATTGCTGTATCGAAATATTGGAATTTTAATAAAATAAATGTTATCGAATTTTTTATATAAAAAAGAAAAACCTCTAGCTTAATAAATAAGATTGGAATTTAATAAATAAAGGTTAAATAAAATAAAATTTATTTAGTTTTATTATTATTTAAGTATTTTTTTAAAGTTGCTAACCAAAGGTAAGCGAAATATCGAAAAGAAAATAATTAAATATTTTAATTTTGTTTTTACATAAAAAACTAAAACTAAAAATACGTCTATCATTTTATTATACCCTCCACCGCAATAAGTTGTGAAGAATTTTCTTCGCAATACCAATGAATTTTGACATTAATCTAATGAAAAATTGCATTAAAAGGGAACCTATGCAGCGCTTCGTTGGATCAATGAAACCTGTTTCATTAAAATGTATTTAAGGAAACATAACATTAGATCTATGAATATTATTCATTGGAGAATACTTTCAATAAAGTAAAAAATTTTTTATTTTTTAGTTTTTTTTTTTATTTTATCTTTTCTTATTTTATTTGTTTTCTGTCTCTGGTGGGAATCAATCGCGCAACTTCGGTGCTGATCAGGGTTACCGTTGGAAATTTTCGAAAAGGGTCACAAAAAGGGGATTTTCCAGAAAAAGGGGTCAAGAAAAGGGTATTTCAATAAAAAAAGGGTCAACATTTTTATAAGCAGTATTTTTCATTTAAATATATATAAAAAGACCAAGTTTGTTTTATAAACAAACAAAAAATATTATTTCAGGTAGGCAGTGCTTAAAAAACTTAATTTGTTTATGGAATGCCCTTTCCTGTTTTTAACACTTGACAAAAAGTTTTTTTTAGGTTTTTTTCCAGTTTTGCATTCGTTGGCGAATTTTTTTCTGCAAGTTTTGTGATTCTTTAAAGCTTACCACTGTTACCAAATATTTGGGAATTTCAGCAATTTTTACTGAATTTGTTTCATTCCTGTTAGTTTTAGGGACTTTTAATCAATTTGATGGCGCTATTTTTGCAAAATTTGTCGAGTTTTTAAATTTTTGCGAAGGTTTCTTGCTCTTTGAGGCAATCCTCGCCATTTTAAAAATGGTCCCATTTGTTAACCGATGTCACCTTTTTTACAGGGCACTCTTAATATTGTCGATTATAAAGGGGGCAAAAAGTTCAATGCCTTATGACATTATTAAGGGTGAATATTTTAGCATAAAACTTGCTACTCTATAAGAGAGCAAAACATTTATAAGAAACGAACACCTAATTGCATTTTTTAAATTAAATGTCACATTTTTTTTGAAAAGAAATCACCATTAGTTATTCAATAAATAAAACATAACAAATATGTACACTCAAAATATTATGTAGTTAAATTCGAACGAAAATTCATTTTAAACAAATTAAAATTCATTTAGAAAACGGATCATTTACATTTCATTTAAAACAAATGATCGTTACATTCATTTTTAATTTTTTTATTTATTGAACAGCATATTCGTTAAAATTTAATAGTTTTAACTTTTGAAAATTATATTTTAACCGCCAAATATCAAACTACATAACAAAATGAATACGGAAAAACATTATTTTTTGGTAGTTTGTTTTTTGAATAACAAACATAAATGTTAAAAAATAAAAATATTCGTAAAATAACTATATATTTATTCAATTTTAATAGTACGGAAAACGAATTTAATAACCAACAATCAGTTATTGTAATATTTTAAGAGTGTATATGAGTTATTTTTGCTATTAGGGAAATCGTACCTTAATTTGTACTTTACTATCGAAAATCTAATTTAGAAGTCGTACAAAATCTTTTAACACAAATCTTTTTACAAATACTAACTGGTTTTTACAGTGCAGCCACACGATCAAGATTTTCTTGATAGTCTTTTACATATACTGATTGTCAAAATATGCAAAAGTTGACAGCTGTGACGTAGGCTGCACGCAAGTTGAAAGCAATTTACTCTTTCAAGATGTCGTCGCCGAGAAAACAACTCAAAATGTTTTGCTATTTTCCACTTTTGATTTTTCTGCACTGTAGGCTATTCGAAGGGACTTTATTTTTTTCTTTACTTCTTCCACTGGCATTTTTGTTTCAGAAGCTATAGACTCGTAGGCTTTTATTTTCAAATCATTTCGCCTATATGATGAAAGATTCATAAAATTTCATGGCTTCTGTACAGCTCTATGAATCGCAGAACATCATTTTGCTTATTAATTTTATAAATAAATTTTATTAATAAACATATTTCACTATTTTTTTAGGTTTTTAGTTAAAATTTTAAAATTCCTGCAACAATTTGTAAAAAAAAAGAACTTCAGCTTTTGCCGGCAAAATATTTGTGAAAAAAAAACAAAAACAACTTCAAAAGATTTGTAATAAGATGTTTTCTTGAACGAAAATTGATACACTCACTGGCAAGAGAATTTTAGAGGCAAGTTCGTATCAATTTTTAAAAGTATGAGTGTATTGGTAAAAAAGTGTGAGTGTATTAAAACTTGATAGCCAAAACTTGATCGTGTAACCCTCAAGTTAGGAATTTGCGTTCTATATTTTGGTATTTAATCTTCACTTGAATTCCATTCCTCCATCTGCGCTTATTCCGAAAACATTTTTTTAGCACTAACTTCCAGCATTGTTGACAAAAAACAAAATGTGAGTGCTATTTCCAAAAAAGGGTCAAAAAGTGTCACAAAATAGGTGAAAATGATACAAAAGTATAATTTTAAAAAAGGGTCATAAATGGTATCAAGACCGTCGAAAAAGGGTCAAATTGATACTTTAGTATCACAACGGTAACGCTGGTGCTGATAGACTAGCTCACTACCAGCTAGCCTACCGAGGCAGTGTCCTAGCGGCGAACTTTGCATACCACATCACATCTCTTCAATGAATTGTGTATCACTTCGTGTTCAATGAATTCTAGCTTACAAAGTGTATGACGGAAGTGTATGGAACTTACAAAAATGAATTTCGTTCATCTTTCACTTCTACTAGCCCACGAAGTAATCGAGATTGTGTACAGACTGTCTACTGCCTGCTTACAATGTGTGCGAAGTTGTGTGCAAGACGCCTACCACTTGACCACGAAGTAAGCGAGATTGTGTATAAACTGTCTACTGCCTGTTTACAATGTGTGCGAAGCAGTACTGAGTTTATATTTATTAAATGAACACTTCACTATCCCGCTTACTTTGTGTGCAAGTGGTAGGCGTTCACTCCACAAACGCGGCAATGCATTCGAAAAAGTGTACTAGGTTGTAATTCAGATGGTGTGCATTACTGTCTTACTCGTTACCATCACACCATCGCTTCTGTAATCGACAAATTCGCCCTTGGGGTAGTTTTTGGATAAAAATACTATGTTTTTACTCAATTAAGATCGTAAATATGAGATTAAATTGTCCATAACAACAATAACAACGTTGATTAAAAGTTTTTGTTTCATTACTATAATAGGTCTGTCTGGGTACTTTTCCAGTAGCAAATACTCAGTAAATTTTTTTGGGAGAGTAAGACCAATATTACTCTATCGGCTGAAAAAATCTAAAAAAGTACGCAGACAGTATCCAGTGAAATGTTGCAAGAAAACAGCTGATCGGTGTGTAAACAATTGAAATAACAAAGCAAAAGAATTTTAGCATATGTTTACGCAAAATTGAATTCTCGGGGTAAATTCGTAAATTATTAATTAAAGTGAAGCTTAAAAAGTTTTGTAAATTAAAAAACTTGTTTAATACACTGTTATTAGTTTGGAAAATTTAATTTCTTCTTAGTTTTTAGTTTTATTTGTCGGGTTTTTTATAAAACTTCTTTTGCTTACATTGCCCAACATAGTGCCGGCTTACAATGGAAAAAAAGAATGAAATACCCAATACAGTGCCCTCCAACAGCTTGACAACGGAGAAAAATAATTTGGATGTGAAGTGCTGGTTCTATCGGTCCCACAAAGTTCTGCTGGTTCTATCGGTTCTGCCATCTCCACTCCACTTACGTACGCCACGGTCGCACTGTATATTTGGATTTTTCTAGCATGAAGTAAAATGTTTTGTTTATTATAATTTATTATAAACGTTAAAAATCAACACAATTGTAACTACTTACCTCTGCCATTGTTAAATTTAAATTTTTATATTCATTTCACAAAAACTATTTGATTCAAACAGCTGTTCAAACTATTTGCAAAATCTTGCAAGCGGAAATTTCTCCAGTAACATTTTGCAAGTTCTCTAACTTCCAACTGTCAAAAAATTCTCTTTTTGGCTCTCTCGCTGCAAGAGATATGGAGTACGCAGACAACATTTTGCAACATTTTGCGCAAAATATGTGTACGCAGACAGACCTAATGACATTTTTCATTGTCATAATGAAAATTTAAATTTATGAAAGCATTATTGAAATATGTTGCTTTTATAAAAAAAAATTTGATTTCATAAATTTAATGGCATATTACATTAGATGTATGAAATAATTAAATCTTACATTTTTTGATTAACAATTAAACATTTTTTTAAGGAAACTATAATTTTGTATTAATTTAGGAATATAGTTATGTTTGTATATTGTTTTTTTATGTTCTCAATTAAAATTTTTTGTTTAACTTGGACACACTTAACCCTTAAATGCATGATTTTTCCAAATATACTGAAAAAAATATATAGTATAGAATTTTACTTCCTAATGCATAAAAAAATTAAAATTTTTTTTTTTAAATTTTTATAGTAAAATTTATTAAAAAATCGTATGTTGCAAATCTGCAACACTATGCATTTACATAAAAACAAGAATATGGTTTATAAATGAAAGTTTTTAAAACAATTTTTTTCTTTAGTAAAGCAAAGAGCTACTTCACACATTTCACATTTTGTTTGTGTGTATCCCTTACAGCCTGGCATTTTACAGCGACTTCGCACACAATTATCAGGCCAGTTACCAATATTATCTTGCCTTATATCCTTAGGTGGAACATGTTGTACTGGTCCTCGTTTCTTCTTGGCTTGTATTCCATCTTCTATGATATTGCTGCTAGACCTTCCACGTTTGTTACAAACTGGTATTGTGTCGTCTATGCTTCCTAGTACTTCAGCTAATTCCAATCTGTATTTACATAAATTTAGTGTGGGTGAATTCTCAGTTTTATCTTTCAAATCTTTATATACAAGCCAAGTCCAACAAGTGGAAAAATATGCGCATATACCACTTCCGGCTTCTCATTTTAATGCAATATCTGCCGATAAAACTGTCCATAAGGTCGACTCCGCCCATATGAGCATTATAGTCTTTTATAATTTTTGAACAAGTTATAGAAATAATCTTTTTGTTGACTTTGTCAAACCTTTCTATTTGCGATGAAGGCTCTGCTCCAACATATGATGACAGGCAAGTGACAATTTTATTATCCTTCCAAGTAACTGCTGTCAGATCAACTCCTTGAAAAGATGTCATTTGTTCTTCATAGAACCCACGAGAAATACATCTTTTCATTAGTTTATTTTTGTCTGGTAGTTTGCAGTTTACTAATCTGTTGGGCTGAACTGTACCTAGGCTATAAATTCCTTGATGTGCAAGATGAGTTACAAGCGGCACAGAGGTGTAGAAATTATCGAAGTATATTATGTGGTTTTGATGTCTTGGTACATCTCTGGCTAGCCGGATGACAACATTTCCCACTGGCCCAAAATCTGGTTCATTTGGAAGCCGCTTGTGATCTTCACCTGTATATATTTCGAATTTATTAGCAAATCCTTTTACGCTGCACATGACATAAAACTTGAACCCCCATTTATGAGGCTTGTTTGGCAAATACTGCTTCATAAAATGTTTAACTTTTGTCGCACACATTTGTTCATCTATTAACAACCTTTGCTCCATTGGTACTGTAGCAAACTTGCCATTTAGGTGGACTATCATTGGTCTAATTTTGTGCAGCCTGTCATGTTCTGGGTGACCTCTGGGTAAATAGTTATCATTATTATTGAAATGAAGAAAACTTCGGATAGTATCGAATCTATTAACCGTCACACAGACGAGTATTTGGCTTGACAGGCAACAATATTTTACATTATATTGTAAATTTTGAAGACTTTTAGTTGCGATTTGTAGCTCTGAGACCCGCTAAAGTCAGGAAAGTGAAGAAAATTATATGAGATTTAAATGTTTTTTTTCGGTTTCTGGATGTTTATATGACATTTTTTGCGGCTAAACGAATAAAGGTTTAACAAAGATTTTTTTTTTCGCTGAAAGGTTTGATCAAAAGTTATTTAAAACAGCAAAAAAAATTTAAAATATGTTGAATATTCATGTTGAAACAATTCGTTCAAAAGCTGAAAAAAACAAATTATACACTTTTTTTTGCAAAAAAAGGAAAAGAAGAGGTTTTTAAAGGTGAGGTTAGCATGTCTACGAATTATGTTTGATACCACAATAAAATTTGGAATCTCTAATTTTAGACTCCAAAAAAGTGTGCGAAAGTTTGCGCCATTCTTTTTGACGATTTTTTTAAATTTTAACATTTCTTCTATTTTGCTCTTATAACTTTATATCGTCAGAAACTTTTATGTATTTTGAATTATTGATTTCAACTGTTATTCACATCACTTTTAACGCTTCACAATATTAACACCTGCCTATATGTATTTATAAATTGCAAACATTCTTAATTATCCAAAATAGTTTTAAGGGAATGTCCCACACATCCCCATAAAAGATATTTTTATATACCTGCTCTAAAAAACAAAAATTAGTTTACAAAAAATAAATATAGGTACATAAAAAATACATGGGCACCCAGGTATCAGGCTACCATCCAATTAAGGCATAAAAGCATGCGCTTGAAAATACTTATTGCACCCATTTTGTATCAAAACCGTTTTGTAACTTCGAGAGTCAACATGGAACAAGTTTACACAAGATTACAGCTATTCCAACTAGTGAAAAAATCTAACGCTGGAACCATGGACGAGAAATTGGATTTTTTGGTCAGAAAATTGAGCGAAATTTCAAAATGTCAAGGGGATGGAGACATATTAGCACTGAAGCAGTGCTTGAAAAATTTCAAAAATTGTTTCAAAAGATATTGGCTTTCGGCACAACGAAAAGAGGACCGCTTTTTAAGCACAAACGCTAAATGGCTGGAAGGAACTATAACAATACCAGTATTTGGCAGTTCGTCTTCAGGGCGACCACGAAAAGAATTTAATGAAGCTAGTGATAGAACAAAGCGGAGAAAAACAAACACCATCCTCAACTAGGCTGTGTAGACCAATCCGCATCCGTTTTGTGCAGGAAACAACTGACATCACGAAGCAAGAAATAGGACATATAAATAATCAAATTGAATTTTTAAAGAAAAGCGAAGTACCGTGTAGTGGAAAAATTGCACAAATTAAACACACGATGGTAATGACAATGCTCGACGGAAAAGTATGCAATGCTGCAACGGACACAAAATCGACAATGAGGTGTTACAGTTGCGGTCAAACTTCGAAAGATTTTAACACGTTGCAGAAGAATGTTCGTCTGAACTGTGATGCCTTGAGTTTTGGACTATCAACTTTACATGCACGCATACGCTTTTTAGAATCGATACTTCATCTCTCATATAAACTGCCAATTAAAAAGTGGCAAGCAAGGAGCGATGAAGATAAAGCAATTGTTAAAGAGAGGAAGATATTCATCCAAAAAAGACTTAAAGACGAGATAGGAATACTTTTAGATGTTCCAAAACCAGGATACGGTAGCACTAATGATGGCAACACATCAAGAAGATTTTTTTCGGACCCAGCAACTGCATCGAAAATCACTGGAATAAATGAAGAATTAATCAACCGCCTGAAAATAATATTGGAAGCAATAACTAGCGGACACCGAATTAATATTGAGAAATTTGAGGAATATGCACATAAAACTGCCGAAATATGTGTGCAACTTTACAACTGGCACCCCATGAGTCCTACGATGCACAAGATTCTTATTCATGGCGGTAGTGTTATAAAGCAAACCAATTGGACAATTGTCAGAAGAAGCTGCCGAGGCCAGAAATAAGCACTTACGATTATATCGCACGAATTATTCGAGGAAATTCAGCAGAAGCGATACAAATCGAGATGTCTTGAATAGGTTATTTCTGAGCAGTGACCCTTTTATAAGCTGCAGTACGCAAAGAGAACGGAATAATAAAAAAGCTTTTTCATCAGGAACTCACACTTCTTCTTCCTGACACCGATGATGCAGCTAATGAGGATACACATACGACATAATAATTAGTAAGGAATTTTTATTAGTTTAACTTTTCGTTTATAAAGTATTAAATAATATAAAATAAATATTGTTACGTTACTGCCTTTCAATAACGTTTTGGTTTATTTCCTTTATAATAAACCGTTTCGAGTTCTTTTATTGCAATTCAAATAAAACAAATAAACACAACACTTTTGCTACTGTTTACAATTTACACAACTTTATTTAGTACTTAGTTACTTTAACAACCGTAATTTTTAGCTCTTATTTACAACCAACTATAATCTTCTCAGCGTGATACGTTTTTGACAAAGTCAGAACTTAGAATGAATCATGCCATCTCTTGCGATCCTATTTATACTCGGGCAAATGACCATAGAACGTTCGAGTTCTAAAGTCTAGATGGCTCTATAAAGTTCGCCTAGTAACGGCTATTTCGGTTATAAAACTTATTCAGCTATTACTATCTATATGGCTGAATTAATTGAGTTATAAGGCATCATAAACTAAGGCATACTTTTAGGCGTTGCCATAAATTGAAATAACTTAATAACGAACATTCTATTTTACAGTGGGGTTGAAGTACAATTATGCACAACAATTTTAACATTACATCTGTACATTGATTTTTTTTTCACTAGAAGTGTGCATAACTTATACAATAACAATTTTAACTAATAAAATAACTAGCAAATACTTAATAACTAATCAATACAAGATAACACATAAATTAATCTAATTCTTAACCAATAATTAAATAATTCTTAACTAAAGTTACTTTCGTAACAATATAATAAAGCCTTTTTTCATGAAAAAAATACTGTTTTATAAGAACCTTACAATTTTCAAATTTTTTTTTTTTTATTAGACTGTAAATCATATGTATGTATGTACATACAGTCTGTCAAGAATGAGTTTAAACCTTTAAAATCAACATTTGCTAATTGAGTTTTGCGATTTATACCAACTTTTATTCCTTAGGAATGTGGCTTTTAGAAAAATCTTAAAAATTTAAACTTTTTGGTTCTTAAATTTTTTTATTGCATTTTGAAAACAAAAAATTTTACGCATTTTGCATGTAAATTTTTTTTCGCCATTAAATTTTTAATAACTCCAAAATAGTAATAGATATAAAATTAGTTTAAGCAAAATTTTCCGGTGCATCTTCTGATCCTCCTGCTTTTAAAATCGGAGAACACGTTTTCAAGTTATGGCAAAATATATAAGGCAACCCAACGATTTAGGGGGTGAAGTATGCCACGCCTTTAAAAGAAAATCCTTACGTACTAGAGAAAAACGGAAAACAGATTAGAATTAAGGGCATCAAAATCCATATAGTCCACATACTTTTATTTCTAGGGAAGAGAAAAATTTTTTTGTTGCGCAGTGTACTTTTGTTGCGCAGTGTAATTTTTTCAAAATCTGCCACTAGACTTTTTATATCATACTACACCTAAAACTATCAGAAAACTAAAACTTTTAATTCAAAAAACAAGTTTAATAATTTTGGCCAGCTTTTCAGGCCAAATACTCCTCTGTGCGTCATTAACTTTTTTACTGGTTCAAATCCCACAGTGTTTGACCAATACAAGCGAGTATTTGGATATTGTATAACGGACATATATATCAATATAGATAAGAACTTTCTGAGCTCAGATTCGGTCAAATTCAAAGGTTTCGTTACGTTTTTTTTTTGCACAGAATGGAGATTAGATTCTTCTACAATGTTTTGAATAATTTCTGGTGTAAAAAAATATGAGAAAAATGTGTAAGAACTGTTTTTTTGACTCAACTCTATAGGATAAGTACTATCGCCAAGAAACTTAGTATTATCATTATTCAAAACAAAGCCTTTTGTCTTCCAAACAAATCCCTTCATTGAAGCTCGTCGACTCGCCTGACTTGTACTTGGAAATATGTCTTGATTTGTTGCGGCTGGTGGGTCAACTTCCTGAGGTTCGTCAAAAGCCAGTGAGTCATCATCAAAATCGTTTATATCAGTCTCAATATTGGTCACTAAATCTTGAATGCTAGTGTCTCTCGGTTAACAGAAAAAACCTCATCTTCTTCCTCCGACTCATCTAAATCATCCTCCGATATTTCTCCATCACATATTTTATTTAAATATTCTTCAATTCCTTTGGAATCTAAAAACCGCATCTCAAAAATTTAATAACATGTTTTGAAATTTCGTCATACACAACTACTGCACTAAAAGCATAGTGTTGCAGTTTTACAACATTCTAAAATAGGTCAAATTAAATAAAAAAAAACATTATTTTCTCAAAGTTATTTACGAGAATACAAAATTTACTATTAAGATTTTTGTATGACGTGCTAAATTCCCAATTTTCCATATTTGATAAATACACCGAAATTTATTGATGAGGGAAAGCTCTATGCGCATATCACTGGTTGCTTAGGCCAGATCATCAGGAAACCTTTTCCAAAGATTTTAGAAAAGCTAAAAATATTATACAAATAAAACCCTAAAGCGAATAAGAATTTTAAACACTCAAAGTCTTACTTGTAACAATATCAAATATTCCCTCAACAATAAATTTCGGTGTATTTATCAAATATGGAAAATTGGGAATTTAGCACGTCATACAAAAATCTTAATAGTAAATTTTGTATTCCCGTAAATAACTTTGATAATATACATGCATGTGCCCGTGCAGAAAACTGAATTGCCAAATTGGTTTTTTTTGTTGTTTTCTTGCGAAGACAATAGAATGAAGCAATTTGTTTTTTAATTTTGTTTTTTCTTTTTACCCACTTACAAATACAATTCGAGTCGGAAAGAACCCAACCAATTGTAGGGGGATGTAAGAAAAGATAAACTCACTGTTTATTGTTGGTGTTTTGTTTAAGCTTTGATATTGTTACAAGTAAGACTTTGAGTGTTTAAAATTCTTATTCGCTTTAGGGGTTTATTTGTATAATATTTTTAGCTTTTCTAAAATCTTTGGAAAAGGTTTCCTGATGATCTGGCCTAAGCAACCAGTGAAATGCGCATAGAGGCTAGCTTTCCCTCAACAATAAATTTCGGTGTATTTATCAAATATGGAAAATTGGGAATTTAGCACGTCATACAAAAATCTTAAACATTATTTTCGTTTACGACCAAGTAAGTTTCTTTGAAAATATATGTTATTTTATACAAAATCAAGTTTTGTTAACATTTACTTTTGAAAATCACAAAATTATACATACTTCTCACAAAAACAAACACAAATTGCACTTGCTAAAAGAATTTTATAACCGTTACTTTGTCCACGTAAAATTCACAATCAAAAAGATTGCAAAACATAAAAAAGTGTTGCCATAGCATAAACTACACCAAGTACAACTCTTTTACTACACAACAATGTGTAGTGAACGAATCAATACCATTTTGAGGTGAGTTTAATGGTATGTTGCAAAATTACAACAACATGCAGTTAAGGGTTAAGTTTTCATATGTCCAATGAAAATTTTTAACGTAATTAGGAAATACAATGAAGCGATTTTTACGAAAATACTTCATTATAACTATGAAATTCCATTTAGACAATGAAAATTTTAGTTTTCCCAAGGAAATTTTTTTTATGAAAATGATTCATTAAATATATGAAATGTAAAAGAAATAAACAAACTTGGTGTCGAAATGCTTGTAGTTATCCTAAGCAGTTTGGGATTGAAATTCAGCAAAGTCGGTTCACCTAAACTAAATTGATAATTTTGTTACAAAAACTTACATAAATGGTGGAACAATGCACGGAATGATATAAAATTTTGCAAAAAGTCGTCCTATTCGACTGGAAATCACGCTTCAAAATTTCGGGAAGATAAGTCCATAATTAACCCTAGGCCCCATATAAACTCTACTCCCGAAAATAAGTTATGCTATCATAACAAAATTTGGTACATTACGGTTTTTTAAGTCATGAAATACGACTATTAAATTTCGTGAGGATCGGTCCATAATTTACCATAGGCTCCATATAAACCCTACTCCCGGAAAACAGTTTAGTACGCCTTTAACCGTAATTACCAATGCTATCAAAATAGAAATTGGTGCGTCACAGTTTTATAGGACTAGCAATTACAATGTGAAATTTCGTGAAGATCGGTTCATAATTTACTATAGGCCCCATATAAAGCCCACTCGGGTAAAATAATTAAATACGCCTAAAACCGTAGCAGATATAAATATTTCGGTAAACTTTCTTCCAACTTAGCTTCATATGGCCAGAAAAAATGTTATGCAATTTTGTGATATACGGTACACAATAAACCGTTGATCCATTTTAAGAAGCATTCTGAAACTCACTACAAACGCTAAAACTAATTTCACCGCTGTATTGAAATTTATGTTTTTTTAATACCAAAAATCACTCTGCAGAGTTTTGGGATGATTGGTTCATAGCTTACCATGGCTCCGATATAAATTGCCCTCCTGAAAATCATTTAAGTTCGGCTTAAACTGTTACGAATCATGACATTTAACTCAAGCTCAAGTCGCCGCAACTCCTATATAGTTCATTATAAAGGAGCCCCAATCTTTGGGAGTGTTTCCCAATGGGCCAGTGGCCAGTTATAGCCCCAATTAGGTTTCCTAAGTGACGTCTGGATAGCCTTAATGCACGCCGTATCCTTTTTTCATTTATGATGGACCAGATTTTTTTGGTTTCTCCACATTCAGTTTCAGCAAACCACCTCTGATTGGCAATGAGATGAAATTTGTGTTCATTAAGTTGCTGACTACTTGGTAGCGAAACACCTACATCATGAGTCGAACCGCTACGACTCAAGGTGTGTAGATGACCATTATGTCGGCCTGAAGGACACTCTAGTGATCCGGCTCGGAGTAAATGACAAAACTGACACCATGCAGTGTTTTGGACCCGTCAGTGAATAAAACGGTATTCATTAAATCGGGGTTTTGATATAATCAGCTAATCGTTCGATTAATTAACCGAAGTTTTGGTTTTATCGGTTAATTATAGGTTAACTAAGTTATTGATCGGTTAACCGATTAATAAAATTTTTGTTATAAATTAAGTAATTTCAATACTGAAAAATTTAAAAATTATTTTTATTTGGCGGTTTTTAGTACTAAAACAAAAACATAACATAACAACCCTACAAGAAATGAATGAGCGAGAAGTCACATCTTTCATTTTGGTGTTAAGAAAATGATAGAAAGAAATGACCTAATGTGACCGAAAACTTTATTAATTTTCTTAACACCAAAATGAAAAATGTGACTACTCGCTCATTCATTTATTGTAGGGAAACAAAACAATTCTTGAACTAAAACGAAAAAACAAAAAAATAATTCATAAATATGTAATACATATTTTTAATTAATTCATATGTGGCAGTTTCGGTTAAAAAGGACCTATGGGCAAAATATGAGTTTTGGAGATAAACGATTTTGAAGTTAACAAATTCATTTTTTTTCTTATCAAAGGTGTATTTCAAAGCTTACTTGTGACAAAAGTAATGCAGTTTGCTGCATTAGCAAGAGCGTATTGTGTTTTCTAAGAATAGGTTCCTTTTAACTGAAACTGACACATATAATGTATTTATTAAACAATAAACTGTGTGATTATTTTATTAATAATTTCAATTGATAAGATCTCCTTATAAAATAATCTAAGCATATAAACTTGAGTCCTTTTTCAGTTTTTTAAAATTTTTAATACTTGAAATTGTTTCGGAAAATTCTGTGAACAGATTGTTTGTGTAACATTCACGAGTTTCTTCTGTTGTCAGGTCATCATCTGACTCATCCTGGCAAAGCTCAGCACCGCACATTCTTCAAAAAAGTTTATTTCCATACTCCCTAACTTGGTGGCCACACGATCAAGTTTTGCCTTTCAATTCCTTTCAATTTGCAATACACTCTCAGTTTTTTACTAACACACTCACACTTTTTAAATTGACCACGAGATGGCTTTCAATTTCACCTTTCCATTTGTTTGGCAATTTACTTTCAATTTAACAGCTGAGTACAAGTTTGTCTCTGTTGTTGTTGACATCTTGGAAGTAAATTGCTTACAAATTGAGTGCAGCCTAAGTCACAGCTTTCAATTAATGTTAATTTTGACAAGCAGTATATGTAACCCTGCGGCCTCACGTTCAAGTTGTTCTTGATAGTCTTTTACATATACTGTTTGTCAAAATTTACATTAATTGAAAGCTATGACAAATTTTGTAAGAACAAACAGCGGCAAATAAAAAGCTTAAAAATAAAAATTATTGAATAAAATTGAAAAAATTAACAAAATTAAATAAGTTTTTAATGATGAAAAAACTTGTTTATGTAAAAATTTTTCCTGTGTTCTCTTTTTATTGAAGAGTTGCGCGGTAAATAGGATTCAACATGTTACAAAATACATTTTTCTTAAGTAAATGGGTAATTTCTATGAGCCTATGCTACGAATTATGAATTGCAAGCATGGCGTATCTATATAAATAGATAAATTTTTGAGAGTGTACCAGTTTAGGGTCAGTGGACAATCAGAGACCCGCCAAAATAAAATTATAAAATGAATTTAAGATTTATATAAAACATATTAGTGCCAAATAATATACCGACATAGACATCTTTATGAGATTTTTTTCGTCTTAAAGTGATTGTAGCAAGTGACCTAGAACCAATTCTCGGCCTACCAATACAAACTTTTGACACGACATACAAGCTATTATAGAAATTATTGCCAAAACCGACATTTATAAAATTATTATGACATTAAAAGCTATTTACAGAAGTGGTATTTGTATAAGAGCTATGGTAAAATATGGATCGATTACAATAACATTTGGGAAGGTGATAATAGATTGTATATGGACAAATAAGTTTTTATGGGGGCTATGTGAAATTATCGACCGATTCTTTCCATCTCTTATGACAATAAAAACGTAAACAGCATTTCATTACTATCAGTAGTGCGATTCTGTAATTAATTTTAACAATAGTTGTCATTGTTAAAAAAATTAACAAGCAAATTAACGATTTTGTTATTCTGTAACATTTTAAACACCACTTGTTATCGTTAAGTCAGCTGCTTGTGTTAGGTAAACGACAACTTTTTTAGTGTTGTTTATTTATTGTTAAATGTGGAAAAAATAAAAAATATTTAGTTAAAAGAAATAATATAACTTGAAAATGTCAATTAAATAATTTAATTTAATTTAATAGTAAAATGTTTGGCTTATCTTCTTAAAAAAAACAAAAAACTAAAAAAAATTCTGTTTAGTTTTAATAATTTTATTTGTTTTTTTTTATTCCTCTTTGTGTTTTTCGTTATTTTGCCCTTTTTTTGACAGTGATGCCACTTGACGTTAATTTGTATCTATGTTTTTAACAACAATTTACAGAATCACATAATCGTTAGTGCAAACAACAAAACATGTTGACAATTATAACAACTGTTGTTATTGTTAAAAGTTGCAGAATCCCACCACAGGTGTTTTTTGGAATCCGCATAATTCAGAAATTGGTGTTCTGAAATCCGCAGGTTTTTGCGTACTCGAAGTTCTTGTGCAGAAAAAAAATTTATGATGTTTTCTTTGATAGTACCCTGTAAAATAGGTGACTACGGTTTATATATGGGGCTATCTTAATAATGGCGACGATTGCCGAAAAGCGCAACAAAGATATGCGAAGATTGCAAAAAATAGTGATCATTTTTAATATTTCGAATAAGACATAAAATTTATTAAAAGTCCCTAACACTATAAGGAATGGCAAAAATTCTGTAAAAATTGCTAAATCAGTGGAAATTTGCAAAAATTCGCTATATTCGCAAAATTATGTTTTTGCTTAAAATGTTCTTACAAATAAGAATAAAAGTCGATTTGTTTAACTTTCACCAACCACTTACTACTCTAATTAAAAACGAATAAAAACATGCTGAAAAAAATGCTGAATTCATCCACTTTCGAGTGAATTCGGATTCTAGAACACACCCGACTATCTAAAAAAATGCGACATGTGGCAAGTTCACTCAAGTTCTTTTAAACAGTTTAGATCGAAATTCAGCACTTTTGGTTCAGTATGAAAAGCGTTATGGACCAAAATGTGAAACGACCTCCCGAAAAAATCGATATTTCTGTATCAAAAACTAACGTAAATTAGTGGCGGAATGCACCTTTTATCGTTAAATTTTGCACAAACTCAATTTATATGCCTAGAAATCATATTACTAAATTTCGTAAAGATCTGTCAATAATTTACAATAGATACACTGTCTAAAAACACTTTATTGCTTGCGTCTGAAACCGTTACGAATAATGCTTTAGTTTCATAGTTTAGTTTAATTTAGTTGTATAATGGCCGTTTTCTCATTATACGATTATCTCTTTTCCCAACGAAAAACTGCACATTAAAGAAATTTGGTTTTCTCAATGTCTAATTTGCTTCTATTCTGTCACAAAGCTAACCAGCACTCATCTGCCAATTAGTTATTTTCCTTTTATTTGCCGTACAGATAAATTTAATCAGCTGACTCCTAGCTTTAACATGTATTTTGAGAGGTGCTGCCAGCTGAAAACAATGTTTTATGTCGGTATATTGATAAACCCAAAATCGTTAACGGACAGTTTATCGATACCTTGAGAAAATGGCCATAAGACTGCAAATTACTTTGGCAAACTGCCTTCATCCTTTTATTTGTTGTCTTAATCCTCATTTACTTTTAAAACTGCTGCTCTCGCTCTTCTGTACGATAAAACCATAAAAGTTTCAATATTTTTCATCAAAATGTTAATTTTTGGTTTTAGTAAAAAGTAAAAAGTAATTTAATTTATTTAATTTTTATTTTTGACAATTTGTTCAAATATTTATTTTAAGGCAAATATTTTTATATGTGAACACAGGGCAAACATGTTTTCCCATTTTTTATTTGCAGCTATTTAATATCTGTTTGAACAAACAAAGATGGGCAAATAAATGTGCGTTGTGTGACCAGCAAATAAAATTTTTATTTTTTTTAACAAATTTTTTAAAAATGCCGGCAAACAAAATTTGACAATTGTTTGCCATATGTGACCGTTTATTGCTAGAAGGAAATATTTTGTACAAAAAAATATTTTCTAAGCACTTACCTTTTGTATATGAGACGAAACAAATAATTAATAAAACAAATTTTGTTAGATCGGTTAATCGGTAAATCGACTGAAAAAAACCGGCGTAGAGTCTGAACACAATGTAACTATAATTTATTGCGGTGTGGTTTTTCATACAATTTTGAAGTAAAAAACCGCAGTGCGGAACGGCAAAAAATAAAAATCTATTTTATTTTCATTGCGGACTTTCTTTTTCTCTCAACAAAGCGAATTTGATTCGCCTTGTCTCTCAATTTTTAATACTCGTTCTCATTCTGATGCTGCCATAGTTTTTGAATAATTGGCTATGTTCACAACATTATTGCAAACAAACCACATGATAAAAATGTGGGCACAAATAAATTAATAAAAATTAAAAAAAAATGACAACTATTTCCGTCGCCGTCCTCCGTTGTATTATGTTTATTTTTCTCTCCCGCAACGAGAAATCGCACCGCACCGCAAACATTGTGTTTAGACTCTTAATCGTTAATCGCCAATTTAAAATTAACCGATCAGTTAATCGGGTAGTAGTTAATCGGTTAACCGATTGACGGTTACAACCAGTCATGAAACAAAGAACACAAGATAGTACATTTAAATTTAAAGAACATTATTTTTCTGCGCATGTACGTACTAAGTAGAACGACAAACACGTGTATGTGGCACTGTTGAGATCTGGTAATTCTTAAATTGTGCGTCTTAATGGCAAATTTGTACCAAATTGGCGTAAATTGTACCAAAATTTCGCTATAAAATAAAAGAGCATACATAGTAAGAATTCATAGCACTTGTTTATTCATTAATAACATAAACGAAACAATTAAATAAAGTGAAGTCCGTCAAGCCGTCTAAATATGTATCAACGTAATTAGATAGTTTATGGGCACACACACTGTTCCGGAAAGAAGTTTGTATGTGAAATTATGGACCGGTTCTTACTATTTTCAGTAGGTTTTGTCCTTATAAATTGAAACCGATGTACAAAATTTCACCGATTTACCTTAAAGATTGCGACCTGTACTTGGCGCACAAGGTTACATGGACAGACAAACAGCTGGATGGGCGCTTTGGAGTAACTTGATCTCCGTCTTTCCACAGGGATACGAGTACACATACTTATGTATGTATTTATTTAATATATAAGCATAACATAATGAAAATAAATTAACAATCATTAAACTTTTAGTAGTTCTGGCACAGAGCACACAGAGGCGTCACGAGACAGAAAATATTGTGTTTTTTCTGTCTTTTTCTTCGAAAGTTGCCCTTTTTGCGTTTTTTGTTTTGATTATGGAATTTGTGTTGATAGTAGCGGCCTGTTTTTACACATTGTCACTTCACTAACAAAAAACGTTTTCTTTCTCTTTCTTCGAAAGCTGCCCTTGCAAATGATTTATGCATTTTTCATACGTCACTTTTTTCATTTCTGTATGCTTTGTGGTTCTGGTTAGGATTATTGAAGAGAAAAGTGAGTTAATCCACCTCAAAGAAATGATAAAACTTCGTGGGTCTCTTTTATAAATTGTACCAAAAAATAATGAATTGTACCAGTGTACCAATAAAGTTTCGATTGTACCAATTTTGGTACAATTGTACCACAAATCTCATCAGTGGTATGTGGTATGATGAATGTTTGTTTACATTTAACTCTCTTTACTACAGTGACGTAAAAATGACGTCAAAATGAGAGTAAAAAGTTAACGGGCCTGAGCAATGCGCCATCTTGTTTTATTTGTTTCATGCAACCAGTGTACATTCCTCGGGTTATTATTTACTTATTGAATCTTCATATATTAAATATGAACTAACAATAATTAATCAAATCTTAACCTACGTTATTTTATGTTCTATCAGTGCCAGACAAAAATTTTCTTTATCACGGGTTCTGTTCACTTATATAGGTGTTTATCGCGCATCTAATTGGATAAGTGCTGCAGTGTCTCTTCTTCTTAAGCGAGTGTGGCCGCTATCATTTAAAATATTTCGTGCTAGTGGGTTCGGGTGCAATTCGAGCCTTTTTAAGTATTTTACTGCATATTTCGTAATCATAGATTTAACTAATGGAACATTGAGATCCTTGTGAATATTTGAGTTTTTAACATACCAAGGGGCAGCTGTGATTATTCGAAGTAGTTTATTTTGGCGCCTTTGAATTATTCCAAATTAGAGAGGCCGAGGCAGTGCTCCATAACTGGATACCATAGCACCAGATTGGCTTTAAGATGGAGTTGTAAAGAAGAAGTTTGCAGTCGAGACTAAGGACAAAGTTTCTTCCAATAAGCCAATGAATTTGGATGGCTTTTAGTTTCATTTGAGTTAATTTTGCCTCTATATAACTTTTCTAGTTAAACGGCGATCTAGATGAATACCGAGATATTTTACATTCGAATTCTGAGGTATTATTTGATTATTGATTTTAATAGGGGGCATGATTCCCGACTCAAGGTGAATGTTATATGTACGCATTTTTGCTCATTGCTTTAACCACAGTTCGAGTTGAAATATATGATCCTGTAGGTATCGAGATGCTTCTTGACTGTTTTCGTGCACTGTATCATCAGCAAATGTTGAAGTTTGGGTGTAGTTGTTTGTTGGCACATCCGAGGTATATATTAAGTATAAAAGTGGGCCCAGGATGCTTCCCTGAGGGACTCCAGCGTCAATTAGCTGAGGAGAGCTTAAATAATCACCTTCTTTAATAATTAACTTGTGTGTGTTTACTGGTAAGTTTAGCTTAAATTTATGTAATAAGCCTTCATGCCAGATTTTATCAAAAGCTTGAGAAACATCGATGAAGAGAGCGGAACAATATTTTCTTTCTTCAAAGGCTTTTCCTATTGCGTTTACTATACGATGGGTGTGCTCAATTGTGCTGTGTTCTCTTCTAAAGCCGAATTGGTGGTTAGGAATACATCTATTTTCATTTAAAATTGGGGTTAATTTTGACGCTAACAGCTTCTCAAACAGCTTTGATATATTAGAAAGTGAGCATATAGGCCTATATAACTTAACTTTTGTGTGATCCTTTCCTGGTTTAGGTATCATGGTGACTAAGGAAACCTTCCACTTTTGAGATTAGTATTCAAGGCGTAAAATGGCATTAAAAATTAAAAGAATAATTTTCTTTGCTATGCTGGGTAGCTCCAAAAGCATTTTGATGCTGATCTTATCAAAACCAGAAGCCTTCTTGGGGCTTTAATCACAAACAGCCTTTTCGATTTCTCTTATCTCAAATCTTAGGGGAACAGCTGCTCTAGCAGCAACAGGTGGTAACTCGACCACAATATCGTAAGATATATTTGGGGTAAATACGTTTTTTAAATGATTTACAAATAGATTTCCTTTTTCAACATCATTTCTTGCCCAACTTCCATTAAATTTTCTTAAGGGTGGCTTAGAGACAACTGGCCTTTTGAGATTTCTAGCTGCACGCCATAATGAGTAGTCTGATTGTGGGGTTGCATCAAGTTCCTTACGATATTTTTCCAGAGAAGCCGTTTTCTGAGTATGCAATAACTTTATAAGCCTTTTTGTACACTTTTTTAGTAAGTTTGTAAGTTGAGGGGATCTGCGCAATTGCCACTCTCTTCGAGCCCACCTTTTTACAGATAAGAGATGCAGGACATCTGTGGAATATATTTTAATAGTTATTGTTTTTTTGGGGGCAATATTGGAATGTTGAACAGCTAGTTTACTCCGGTGTGCTGAGCGGGATATTTTCTGTGCAATGGGTACTAAGATATTTTTTATATGTTAACCAATTAATTTGCGTAGCTGTCGTCGCTAAGTAACCAGTACAATTCCATTGGGGTTCATTATACTAACAAGGTGTGTGGTCGGAAGATAAATCAAGGAAAGCTTCAACATGAATCGTTTCTATGGGGATGTTTTTAGCCACGCCGAAATCGATAACATCTGGAATTTTTTGATGTTGGTTGTCCGCTCGCTACCACATTTAAATCCATTTTAGAAATTGTGTTAAATAATTTTTTTTTTTTTTTAGGCGTTTATTTAACAGATTTATGTACAGTAGTTTTAACTTAACTGCCACTCTTTTAGCTGCCAATTTGAGATACCTGCCAAAAACCACAAAATTTCAATAATTTCTTCAATTTCGTATGAAATGTACTTGTTTTAGTGCCAATTTCATACGTGCCAATTTTAGTTAGCTGCCACAAATATTTGAAATTATTATCCCATATTCAATGATAATTTTTCATTTAACTGCCACAAATTTTAACTTTAATAACTTCCTGAAAGAGACCTTATAAGACAAGATACAGAAATTCTAGAACTGATACCAAATTATTCAGACTATATTAACTGTGACGCCGATGTTGATTGTTACGGAGAGTTATCGGATAACGAAATTCTCGTGTCTATTAAAGAAGATGAAGGAGACAATGAAGAAAATAACGTCTCATTCAAAATTCCATCGACTAAGAAGGCATTAGAAGCTTTGAATGTCCTCCACCACGAGATTGATATAATTCCAGAAACTATTGAGGATCATATCCTAAAAGGGTCTTTAAAAGCTTTTAAGCTAACTACAATTACTGAATATTTTTCTTAAATGTTATGTACTTTTATATTACCTTTTACTTATTTGCAAAGACTGAAATAATTTGTTCCTTTTAATTTATATTATTTTTCCTGAAGTAAATTTATGTTGTTTTATTAATAACTAATAAATGAAAATAAAATTTTTATTTTTTCCAGTTTTGGTTGTAAAAATAGGGAATTGTGTGAATCGCACTTATGGGCCACTTCTGTGGCTGATAAACAAATCAGATAACTTATGTGCCATTTTGACTTACCTGCCACAAAATGCGTGCAAAACACGATGTGGCAGTTAAGTCAAAAGTACTGTTTTCTTAAACTTAAATAAACAAACAGTAATTATATCTTAAATTTTCTCCTTTATACACTGTCCCATAATCGAGCTCTCTAGTATACTAAATATTACAATATTTGTATTTTTGACATAAATTTTAATTTTTTTATACAATATTTACATTTGTATATACATATTACTTATTGAATGTAAAGAAAAAATAAGCAAAAAACCTTACTTAAATAAATAAGGGTTAAGGAAGTGGAACTTACTTTGTAAGCCACCAAAATTTATTAATATTTAGGGAAACAAAACAATTCTTGAACTAAAACGAAAAAACAAAAAAATAATTCATAAATATGTAATACATTAGACCGGGTCGACCTCCATACAAAAAAAAAAAAAGTTGTGCCAGTCACCCCCTAGAATGAAAGATATGTCAATGAAGTTTCTAAAACAGGAAAAATTTTTTTTTTGCCACGCCCCAAAATACAGCACTTTTGGTTTTTTATATGTAGCGCTGCCATTTAAAGTCCGATCTCATCATATCGCATATCGTTGTTCATGGCTTGATAGTGGCTTCATTTTTGTCTTTGGTGACTTTTCAATCCGTCCTGAAATTCTGGGCGCCACTTATGCCATCTCGGATCCTTCCCCTAAATGTCCAATTTTTTTGACGGTCCAAGAAAGTCCTTATAAAACTACGTATGTTGAGATTTTAATATGCTCACTTTTATGACACGCCTCCAAATAAAGCCCCTTTTTCTGTTTCACATACATACTATATTAAAACAAGTAGAAGTCAATACAAACCAAAAAAATTTTCCTCAGTCACGCCCTAGAATAAAAGGTATATTTATACAGTTTTTAGAACTTTAAAAAAATTTGCCACGCCCTAAATAACAGCCCTTTTTGTTTTAGATATATAGAAAAAAAAAAAATTCTGTAAAAGCCTCCATTTTTTTTTTAATGGCTCCCTAAGCCATTATCAATCTCGTACAAAACTCTGTAAGTTACGCGCAATTTTTGTTTAATTATTCAATAATCCTGAAAACCACTCTCTATGGCTTGTCATTTGAATTTTTAAAAACTGTTTCGTAGCCTTTGGTCTTTTTTTAACTAAGCGGTGTTTTCAAGTGGACTACTCATATTTTAATGAAAGTGAGACGGATGAATTTATTGACAAGCTTTCTCGATCTGAACTACTAGCGTTTTTTTTTTGCCAGTTTTCATATTTTGTGCAATTTTTCGTGCCATTTTTTTTTTGCTGGACTGTGAAACTCAAATTAAAAATTTAAATTAAGACATTTGTAAAAGCAAACATAATGTCATATATGAGACCATGATACAGAGTTAAAACAAGAACTAAAAAATATAAAGAAACTGCAGAATTCTAAAAATGAAAAAAAAAAATAATTTAAATGCATAAAAATGAATGCCTCAAAACATGTATGCGAAAAATTATAAATTGGGCAGTCGGTGTATATAAACCTTAGCTAGACTCAAGGTGACTCAAAGTTTTAGAGGGACCTTCTTAGCACGTGAAAAAATTAGACATAAGAGGGAAGGATCCGAGATATCATAATTGCCATCTAGAGTTTTAAGTTAGTTTAAAAAAGCATTAAATACGAAAATAAAGGCACATTCTAGCCATTAACAATGATATACGATACGATGAGATTGGACTTTAATTGACGATGCTGTATATATAAAACAAAAAGGGCAGTAATTTAGGTCATGGCAAAAACAATTTTTTTAAAGTTCTTAAAACTTAATAAATATACCTTTTATTCTAGGGCGTGACTGATGAACATTTTTTTGGTTTGTATTGGCTTCTACTTGGTTTAATGTAGTATGTGTGTGAAAAAGAAAAAAGGGCCTTAATTTGGAGGTGTGTCATAAAGTGAGCATATTAAAATCGATACATACGTAATTTTATAAGGACTTTCTTGGACCGTCAAAAAAATTGGACATTTGGGGAAAGGATCCGAGGTGGCATAAGTGGTGTCCAGAATTTCAGGTCGGATTGAAAAGTCACCAAAGACAAAAATGAAGCAACTTTCAAGCCATGAACAACGATATGCGATATGATGAGATAGGACTTTAAATGGCAGCGCTACATATAAAAAACCAAAAGTGCTGTATTTTGGGGCGTGGCAAAAAAAATTTTTTCCTGTTTTAGAAACTTCATTGACATATCTTTCATTCTAGGGGGTGACTGGCACAACTTTTTTTTTCGACCCACCCTAGTAATACATATTTTTAATTAATTCATATGTGGCAGTTTCGGTTAAAAAGGACCTATGGGCAAAAAATGAGTTTTGGAGATAAACGATTTTGAAGTTAACAAATTCATTTTTTTTCTTATCAAAGGTGTATTTCAAAGCTTACTTGTGACAAAAGTAATGCAGTTTGCTGCATTGGCAAGAGCGTATTGTGTTTTCTAAGAATAGGTTCCTTTTAACTGAAACTGACACATATAATGTATTTATTAAACAATAAACTGTGTGATTATTTTATTAATAATTTCAATTGATAAGATCTCCTTATAAAATAATCTAAGCATATAAACTTGAGTCCTTTTTCAGTTTTTTAAAATTTTTAATACTTGAAATTATTTCGGAAAATTCTGTGAACAGATTGTTTGTGTAACATTCACGAGTTTCTTCTGTTGTCAGGTCATCATCTGACTCATCCTGGCAAAGCTCAGCACCGCACATTCTTCAAAAAAGTTTATTTCCATACTCCTTAACTTGGTGGCCACACGATCAAGTTTTGCCTTTCAATTCCTTTCAATTTGCAATACACTCTCAGTTTTTTACTAACACACTCACACTTTTTAAATTGACCACGAGATGGCTTTCAATTTCACCTTTCCATTTGTTTGGCAATTTACTTTCAATTTAACAGCTGAGTACAAGTTTGTCTCTGTTGTTGTTGACATCTTGGAAGTAAATTGCTTACAAATTGAGTGCAGCCTAAGTCACAGCTTTCAATTAATGTTAATTTTGACAAGCAGTATATGTAACCCTGCGGCCTCACGTTCAAGTTGTTCTTGATAGTCTTTTACATATACTGTTTGTCAAAATTTACATTAATTGAAAGCTATGACAAATTTTGTAAGAACAAACAGCGGCAAATAAAAAGCTTAAAAATAAAAATTATTGAATAAAATTGAAAAAATTAACGAAATTAAATAAGTTTTTAATGACGAAAAAACTTGTTTATGTAAAAATTGTTCCTGTGTTCTCTTTTTATTGAAGAGTTGCGCGGTAAATAGGATTCAACATGTTACAAAATACATTTTTCTTAAGTAAATGGGTAATTTCTATGAGCCTATGCTACGAATTATGAATTGCAAGCATGGCGTATCTATATAAATAGATAAATTTTTGAGAGTGTACCAGTTTAGGGTCAGTGGACAATCAGAGACCCGCCAAAATAAAATTATAAAATGAATTTAAGATTTATATAAAACATATTAGTGCCAAATAATATACCGACATAGACATCTTTATGAGATTTTTTTCGTCTTAAAGTGATTGTAGCAAGTGACCTAGAACCAATTCTCGGCCTACCAATACAAACTTTTGACACGACATACAAGCTATTATAGAAATTATTGCCAAAACCGACATTTATAAAATTATTATGACATTAAAAGCTATTTACAGAAGTGGTATTTGTATAAGAGCTATGGTAAAATATGGATCGATTACAATAACATTTGGGAAGGTGATAATAGATTGTATATGGACAAATAAGTTTTTATGGGGGCTATGTGAAATTATCGACCGATTCTTTCCATCTCTTATGACAATAAAAACGTAAACAGCATTTCATTACTATCAGTAGTGCGATTCTGTAATTAATTTTAACAATAGTTGTCATTGTTAAAAAAATTAACAAGCAAATTAACGATTTTGTTATTCTGTAACATTTTAAACACCACTTGTTATCGTTAAGTCAGCTTGTTGTGTTAGGTAAACGACAACTTTTTTAGTGTTGTTTATTTATTGTTAAATGTGGAAAAAATAAAAAATATTTAGTTAAAAGAAATAATATAACTTGAAAATGTCAATTAAATAATTTAATTTAATTTAATAGTAAAATGTTTGGCTTATCTTCTTAAAAAAACAAAAAAACTAAAAAAAAATCTGTTTAGTTTTAATAATTTTATTTGTTTTTTTTTTATTCCTCTTTGTGTTTTTCGTTATTTTGCCCTTTTTTTGACAGTGATGCCACTTGACGTTAATTTGTATCTATGTTTTTAACGACAATTTACAGAATCACATAATCGTTAGTGCAAACAACAAAACATGTTGACAATTATAACAACTGTTGTTATTGTTAAAAGTTGCAGAATCCCACCACAGGTGTTTTTTGGAATCCGCATAATTCAGAAATTGGTGTTCTGAAATCCGCAGGTTTTTGCGTACTCGAAGTTCTTGTGCAGAAAAAAAATTTATGATGTTTTCTTTGATAGTGCCCTGTAAAATAGGTGACTACGGTTTATATATGGGGCTATCTTAATAATGGCGACGATTGCCGAAAAGCGCAACAAAGATATGCGAAGATTGCAAAAAAATAGTGATCATTTTTAATATTTCGAACAAGACATAAAATTTATTAAAAGTCCCTAACAGTATAAGGAATGGCAAAAATTCTGTAAAAATTGCTAAATCAGTGGAAATTTGCAAAAATTCGCTATATTCGCAAAATTATGTTTTTGCTTAAAATGTTCTTACAAATAAGAATAAAAGTCGATTTGTTTAACTTTCACCAACCACTTACTACTCTAATTAAAAACGAATAAAAACATGCTGAAAAAAATGCTGAATTCATCCACTTTCGAGTGAATTCGGATTCTAGAACACACCCGACTATCTAAAAAAATGCGACATGTGGCAAGTTCACTCAAGTTCTTTTAAACAGTTTAGATCGAAATTCAGCACTTTTGGTTCAGTATGAAAAGCGTTATGGACCAAAATGTGAAACGACCTCCCGAAAAAATCGATATTTCTGTATCAAAAACTAACGTAAATTAGTGGCGGAATGCACCTTTTATCGTTAAATTTTGCACAAACTCAATTTATATGCCTAGAAATCATATTACTAAATTTCGTAAAGATCTGTCAATAATTTACAATAGATACACTGTCTAAAAACACTTTATTGCTTGCGTCTGAAACCGTTACGAATAATGCTTTAGTTTCATAGTTTAGTTTAATTTAGTTGTATAATGGCCGTTTTCTCATTATACGATTATCTCTTTTCCCAACGAAAAACTGCACATTAAAGAAATTTGGTTTTCTCAATGTCTAATTTGCTTCTATTCTGTCACAAAGCTAACCAGCACTCATCTGCCAATTAGTTATTTTCCTTTTATTTGCCGTACAGATAAATTTAATCAGCTGACTCCTAGCTTTAACATGTATTTTGAGAGGTGCTGCCAGCTGAAAACAATGTTTTATGTCGGTATATTGATAAACCCAAAATCGTTAACGGACAGTTTATCGATACCTTGAGAAAATGGCCATAAGACTGCAAATTACTTTGGCAAACTGCCTTCATCCTTTTATTTGTTGTCTTAATCCTCATTTACTTTTAAAACTGCTGCTCTCGCTCTTCTGTACGATAAAACCATAAAAGTTTCAATATTTTTCATCAAAATGTTAATTTTTGGTTTTAGTAAAAAGTAAAAAGTAAAAAGTAATTTAATTTATTTAATTTTTATTTTTGACAATTTGTTCAAATATTTATTTTAAGGCAAATATTTTTATATGTGAACACAGGGCAAACATGTTTTCCCATTTTTTATTTGCAGCTATTTAATATCTGTTTGAACAAACAAAGATGGGCAAATAAATGTGCGTTGTGTGACCAGCAAATAAAATTTTTATTTTTTTTAACAAATTTTTTAAAAATGCCGGCAAACAAAATTTGACAATTGTTTGCCATATGTGACCGTTTATTGCTAGAAGGAAATATTTTGTACAAAAAAATATTTTCTAAGCACTTACCTTTTGTATATGAGACGAAACAAATAATTAATAAAACAAATTTTGTTAGATCGGTTAATCGGTAAATCGACTGAAAAAAACCGGCTTAGAGTCTGAACACAATGTAACTATAATTTATTGCGGTGTGGTTTTTCATACAATTTTGAAGTAAAAAACCGCAGTGCGGAACGGCATAAAATAAAAATCTATTTTATTTTCATTGCGGACTTTCTTTTTCTCTCAACAAAGCGAATTTGATTCGCCTTGTCTCTCAATTTTTAATACTCGTTCTCATTCTGATGCTGCCATAGTTTTTGAATAATTGGCTATGTTCACAACATTATTGCAAACAAACCACATGATAAAAATGTGTGCACAAATAAATTAATAAAAATTAAAAAAAAATGACAACTATTTCCGTCGCCGTCCTCCGTTGTATTATGTTTATTTTTCTCTCCCGCAACGAGAAATCGCACCGCACCGCAAACATTGTGTTTAGACTCTTAATCGTTAATCGCCAATTTAAAATTAACCGATCAGTTAATCGGGTAGTAGTTAATCGGTTAACCGATTGACGGTTACAACCGGTCATGAAACAAAGAACACAAGATAGTACATTTAAATTTAAAGAACATTATTTTTCTGCGCATGTACGTACTAAGTAGAACGACAAACACGTGTATGTGGCACTGTTGAGATCTGGTAATTCTTAAATTGTGCGTCTTAATGGCAAATTTGTACCAAATTGGTGTAAATTGTACCAAAATTTCGCTATAAAATAAAAGAGCATACATAGTAAGAATTCATAGCACTTGTTTATTCATTAATAACATAAACGAAACAATTAAATAAAGTGAAGTCCGTCAAGCCGTCTAAATATGTATCAACGTAATTAGATAGTTTATGGGCACACACACTGTTCCGGAAAGAAGTTTGTATGTGAAATTATGGACCGGTTCTTACTATTTTCAGTAGGTTTTGTCCTTATAAATTGAAACCGATGTACAAAATTTCACCGATTTACCTTAAAGATTGCGACCTGTACTTGGCGCACAAGGTTACATGGACAGACAAACAGCTGGATGGGCGCTTTGGAGTAACTTGATCTCCGTCTTTCCACAGGGATACGAGTACACATACTTATGTATGTATTTACTTAATATATAAGCATAACATAATGAAAATAAATTAACAATCATTAAACTTTTAGTAGTTCTGGCACAGAGCACACAGAGGCGTCACGAGATAGAAAATATTGTGTTTTTTCTGTCTTTTTCTTCGAAAGTTGCCATTTTTGCGTTTTTTGTTTTGATTATGGAATTTGTGTTGATAGTAGCGGCCTGTTTTTACACATTGTCACTTCACTAACAAAAAACGTTTTCTTTCTCTTTCTTCGAAAGCTGCCCTCGCAAATGATTTATGCATTTTTCATACGTCACTTTTTTCATTTCTGTATGCTTTGTGGTTCTGGTTAGGATTATTGAAGAGAAAAGTAAGTTAATCCACCTCAAAGAAATGATAAAACTTCGTGGGTCTCTTTTATAAATTGTACCAAAAAATAATGAATTGTACCAGTGTACCAATAAAGTTTCGATTGTACCAATTTTGGTACAATTGTACCACAAATCTCATCAGTGGTATGTGGTATGATGAATGTTTGTTTACATTTAACTCTCTTTACTACAGTGACGTAAAAATGACGTCAAAATGAGAGTAAAAAGTTAACGGGCCTGAGCAATGCGCCATCTTGTTTTATTTGTTTCATGCAACCAGTGTACATTCCTCGGGTTATTATTTACTTATTGAATCTTCATATATTAAATATGAACTAACAATAATTAATCAAATCTTAACCTACGTTATTTTATGTTCTATCAGTGCCAGACAAAAATTTTCTTTATCACGGGTTCTGTTCACTTATATAGGTGTTTATCGCGCATCTAATTGGATAAGTGCTGCAGTGTCTCTTCTTCTTAAGCGAGTGTGGCCGCTATCATTTAAAATATTTCGTGCTAGTGGGTTCGGGTGCAATTCGAGCCTTTTTAAGTATTTTACTGCATATTTCGTAATCATAGATTTAACTAATGGAACATTGAGATCCTTGTGAATATTTGAGTTTTTAACATACCAAGGGGCAGCTGTGATTATTCGAAGTAGTTTATTTTGGCGCCTTTGAATTATTCCAAATTAGAGAGGCCGAGGCAGTGCTCCATAACTGGATACCATAGCACCAGATTGGCTTTAAGATGGAGTTGTAAAGAAGAAGTTTGCAGTCGAGACTAAGGACAAAGTTTCTTCCAATAAGCCAATGAATTTGGATGGCTTTTAGTTTCATTTGAGTTAATTTTGCCTCTATATAACTTTTCTAGTTAAACGGCGATCTAGATGAATACCGAGATATTTTACATTCGAATTCTGAGGTATTATTTGATTATTGATTTTAATAGGGGGCATGATTCCCGACTCAAGGTGAATGTTATATGTACGCATTTTTGCTCATTGCTTTAACCACAGTTCGAGTTGAAATATATGATCCTGTAGGTATCGAGATGCTTCTTGACTGTTTTCGTGCACTGTATCATCAGCAAATGTTGAAGTTTGGGTGTAGTTGTTTGTTGGCACATCCGAGGTATATATTAAGTATAAAAGTGGGCCCAGGATGCTTCCCTGAGGGACTCCAGCGTCAATTAGCTGAGGAGAGCTTAAATAATCACCTTCTTTAATAATTAACTTGTGTGTGTTTACTGGTAAGTTTAGCTTAAATTTATGTAATAAGCCTTCATGCCAGATTTTATCAAAAGCTTGAGAAACATCGATGAAGAGAGCGGAACAATATTTGCTTTCTTCAAAGGCTTTTCCTATTGCGTTTACTATACGATGGGTGTGCTCAATTGTGCTGTGTTCTCTTCTAAAGCCGAATTGGTGGTTAGGAATACATCTATTTTCATTTAAAATTGGGGTTAATTTTGACGCTAACAGCTTCTCAAACAGCTTTGATATATTAGAAAGTGAGCATATAGGCCTATATAACTTAACTTTTGTGTGATCCTTTCCTGGTTTAGGTATCATGGTGACTAAGGAAACCTTCCACTTTTGAGATTAGTATTCAAGGCGTAAAATGGCATTAAACATTAAAAGAATAATTTTCTTTGCTATGCTGGGTAGCTCCAAAAGCATTTTGATGCTGATCTTATCAAAACCAGAAGCCTTCTTGGGGCTTTAATCACAAACAGCCTTTTCGATTTCTCTTATCTCAAATCTTAGGGGAACAGCTGCTCTAGCAGCAACAGGTGGTAACTCGACCACAATATCGTAAGATATATTTGGGGTAAATACGTTTTTTAAATGATTTACAAATAGATTTCCTTTTTCAACATCATTTCTTGCCCAACTTCCATTAAATTTTCTTAAGGGTGGCTTAGAGACAACTGGCCTTTTGAGATTTCTAGCTGCACGCCATAATGAGTAGTCTGATTGTGGGGTTGCATCAAGTTCCTTACGATATTTTTCCAGAGAAGCCGTTTTCTGAGTATGCACTAACTTTATAAGCCTTTTTGTACACTTTTTTAGTAAGTTTGTAAGTTGAGGGGATCTGCGCAATTGCCACTCTCTTCGAGCCCACCTTTTTACAGATAAGAGATGCAGGACATCTGTGGAATATATTTTAATAGTTATTGTTTTTTTGGGGGCAATATTGGAATGTTGAACAGCTAGTTTACTCCGGTGTGCTGAGCGGGATATTTTCTGTGCAATGGGTACTAAGATATTTTTTATATGTTAACCAATTAATTTGCGTAGCTGTCGTCGCTAAGTAACCAGTACAATTCCATTGGGGTTCATTATACTAACAAGGTGTGTGGTCGGAAGATAAATCAAGGAAAGCTTCAACATGAATCGTTTCTATGGGGATGTTTTTAGCCACGCCGAAATCGATAACATCTGGAATTTTTTGATGTTGGTTGTCCGCTCGCTACCACATTTAAATCCATTTTATAAATTGTGTTAAATAATTTTTTTTTTTTTTTAGGCGTTTATTTAACAGATTTATGTACAGTAGTTTTAACTTAACTGCCACTCTTTTAGCTGCCAATTTGAGATACCTGCCAAAAACCACAAAATTTCAATAATTTCTTCAATTTCGTATGAAATGTACTTGTTTTAGTGCCAATTTCATACGTGCCAATTTTAGTTAGCTGCCACAAATATTTGAAATTATTATCCCATATTCAATGATAATTTTTCATTTAACTGCCACAAATTTTAACTTTAATAACTTCCTGAAAGAGACCTTATAAGACAAGATACAGAAATTCTAGAACTGATACCAAATTATTCAGACTATATTAACTGTGACGCCGATGTTGATTGTTACGGAGAGTTATCGGATAACGAAATTCTCGTGTCTATTAAAGAAGATGAAGGAGACAATGAAGAAAATAACGTCTCATTCAAAATTCCATCGACTAAGAAGGCATTAGAAGCTTTGAATGTCCTCCACCACGAGATTGATATAATTCCAGAAACTATTGAGGATCATATCCTAAAAGGGTCTTTAAAAGCTTTTAAGCTAACTACAATTACTGAATATTTTTCTTAAATGTTATGTACTTTTATATTACCTTTTACTTATTTGCAAAGACTGAAATAATTTGTTCCTTTTAATTTATATTATTTTTCCTGAAGTAAATTTATGTTGTTTTATTAATAACTAATAAATGAAAATAAAATTTTTATTTTTTCCAGTTTTGGTTGTAAAAATAGGGAATTGTGTGAATCGCACTTATGGGCCACTTCTGTGGCTGATAAACAAATCAGATAACTTATGTGCCATTTTGACTTACCTGCCACAAAATGCGTGCAAAACACGATGTGGCAGTTAAGTCAAAAGTACTGTTTTCTTAAACTTAAATAAACAAACAGTAATTATATCTTAAATTTTCTCCTTTATACACTGTCCCATAATCGAGCTCTCTAGTATACTAAATATTACAATATTTGTATTTTTGACATAAATTTTAATTTTTTTATACAATCTTTACATTTGTATATACATATTACTTATTGAATGTAAAGAAAAAATAAGCAAAAAACCTTACTTAAATAAATAAGGGTTAAGGAAGTGGAACTTACTTTGTAAGCCACCAAAATTTATTAATATTTACGTTTGGAAACATATTTTTATCTTTATTATAAACACTAGTGTCATATCTTGTATTAGTATCTGTAAGTTGTTTGCTTTGAATTGCTCTGATATTGGCTCGTCTATATAAATGATAAAGTATAGGAACGCCGAATTCGTTTTGGATGTAGTCATTGCTATCGAGGTATACAAAAGCCTCAGGTGGTACGAATCCACTTTGGAGTGTTTTATGAATAAATTCATTGGAAGCATAGTATGGAGCCATAATCAAATTATTTTCGAAACATTCAGTGCATTTTACAATATGATTCCTTATTTGGTGTAAAATGAAGTTATCGATCCTGCCTATCTTTGCTACATTATAAAGCTTTTTATTTGAAACGTATTTTGTTTTTGTGGGGGCAATATTGGAATGTTGGACAGCTAGTTTCAGAAAACTGTCAAATTGTCAATAGAGCGATCTACATACTCCGGTGTATTGAGCGGGATATTTTCTGTGCAATGGGTACTAAGATATTTTTTATATTTTAACCAATTAATTTGCGTAGCTGTCGTCGCTAAGTAACCAGTCGGAGGTACAATTCCATTGGGGTTCATTATAGTAACAAGGATGATAATTCTAAGGAAGCTTCAACATGAATCGTTTCTATGGGGATGTTTTTAACCACGCCGAAATCGATGACATCTGGAATTTTTTGATGATCAGTGGGCCAATATGTTGGTTGTCCGCTCGCTACCACATTTAAATCCATTTTAGAAATCGTGTTAAATAAAACACGACCCTTTGGTGTTATAAGTCGCGAACCCCAGAAGGTATGTTTAGCGTTATAATCGCCAACGGCTGGGAAATACGGTCCTAAGGATTTAAAATATTTTTAATATTGGCTTTCTGATATTGAAAATCGAGGCAGGGAGCAAAACGATGAAATTACTAGGTTTCTATTTAATTCCTCAACGCAAATGTTCGTTGCTTGGAGATAATCTTCACGATGATCATACATCGTGTTTGACTCGGGTTTTTATTAAAATGTCAGAACCTAAACAATCTCTATTGATTTTAAACGTATTTCTTGAGGTCAAATGAGTTTCAGAAACTATCATGACATCAATTTGTTTATTTTTAAGAAAGTATTCTAATGCATTTTTAAGTTGGCGGATGCCGTTTGCGTTCCAAAAACAAATTATTAAATTCAAGCTGTACTTAAAGCTTGCAATAACATCGATTGCATTCTAAGAATTTAATGCATTATATTACCCATTGTGTTCGTAAAAGTATATATTGTTTGCACAAATGCTTCCATGGTTTTTTCTAGACGACTTAAATTTGAAACTGGAGTTTCATCATAAATTATTATTATTTATTTATTTCATTGACTGTCCTATGCTACAAGATTAAATCTTATAATTACAGCATAGGATTTTATAAAGCTAAACAGGTTAATTTGTTTATAAGAATTACCTTAAAAAATTACATATCGTCACCTTAAAGACCAAACAACCTTTCAGCAGTTTTCAAAAGTTTACAGGAGAGAGAAAAAACGTTATAAAATTGGAACTATTTGCAATATTGAACCGAAAATTATATATTATGATTAAAATGAAACCAGAAGTATATATCGGTTGAGAAAGCTTTGTTTTTCTAAACACAGCTTATGGTATGGCGCTTAGGTTATTTGGAATTGTAAAAACCTGAAACCAAACAACCTATCAGCAATACTAATTAGTATGAATAATTAGGCATTCCTTTGAACACATGATTATTATTTACATTAAATAATAATACTAATAGTTTCTCTTACTTGTTTAAACAAAAAGTGCTTAATGTTTGCTTAAATTACACTATGCAACAAAATTAAACTTTTATCATGATTTTTGATGATTTATTTTCCTCTTTATTTAGTACGTCACGGCCTTTTAAAATAGAATTTTTTTAATTTTCCTAAAGTTTTTGATTTTTAAATAAAATTATAGGTGGTTTTACAAAAAAATCTACTTTTTTATTTATTGCAATGTTAATAACTAAATAAAAAGTTAAATTAATTAAATTAAATAAAATGAAAACATTTCATTAAATAAAGCTACCGCAAAAAAATTATTCAAAAGGTATGTTATCATAAAAGTAATGGCAGTCTGCCGGAAGCAAAGTTTTTAAATCTTGTAAATGTTGCCATTTCTTTTTGGAGATTTTTAACCTTTCAGAATGTAATAACTTAGGACGACGAATTTCAAAACGTGTAGCAGATCTTTGTGGTAAAAGCTGATAATTGTCTTTAATATTGATTTTGTAATATATACATCCTGTTGTGTCGTACGCCAAAACACGAATCATGTTGACTTTAGGGTCCCCAATCCTTTTTCCTAAAAAATAATTATATTTAGGTAGAATGAAGTTAAATGGCAATAAAATAAAAGAAATTACCAGGACGGATAGAAGTGTATCGCATTGGAAGATTTTCATAATCCTGGAAATAATCATGGTATAAGTGATGAACAGTAAGTGGATATGGATTTTTTCGTGCATCTTTCATTAGCTCAATTAATTCAGAGGGCAATTTAATATTTTTATTATTGATTTTTCTTTGTATTAATGAGTGGGTGGAATCGCATTCCATTTGGGTATGTCCCACGGCTAAGTATTTATGCTCAATGGTAACATTATTTTCTACACAAAACGAAAGTAAGGCATTGGACAATACAACATTTCTGTTTTGATAGAAGCACCCATCAGAATATATTACAAAATGGTGTAAATTTGGCGTATTGAGCATTTCTTTTTTTAAATGATTTACTATAATTGTGGCGAAGGTAGAGGTAATTAGATTTCCTTCTGTTTCATCCCATACGTAGTTTTCAGACTTATGAGTTATAACATTATAAATTGTAAAGTTGTGGACCTGGAGTGTCATTTTGTAGTACGATGCATTTGCCTTTAACTGCGGTATTAGTTTTACGGCTTGCATATCCATGCATAATAGCGATAGTAAACCCTCCTTAGCATTTTCAATATCATGTTTTTTTTTCCTCTCTCATGTCCTCTATTTGCATTCTGTGAAAGTCGTATTCTTTTTGCAATATATTTTTTGACTCAAACGATACACAGGTGTCACACATATCGTTTCTAGGCTTAAAAATTGAGTAATTTTTTTTCTTCAAGACATCCATGAAATTAGGAAACGATACAGGTGAAATACCATTTTCTTTTTGCGAATCACAATCTTGGGAGTAAACTTCATACACAGATGCATAAGATTTAAAATCTGTTTGGAAATATATTTTTTTCGTGTACTGACGTCGGTAATGCGATTCTAATTTTGGGATGCCTTCCAACCATTTATTTAAATAATTTAAACGAACCTCATACTACTGGCCCTTTTTTGTATCTCTTTGTTTTTCAGCTTGCAAGATTTTCTTATTATCAGGTCCCAGTTGAGCATTATGAAGTTCACAGGAATTAATCCAACCTCTTACCATAGTTTCCGAAACTCCGAGGGTTGACAAAAACATTTTACGGCACACTTGATAGCGCTTTGTTTTGTTGTATAAAAAAAACGCTTTTGAATTTGAGCGTCGAGAATTTTCCACATAAGTCCTCTTTTTGGCGAAAACGTCAACAGTACTGGTTACGTAAAGTTTTTTCTGGTCCCATGACATCTGCCAAAAACGTTGAAATATTTCTTCACGTAATTTTTCAGAAAAAATAGAACAATGTCGATTTGAAGCCTTTTCACAACATTTTGATGTGCACCCAGGTTTCATTTCTCTTGGCTTCCTGCAAACGATTTTGCCTTTTGAAAAACCTTCATATTCTTCACCGTTCATACGATTTTTCTTTCTTTCTTCTTTTTTGTTGACTTTTTTAGGAACTTGCATATCTGCCTCAAGATTATTTTCATTTATGGAATACATTTTATTGCGTTTTAACACTTTTTTATGTTCTTTTCACTTCTAAAAATAAATAAAATGTAATAAAACACAAAGAACAACAAATCAAAAGTAACTGTGTTTCAAAAAAAAAAATTTAAATAAATGATTACTCTGATTTCTTTAGCGTGAGTGCTGATAGGTTATTTGGTTTCAGAAAATTGTACACTTGCTGATAGGGTATTTGGTAATTTGGTAATAGTTTGGTTATTTCTAATATTAGAAGTTTAAAATTTTGCATACATATGCTTTATGATATAAGGAATAATATTAAATAAAAAACTCAATTTTGAAAAATTTGCTGATAGGTTGTTTGGTCTTTAATGTGACGATATAATAAATAGTAAAAATATCTAATTTAAACATTTTAACAAAAATTATAAATAAATTATCATAAAAATAATATTAAAAGTGATTGAACAATTTAAAATCATAAGAACAAAATCATAAAAACAAAATCATGAACATCAAATCATTAAACAATAAATCGAGACGTTAAGCGTACAGTTTTAGAACTTCAATTTTAAATTTTGATGCGTTACTATATAGCTGGATGTGATATGGTAGTTCGTTCCAGAGGCGTATGGCATTGATAAAAAATTGCCATTCAGATACAAGCGTTCTATATCTTATGGCGATAATTCTTTTACTCCTACTGGATCTCCCAAATCTAAGTAAGTCATATAGATACTTTGGTGTTTTCTCATAGACAATCTTGTGCAAACACAAAAGAGTTCGTAGTTTAAGGAGGTTTTCAAATGAGATTCCAAAAAGTTTTGTGTTAAACATGGATACTGAGCCATATCTTCTGATACCAAAAACATATCTCACAATATTCCCGTAGATGGATTTTAGTTTACGCTTACTAACAGCATCGCAATTCGAGAAAATTTCACACCCATAGAGCAAAGATGGTATTAAATAAGCTTTAGCAAGAAGCATTCTAATATTTAAAGGGGTGCAATGTTGAGTGGCCCAGAGTGTTCTTAACATTCCATATGTTCGTCCCACAGCACTGTTGACGTGATTAGTCTAGGAGAGAATGTCGTTAAATATATTTCCCAGGTTTTTGACAGAAGTTACGATTTCGATTTGCTTGTTGTTAAGTCCAACGTCAAAAACACGATCAAGATTAAGTAATCGCTTATGAATAACAATGCATTTCGATTTTTTCGGGTTAAGACAAAGCCCATTTGCAGCTGCCTATTTATGTATGTTATCTAAATCATAATTAAGCTTGGAGATCGATGCATTCCTCATTTTGACTGTGCTACTGAGATATACCTGGACGTCGTCAGCGTACATATGTATGTTACAATATTTGAGTTAAACCGGTAGATCATTAGAATATATGGAAAATAAAAGGGGACCCAAAATCGATCCCTGAGGCACACCTCTTGTTACAGAGACTGTTGCAGATATGCGGTTATATAAAACTACTGATTGAGAACGATCAGATAGGTACGAAGACATAAGTTTAGCTGAGGTGTAACTAAAATTAAACATATGTTTCAGCTTTTCACATAAAATGAAGTGATCCACAGTATCAAAGGCTTTTGAGTGATCGAGTAGTACCAAGAGAACCACTTTTCCATTATCGATTTGTTGCCTTATTTCTTCAGTAACACTCAACAGAGTTGTGACACAGCTATGCTTTGGACGAAATCCTGATTGCCTTTCAGTAAGTAAGTTATTTCTTTTGACAAAATCGCTTATTTGAGAATGTAACAACTTTTCAAAGACTTTAGAAAGAAATGAAAGGATTGCAATTGGCCTAAACTCCTTGTTTGATTTAGGTATTGGTATAATCTTTGCATATTTCCATTTAAGTGGGTAAGCACTTTTTGTAATGATGTTGTTGAAAAGATATGTTATATAAAGTAAAAGAAATGGTAAAAGTATTTTTATAAATTTTGGGTGTATATTATCAAATCCAACGGCATTTGACTTGATTCTTGAACAGCACAATACGATATCAAATTGATTAACACATTGAAATTCAAATATAGTATTACTTGGCGAAGTACCTTGCATTGGCACATGGTTTGATTTTAGGACGTTAGCGTAAGAGGTTCTGTTATTACTAGGCTGCGGAGCCTGAATGTCATTAGTGTTACCTGCATTTGAGGGGGATTAGTTTTCGGTCCAACCGACTGCTTGACGATAGTATATACAGGGCATCCTCTATAATTGGCAGTGTTATTAGCGCCACAGTTGCTAAATTTTTTTACGTTGGGGTCGGCTTTAGACTTGTCGCAAAAACTGTTCCATGTAATTCACCACATACTAAGCAAACAGGGGGTAAGTAGCAGTATGCCTAAGTATGGCCAAATTCCTGGCAGTTTAGACATTGAACAGGAACATTTCTTTTGTCGGCTCCTTTATAGTTGCTCTTCTGTACAGAATATATTTTAAATTATAAATTGGAACGTTTAATTTTTTTTTTGAGCTTAACGTCGCCGGGTTCTTGCTCCACTCGAAATAGTGGTTGGGGATTTTTTTCCCTATTTTCGATATTTGTTATGTTTTTTATTTTAAAGCCCTTCTCTTCCAAAAAAGCTTCAATTTCCCCTGGGTCTACGCATGAGTCTATGCCCTTAATTACTACCTGAAGACCTTTACTGCTCTTCAGTTGATATGTATAAAAGTTTTTATTAATAGCCTCAAATCTTGTTATTACTTTTCGAAAATCAACCTCGTGATTCAGCTGTATTTTAGTCTCGTTAATGATACCTCGCTTTATTTTCACCTATCACCGAAATTAAACTTTTTATTAACTCATTAGAGTTTTGCTCTCTAAGGTATATCGGGGGTGGCTTAGACGATTTTATGACGTTTGGTGCGTCAGAGGATTCATCCTCCAGAATCGCAAAACCATATTGTGTATTTATTCTATCAATAGTTGGTACTTTTGAGGCCGAAGCAACAGCTGAAGAGGTAGGGCTGCGACCCCATTTTAGCACTGTTATGTACCTGTCCATACCAACTTGTACTTGAGGCTTTTGACAACTTTTTACTAGAGGGTTTTCCATAGTGACTGTGGTTAAATTCATGGCATCATTTCCAACTAAGATTGTTTTTGCTTTCGCGGCAATACTTGCGGACTCGGCAACACTTGTCCCAAGAGACAGTTTAATATTTTTTTTAATGTATCACTATCCACTGTTTTTGTAAACACCGAGGGTGATAGGGAACGTGTTCGAATAATTTTCTTAGCCGTTAGGTAGTTAATATTGTTTTGTTTTATTTATTTCTGCATTATTTTCGTTTGCATGAACTGTCTCGTAAACATTTCGTTCATTTAGTTTTATTGTTGTTTCACTGTTCTTACTCATGCAAAGAGTTGTTTTTCACCGTTTTGCTGTGCTTTTAATATTTTTATTATTTATTGTATTTTACAACAACACAAAAAAATAAGAAATTTAAACTTAAATATTTTTGTTCAGAATATGTATAACATACACATTAGAGCGACTCAAGTTGTATGGAAGCAAAATTCGTCCTCGATGTACCATCCTAAAAATGAACCTTGGACTTTTTTAAGATGACATTTTAAATATTCCGGCTCCAGCTTTGACCTCTCGTGAGCTGGACCAGTTTGAAAAAGGGTATATTTTTGAATGTTTTGTTAATTTAAGAATCTGTTTCCTTACCAACATATACAAATTGGGTATCGTAAGAAAGGTTTAAAGGCGCGAGCAACTGTATATACAATTTGTCAAAGGACGATCATCCATGTCCTTTTTTTAAGGATTTTCTGTAAAAACAAACGAATTTCAAAAAAAGCTGAGACACGTATTTAATTAAAGACTAAAGATTAAAATGTGTTAATTTGGCACTTTTATAATAAACAAACCTGAACAAAAAATTCAAAAACCTTTTTTTTACAGAAAATCCTTTAAAAAAGGACATGGTTCATCGTCTTTGGACTAATTGTATAAACAGTTGGACGCGCCTTAAAAAAGCCTTTCTTACGATACCCAATTTGTATATGTTGGTAAGGAAACGATTCTTAAATTAACAAAACAAAAAATATACCCTTTCAAAGCTGGAGCCGAAATATTTAAAATGTCATCTTAAAAAAGTCCAAGGCTCATTTTTAGGAGGGTACATCGAGCACTTTTTTTGGTGAGTCGCTCTAATACACATGTATGAACATTCATACGTATATATTTTTTTTCTTTTTTTAATTTTATCTTTTTAATTGTTCACTATTATGTTAAATAATTTAAATAACAAAATATATTATTTATTTTTAAGCGTCCATTCGCTGCTGATATATCGTCGTGCCGAAGTTATCTTGCCGTATATCACAAAAAATTTTCTTTGGGAAATCGAATCTTAAGGTTCAAATTTGTATACACAAAAATGTACGTGAAAAAAGTCGTCCAATATTTTTGTCAGATATTGTGTTTGAAGTTCTTTATCGATTTATGTAAAAATATCTAAAGTCATGGAAAAAAATTTTTAAGTTATAGCCATTATCACGTCCGAAAAAATGTTTAAATTTTGCCGTATACGCCACTTTTTGCGATATATTTTTTAGTTTGTATGATATAAGTCAACATAAGGTATTAAAAACCTACATTCACGTGTTTTACTAATATTGAAAAATAAGTTATAATAATTTTCGAAACAAAAATTTATGTAAGTGACAAATATATTTACGTATAGTTATAGTTTTTTATTATCGAATTTCCTTATGTATGAATAATTTTAAGGTTTATTATTACTTAAGGGTGGTTTAACTGTGAGTCACACCGTAACGTCAAATTTTTGTCCAACTTAATTTGACATTTCTTGGTATCAGTGCTTAATTCATCACTGAGCAGCGAGTTAAGATTGCTGAAGCCTTTTACGAAAATGGGCGTTCAAATCAAAAATACATTTTGTGCACATCTTGATGTTTTTGATCACCATAATCGATCAAATGTGTCCACAATCGGAATAATTGTGGGCAAATTTAAGCAAACCGGCTCTGTAGGAAATGTGAAAACGCCTGTGCAATAATATAAATAATATATGGCATACCATCTCTTAATGTAACATTATTTTTAGCAACACCTGCAAGACATTTAGCTCCCACGATGTGACGATAATCGCAATGATAAATATAATGCATAATTATGCTTCTTGCTTTTAAAAATTATTAGATTTAAATTAGATTTAATTTGGACAACGGTTCGAACAGAACCTAAGAATTGTAATCTACCGTTTAAGAAATTTAAAAAATAAATAAATGTATTTTTTTTAATAAATAAACGGGAAGAAATAATAATATGCATGCATGCTTGGTGCGGTTTATGGCCAGGCGGCATCATCGGGCTTTACTTCTTCAAAAATGAGGTATGCCAAGCAGTTACTGTGAATGGTGTTCGCTATCGCGAGCTAATAAGGGATTTTTTTTTGCCAGAAATTGAGGATATGGACCTGGACGATAAGTAGTTCGAAAAGAATGTGTCGCACGGTCAACAAAACAATGGCTCTTCTGCACGAGAAATTCAATGGCCATGTCAACTCGCCGTCACGATCATATGATTTGACACCGTTGGCCTTCTTCTTTGGTAATATTTAAAATAAAAAGTGTACGTCAATAAGCCAAGAACAATTCAAGAGCTAAAGGATTAGATAATTTGACACATTACGGACATTGAATCTCAATTATGTGTCAGAGGCATTGAAAATATGGACCATACGACAAAGGTATGCTAGCCGCGACGAGCATTTGGCCGATATTTTGTCTCACACATAGTTGTCATAGATCCTTCTTTATAATAATAAAAAAAAATCAGATAATTCTCCAAAAACTTTTTGTTTTATTCACAATTAACATTGTGCATTATGTTTGGACCACCCTGAATATTTCACCTTTAATTGCTTTACAATAAAGAAAATTTAGGCAATATAGCAATAATTCCATCAATATAAATAGCATATAAAACGAAAATTTTAAAATAACAGTAATATTAATAAGATAGTCTCTTTTTTGTAACTTGCCTAATTTACTTTGTTTACATACAACAAGATAAAGCAAGATTTTTTTAATTGAAAGTTTTCATACGTTTTTTGTCGTACATCCACAATTATGCTACATACGATATTATAACGTATTAAATTTTTCGCAAAAGTGGATATACAACAAAATGGCTTCGTAATATCTCATTAACCATAAGAGATAGAGACGTGAGGAAAGCGCAGATCGATAGATCTGTTAAATTTACCAAAGGAAACGGTCTTATTAGTCTTTTTCGATTTTGTGATATACGACAAGATAACTCCGGAACGACGATATGTCAAAATCAAATGTGATTAATTAATAGTTCAAATTGTATGCGGGGTTAAAAATACACGTCTGTATCACAACAAAGCACAAACCGAACCTGAAAAAAAATATGTGACATAAATATATAACTACTAAGTCCCCATCACATCTGGGGTCTTCGGAAAACCCATTTCAACGTGCACACGGACACCATAACGACCCAGAATATTTTTACTTTATAGGGTCTAAGATCAATATTGTAGAAATTACAAACGGAATGACAAACTTATGTATAACGTTTAACTTCGGTGAAGTGTATAATAACAAATGTTTGTGTACGACAGCATTATATTATTACTATAAACAAAGTGTAATTGCCGTAACAATGCCGTTCCATATTTTTCTCTTTGTGTAGCACTTTTGCCACTCCATGTGTTATTACACATATTGTGTGTAATTTTTACCTGCACGTGTAGCCCATGTGTAACCTGTGTGTAATTTTAATCTAAGTTCTACTCTTCCATTAATTTTTGAAAGCCAAGATTTGCTTTTAGAACTTTAAGTTTTGGTAATTTCTTTCAGATTCTATCGCAGTCAAACTTGCTTTTTAAACCCTGAATTTTTCACTTTCCATAACATGTCCTCTTTCCCTCTCAACAATAAACATAAACTACATAGCTGCAAGAAGACTTTCATAGTGTGAACTCAGGCTAACACCATATGTCCATGTGTAGACCGCAAAACATGCTGTGCGTAATTTAAGTTATTTAAAACCAGCAGCGAATGTGTGTGACTCAGGAAGAATCAGCAAGCAATTGATTGTATGAAAGCAAAAGAGTCTATAGTGTTCATAAAATGCGAATTTTTTGCAATCACAAAAAAAAAGCCGTTCTCTAATATTCATCCAGTTCTTTCTTACTACAGCAATTGGTAAGCTTTGCTTTTTTGTAAACCATTACATTGCAAATACGGAGTATCAATAAGGTTTTGCAAGTTGAATTCATTCTATAAAAAATACATTTTCGATTTATATGTGTAACTTTTCTTCAAATGTGTAATTTGGAACACTTTTATGTGTATATATATTTCACCATCCCTCTACAACAACGGACCTTTAGCAGACACTCCCTTTGCGACGGACACTCTTCCCTGGCCCCAGCAGCGTTTTAAAGAAAAGCATTACTTTTCTTTCAGGGGATATTCCATTTGTACGGAGACATTTAAATTGTCACTTCGGTGTCCAGTCAGGACAGATTCTACTGTACATTCTATATTAATGATCAATTTCCATTCAACAGAAACTTAAGCTTAACCGAGTCTCGTTTTACCTTTAACTCAATATAAGTTTTTATATAGATAGTATATATTTTTTATTATATTTTATTTTAGTAATTTCCTAAGTTAATATACATATAAGCATTATTTTAAGATACGCAATAAATCTTAAAATATCTACATTTGTATTTGAATATCATTTGTAAGGTAAGGGTATTGCGATCTTGGTATTCGGTCTTTAGGTAGTTTTTTTTATACCTACGACTTGAATTCTCTATTTTGGAAATTTAAATTTTAAAAGAACAAATTTTAATGATGAAGAGCCAGTCGAGTAGGCATTTAAAATTTGAATAAATTTTAATAATAATTAAACTACTGTTGTAAATGTAAAGAATTAATTATTAAGTTTATTGTTTGTGTGATCCCAATAGACATTTCTAAGGTTGTTTTGAATTCATATTATTTTTTTTTTTTTTTTTTTTTTTTTTTTTTGACAAAATAATGAAAGTATCACACAATTTCTCCTACGAAAGTACTAAAATTTGTTTTGTCATATCGATCTATATATGTATCTCTATAGGCTTACGTTTATCTTTAAACAATAACATTTTAGTTCCTTAAGGCCCAACTATAATATGTATAAGTTGACTTAAGCTACTCTCAAAAGCATATGTTATTTTATTCCGTACGGAATAAAAGTTTTTTTAAGTTCAATATGGATCGACACTTATGAATCACATGTATTTGCACAATTGCCTAAGCCAACTTTAGCATATTATAAGAATAAAATGTTATCGTAATACTTTATACATTAAATTTGTTTACAATATAAACTAAATAAATCTCATCTGATTTACTTAAAAATAATAAAGCTTCATAAGGGAAACGTATTTAGTTTCATTGAATTAACTTTGGTTAAAAACAAATAAAATTATTACTAATATTTGGTTATTTATCTTAAATTTAAAATCAATAATTGCCATCAGGAGCCTCGGTTAAGATGTGTTTGTAACCATTGCTGCCCAAGTACATGTTTTCTCGTCGAAAATGAAATGGAACCTGAAAGATAAATGGAAAAATTTAAATTTTATATTTTAGCTAATGATGGAATTTTTTGAGTCAAATGTTTCCTTTTTAAGGACGTACTCTTTTCTTTACAAAAATATAAGGTGTGTTCATTTACCTTACTAGCAGTAACTTGTAACGATAGAGTTAATTAAAAATATAAAAAATTTGACCCTCAACAACTCGAAAAAATTAAAAAGTAAATGAACGCTTTACCAGCAAAAACTAGCAAGTTAGGCATATCGACATTATTCAGCTGTAAGATACGAGATTTCATTTAACTGTTTTGAACAGTTAAGGAGCATGTACACGACATGCTCCTTCCATTTGAAATTTCAACGTTTTAAGCCACATGTAATTGTGCATGTCTGTTAAAACTGCTATTTTACATAAGATTTACAACAAGGTGTATTAATGCAGGTGGCATCGCTACGGCAACAAATTATTTTAAACAAAAATCAAAGCGTACCGATGAAACAAATAAATTTTTAATAAAATTTTATTTAATTATGGCCAATTACTTATTTGTTTTAATTTAAATTAACAAAAACTTTAATAAAAAACACTTATCACAACACTAAACGTGAACTTTTTGTAAACATAAATAAAACTTTGACATAAGGTTGGACAAACAATGCATGAAAAAAGCAAAAAATCGTCATTTGGCGTAGTAATGTCACCTGTATATTTCATTATGGTTTATAATATTCGGCCACAAACGTATATGTATTTGTTTCTGACATTGTGTCTGTTCTTTTTCGCTTAAGGCTAGTTTACACGGTAATACAAAGTATTACGAGTTTGTACAATCAAAATGTTATGAAATTATCTCCGCGTTTAAAAGAAAAAAATAAAAATCTTTTGGAAGTATAATTCATGTTTACACGGATGGTATGAGTAAAATCAAAAATAATAACAAAAAAGCAGATGGTTGCAGTTTTAAATATTTACAAAAACAACATGAAAATATCCTGAGTTGATTTTAGTTGTTTTTGTAATTGTATAAACATGCTACCACCTTCAACATGCTCTATTAAAATACACCTCTGATGTGTTGAGAATACATAAGTTTCTAAAATGGTTTAGAGAAAAAGCATTTACCAAGGCGAATTGACTTGAAGGTGGGGTCAAGTCAACATATGGTGTTTTTTTTCGGTGGTTGACTTGTCAAAGTTTGCATACAAACTAGTTTTTTATGTAAACAAACCTATTTTTTTTACTAGCAATTTTTTTTACAACCCGGCCACAGAAGCATAGTAGTTGTAGAGTTGACCTCACCTTCTACTCAATTCGCCTTGGCATTTACCGACCGCTTGTCAGATTTTGTATTCGTATTCTCTCTTACTCAATACATTTTTCTCATTCTACATAATTTTTTGCAATGTCGTAATACATTGTATTACCGTGTAAACTAGCCTTTAGTTATTGCAAACACCAAAGGAGTTCTCGGTTTTAAAATAGCGTGCTGCCCCACAAAACTTTTTATTCGCCCCGTTAAAGAGTTCAGTCATCTTAAAATTTTTTCCTTAAATTCGAAGATACCAATTTATGATTATAATTTCTATTCAATAGTGAAATGATGATACATCACACATATTCCGTCAATAGGAGACCGCCGCTGTCGGTGTTTTACCGGCATAGATTTCTGCCATAGCTGATGTCAGATGGTTTGTCCGAAGAAAATAGAGCACGCTCTAATTTTATAGAAGCAATGCAATAAATGTAACACGACATGTATGTATGTATTTTGCAGTGGGAAATTTGACAAGTCAGATGGTTACTAGTAACAATTATTAAAAATAAACAATAATTTTCTGTAAATGAACACACCTACTATATCAATGGATTCAGAATTATTTTTGTGACGTGTCAAAGTTTGATATATATGTATATGTCAATTATATGATTTCAATTAAAAAACTTATTCTAAAAATTCTGCAAAAAATGCATCATCAGATTTTTGAAATAATCCATTTTGCGGCCTTTTATATTGGGTGTTATCATTAAGTTTACAAGCAGAAACTTGCAACGAGAAATTTACTATAAAAAAGTTAATTCAAGCTTTACTTCCAAAAACCAATAGTTAAGGGTAGTTAACATGATCACACAGCTCGTATGTGTGATCGTGTAAACTGTCCTTTTGGTCATTAAATAACATTTTATTTTAGCTTATACGGCCTAAAGTTATATATGTAATTAAAAATGCATTTAATTCATATTTTCTCAACGTTTCGTGAATGTTATGTTCGCTTTATCAAGGGATTCGTAAAAAGAGAAATTGATTTTTTATAACATAGAACAATAATTTGTTGTAGACATTAAACATGAAAAATTAAATTAAACACAAACTTAAAATTTATATCACAGGTTAGATATTGAAAAAATTTTGGCATATAAACAGTTTCCAGCTGTAAAATGCAATATTCTGCCTTCCTTAATTTAATTGTGTTAAACGATTTGCACACCGCTATTGTTCCATAATTAAAAAAATATATATATTTTATATAATTTATTGCTTTATTTATGTCTATATGTCTTAAAAGCTCTCTCGCGTTCTCTCTCACAATTACAATTATTGTCGATAGCAATACACTAAACTATTTATGTATTTATTTAATTTATTCGTCTATGGAATTAATCCTTACAGACTATTTATACAACATAAATGTTAATAACTCAAATAAAATAATTGATTATGAATTTAAAAAAAATATTATTTTACTTTTAGTTACATTAGTATTTAAAGAAAAATGTATAAATCTACAAAGTTCATTAAATTGAATACACATTCTCATAATTAGCTCTAAAAAACTGAACGGTTAATGGTGAGAAGTAACGTCTAGGTCGTTGAGAAATGTTGAACGAAATATTGTTGATCAGAAAACCAGAACAAACATCACCGTTAATAATATTCAATAGAAACGAGGCAATTAACATTGATCGTCGACTTTTTAAGGTTGACAGCTTATCAAGGGCGAGTCTGCTGGTATATGATGGAACACTTAATGGGTTGAAATTTAAACTTCGAAGACAGAACAACAGGAATTGTTTTTGCAGATTCTATCCTGTCGATATAAGTTTGGTACATAGGGTCCCAAATTATGGAAGCATACTCCAAAATAGGTCTCACAAGTGATGTGTATAAAGTTATAGTTACATAAGGGTCATTGAACTCTTTAGCCCACCGTTTTATAAAACCTAGTACTCCTCTGGCTTTGTTTACCATAATTGTTATATGATTAATGAAACTTAGTTTAAGATCCAATAAAACACCAAGATCTAAAAAGCTATCCACTCTTTCTAGTTGATAATTGCCCAGCATATAATTTATAGATATCGGTCGCTTTCGGACCAAACGCATATAATTGCACTTTTTTTAGATTCAGCTCCATTACGCTGGGTCTCCACGTAGCAATTTTTATTGCTAAGTACAAGCAATAGCGTCGGCAGAACAATGACAGAACAATGGAGCAATAATTGCTAATTATTTGGAGAACACTTGAAATTGCTTTGCCATAAATTTGCAATTATCACCGCGAGAAGTTGTATAAAATTTTGTGGCTGTATTTATAACAAATGTTTTATGTTGTGTTTTGAAGTGGTTGTTAATTTTTTTTTTAATTAATAAATTATATTAATAAAATAATTAATTGTAATTGTCGTAGCTGTGTTTTGTATTACTTTTTTGTTTATTTGTGTTTGCTTTTGTTGATATTGACGTTTATTTAAAAATATAATATATAAAAACTTTTTCTGTATTTTGTTGAAGTATTTTTTCACTTGGCGGCTTTTTCTTGATTGCTTTTTTAGTAAATAAACACACTAATAAATAAACAACCGTACAGAGAAATGAAATGTCAGATAAATTACAACTGATTTGACAGCAGATTGCTAAGCAATAATTGCTCAAGCAATAAGAAGAGCAATCATTGCGCAATGGATTGCCACTCATGGCAATTTGCGGTCAATACGTCGCAAATTTAATGGAGCAATCAAATTTGACGTTTGCCGCAATAAATATTGCTACGTGGAGACCCGGGGTTAAATTTGAATAACACCATTTGTAAAACGAATCCAAGTCATTTTGAAGTAAAACATGGTTGGAATATTCACTAATACTCAGGAAAATTTTCACACCATCAGCATACATTAAAATATTTGAAAACTGAATAACTTTGTGGTAAATCGTTTATAAACTAGGAAAATAAAAGCGGTACAAGGTGGCTGCCCTGTGGTACCCCGGTTGATACGTTTATATTTTTCGAGGATTCATTTTTGAAAAGTACGCTTTGTTTTCTATTTGTTAAATATTAGTTAATCGACATTAAGCTAATATTAGCAAATCCCATCAAGTGTAATTTCTTTATAAGAAGTTTGTGATTGACTTTATCAAAAGCTTTGCCTAAGTCTGTATTAACTACATCTGTTTGTTTTCTTTGAAGGAAACCGCGATTGACTATTGTAAGTTGTAATAGATTTGTTGAAGTTGAACAACTTTTGTTAAAACCGTAATGGAAATTAAAGTGTTGACTTGATGACATAGGTGATCCGTTATAAGTCTTTCAAAAAATTTTGGTATAATACTTAATTTGGCAATACCTCGATAATTTGTAATGTCGGACTTGTTTCCAGATTTAAATAGCGGCATAATGAAGGAATCTTTCCATTTATTTGGAAAATACCCATATTTTATTGATGTATTAAACATAAGTGTCAATGGAATAGCTAAATCATCTGCACATTTAATTAAAATAAAACTAGGAATTTTATCAGGTCCACTTTTGTAGGAAATTTTAGGCTTCCTTAATCCATTAGAAACTGTAGAAACATCAAGCAATGAAATATTTATTGTTTGATTAGCGGTAAGTGTATATGGATAAATGTTTGATTCTTCAAAAATTGCATCCGAAGATGTAGTTAAGAAAAAGTTTGCAAACAAATTACTTATAACAGCATCATCACTGGATTCATGATGCTGAAATTTCATTACAGCCGGAAAGCCAGTTTTTTTCCTCTTAGAGTTAACAAGTTTGTTAAATGATGTTGAATTATGTTTAAAGTTATTTATGTGTGTGAAGATAAATATGCCGAGTTAAATATGTTTCGACGTTACGGCTAACGCACTACATATTTAACTCTGGATGAAATGACGTACGATATAATTAAATATGACATTTTTAACTATCACATACTTAAATATGCCATATTTACCTATCGCATATTTAAATGTCATATGGTGTTTTCTTTTCTAAAAAATAATAATGCATTATAGTTGTGTAATATCGGGTGTTTTTTTCAGTGGTATAGAACTTCGAATTGAAATAAAACACAAGAAAATCGTTTTAATGACCATCAATTTGGCTTTATTGGAAGGATAATTTTATGCCATTAATGTTTAAATATGATTTCAGGCATGTGGCCGCCGCGGCTGGCTCGAATAAAGCCAATTCTACAGGTCCAATTTTCAACCACTTTTTCGAGCATATGGGGCCGTATGTCGTTAATAACGCCACGAATGTTGGCTTCCAATTCCCCTAACGTTTCTGGTTTGTTGGCGTAGACGAGCGACTTCACATATCCCCAAAGAAAATAATCCAATGGTGTCAAATCACACGATCTTGGTGGCCAATTGACAGGTCCATTCCGCGAAATTATGCGCTCATCGAATGTCTCCTTCAATAAATCGATTGTGGCGTGCGCTGTGTGGCATGTAGCGCCGTCTTGTTGGAACCACAACTCATCCACATTCATGCCATCCAATTCGGGAACAAAATAGTCGGTTATCATGGCTCTATACCGGTCTCCATTAACGGTAACTGCCTCTCCAGCATTATTTCGGAAGAAGTATGGCCCAATGACTCCACCAGCCCATAGAGCACACCAAACAGTCAGTTTTTGTGGTTGTAATGGCATCTCAAGGGTCTCATGTGGATTCTCTTCACTCCAAATGCGGCAATTTTGCTTGTTGACGTAGCCATTCAACCAAAAATGAGCCTCATCACTGAACAAAATTTTGCGATGAAAATCAGCATCGAGATCAATCTCATTTTCGGCCCATACACCAAAATCACGACGCATTGCATGGTCTCGCGGCTTTAATTCTTGCACAAGCTGGATCTTGTAAGGTCGCAAGCCAAGATCTTTGCGCAAAATCTTCCATAAAGTTGATGGACAAAGCTCCAATTGCTGTGCACGGTGGCGAATCGATTCATTCGGGTCCTCTTCAACACTTTGCTCTACAGCGGCAATTGTTTCTTCGGTGCGCACTGTTCGACGTCTCTGCGGATGCGTATTATCACATAGAGTAAACGTAGTGCGAAAACGATCCATGGTTAACCGAATTAATTGCTCTGATGGACGATTATGTCGCCCATAAAATGGACGGAGCTTGCGGTAAACTTCGCGAACTGAACCGTTATTTTCGAAATAAATTTGCACGATTTGCAAGCGTTGTCCTTTTGTCAACCTGTTCATGATGAAATGGCAAACCAAACTAAACATAAATGACATTAGAGTTGCCAGATTTGACCACAAAATGCCAGTTTTATCTCTATTCGAAAAACAAACCTGTAAAAAAAACACCCGATATATATTTATTAGGTTACACGAACCCTTACAAAGTGATACATTTTTCTAAATTACAATGGAACAAAATAATAGCTACGTTTTACATTCAACACAAATGTTTATTTAGCGTGTGAAATATTGAATGCAAAGTTTGTATTAAAAGCGATATTCACCACGCTTGTAGCAACATTAAATTTTCTTACAATTCCAATAAGCGTTAACACCACTTTTTTTTAATAATTAATGTCAGCTGTTGTTAAAAATTTTGCGACAAAAAAAATGCAATAAAAGTAAAACAAACGAAAAACAAAAAGTTTTTATATCCATCACAATATAACTAAAAATCACAATATAACGCAAATTGTCCGCAAACACAAGACAAAAAATACTTGCTTGCATAAAAAAGTACTTTACGCAGATGCAAAAAAGGGTATTATCTCACACTCAGTTATAACTGCGGGTACAAATTTGCCATTTATTGTTGCAACACGTTAAAAAAGGTAAACGACAACTTCTCACATTTTTGCACATCTTTTTAGAATGGAACAAAAACCCGCACGAATGGTAGCATATATGGAACATTATTGTCAGAAAAGAAATCACCAATAGTATCATATATTTTTAAACTGGGGTTAAACATAATAAAAAATACTTTAAAAAATGCAGAAAAAATATCCAATTAATTTATTCATTATTTCCTAATAATTTTTATGGACAAATTAAAAAAATCAAACATAAATAAATTGGAGTTGTCACATCCTTCTGTGTCACACATATGGAAAATGAGGACTTCTATGGTACCCATATGCCTGAATTAAATTTGTGATTTTTTAAAAAAAATTTAACTTTGAAATTTTTTGATGTTCACTATGGGATTTTGACCATATTTGGACAGATCCTTCATTGTCACTCATACGGACCATATGGAAAATGAGGACTAGGGGCCACACTATCCTTCTATGGTACCCACATGTCTGAATTGTGTTTGTGATTTTTTTAAAAAAATTTTCAAAAATTTAACTCTGAAATTTTTTTGTGTTCACTATGGGATTTGGGTCATATTAAGACAGATCCTTCGTTGTCACTCATCCGGACCATATGGAAAATGAGGACTAGGGACCACACTATCCTTCTATGGTACCCACATGTCTAAATTGTATTTGTGATTTTTTTAAAAAATTTTCAAAAATTTAACTTTGAAATTTTTTTGTGTGGATATTGGCCACATTTGGACAGATCCTTTGTTGTCACTCATCCGGGTAGCTCTTAGCTACCCTACAGATAATATTGGACTACGTGGTCTATTATGGCTTAAATGGACTACTTACAACATGGTCCAATGTACTGTAGTATGGACCATATTATAAGAAATTAACATGCAGTGCTGCCAACAACTTCATGATGTATAGTAGTAGTAGTAGTAAATTTTTTTATTAAGACTTATTTTTTTAAACTTATTACATAAAAAGAGATACAAATCGAAAGTATAACATAATAAATCTTAGAACTGTATTTGTCTTGTTCTAATACACATTAACAGCCAATCCCACGATGTCACACGTTAACGTTCGCATAGAAAATTACATTTAAAACAAAAAAAAATTTCTAAAATTTGTTTTTGTTTTAAATGTTATTTTCTATGCGAGCGTTATCGTGTGACATCGTGGGACTGGCTGTAAAAGAATAAGCAGCTTGCAAATTGAAAATTTTAAATATATAATGGATACGTTTTGATATAGCTAAACAATGTTTGCACCCGACATTTACATTGACAAACAGAGCGTTAAAAACTTATAAACTTATAAAATAAAAATACTTAAAACTTATTAACATACTGTTAAATAAAATATCAAAACAGGGTAAACCCTCATATCACAGAGTTTCATTTAAGTTATCAAACGAATGTTTGTATAAACGTTAATCAAATAAAATTTTAAACAATGCAAGTACCCGAAGATACAAAATTAAATTGTAAGTATATAATATATATAATGGACTAATTTGAATATAAAATATTTTAAGTTTGTAAGAAGTATATCACAGGTAATAAATAATTAAACCTAGCCTCTATGAGAGCCAGGATGAATCTTTTGGTAAAAATCTGGCAGCATAAAAAAGACCGGCACTTCATCAACATTTTTCGAAAGGACACCAATTGGTGAGATATAAGGATATGTTGACCACTTCGTGTTTTTTTCAGCATCAAAAATCTCGTTCATAAATGTGTTGTCATTATGGGCGAGATTATTAACAAACTTATTTTGTAGCATCAAGGCATATCTACAAAAGGGCACGACCGAGGACTTTTCGTAGATATATGTGTTAGAAAATCTTTTCGTATAATTCTCAAAATTCCTGTTTATGCACTTCCGCAATATTTTCCGTTAAAAATTTTCCAACTCTTTGGCCACAATAGGGGAAATGGTGATTGGGACATGACTGATCGAATTGCGACCTTGTACAGCAAAAGCTTTGTATTCTGGGGAAGAAATCTACAGTTCATCAGACTGGAAAACATACCAGAGATGCGCTTTGCTTTTGTGAGAAGCAATCTTCCATGATGATTAAATTTTAACAAGTTATTAAAATTAACAACAAGGTATTTGATATTAGACTTGAAAGGTATCTCAGCACCATCAAGAGATAGATGAAGAAGTTTGCTTTGCGGCACCACAAATCTTACACACTTTCCAGATGCGTTTCTAATGCAAATGGCCTCAGATTTGGAAGCATTTATTCTAATGCCCCAGGTTTTGTAAAAACGTTTATAGCTCAGAGGTGGAGGGCCGCACTATTCAGAGCCATTATAGGGGATTCGACATGAGAATATATCATGCAGTTGTCCGCATACAGAATTGCCTTTGAATTTCCAACCGAGTGGGGAAAATCGTGTAGAAAAATGTTGAATAAAAACGGCGGCAGCACACTCCCTTGAGGAACACCGCTTTTAACCGTACCAATGTTGGAAGATGCATCGTTGATTTGAACGCAAAATTTATTTCTCAAATTGTTAACCACATCAGTATGAAATTTTAAAAGCGCATGCTGTGTGGAATGGTACCGTTTAAAGCCAAATTGGTATGCTGACACTGTGTTGACCACAAATTCATTTTCAAGCTTCAATTTCAGGATGTGCACAAAAATCTTACCAATATTTGATAACATTGATATTGGACGGAAGTCTTCAATCTTATCGCTGTTTTTCCCCTTCTTGATGGGTATGATCTTAGCCGACTTCAACACTGTGGGGAAGTATCCATTATTAAGGCAGTTATTGAAAACAATTGTCAACAGGTTCAGAGTGGTGTCACAAAATTCGAAATCCCATCAATACCATAAGATTTCTTGTTGTTAAAAACCTTTACGATGCCTTTAACTGTTTGGAAATTGGTGAAGTGGTAAGAATCATTGTTCTCTAAAGCGTTAAATGATCTGTCAAAGGAGTAAATGTGATCAGAAACAACATTCAGACATGATGAAACACGCTGATCCAGATCGGTGACAGCTCTTTCTGGCAGTTCCTCAGAATATACTGATGAATAATAATTAAGGAAATGATTGGCATTTTCATTGTCATCAGTTATTACGGTATCATTTATAACAATTTGTTGACAAAAAGGGGATTTTTTGTTACCGATAACATTGTAGATTTCTTTAAAAGCTGTGGGACCAGGCCTAATATTTTCTAATCTCTCATTGAACTTTTTAGCTTGATCCAAGTTAACAAGTTCCTTGATAATGGTTTTAAGCAGTTGTATTTGTTTAGACAATATGTTGCATTCATAGCTTAGTCTATTTCCCGTACGGTGATAGATTTTTTCAACTCCCTCTGCCATCTATGCTTAATAGAGAAGTATTTTTTTTACTTGTTCTGACAATGGAATCTTGTTGTTTTTAAATTCAATTCTTTCTGAGTGGGCATTATGAATTTAATTAAAATTGGAATTAAATTCGTTAATTAGGTCATCAATTTCAACATTTTGCAAATTTTTATCCTCGGCAGGCATAATACTTAGAGAAGAGATTCCAATGTCGCGACGAAACAGATTCCAGTTGGTTTTTTTATAAGAATTAGAGAAACGTGGGGAACGCATTACAAGCTCAGATAAATCTAATTGTAGTTCCAGCTTGATTGGAAAATGGTCCGAAAATGTTGGGAGGCTTGTCGTTAATAAGGTAAGCACTTACCAGAAAGTGATCTAGGAATGAAGAACCATTTGGAAAGGATGGACAATTGTCACAAAGGCGTAAAACGTCCACTGCATGGTCCTGAAGCCAACTGTGTAGGACTTTACCATTAGAATTCTCAATAGTATCACCCCATTCCTGGTTTTTTGCGTTTAAATCCCCGCCCAATATAATGCCATCAAAACTATTAGCCGCGTCTAATATTTTGCTTAGTCCATCGTAAATCTCCAACGTAGGGAAATTGCAGGGTATGTATACAGATCCAACTAAAAAATTTTTCCGTGAACCATTTAATTGGATTCTATTGTAATAAAGGTGCAAAAAAACTTTATGCCCCCAATACTATAACGACTATATGAAATTTTTTCTTTTATGAAAATGGCCACTCCAATAGGTGAGTTATCATACAAAAAGTCGTAACCTCTAAGTACTACTTTTCTATTTGTTTTCAGGTGGCATTCTTGAATGAAGCCAATGTCAATGTTGTTGTGAAATAATGTATTATTAAGATCTATTCGACGACTTGTTTCCACAAGAGATCTTACATTGAAAGACAGGAGGTTAAGAAGTCTAAGGCCTATTGGAGCTTTTAACTTTATTGAAGAGGCGCAAAAACTCTGCTTTTTGCATCTATTTCAGACATGATTCTGTATTCACCAAGAAATTTATTAATTTCTTGCTCTAAGGTCAGCTCAGGTCCCAAAATCAGCGAGTTTCATAAACTCCTGAATTATTGATGATTTTGGAACATTTTCATTTGAGTGGAAATGACTAGCATAAGACCTACCCTGTGTAACTGACGCAGACCGTAAAGCTCTGTCAACGTTGTTTGATACTGTTGTTCTTTCCTCGCGTGCTTTTTTTAAACGCTCCTTTTTGTTATTAAGATTGTTAGCGTCTGGCTGGTGTAAACCGGGCGTTATGTTTCCCACTATTTTGACCGTGTGCAACGGGACTACATGTGGTGGTGGCATCTGGCAACATCACATGTGATATGTGGCTCAGCTGTGCTTTAACGCCACCTGAAGAATGGATTCGTTTTTTTAATTGCAAAATAAAACTTCAACCAGCCAGACGCCGGCTTTGTGTAAAAGTTTAAAAAACAAACAAAACTAAAAGTTAATAAATAAAGAAAAACAAATAAAATTGCAACTTAAAAGAAAAGAAAAGGTGGTGTTTTTTAATTTAAAACAAAAAGAGCCACCATAATAAGGGTGGTTTTGTGTCGTGGTCTTGACCTGCCGCAACGAGTGATTTTGCTTTTTATACCCCCTGCCTTAATTAAGCAACCATTGCCCATCGTGGGACATTCCCGGCTAGTGCCTCCAGCCTCCCAGAGCCAGCTATATCTACAAGGTAAACGTTTATACCCCAACATTTTGGTCCTTCGCCCGTTGGAATTAATAAAAGGTACGTACTCTGTGGAATTTAAAAATTGCATGAATATAGTGTGTCGCGCCATATTGTGTCGGAAAAAGTGAGGTTACGTCGCGCCAAAAATAAAACCTCAAAAATTAAGAGCCATCTTTTTTTACTCGCCGGTTTTACCCGTTACTCGTCAAATTGTTGGTGTTTTATTTTTGTTGCCCAATAAAATTTGCGTCAATTAATTTTAATTTTTAAATAAAAGGAACAAATCAACAACAAATTTGCCTGAATTTTGTTTTATTTCATAAATAAAAGGAAAAGTGTTGCCAGCGCGTTATTTTTTTTTTTTTTTCAATTAATTTTGCTGGGAATTTTTATTTATTTATATATTTTTGGTTACGCTTAAAACAACTCGATTATTTGTTGTTCTGTAGCTCAATTAAAAATTAAGATAATGACTAATTTTGAAAAATGTATACGGGCAGCAGATGAGCTCACAAATTTCGAGGTTATGTTGAAAAAGGAAGACTTTTCAACATATACCAAAGACGGGCTAGATTTCGAAAAAATAGAAGTAGACAAAAGATGGGAAAAGTTTGAGAAAATTTTGAGATTGCGTGGGGAAATTTAAAATCCCAATATGAGAATAAACGGGTGTTAATAAATAGTCAGCTTAAGACTTTATTTAATTTGACTCCATGTCAACGAGAAACGGCTGCGGAAATAAAAAGGCTCCAAAGGGAAATTAATAATTGTATTTCGGTGCTGAAATTATATAAGGTAGATATTGCCTCATGGGACCCGATTTTTGTTTTTCAATGTTCGTCTCGGCTTTCAGAAAATACTTTGCATCTGTGGGAGCAATCGGTAAAAAATAAAACAGAGATTCCCAAATGGGAAGAATTAAATAATTTTCTGACCGATAGATTTCATGCCCTTGAAAGTGTTTCTGACATTATAGTAGCGAACAATGTAGCTGCCAGTGGTTCCCAAGCAGGCCCTTCACATAATAACAATATTTCTACAAAAGTTAAGCAGTTTAAGGCACATCACACAAACGTTGACTCGAGCTCATGCAAACTGTGTGAAGAGAAGCACAAGATTAGTGTTTGTAATAAGTTTTTGAGCATGGATTACAAGAATCGTGTCTCAACGTTAAAAAGATTTCGTTTTTGTTTTAATTGTCTTACTATGGGGCATTTGTATGGAGATTGCAGTAGTCCTAATGGTTGTTCTAAATGCAATAGAAAACACCATACGCTAATACATAAAGAAATAGTTAGAAACAACAATAATAATCAAAGCCAAGCAAACACTAATTCTCAAGCTCAGAGTCAAAATATTCAAAGTCAAATACAGTCCACTAATGTTGCCGGCCCTTCTAGCGTAGTTCAATCGCATCATACCTCTGTTGCAAACAAGGTTATGTTAGCCACAGCCTGGGTTAACATTATAAGTTTTGGTTCCTGTTACAAAGTTCGTGCCCTGATAGATCCATGTTCGGATGAAAGTTTTGTTTCAGAAAAGATACAAAAATTATTGAAGTTTCCAACTAATCCAGTTTCTGCAGAAGTCTCAGGTTTAGGCGGAGAGATAATTAGTTCGTCTTCGAAAATGGCAGATTTTACTATTGTTTCTCTTTTCGATCAGAACGTGGCTCTAAGTATTCAGGCCCTTGTTGTCCCTCGAGTAACGGGTAGTATTCCAACACATTCATTTTTGCCACAAAAAGAGATTGAGCTGCCCAAATTGTGTTATGCTGATCCGAAGTTTTATGAAAGCAGTGAAATTGATTTATTGTTAGGAGGTGATCTTTATCCTTCTATTCTTCGTGGTGGAGTAAAGCATGGTGTTTTTGAATCGTTAGTAGCTCAAGAAACCATTTTTGGCTGGATAGTTACAGGTCCAATGCCTGCTAGAGTTTCCCCTCGAATACTAAGAGTGTCTCATATGACAAAAGTTGCAATTGATGACCAATTATCGAAGTTTTGGGAGTTAGAAGAGGTGTCTCAGAGACGTTTTTTATCAGAAGAGGATAGAAAATGTGAGGAGATCTACAATTCTACTACCACTAGAAACTCTGAAGGGAGATATACTGTGAGTCTGCCCTTTAAAAATACTTTGCTGTCGCTTGGTCCCAATAGGCATATAGCTGTTTGTCAATTTCTGAGAAATGAAAAATCTTTGATGCGCAATGCTGAGCGTAAGGCCCAGTACAATGAGGTCCTAAAAGAATATTTAACCCTAGGGCATATGGAAAAAGCAGAAAATGCTAGAGGTGACCCTGGTTATTATTTACCCCATCATGGCGTTTTTAAGCCTGAAAGTACAACTACAAAATTGAGGGTAGTTTTAAATGCCTCAAGTCCTTCGGCAAATGGCAGAAGCTTAAATGATTTGTTGTACACTGGCCCTATTTTGCAAGCTGAAATAGTTAATCTGATTTTAAGGTGGCGATTTTTTCAGTTTGTATTTAATGCGGACATTTCAAAAATGTACCGGCAGATTTTTGTGACTCCCACACATAGGCCGTTCCAGAAAATTGTGTTTCGAAGCAGTGATAGTGCAGAACTGATTACCAACTGAAAACGGTGACTTTTGGTGTAAATTGTGCCCCATATTTGGCCCTTAGAACCATTCTACAGTTGGCGAGTGATGAAGAACGACGTTTTCCGTTAGGCGCTAGAATCCTGCGAGAAAATATGTACGTGGACGATGCCCTAGTTGGTGCCCATTCAGTTGCTGATGCTTTGGTGGCACGTGAGGAATTAATTGCCATTTTAGATATGGGGGGATTTGAGCTCAGAAAATGGACCTCGAATTCTGAAGAAATTTTGAAAAATTTGCCCCATGATCACCTGCTTAATTCTTCATTTTTGTCGCTCGATGAAAAAAGCACAACAAAAACGTTAGGGATTCGCTGGAATGCAGCAGAAGATGTGTTTTTCTTTGTTGGTGAAAAGATAACACTAAAAGCCTCATATACTAAGAGAGAGGTTCTTTCTACCATTGCTCGGCTATACGATCCTGCAGGTTGGTTGGCTCCGGTGGTAGTTGCAGCAAAAATTATAATGCAGCAAATGTGGCTTGATAAGATCGAGTGGGACGAGGCGATCAAACCAGTGGCTCTGCAGAAATGGCAGACTTTTGTTGCGAATTATGCGGATATTGAAAAAATTAAGTTGCCACGTTGGGTTCAATATTCGCCTGGCTGTACTATTCAATTTCACGGGTTCTGTGACTCGTCTGAGTTGGCATATGCAGCTACGATATATATAAGGTTACAGCTCGGAGATAAAGTTTTATCAAGTTTGCTCACATGTAAAACGAAAGTGGCCCCAATAAAGAAGCCGTCTTTGCCTCGTTTGGAGTTATGTGGAGCAGTTCTTTTGGCAAATTTAGTCGATAATGTGGTACCTACTTTTAACGTGAACAAATCCCCCCTGTATTTGTGGTCCGATTCCACAATTGTCCTAGCTTGGCTAAGAAAACCTCCTTGTAGCTGGAAAACATTCGTGGCAAATAGAGTAGCTACAATATTAGAAAAAGTGGGGA